>JAUKNK010000160.1:65000-731885 GCA_030765055.1 Mantis religiosa
ACTCGAGGAGATGGTACCAACGGCGCCGACATGCTCCTCGCCACGCCGGGCCTTACTCGTTTTTCCGGCTGCTCTTCCTGGTGTCGGCAGTCTCTCTCTAGGTGTCCCGGCTGTCCAAACCCCCTCACACGCCACTAGGTCTTCGCCGGCTTCCCTCGGCTGGCCTTCTCCAGTGTAGCGGACATTCGTCGTTCTCGACTTCGGAGTAGCCGTCACCTTGGCTGCCTCCATCCTCAATGCTGCCGTTAAGGCCTCGTTAATGGTTTTGTAGTTGCCGAGCATTAGGCGCTGCCGTATCTCGGCGTCTCATACCCCGTAAACGAAGTTGTAGGCGGCTTCCTGGAATACGAACTCCGGTGGAAGGTCAACCAAGGCCTTGCTAGCCAGTTGCTTAACTACCAGAGCGAACTTCTGCAGCGTCTCCCCTGGCTGCTGTGACCTTGCCTTTAGCTGACTGCGTTACGCTGCGGCTAAGCGGTGGTTTCCAAAACGATTCTCCAGGGTGCCGTCGTTATCTGTGCTGCGTTCAGGACTTCCGCGGCCCATCCCTGGAGGCTGGCTATTAACTGCGTGGCCTCTTCCTCTGGTGACCATTTGTTGTGCTTGACCATTGCGTCGAACTGGCTGCGGAAGTCTTCGAAAGTTGTCGCGTCCCGGCGCGTCGGACTTCAAGTCCTTTAACTTCCTGCCGACGATGTCTTCCACCATGGCGTTCAGGGACTTTGTGTTGCTGTCGGCCATTGCGTTCAGGGACTTGGCGTTATTGTCCGGCTTCTCCTTTAAATCGTTAAGGCGCTCGTCCACTTGACCCATCCGCTTGCCCAGCTCACCGACGTCATCCCTTACGCCGGTCAACTGCTCTTCAAGTTTTGGGGCGAGCGCCTCGTTTGCCGCTTTCAGTTCCGCGGCCAGGTTGTTAAGTGCCGCCTCCGTCTTCGTCGTTAATTCGGTCTTCATTTGTTCCATCTTCTCGGTGATGTCGTTAGCCGTCTTATTTGTTTCGACTCTGCGGCTAGGTTGTTATTTGCCGCATCTGTTTTCGCAGCGAGGGTGTTATTTGCCGCTTCTGTTTTCGCACCGAGGTTGTCATTTGCTGCTTTCATTTCCGAGGTCAGTTCGGCCTTCATTTCCATCATCTTCTCCAGAATCTTTTCCAATGCAGCCTCCATGGTGGTAATATTCGGTGATGTCGTCCCGCTTCCTAACACCAGTTGTGACTTTGTGGGTTCGTGAAATTAAATGTCCAATTGCACAAACTCAAAATGTTCTTTATTTTCACTAAATTACACTTGGAATACTTGCCTATTACATAGAATTATGTAGCGCACACAATTACAGTTCGCCAGTCCATCTGTCACAGGTCCATTCTACACTCACAATGATGTACAATTCCTCTGATGCACGTACACAGTCTTCCAGTCCCCTCCTGCCGCCCACCCGCCTGCTAGCTTGCCGTGCCTTCCGATAATTAGGTGACAGTATATATGGGAGCCAAGAGAACATAAGCTCAGGTATGTCCATGTTCAGTCGTAGACCTTTGTTGGGGAAACGGTCACGTGGATCATCCGGAGAACAAAAGCCAAGAGGAAGCAATTAAGTGTTGACTGCTGTAGGATATATGAGAGCCAAAAGAGCATAAGCTCTAGGGGAAGAGTCGCGGCCGTCCTTGATGACCACTAGCTGACGTCACTAAGAGTTCACAAAGTGAGAGTTGAGTCAAATTATTAACATCCAGATGTCATTCCAAAACGTTATGCCAAGTAATTTTAAATTTGTTCAGTTAATTGGTGGAAATTAATCATTTGTGCACACCAGCCGTATAGAGGCTGAGGTACTGGATTGATAGAGTGGACATGGAAAGTTCAGTGCCACGACCGGGATTTGAACCACGGATATACTGGTTTCCATCCAGTCGTCTTACCCGGCCGTGGCGTTGAACTTTCTTTGTCGTCTCTATCAATCCAATTTTCAATTATTGAGTATTCGGACACCCTTCCGCGCCCCGGTGGTCTATATAAAATAGATACGAGTCCTGGTAGGGCAGTATGTGTGTTAATCGAGCTTGGTGAGTCGACTGAGTAGTGAAAATGGCGTGGTACTTTCGGCGAAAGTGCAGCTCCGAGGGGACGTATGATGCCTTCATAACTCAACATTGTAAGTAATAACAGTGAAATGAAGAGATGATATCTAAATTCGTTTCATGAAAAATGATTATAAAGAGTGTTTACTAAAAGTTGATAAGAATGAGTATAAGAGTAACCGAGCCGATGGCTTAGGCAGTTTTGTCTGTGGTCCGCATTTGGGATGTTTTGGTTCGATTCCCGTAGCCGCCCTAAGTGAGTCGTGGGCTTTTTGGGGGGTTTCCTCGGGTCCCTGGGCAAATGTAATAATGTAATCATTAGTATTACACAGTTACGTCTATTTTACTGAGGCGCAAGTTTTTCATTAAAATATTTTTGAGTAATAAATGGAAGTACAAAATATTATGAGAAAGTGCAGTGTCTGTAAAACTGATAAACCTCTTAATACTGATGAATTTGTTAGAAATAAAACAATGAAAGGTGGTATAGGATATACATGTAGGGTGTGTCAAAAAATAATGAACGAAAAAATTTTTGAGAAAATTTATTGTGAACCATGTCAGAAATATTGTACAAAATTACATTTTAAAAGCCACACAAACACAAAAATGCCTGAATTATTGGTATTTAAACAAAAAATAGATTTAGAAAATTCCCATGTATTTACAGAGCAGTACGTTTTTCTCTTAAAAATTTTTTTCTTAATAAATGGAAGTACAAAATATTGCTTCAAAGCAACTAGATACTTCTAATATAAATAAAATGAATGTTAATGATATAGATAATATAAAAAGCAAATGCAGACTGATTAGATTTGCCAATCAATATGGTATTAAAGTATACAAACAAAATAAAAAAGTATTAGAGTTCTAAGGAAATATATAAAAAATAAATTTTCTCAGATTAATGATATTAATAATCAATTACGTAACGATGAAGTGTTAGACATAGAAAGAAAAAATCAAATTGTAAGAAACTTCTTCGCTACACCAAGAAGAGCTTTCAATGGTATGGTTAGCGATTTCCCATTTATCTCTCAAAATAATACAGATTTAGTAGTACACTTTAACGAAATAAAGGATAATGTTATTAAATATATTAAAAAGGATTAAACAGATATCCAAATTTAACTTTATAATTGACTACATACTTTCAATGTCATACATTAAACTCATCAACTGGAGAAGTAGTAAGTACAGATATATGGCATATTAAATGCCGTAATCTTAATATTGAAAGGTCAGCTATAAATAGGATGAATACTATATATGAATTAGCAACAAATGATATATTAAGTAAATTTGAACAATGGACTTATAAAAATACAAAATTTAGATTTGATCGAATATTGTACACTATACTTAGCAGAGATGCACATCAACCCATAAGAGGCGGAACTTGGATTGAGCTACCAAAATGGATTAAAAATAAACATTGTTGTATTAATGTAAAAAATGTAAAAAATAGGATTTTTAAATGTGTTAAGAAAGAAGACCAAAGATGTTTCGAGTATGCATTAGAAAGTATTTTAAATCCTGTAAAAACAAATCCTGATAGACCGTCTAACTATAACATTGAAAAATATAATGAATTATGTATGGCTTATCCTGTTGCTCTCACATGTGAAAACATTAAATTATATGAAACGTTTCTCAACATTTCTATTAACGTATATGGTATCAATAATGAAGCAGGTGAGGAACAGCTTTACACAATGCACACAAGTAAATATATAGATCTACAAAACAAAAACCACGTAAATATATTAGCTATTGAATCTGTACCTTCACAAGGCACATTTAATTGAGATGATTATGTCCCAGCAATACGTCATTGTGTAGGAATTAAAAATTATAATACACTTGTTAGTGGAAAAATTCATAATAGAGATGAACACATAGATACATGTCCAAAATGCCATAAAAGGTTTGATAAAAAGGAAGATTTTACTAAGCATATTTCAAACTGTTCCAAAACAGGTGCTCATAATGGAGCTCCAATAGTTATGCCAACAGAAAAAGATAATATTCAAAGGTATAAATCTATTGGTGCAGAACTGTTTCATCCGTATACAATAGCTTTTGATATGGAAACAACGCAAATAAGACCAGAAGAACAAAAAATGCACAACAAAGCTATTATCACTAAACATGTCCCAAACAGCTATTCATTTACAGCATATGAGGTTAATATATTAAAAAGAAATGGTGATCAAACTAAGCTCATGCAGGAATTCTGCAAAGATATAATATACATAGCAAAGAATTATAACGGTAATTTCCTAAGTAAAAATGTACCTGCAAAATGGGATGAAAAATCCTTAGAGGTATTTGAGGAAGAAACACATTGTCACATATGTGGTAAGAAGTTTGGAAACATCAAAACAATAGAAAAGTATTCCATCACTGCCGCATTAGTGGCGAGTATAGGGGCGCAGCATGTAACAGTTGTAATCTCCACTTAACATTACCTAGATTTGCGCCTATATACGTACATAACCTTAGGTATGATAGTAAAATATTTATACCATGGATTGTCAATCTATGTAAAAATGAAAAGGATTTACGTATTATTCCCGATACAAGTGAAAACTATAAGTATATATCCCATAAGGTTGAGGTTGGAGAGTATGTACAAAAATATAACCAAACTAAATGTAAACTGTGTAATATTAAATTTAAAGAACTGCTTAGTAGTTTTAAAGAGTGTAAAAATGGGGATTCAAATTTAATTTTTAAGAAAAAGGACACTATACAAAAATATACATAGATGTTAGGTTCATTGATACTCTAGCATTTTTGGGTGCTTCATTAGATAAAGTCGTTAAAAATGAATTAGGTATAAACTCTGCACATTGTGCAAAATGTAATAAACATAAGCCAATACAACACTCAATACTTAAGGTTGTGTGAGATGAAATTGTAGCCTATGATGTATGTACATTTTGTAATAGCGAGATATTTACTGTATGTCAGCATGAAAGATTAACTCTATTTAATAAAATATTAGCAAAATTTAGTCTAGAAGACAAATGCTATTTATTGACAGAGGGTGAATATCCATACGAGTGGGTAGATTCCTATGAGAAGACTGAAAATAAGGAATTACCATCAATAGAGTGTTTGTATGTAAATTAAGTGGTAAAAGAATAAGGAAATCAAAGTATAAATTTATTCAACGTATGTGGAATCATTTTAGATTTAAAAACTTTGGTGAATATCACGATCTATATTTAAAATTAGATACTCTTTTATTACATGATGTATTTACAAACTTTAGAAAAATGTGCTATAAGAATTATAGACTCGACCCTACATATTATGTTAGCGCGCCACACATAGCAAAGAATGCATTGTTAAAAACAACTGGACAAGAAATCGAGTTATATACAGACCAGGATATGTATGATCTAATGACTCAGGGTATTAGAGGTGGTATTAGTATGGTTAGTAATCCACATGCTATTGCTAACAGTTGCTACTTTTACGATACAAAACATGATAAAGTTGTTGGACTATCAAAAAAGAAAGCCGAAGAAAAAGGCATATATAGTTCCAAAAAACATGTTAGTTTTATACTATATCTCGATGCGAACAATTTATATGGCTGGGTCATGTCTAGAAAATTACCTATTAAAGATTCTCAATGGATGACTCAAGAAGATATAGTACATGTTAAAAATAATATAATGAATATTGATGATGAAAGCGGCATAGGATATTCACTAGTGGTTGATCTTAAAATACCAGAGCCTCTACACGATACATTTAATGATTATGCACCTGCTCCTGAACATTATATACCAAAAATAAATGAACTATCTGAGTTCCAAAATGAAATGATAAACAAAGGACTAGGATCAATACCGTCAGATAGAATTAAAAAGCTCATGTGTACTCTCAATAATAAAACACAGTACATAGTTGATTACAGACTGCTTAAAGAGTATATTAATCAAGGCGTTGAATTAACTAATATACATAGAGGTATAAAGTATACACAAAAAGTGTGGATGAAGCTATATATTGATAAGAATACAAAACTTAGACAAGAAGCTAAAAATGACTCCGAAAAGGAATTTTTCAAATTGATGAATAACAGCGTCTATGGTAAGCAAATGGAAAATGTTAGAGATCGAACTAATGTTCAGATTGTAAAAACACCTGATAAATATCTTAAATGTGTAAACTCCGAAATGTTTCAGCACAGAAATATTAATGAAGAGCTAGTGTTAGTTCATGGGAGAAACATGACAATAAAATTAAATAAACCAATATTTGGTGGGTTCTGTGTACTGGAGTTATCAAAATTACTGATGTATAAGTTTTACTACAGATATCTGAAAATATATATATAAAAATAAATTACAGTTGCTACAAACAGATACAGACTCATTTCTAATATATGTTGAGACTGAAGATTTTTACAAAGATATGAAGCAAAATATAGATTGTTTCGATACCAGTGACTATCCAAACGATTTTCCAATAGATATACCTAGAACTAATAAAAAATACCTGGCTGATTTAAGGATGAGTTTAATGGTATACCAATTAGAGAATTTATTGGATTGAGATCGAAAATGTATGCGTTCAGAACAGATGTTAAGGAAAAGAAAGTATGTAAAAGAATAAAGAAAGCAAACGTTGAGCACATTAAATTTGATAAATACAAAGAGTGTTTATTTAATACCACACAAACCACAGAAGAGATATAGAGAATACAATCTAGTAATCTGCAAATGTATACAATAAAAGAACAAAAGATGGGATTATCTCCATACGAAGATAAGAAGGTAGTTTTGAATAAATTTACACGACTTAGTTATGGTCATTATAGTTTAAATCAAAATAAGTAGTTTGAAGACTATTTTGTAGTTATTTAGCCTTATTTTCTACAGATTTTATTATTGTGTGTTATTGTGTATTTTGGTTCTATTTTTGCATAAAATTGTATAGTATATTGAAGTTGTGTTATAACCGGCGCATTACTATACTACTTGCCCCACAATGAGGCATAGGTACAATAAATGAAGACTGGTCGCAGGCCTAATCCCCTCCGTAGCATAATCCAATGCATTAAAATTCAATGCGTAACTGTAATATCTCTTATACTGTTAAATATAATGGCGTGAATGCCCTGAATAAACATCTACAATCACAAATGCACAACACGAACAGTATCACACAAAAGTTGCCAAAACTATTTTCTGCAGAAGACTGCAACGTAGCTAACCATTCTTACAATTCTGAAGAATACATATGTTTTCAAAGACCCTTCTGTAGCAACGAAAGTTAAATGCGGCCGAACTAAAAGAGGCATTAGTATAAAATGTGCTTCTTCCTTAGGCTAAAGAGAAGTTGCTGAATGAACTAAAGCAGAATGTTCCGTTTTCTTTAGATTCAGATGCTTCAAAAAAGGGTAATAAAAGCACTATCCAGTAGCTGTAACGCATTTCTCCAAAGATAAAGAAAAATGTAACTTAATACTTGACTTCTATGAAGATGTAAACGAATGTGCAGAAGACAGTTCAAATAAACTAAAATATATTTTATTGGAAAATGATTTAACATTAAACAAGGTAGTTTCTTTTCAGTCAACTTTTTAAGTCATAATTTTTCGGTTAATTTCAGTAAACATAATTCTCTTTTTACTAGATTAAAAGAAGAAAGCACAAACGTAGTCATGGCCAATTGTCATAATTTTCATGACATGTCACATTGCATAATTGTACTACATTTGGACTCAAGCTGCTAAAATATGGAGTAGAAAGCCTAGTTCTTAAAATATAATATACAGACTTTTCTTCATCATCAAAAAATTCTGAGAAACTGGAAACATTTTGAGATTTTGCTCAACATGATTATAGTGAAATATTGCGACACATTGTTGTGCGAGGGTTGTCTTTGCAGTCAGCTGTGGAACGTTAGGATGTGGCAAGTTTTAAAGTAGTATTACGGACCAAAGAGTAAGGAAAAAGCCCACCTCCTAATTTGGACGAAATAAGACAGTATTCATTAACACTAACAGATTGTTTTCTGCACTTTTTAAATGCAACTTTACCTGTATTTTCTAAGGCAGTTAGACTTCCGGCAAAAGAGAACATATTTATCTCAGATGGTCATGAGGTTATGTTGGAAGTAAAGAAACAATAGGCATTATGGATTTGAAATCAAAATGCCTTTAAAACACCTTATAGAACAAGAAAACAATATTCTAGTAAATGAGTGCACGCTTGTTTACGGCAAACTTAAACAATCTTGATAAGTTGAATAACTTCAGTGGGAATGACAATGTTTATAAAATTGTATCCGTGCTAGATTTATGTAAACCAAAACTATTTCCATTTAATGACTTGGCTGAAGTAGGAAAGAAATTGAAAATTAGTTTCAGTGGAAACGAACTGTATCTTGAGTTTTCTCTTTTGAAATCGCTAGTATCAAATGTTGATAGCAAGGATAATAAGTAGAGCCCGGATTTCTAATCGACATGCTTATAAATGCTTTGTTGCGGAAATACGGGGTTTGCTTACTTATTTTGCGCTTTTTAATTAAAATAGCTTATTTGATATAAATCATGTAAATTTAGAAGTAAATATTTACTATTAACCACCATTTTATCATTCAGACGGTTTACATAGTCTCACTCAGACAGTTAGGAGCCAGTATTAAAACCTGCATCTTCTAGTCTCTGGCGTAAATAAAGTGTTCGTAAAGTCGCCGATTATAGTTCAAAAATTTCCTGAAGCCTTTCCAGATTTGTCTTTATCTCCTCAGCCAGCGTTAACTCGATCGGGTTCTGAGTTAAGGGCTGTCATACCATGCAGAACATTTCAATGAAATAAGAACAGTGTTGTACTCAGATGCAGAAGATGGAAGCAAAATTTCCACAGCAAATGAATGTTTTGCTAACATTGGCATCCAAGATAAGATAACGTAAATCCATAACAGTTTCTACCAGCTATTATAACAAGTTCGAAGCTCGAAATAGTACCTTGGAACAGTCACTTTCTTTGATAGATGAATTTCAGAAACGTTGTCTTCAGAGACTCACGGTACTGTTAAAACTGCCTTTTGAGAAACTCAGCAAAGTATCAACAAGAAACTCTTTCTAAGAAGCACTGTGTAAAATTTCTAAAACGCTTTCTGATACAAAAAACATCGAAGAGCAATTCACTCAAGAGCTGTGGTGCTTTTCGCATGTTCCAGGAACATCATGTGACGTTAAGATGTCCTTTTCACTGTATAAAAATCGTCACTAACGTAGGAGCTTCACTCAAGAAAATCTCAGGATAACCTCCCTCGTATACTGTAACAAGCTTACTTAAGTTAAGAATTCTGGGAAACAAAGTATTTATGATGGAATTTTTATTTTTCATTTGCCTATTTTTGGTGCTTGTTTCATTTTTCGTACCTATATGCTTGCTTATTTCACCATTTGATGTGCTTACAAATCTGGGCTCTAATAATAACTGTTGTAAAGTGTGGAGTGAGTTTTTCGAAAAATTAGATCCAGATTATTGTTTAAAATAATGCAGCATGTCCTCGCAATTCCGTGAGTAACGAGCACGTTGAACGAGTGATTAGTGTTGACTGCGTTTAGGTAGATGCTAGAAATAGAATGTACGGAACTTGTGAAAGCCGAAGCTTGTGTTGAGATGAATTTGAAATTACGGGTGAAGATTTCTACAGTGTAGTTCTTAAAAACAAGACTCTTCTGAATGCAGCGAAATCCTAAGAAATATGATGAACAAGAAGGTACAATTTTATAACAGTAATATTTCACTACTATTATTTTATTTGGTATAGTATAGGTTCTGTTGGTGATAATGACAGCATTAGTAGTAGCAATAAACTTGTCATCTGAGTAAAAATGTACACTGCAATAATACACAATTATGTGTAACTTTTATCCCCAATTACACAAACTATGTCCGATATGTTCCCCTTCGTGGTCCGTTGGTCGGTCTCTGGGCCTGCCTCGAGGTCATCCTGGCAACCCTACTAGGGAGATTGGGAGCAAAGGGTAATATAGTAGAATGAGCGATCAAATACTGATTCAAAATAAATTTATTAGAGAAAAATTATATATTTAAAAGTGCATGGTTATACAGGAAAAATGGGGAAAGAAGAAACTTGGTTGCCTAAGTTACAGATGACATTGGAATAAATAGGAATGGGGGAATAATGGACGGGCAGAAGAAATAGAAGTATGAGTTTCCGGAAGCAACTTGGAACAAGAGTCCAGGATATTGAAAAGCAAGGCATTCTAAGTAGTTTTAGTAATTCCAGGAACGTGTTAATTGTGTAAATACTAACAGTTTCAAACGTCGTATAGCTGTTATAAGCCAGGTTTTCCTTCTTTATGAAAACTATTTATATTACCGGAGAGATTCCGAATTTTTATTGTACTTGTAACTTATGGCACATTTAGGAAGGATTCGGTGAGTTTTTATTTCCCATTTATGCTACACTAGTAGCAACGCTCGCTAGAGAAGTCGGAATGTTCCTTGGGTTCTTCGTGGATATTTTAAACAACAGGTACAGTAATCCAGAAAAATTAACTAGGTTTTAAAATAGTGTATTCCACTCTAAACATTTTGTTCTTCTGTGGTAGACAGCATACTGTTCTTCGAATGCACGACTCGCACCATAAGTACACTGCAAAATTAAAAAACGTGTACACTAGAGTAATATAGCAAACTTGTAGAAGTGGGACATGGATTGCAAACCTGCAAGAAAAAGTATCAAGCCGAACATTATATGCAACCACAACATATATTCAGAATTGAAATAGGGTGCAAGTATGCGAATACTGCTTTGCTTTTCTTCAGAACCGCTTATTGTAGTTGAGACCGGACAGAAGTAACAAGCTAGTTTCACGAATAATTACGTGCATTACTTCAGTCTTTACGGAAGATTGGATGAACGGGTGCGAAGGAACCGGTGTATATTATTAAATCGCATATGTCATATAATCCAATTATTAAAAGTAGGAAAAAAGCAACATGAAGAGGTTATCTTTTAATATAGTGGCCAGAATCTGACATAGACGGCTGTTGACAACCGTGCATGCCAAAAATCCGCAGTCACGATTAATTGGCAAATACTGCATATCAAAAGGCCACCAGTCAAGGCGTATGCAATAAAACAAATGTGTGAATATCTTGCAATAAACAGTGTAGGTCGGAGAGAGTGTAAATTACTCATATTAAATAGATCCTCGGTAATCGTGAATATTTACGGTGTCTGTCAACATCATATCTGTCATTCTTTCATCGAAGTATAAATATTCCTCTCCCTAGTGAGTGTATAAGGACGTCAGGGCTGTGAAATGACTACATGCCCTCACCAACCACTTTCCTCTGGTTGTCCAAGTGCTTGAGGATGTGGGGGTAAGAATAATAAGTACGTGAAATGAATACGTGTAAATTAATGTACATTTAAAGACAAATTAAACTGCCCATCAGCTATATCTGCAGTTTATCATGATGTGCGAGTTCCTCACATGGTGATCAGTTACTGTCTACGTCCTATTTATATACTAAATTGGAAAATTTCACGAAAAATACATGTTAATTATGCCAGAAATTTGTAATATATTGCGTGTTCTCTTGCTTCATGAGCACTGACGGTCTCCAGTCCATATATATAGTGTCCCAGCTATGCGACCTCGAATATCTCCGAAATGAAACAAAATATGAGAACTCCAATTGGCCAGGAATGTACATATGTCAGAGGCTCACACAGTGAGAAGGTATGCACAATCCATAAAGGTAAACAAATAAAACTTCCAGAAACCAAGTTGCGTTTATTAAATGCAACATGTATGCTTATTGTAGCAAATTGAAAACTAGAGCTACAATTAGTGATAACACACTTGGTTTCACGTTTTTGAACCTCATACGTTCTGAAATGCGTGGCTGTTAGAGAATAGCAATGGCGCCACCGTTTCTGATGTAATACAACGCATGCACTCTGCCCAGAGCATAGTTGCGGTAGCCTGCTGTAAACAAACCGATACCAGCTCAGCACGTTATAGCTTCAGTATAATAGTGTGTCCCGAACTTTTCTGCTGTTATACTATAACATAATTCACGTACGACTCAGATATTGCTTTCCATATTGACATATTAAATCATGTTTTGGTGTAGCATGTAACAGTTGCCATAATCTAGTCGATATGCCAGTACCGAAGAGAACCTGCATATTATTTTAATTTTCGGCTAATGTCGCAGAAATGCAACCGTAACTATGACATTGTACGCTGAACGCTACCCAGATTGACGACGTCCTTTGCCTTGTACAGACGAAAGCAAATGTTTTCCGATGCATACAAGACTGACCTACGGAAGGGAGGCGGGTTTCTTATCAGTTAGTTGCACCAGGACAGTTCTGTTTCCGTATACCTGACCAGCTAGTTCAGTGCACAGGTATTTAAGCCTCAATGGAAAATAAAAACAATTCTGACACATGAAACGTAGGTAGTTTTATATAACTCTCTGGTATCCACTTAGGTATTTATCTATTCCTTTTTAATGGCGTTAATTCTTCTCTCTCCCTCTCTCTCTCTCTCGCACATATCTCAACCATTTAATCTCCCTTTCTTCTTTTTAAATGCATTTCCGATATTCAAAGTAGTAGTTTTAACTGGAAAGAAATACTTCTACCTTTCATAGGTTAGCAATAGTTAATATAATAATATTGTGCGTGGTATCTAAAATTAAGTGTATCCTGTTCCGAAAATAAATACATTAATTATTCCGTTTGTTACAGTTCTCAGGAACAGCTTATATAAATATATTTCAAAAATTAATATAACCACCAAATTAAAAACTATATTATTATTATTATTATTATTATTATTATTATTATTATTATTATTATTATTATTATTATTATTATTATTATTATTATTATTATTATTATTATTATTATTATTATTATTATTATTATTATTATTATTATTATTATTATTATTATTATTATTATTATTATTATTATTATTATTATTATTATTATTATTATTATTATTATTATTATTATTATTATTATTATTATTATTATTATTATTATTATTATTATTATTATTATTATTATTATTATTATTATTATTATTATTATTATTATTATTATTATTATTATTATTATTATTATTATTATTATTATTATTATTATTATTATTATTATTATTATTATTATTATTATTATTATTATTATTATTATTATTATTATTATTATTATTATTATTATTATTATTATTATTATTATTATTATTATTATTATTATTATTATTATTATTATTATTATTATTATTATTATTATTATTATTATTATTATTATTATTATTATTATTATTATTATTATTATTATTATTATTATTATTATTATTATTATTATTATTATTATTATTATTATTATTATTATTATTATTATTATTATTATTATTATTATTATTATTATTATTATTATTATTATTATTATTATTATTATTATTATTATTATTATTATTATTATTATTATTATTATTATTATTATTATTATTATTATTATTATTATTATTATTATTATTATTATTATTATTATTATTATTATTATTATTATTATTATTATTATTATTATTATTATTATTATTATTATTATTATTATTATTATTATTATTATTATTATTATTATTATTATTATTATTATTATTATTATTATTATTATTATTATTATTATTATTATTATTATTATTATTATTATTATTATTATTATTATTATTATTATTATTATTATTATTATTATTATTATTATTATTATTATTATTATTATTATTATTATTATTATTATTATTATTATTATTATTATTATTATTATTATTATTATTATTATTATTATTATTATTATTATTATTATTATTATTATTATTATTATTATTATTATTATTATTATTATTATTATTATTATTATTGCTGTGTAGACTGCTTAAAGGCAGGATTATAAGTTATTACATTTATATTCTCCCGCCACATGTGGTTGCTGGACGGGAACTTTGTCTGTGTTGATTAGCCGGTTAAACTGACCTTTACTCTCACCAGACTAACCTAACCGATCATAGACATTTACTCCCCTTGCCTTTCCAACCCCCTCGTCCTTTTGAATACTTTTGCACGTCTGTGCACCATTCCCAGAAGCTACATGAAACTCAGGGAAACAGGAAGCTGGGCTGCCATAAACCAACAACGTACAAAGACAGTGACTGGTACTGGAAGTGAAATTGCTTTTATGGCAACTGTAGCGCACAATCCTGAGGTGAGTGTCTGACAGATTGCACGAAGTTCCGGAATAACTCGTAGTAGTGTGCAAAGGCATCGGTTTCATCTGATCCATCTCATTGCACCAGGAACAGTACGGGAATGACTTTGAATGCCGCATTGTATTGTGTCATTTTGCGCTTCAGAAGTTGCAACGTAATATAGCATTCCTAAGGAATACGTTGTTTACAGACGAAGTTTCATTTAAAATTATGGTAATATGAATCTGCGGAACAGGCATTACTAGTCCATGCAAAATCCTCACTGAATTCGCCAAGTTGCTCATCAAAGACAGTGGAGTATCAATGTTTGGTGCGGTATCATTGGTAACCGTGTTTTATGTCCCTATTTGTATCATGGAACATTAAACGGACTGCGATATGCATCATTTCTGCAATACACTCTACCCCTCGTGGAGGATGTGGGATTGGAAACGTGTCTATCAGTGTGGTTCCAGCATGATGGATGTCTCGCACACTACGCACAAGTTTCCAGAGACGTTTTGGTTGGGACATTTTCAAATTGGTGGGTAGAATGGAGAGATCCTATGCAATGGCCAGCTCCGGCTCTAGACTTGACGCCATTAGACTTCTTTCTCTGGGGCACAGTGAAAGATAGAGTGTATCAAGAACCAACGACAGTAGATGCAACAACTTATTACTGCGGCGTGTGTGGCAGTATCTTTAGAAACACTGCAATCTGTGCAACACTCTCTTGCTACCAGATTCCATAAGTGTACTGATGCAAACCGAGAGCACTTCGAACATCTGTTGAAGCGACACGGTTTCGTCGGACAAGACTCTGCTGGTAATTTATGACTGCATTTTCCATGACGGATGTAATGCACAAAAATGAAGTTTCTGAGGGATATTGACCACTAGTAAATGTATTAAGAAAATTGGAACCAAGTGTGATATCACTCATTGTAGCTCTAGTCATTTTGGTAGAATAAACATACATGTTCTATTTGAAAACGCAACTTGGTGTTGGCAGTGTTATTTGTTTACCTTTATGGATTGTGCATGCCTTCCCAGTGTGCACGCCTGACATAAGTGCATTCCTGGCCAATTGGAATTTTCATAGTTTGTTTCATTTCGGAGGTATTTGAAGTCGCAGACTTAGGTGGGACAACCTGTATTTACGTGTTAAAGTCGAGAAATTTCACAACAGTACCTGTTAATGTTGTAATTATATATACTTGCTACCTCAGACGCCCTCGTGTTCCAAACTGAACTACATTCTGCCATCAGATTGACCCTACTTCATGGATCGAAATAAGCAATCAGTGGGATGCTTTTCTCAACTGTAATTTAAGATGAGTAAGAACTTCACCTAGAAAAGACGGTCCTGGTAAGGCCTAGGTTAAATAACAGGTGGTGTGGCGTGCCTGGATGTTAATATGGCATGTAGAAGCACCTGCTTGTAAGTTTTGCAAATATATTACTTACTCACTTGTTTTCTGTTTGCAACCAAAATAATTTCACGCAGCATTACGTCAGTCTTTACAGAAGATTGGATTAATGGGTGCAGTAAGACCGGCATATATGATTAAATCGTGTACGTTATGTAATGCAGGTTTTGAAAGTGGGAAACAACGTAATATTGAGAGGTTATTCAGTGGAATAGTGGTCAGCATCTGGGGCAAGCGGCTGTTGATAACCGTGCAAGTAAAAAATCCGCAGTCAGGATCAATTGCTAACTACTCCATATCAAAATGTCGCCAATCAAGACATGCGATAGAACAAATTTGGGAACATCTCTCAGTGAACAATCTTGGTATGATAGAAAGAGTGAAAATTATGCAACTGAAAAAAGATCCTTGGTAATCGTGAGCAAGTACGGTTTCTGGCCACATCACGTCTCCTCTGGAAGGATAATTGTTACGACTTTCAAATTGGAAGAGTTCTGGACTGGAGATGCATCTGCACACCCAGTTTTGCCACCTGGTTATCCCACTTCACATTTCCCTCTCTCTCGCACACGATTGTCGCGAACCCGTATCTACGATCACGCGGCTTGTTTACACAAAAGGAACTGATAGGCGGGCAGTGTGAAAACCAAAGGCCGGCAGGCAAAGATAACATGCATATAAAGGTCTGCCGAAACAAACAAACTGAGATAAATGGAAATTTCTAGTTACTTCTTGACTGATAGAGACCGTTCGGGTCCTTGTTTATTTTCGAATAATCTAGAAGTTATGAGTGAGGTATTTAAAGAGGCGACGACTCATCAGGAGTCGAGTTGCAAGTTGTGAAACAAGAACTGTGGTTGTGACAAGAGTGTCGTAAACAGAGGAAGTTGAGTTAAGCTCTTTGTTATTGTCATCGACCTTGGTGTTGTAGATTGTGATATGTGATGTAATTCCGCTGCTACGGAGTGTATTTGTACTCAAATAAAGAACATTTAGAATTTCGGCAAATTTGACTTTTTAATTCTACGAACCCACAAAGTTACAATTGGTGTCAGGAGAGCTACGACATGGAGGAGGCATTAGCACAGCTTCTATCGAAGATGAACGAATTAACAACGACGACGGAGACGGCAAACAACAACCTGACCGCCGAGCTGAAGGAAATAAAAGCGGCGATTGACACCTGGCCGCAGAGCTGAAACAAATGAAGACGGCTAACGATAACCTCGCCGAGAAGATGGAAGCCACAAACTACAGCCTGACCGCGAAGATGACCGAATTGACCACGGAGATGAAAGCGGCAAACGAGGCCCTCGCCGCAAAGTACGAAGAGCAGCTGACCGGCGTGAGGGATGACGTCATGGAGCTGCACAAGCGGATGGGTCAAGCGGACGAGCGCGTCGAAGATCTGGCGAGCCGCGTTAATGAGCTGGAGGGAAAGGCCGACAGCAACGCAAAGTCCCTGAACGCCATGGTGGAGGACATCGTCGACAGGAGGTTAAAGGATTTAAAGGTCGACGCGTCGGGACGCGACCCATCTGCATGCGTCAAACCTCCTAAGTACGACGGCGCGACAACTTTCGAAGTCTTCCGCCGTCAGTTCGGCGCGGTGGCAAAACACAACACATGGTCACCAGAGAAAGAGACCGCACAGTTAATAGCCAGCCTCCAGGAATGGACCGCAGAAGTCCTGAACGCGGTACAGACAACGGCTGTCCCCAAGGACATCTGGGAGGCCCTGAAAAATCGCTTTGGAAACCACCGCTTAGCTGCAGCGTACCGCAACCAGCTGAAGTTAAGGTCACAGTAGCCAGGGGAGACGCTGCAGGAGTTCGCCTTGGCAATTGAGCAGCTGGCCAGCAAAGCCATAGTCGACCTCCCTCTAGAGTTCGTATACCGAGAGGCTGCCTACACTTTTGTCGACGGGGTACGGGACAGTGCCTAATGCTCGGCGATTAAAAAACCTCCACGAGGCGCTGACGGCAACATTAAGGATGGAGGCGCCCAAGGTAACAGCTATCCCGACGTCGAGAACGAGGGGTGTCCGCTACACCGGAGACAGAAGACGAGCAGAGGGACGCCGTCGAAGACCTAGTCGCCTGTGTTGGGGGTGCGGACAAATAAATAAATAAAATCTGAAAACTCTACCCCGGTTCCTAATTTCTTATACCGGGACATGATTTCCAAATTCCCATGTATTAAAATTAAAAAATCTACAAAAAACTACAATTTACAGTAACAATTTCTCAGATAGTAAAACAGAATAAAATAAATGTAAAAATAAATAAAATACGAAACACGCTACCAATTATCAAAGTAAAACATAATACTGGAATCCAGTATTCATTTAACTGGTGTCCAGTTAAATTAAAAACAACTACTAAACCACATATACCGGTATCCGGTATATTATGTATTGGTAGCCCGGAGGAAAGATGTTGGTGGTACACCTGGATCGTCTAGCCCGCTACGATGGTGCTGTTCGGGACGACCAGCTTTGAGGAGGGAGCAGTGTCACCCAATTATCGGAAAGCACGACCAACGGCAGCTGAGTAGGGGACCAGAGGCATCAGTTGCTGTACCAAGCAAATCATACTTTACAGTCAGATAATTACATGAAATTTTGTCCTGTTGGAAGATGCACTTTACATTAAAATTTATTTTTAAAACTTCTTATTTTGTTTTTCCAGCCTTTATTAATGTGCTTACACATCATTAAAGCATTTACAAATTTAAGGCTGTAATATTCCTGTGTTTCAAAGACAAAGTTCAGCTTAAGACAATTTTAAATGAATGATAAGAGTTTTTATGTACTTAATATTCTTCTTAGATTCATTGAACTGTATTTTTCATTAAAATCATAATCATTTATACTGCATGTGTGAATGATAAGCCAACCAAAGTGATTAGATGTATGTAAAATAGTGTGTTTTATTCAATATATGTCTTTGCCTCATGACCTAATTTGTGAGGTTTTACTAATATGAATCAATCACAAATTTCAGGTTTTTCTTTGAATATTCTTATGTAAACTTGTGCTGAATATGATGTATGTACTATAGAGCTTTTGAAATTTTTAGTAAATATAAGCTATTAACAGAGCTTCTTTGTTTTCTATTTAAACAGATAGTGCTAATTTTTGTACATAGTTGTTTGTATCTTCACTTACAATTTATATATACATTTCCTTAATAATATTTTTCGTTTTTTGTTGTTTTGTTTTTTTCTTTGAGATTTTCCTTCCAAGGAATTTTTCAACATTCTGTGTACAAATTGCGTTACTCATGACCTTGTGATATCCTTTTCTGTTTTCCAGTACCTGTAGAATGCATTTAGTGTCAGGTTTTCTGTAATTATCACAGGAACAAGCTTAGGAATTCACACTTCAGGGAAAGGAAATACAAGTGTTATGTATAACCTCGACAGCATCTTGAGTAATCTCACTCTGTCAAAGTTGCAATTGTATCTTAAAGATCTACTTATTCATTTATTACATGGATATAAAAGCTATAATGCTTAGTGGCAACAGGAAAAAGATCAAGTTTGGAAGTGGCTTCTGAGACCTTTTTTTCCGAATTTAATTGGTCAACAGTGATGAATAATTTACGCACATTTACTCAACATATTTAGTGCGTATTATGCTAATATGTGATAAATGAATTGTGTCCTAAATTATTCGTTGGTGCATGAGATTAGGCTTCGAAAGATGTTGCATTCAATCAGTCAATGAAAACTGCATGGAAGGGGGGGGGGAAGCGAATGTACCATAGCTCGGTCGAAATAGAAGCTCACTGCATTTCCGACATGTTAGTTCACTTAGCTGGCATCGAAAGGTACATGAGGAGCGCCCTATGCGTCTTCAGTTTTTAATACGGAGCTGAGAATCTGGTATTAATCTGTGTTATACGGCCAGTTCCAGTTGTGTCCAGTTCTGTTTTCGGAAATATTCCTAGGAACTGGTTAGCTTGTTCTCTCTGACAGCAAAGAGCCATGGTGTAGAAATGGCTAGCAACGCTTTGTTACAGAGGTCGGAATGTTCCCTGGTGATAAACGCGGAATTTATAAACAGCACGTACAGTAATCCAGAAAAACTAACTAATTTAGAGGATAGTGTAGACCACGATAAACCTCTTGAAATCGGTGGACACTATACAGTTCGTCGTATGGATGGCTCTTGTCGTGAGTACACTGCGAAATTCCAAAATGTGTACACCCAGTAATACAGGTAACTTGCAGTAGCGGGGCTTGGTTTACAAAGTTGCAAGTAAAAGTAACGAGGAGAACATTATTTGCAGCCCCTCTTCTGCTACGTACATTCAGAATTGAAATAGGGTGCAAATAAACATAAAAAAACAATGTTTTCCTTTTCAGCAGATCCGGCTGTGTTAATTCAGACTCGACAGAACATGCAAAATAGTTTTCCAGAGTATTACGTGCATTACGTCGGTCTTGACAGAAGGTTGGATGAATGGGTGCAAAGAGACAGGTATGTATGATTACATTTTGTACATTTATAATCCAATTTTTAAAGTTGGAGAAAAGTAACTTGGAGAAATATTCTATGGAACTGTCTAGGATCTCTTGAAGTAGTTGCTAATCGTGTATCTCTGAAATTCTTGGTCACGATTAATTGCCTACTACTCCATATAAAACTGTCGCCATTGGAGATATATACAATTGAACAAATATGGGAACATCTCTCGATAAACAATAGACCTAATAAGAGTGAACAATTAAACTTCTGAACATATGAGTCATCTGCTACGGTAAAGAGTGACACAACAGAAACAAGCTGTTGCCAACTGCGGAGTTATGGAAATACGATAAGATAGCGAAATGTCAAACACATTCCTTTTATTATTCTTGTTGTAATATTATTGTGATTTGTTTGTTTTGTTCGCTTGGTCCTATCTTCGAGCCAGGCTCGGAGACATAGAACACGTCATACAGAAAACCAATACATATTGTGATGACTCTCTTCATCATTGAGTAAACTTCATAATAACGGTGTAGATAAATGGCGGGAATGACGCTATGGCTGGAGCGTTGCCATGAAATCGCTCATTCGCTGAAAATATCAACACTATGTAACCAAACCAGCCATACTGTAATACGTAAGGAAACTGGCAGTATATAGTTATTTACCCACTTTAATCTGACCAGTTTCAATTTTGTACATAATAATTATGGTAATAAATATAATAATTGAGGTTTTATAAGAGGGTGTCTTTTACTGTTTAAATTATTATTATTATTATTATTATTATTATTATTATTATTATTATTATTATTATTATTGTTATTGTTACCATTACTAGCATATTAATGCACTAATCAGTGTCTTCTTTTATAATCTGTGGCTAATTATAAGCTTACTAACCTCCATTTATTATACACTGCTAGTTTCCTTGCACCTTATAGTATGGCTAGTTTATAACAAAAAGAACATGTGCTAGCAACATTTTGCAGTCTTGGCATATTTCAGAACTGTGCAGTTGGGAACAGCTTGTTTCCACGATGTCATTCCAAACCAACCTAAGGCTGCACTGTTATTCTGCAGTTTAACCTCATCATTATTAATAGGATGAAGAATACTTGTGAAATTTTGACTAACTCTTAAATGGATCAATAAGGTTAAGTGCAGTTTTTGTGACACGTTCACACACTATAATAATAATAATAGTAATAATAATGAGAAAAGTGCGCTCAGATTGAGCATTAATATACAAGCATACAATCATTGATATAGAAGTATTTTAGTCCTTGCTATAGTCTGTTAAAGATTTTGTTCTTTGTTTACATTCTATCATATGATGTTTCCTGCATTGTTGACCACATAACACATTTATAATCCACATGCAGTTCGTGAAAGTTTTTGATAATACATATCTTATGGTGAAAGCCGTGTACTGTAAGTCTTGTTGTCAGATGTCTCTGGTTTCTGTATTCCCAGGTCCAGCTGTCATCCATCATGTCTGGTGTGTTGTAGAAACCCAGGTCTATCTCCTTCTTTTGGTCCATGATGTTGATCAGTTCCTGGTATGGTCCTGTTGATGGTAGGCAATGTTGTAGTCTGAAATAAGTCTCTTTCAATGTTTCATACGTCAGTCGAGGTGGCGCTATTTTTACCACTCCTAGGATCCATTTCATGAACGTTGTCTTAACTTTTTCTGTTCTTTTCAGGTTGCCGATTTTAAGCTTTTCCCATATGATCACTATTCCATATGTTATGACTGGTGCCGCTGCTACTTTCAATAGTGTCATCGCTGTGTTTGTTGACAGATTAGTTATGTTTGGAATATTGAATGATGCTTTGATGACTGGTGCTACCCTTTCCTGGATATGTATACCAAAAGATGTTGCTGTTGTTTGTAGCGTAATTCCCAAGTATTTATACTATGACTTTGTGGGTTTGTAGAATTAAAAGTCAGAGTTGCAGAAATTCAAATTGTTCTTCATTTGCGTAGAAATACACTCACAGTAGCAGTATTATGTCACATACACAATCACAATCTGCCAAGGTCGATGACCACCACAAACAGTGTTCTGATTACATCTGTTTACAACATCAACTCTTGTTACAACACTTTACAACTGTTTTCTCACACTCCCACTGGTGTGTCGCCTCTTATATATACCTTCATTGATAATTCTAGATTGTTCTAAAACAAACAAGAACCCAAATGTTCTCTATCAATCAGTCACTGTCACTAGAATTTTCCAACTTTCTAACTTGTTTGTTTCGGCAGACCTTATCTCCGTGCTATCTTTATGTGCCTAGACAAGCTGTTTATCTCCAGCCGGCACCATCCGTCTCTTATCGCTCTGTGCTGGGCTATTGTAAGTAATGGGTTCGCGACAATACTTGCATACTATTTGTAATGGTTCATTTTTTAGCATTTATACTGTCTTTGGGTGATATTCTTCCTCCCTTCCTGAATATCATTTGAAATGTCTTATCTTGATTTATATGTAGGTCATTTTCCATTGCCCAAGTTTCCAGTTTTTCTATTGCCATCTGTACGTCTTCTTTTAATGTTGAACCTATCACCATATCATCTGAATACAAAATAATTTCTGCTTTTGACTCTTTCTCTATTATGTTGGTGACATCTGTTGTATAAATGTTGAACAGCGTTGGGCTAATAGGATGTCCTTGAGGGACTCCGTATGTATAATCATCTCTGAAACTTCAACATTTTTAATACAAAAATTATTTGTGGTTGGTTTATTGACACTCGTCACTTACTTTTTCATATATTTATGAGAGACTAGTTTCAAAGGCCCTGGCCTCCATTTTCAATCTCTTCCCAACTGGCCTTGACACTCGTCACTTACTTTTTCATATATTTATGAGAGACTAGTTTCAAAGGCCCTGGCCTCCATTTTCAATCTCTTCCCAACTGGCCAAATTTAAACCAACCAACCATTTAAACCAACCACAAATAATTTTTGTATTAATTTTGACGTCACTGTTACTAAATTCCTCCAAACACACTTCAACATTTTTGTTTATTTGTTAATACATTCACATACTATCAAAGTTGGACACACCCACATCCACACCTTCTCTAGTCTGGCAATATTCAATTTCTTTTAGTTTTTAAATAAGGATATAAAATTATTATTATAATAATACAAAATTATTCTTGTACTACTATTATCATTATATTATTATTATTATTATTATTATTATTATTATTATTATTCTTATTATTATTATTATTGAAGCTTTGTTACTTAGTGCAGTATTATTTACCCATTCTTCAGTAGTCAGTTTCCTTATGCATTACAGTGTCGCTAGTTTGGTTACATGGTGTTGATATTTTCATTGAACGCATATCTTCACTGTTAGCAGTGCTCCGGCAACTGATATCACACCTGTCATTTTCGTAGTTGCTGTTCTGCAGTTTAACCAGAATAAAATTATGCATATGAAAAATATCCTCGGTAATTATGAGCCATTACAGTATCTCACCTTCTCTCATTGCAGTAGAAATATCTCCTCTTGCTAGTGAGTGAGTCATGATGTCAGTACTGTGAAATCACCACATATCATCGCCAACCACTTTTTCTCTGGTTGCTCATGAGGTACTCAGGGAAATTTAGGGAAGGATAATTTGCATGCAAAATAAATGTGTGAGTTTATCTACATTTGAAGGCAACAAATTTAAACAATGCACATCAATTATGTGAGAAGTTATTTTTATGTGCATGTTCACTTGCTTCATGAGCAGTTAGTCTGTTTTATGAAATTGGGGAAAGTTTACAAACAATTTGTGAAGTATGTGAGAAATGTGTCACATTTTGCGTGTTGACTCACACCGTGAGTAGTTACTGTCCTAGCCCAATGTATTAAAGTTATGAAAATTCATAACAATGTGCAGAAATTTTTCTTAAACACGTAAATATGTGTGTTTTGAAGACCATAGATAACTGGTCACAAGGCAAATGAATGCACTAAAATAGAAAAATTTCTCATATAATAGATGTGCATTGTGTATTTTCCTTGCTTTAACCTATAAATGTGGTGTGGGTCTAACTGCTATGAAGCAAGTGAAAAGGCAAAAAGTGCCAAATTTCTTGTATAATTAACATGTATTGTGTTCAAATTTTCTCCACTTGTAATGCATAAATTTGATGTGATCATGGGACTCTAATTGTTCATGAGATGAGTGAATACGCATAATGTGACAAATTTTTCACATAATTGATGCACATTGTGAATTTTTTGCCTTAAATACGTATTAACTCTTTTGCTGTGCTAATTATCCTTCCCACACTTTGTTGAACACAGTTAAGTATTTGATGAGGATACATTGCCATATTATACACTCACTTGGAAGGAGAGATGTGAATGTGGGACAGGTACCATAATTGTTCACCATTATCAGATCCTCTGCTTTGCAAAGAAAGCTTATGAAGTAATAAAATAGCTTCTATATTGAGAAATTGACATCTCCGTAGTGTCATGCAACTCCTTAGTCACGTTTCGAATGAGTCGTGGCGTAAATGTTCACATGTATTTAAATAAGTATATTTTATGTAATTAGCATACCAGTTATTCAGCAGTTTCTTTTAGGAAATTAATATGCTAACATAAATATACCTATAATATACTCTAGGACACTTATTAACCCTGCAGCGCTTGCGTGGCATTTTGAGACATAGAAGCTCACGCGGCGTCTGAGAAATGCCATTTAATTTTTTCATTATTTAGCTACATTTATTTAGCCTGAACAGTCCATTTTTACTATAGGGGGTAATCATAGTTTATTTAAAATTCCTGAACATATTTTGCATATATTTCTCAATTAATAAGATGTGTATTAAAGCAACTTTAATTGCAGTTACATTTAAGTGTACTTATTTTGGATAAATTCAACATAAAAATAATTTGATTTAAATGAAATTGACAATTAAACAATGTTGTTGCATATTTTAACCATTTTTGATTATTCACAAATGTTAGTGTCCTAAGATTGTGCATAAAAACTTTTATCGCCAGTTTCTAGTCTTTTCTAACACAATATTATGCTCAACGTCAAACCTTTATGAATGTTCTACAGCTTATTTTCCACACTGCTTCTGTATTCACACTATGTACAGTCTGAACATATTTGCTGGGCGTGTTCGAGACAAATATACTGTCCACAAGACCTGCATGTATATCTCGTGGCTCTGTTTTTCAATCGACCACATTTGTAACACCTTTTTCTCTTCGCACTCGTATCACCTTTTGTCATCTGTGCTTCGTCTGTGTTAGTATATAGGTTAGAAATGTCCCGTTTGAGGGCTACTGGTAGGGAAGAACATTGTGAGCGAACCCTCAGGTAGTCATCTGCAAGATCACGAGCCAAATTTTTCAGAAAGCGACTGCGTTTCTTCACATCACTTTTATTGTTACTCTGGAAAATAATTTGACAATTTATGCCTGCTACATTCAGCATGCTGAAAAACACCACCATTGGCCACCTGTTTGTCTTCCTGGACACATATGTGCTACACAACTGATCTACAGTGTCAACACCTGATTTTGTTGTGTTGTAGAAAGTTATTATTTCTGGCTTTCTTTTTTCTCCAGTTGTAATATCAATAGCAGCATCATGGTGCATTGTAGAGAGGGCCAATACAACTTTATTCCGTTTGGGTACATATGAAACTAATGTGGAATTCTTCTGGAAGCCAAACTAAGACGAGCCTACCTCTCGGGATTTTGCTGTTGCAAATTCAGGGGGAATTTGTGGTTTGTTTTTCCTTACAGTTCCAACAATAGTAATGTTGCATTCATACAGATAATTTGCAATTTCGATACTTGTAAACCAATTTTCTATAGTGAGGTTCCTTCCTGTACCAGAAATAACTGAGGTTAGACGTTTCACTACATCACTAGCACTGTTACTTATTTTAAATGGTCCTTCTGGCTGTTTTCCAGTTTATATTTCAAGATTTACTGTGTAATACATTCGAGCATCGACCAAGGCATATATTTTTATGCCGTACTTGCTTGGTTTGCTTGGAATGTGTTGTCTGAACTGAAAATTTCCCCTAAAACCTTCTAATTTTTCATCTAATGTGCAGTATTCCCTAACTGAATATGCATTCTGGCAGTTTTACACAAATGAAGTGAAAATGGCTCGAACTGGAGCCAGATTGTTAAGTTTTTTCTTCTCCATTCTTGTATCCCTGTCGTCAAACCTGAGGCAGTAGAGAAGAAATCTAAAACGTGTTTCAGACAGTATCAGTCTGCAGAATTCTATACCCATCTTATCTTTTGCCCATATATCCTTTGTGTGAGTGTGGTTATCTTTTCTAGCAGCACACAGGTATAGTATTCCAAAGAGAGCCTTTATTTCGAGCATATCTGTAGGTCTTGCATCTCTCTCCCTACTATAATTAGTTTGGGCCTCCTCAATTTTTTTATTTGTGCATGTCACTATGTTAGATGTCATATTGTCATCAAAAAATATCTCCCAACATTCTTTTGGCGATTTTGCTTGTTTCGCACACACTTTCACACCAGGCAAATGTGTAACAATGTTCTGCCGGCGAGTACAAACACTTTTTGGCAGATTAGCTTTATTCCATTTACAAACTTTAATTCGCCCTAAGAAATATTTCTCACTCTCACTGTAATTGTTACCATCAACTGCTTCTTGTTCTGTGTCTGTAGATTCTTTGCTCCACAATATCTTCCTCGGCATCGCTATTCAAATCAAAATCATCATCATCTACTTCTTCTAACAAACTTTGCACGATCTTCCAATCATCTGGATCAGAAGGATTGTATTTCCTCTGTTTTCCACTCATTGCAAACCTAAAAATATTAAAACCATTTTCATCAGGAAAAAAAAATTGATACTGACAGTTTCTGATCACGACTTTCCGCAACAAATATGTTTTTAAACCGGTATCTTACCTTGCAACAGTAAAGCTTGCGTGGTGTCTGACAGATGCCGTCTACACATTCACAACTATAACTTCACTCCACCCTTGTTACGCGAAAACTGGTGGGTTGTCGCTTAGATATATTGGTTAAGAGTTGCTAAGCGAAAGGTAGATGGCAGCTCAGCACAATGACCTCATCGGTATTGAAGAGATGGCGAAATGATTCTAGGCTGGCGTCTGTGAGACGCCACGCGAGCACTGCAGGGTTAATGTTGTGTATACAACAACTAAATAATAATAATAAATACTACGTCTAATAATAATAGTAATAATCACAACAGACAATACAACAATTGTACTGTACCTGTCTGTTGGTGTCCTGTGCTGCTCCAGCATTGTGATTCGGTTATCACCTTCTAATTTGTCGTAATCATTAGCATAAAAAATGTCATAGTGGTGCTGGAGATTATATTTTCATATCACATTCAGGGCCTTATTGCATATTAAACATGGCACAGCATTATTAAATGGTGTAAAAAAATATGCTTGCTCCTATGAAGGGTTAAATAACGTTGGGGTAGAAGACCTTCGTGAACATGTAGCCATCTTGTACACAACATCCATACACAGGTAACTAATGAGCCTATACAGATCACCCCACAAGCTAACAGGTTGCTTCTCCCTTCCCACCTCTCCTGCACTATGGTGCATTCACTGGAGCACTCCTTACCCAATACCTGTTTTAACATATTGTGAAGACTACTGGTTTATTATAATAAAATATTATTTGCCACAAACTTCTCTTATCTTTTTAAGAAAATTGATGAACTCTCCACAGATTTTAAGAGATTATTTATGTAGTATTTTCCACCATACAGTTGTTTATTATTATTATTATTATTATTATTATTATTATTATTATTATTATTATTATTATTATTATCATCATTATTATCATTATCATCATCAATGCTGCATCATGTTTCATCACACATTCATTTATGGCCATTTTGGTTATTCAATATTTTTATTATCACATGTTTCTTCGATTGGCAATGTTCCAGCTGCCGATTTTTGCTGTGTAAGCACATGCCCTTTTACCATTCTTTTCCTATCCCGAATTGATCCCATCTCCCTGAATTTATTTACAAGCAAACAAATGGCCTCTTTACTCGGAACTTGCATGCCAGGAAATCGAGTTTCAAATTGCCACACAGCTTTCCTAAAAAAATTATTTAAGCACATGTGTAATATAAATAAGCAGTTGTTGTTGCACTATATAGTGTGAATTAGGCATTTTGAAAGCACTTCTAAATATTTATAATGTAATTCATGTGTTAACTGAACTAGAACAGAAGCCGGTGTTCTGCGAGGAAAATTGACACATATGTGACATTCAGAGTGGAGTTTCGTAGCATACATGCTGTCAAATGTCTTAGCTAAGTTAAAGTATTTCTATTAATATTCTTATCCAAGTCAGTTACTGCTTCAAAGTTAGCAAATATGTAGCATTTTTTAGTGCCATCTTTTTCCTAAATTCAAGCCAAAATGCTGAGAGAATGTTGGTTTACTCCATGATTTATATAATGCAATTGTATAACAAAAGGCAGTTTAATTTATATCCTCCAATGTTAAGTTAAATCGGTTGATGAATGAAATGGGTGAAGTGTTTAAATGACTCCATGATTGTATATGACTAAGAGGCTTACGCAACTTGGGAAGAAATATTTTAAAACAGTTTGGCACTTATCTCACTCCACCCATAAGAGGTTTTGCTTTTTGACAAAGTTATAATTTTCTCTATCTCTGTTAGTTGTGGAGTCCATCCCAAATTTACAGTTCTTTTGGGCAGTGTTGTTTAGAATTTTAAGTGTAATTGAGTTTGAGTCAAATTTGTTTATTTTTATTTTTGTATAGTTAAGAAAATTATGTTAAAAGGCATAAGCTGTGTATGTTTGTTTATTTTTATTTTTGTAGAGTTACGAAATTGTGTTAAAGGCATAAGCTGTGCCATACTAATTACTGTTTCCAATAGTTATGTGAGGAATATTACTGTTTGGTTTGCTTCTGTTGGTTTTAGTTCGTACAGTGCTGTTAGTTTAAGAATTGACGCCCGCGACCGTTATAGTGCCGCGGTGGTCACCAGCTTGGTCGCCGATACCTAGGAGATTTAACTCGCGGAACTAAAACCTATGTAACCTACTTACTGTGCTATATTAATTACAGAAGTCAGTACTGTAATCACAATAGCTGCTGTAACTGCTATCCATTTTGTGCTATACACAAGTCACACCGTCGTAAAAAACTTGCATTCCTTTCATCAGTTCTACTGCACCAATCTGACTGATTTCCATACGAATGTTTTCTTTTAGTTCATCTCAGGTATGTGGATTAATTGCATAGACTTTACGTTTTATTGCTCCCCAGAAATAAAAATCTAATGGTATCACATCAGGGGAATGGGCCGGCCATAGTCCACTGCTTATAATTTTATTGCCAATGATACGGCAGAGTTCTGTCATGGATGCCCCAGCCATATGCATAGTCACATTGTCCTACTGAAAATACCCATTTAATCTTTCAAAATATGTCAGTTTGTCACACAATGTACCTTCAGATGAACTTAAAGAAAACAGTGGTAGGGAAATAGGTAAGATTGGTGCAGTGGAATTGATGAAAGGAATGCAAGCTTTTACGACGGTGTGACTTAAGTATAGCACAAAATGTACAGCAGCTATTTTGATTAGAGTAAGTACCAATTTCTGTAATTATTATTATTGTCACCCGAATGTTGGAACTCCCTATAGAACCGGCCGACGGCAGCAGTAGGAGACGGAGGCGTTCAGACACGCCCACTCATTTGTCTTATAGCGGTAACGAGGGGTGGCTGGAAAAACATTACTGTGCCGTCTCTTTCCGCTCCCTTGATTTCTCGAACTTACAGGATATTTCATCTAATCCGGAACCTTCTAGATTGGCCAGTTGGTCTTATATAAGCAACACGTCGGACTGGAGAAAAGTCAGTGCTTGGCAAGCAGCGAAGGAGCGCCGTGTTAGTGAACGGACGAGAAGACTGTGTACGTGCAACGGAAGAGTGTGCGTAACTGTGAGCGTGCAGTGGAACTGAAACAGACGAACTGGTGAATCGTAATTGTGTGCATTACATAATTCTGTGTAATTGGCAAGTGTTCAACTGTAAGTCGGTGGAAATAAAGAACATTTTTGAGTGGTGCAATCAGACTTTTAATTTCACAAACCCAAAAAGTCACATTATTATTATTATTATTATTATTATTATTATTATTATTATTATTATTATTATTATTAGTTCATTTCCTATTTCTTGATACAACTTCATCCATATATAACAATTAGTATACCATAAATACAAAATCTTACATACTCCTCGTTTTGGAGTTGCATAATCCCATGCCCCATTATAATTAACCCAGGTTGTGTGTATAATGGAGCATTTTTCTGTACTTTTGTTTCCCTTTATACCTTCTGATATTTTTCCTAGTTGTTCTCATTAGTCTTCCCTGTTTTCCAAAGCCATTTTTGTCTTTCCTTGCCAATAAATTTTCCCAGTTTCATTATGTTTTCTTCTGATCTTAGATTCAAGATTCTTTTTCCTCTTATTTCATTTGGTATGTTTTCCCACTTACGCAAAAGAAATTCTTCTCTCCAATATTTTGTTTTTTGGCAATCAAAAATATAATGCCAAGTACTATCTTTTTCACACATTAGACATCTTCCCTTAATATATCCATCCATTCCTTATACCTCTAAAGTATATTACTCCTGTTCTAAAGCATGCCAACCCTTCTATTCTTACTTTATCACAGATGTCAATATATTTTTCTCTGCCCCAATCATTTTTCAATGTTTTATATAATTTCAGAGATCTTTTGTTATTAAGATTAGCCCATAATTCTTGTTTTTCAATATCTTCGATTCTTGTTTTTACTTCTTTCCAGAATTTCTTTTCTATATTTCCACTATCTAACCATAATGAAACCATACCTATTTCCTGTAAAATCTTTTGAATTTTATATATCCAAGTCTCTTTCCCCTTTATTAGCAGTATTTTCCTCATCTAAATCCTGTATTCTGAGCAAATATTTCAGAATTCTCTCCATCATCTTACTTTTATAACCTAATCTTCCTAATTCCATTAAAGCCACCTCGTTCGGTGAAGATCTAGATAAGCCTAAAACAAGTCTACAAAATAGTCTATTTATAACATTTATCGCTTTCCATCCTTCATCTGGCCCCCATATTTCTATTCCATATAGCATTCTGCTTTCTACAATTGAACCAAACACATATTTGGTATTGTCGCGAACCCGTTATCCACGATCGCGCTGCTTGTTTACACAAAGGAACTGATAGGCGGGCAGTGTGGAAACAAACAGCTGGCAGATAAAAATAGCACGCAGATAAAGGTCTGCCGAAACAAACAAACTGAGATAAATGGAGATTTCTTGTGACTTCTTGACTGATAGAGATTATTCGGTTTCTGGTTTATTTTAGAATAGTCTAGAAATTACCAGTGAGGTATTTAAGGAGGCAACGACTCGCCAAGAGTGGGTAATAGTAAACAGCTGTAGAGTGTTGTAACGAAAGCTGATGTAATCAGAGCGTTTGTTATTGTCATCGACCTTGGTAGATCGTGTGTATGTGACGTAATGTTGTTACGTGAGAATTGAACAGTGTATTTCTACGGAAATAAAGAACATTTGGAATATCTGCAACTCTGACTTTTAATTCTACGAACCCACATAGTCACAGTATTTTATTAATACATGATCTAATAACACTCATAGCCATTTTTCCATCTGCCAGTGCTTTCCTTTTTTGGTCACTCCGTTCACCATTACTAGATAATCTTACTCCTAGGTAATCAATATTCTTAATCACCTCAATTTCCGAACCTCCACACCACCATTTTTCTTCTCTTTTTAGTTTGAAACCTTTTTCTACCACCATGATCTTAGAATTAGTTTTATTTATCTTCAAACCTCATTCTTTACAAAATTGCCTATTGCTTTCAAGGATTGATTTATGGAACCTGTTACCAAATCATTTGCAAAGAGCAGACCTGGTATCTCTGTTATTTAAAATTGCTAAATGCATAACATTTTTACTTATTACTTCTACAAATCAATAAATAAATTAAATAGCACTGGACTTAATTTGCAACCTTGTCTAAGTCCTACATTGTTTGGTGTTTTCTCTGTTATCATTCCCCAATTATATTTTATACTAAATTCATTTTCTTTGTAAACATGGATTACTCTTATAAAGTATATACAAATATAACAATTTGTAACTTAAAACTTCACTTATCTTATAAGAAATTATGACACTTTTCTTATAAATTGTCTGGGATTGCGATTTCATGGAAATTCTTCCACATCCTCAGCCGGAAACAACAAAGCTGTCATCGTTACAAACGCTAGATGTTAATATGTTCTTGTTAGTATTACCAAAATATGAAAATAAAATAAATTTAAAAGCAGAATTGACTGCTTGTATTTCAAAATTCAGTACACAATGTTTGTTTTTTAAAATAAATATCCTTTCCCAAACCATTAAATCTATTGGGTCATTTAATATTTATTAATCTATAAATCAAGCTATTGAAAACAGAAAATTTATGTGAAAAAGGGTTAAAAACTTTTTTTTTATGTATACTGGTCGCCAATCTAGAAAGTGATTGACATTTCGTATGGAGAGACGACGTTGCCGCTTATTGCTGCCACGTGGAGAGCGCGATAATATTACGCGTGCGAAGTCACGTTGCTGTACACAAAGACAATAGTACAGTCGTGGATCTACATGCAAAAGCTAGAACATGCAAGAACACATCATTGTAAAGATCATCATAACAAAAAAGGCATACCTGTGATATTTTTATCTTCTAGCGCCGTCTTGATTGTTTGAGAGCATTCCAGATAGTGAGTAATTTATAAAAAGGGAGCCTCCGCCCGCCAGTCAGTCGGTAATTGGTCGAGTGCGCGTGAACAGCTGTGTGAGCTGTGTTTGTGGTCTATGACCTTGTAAGTTGTATTGTGTATGTGAGGTAATTCTAGACTGTCAGATTGATTTCTACGGAAATAAAGAGCAATTTTTGGTGTTTGTAATCTGGACTTTAAATTCTATGAACCCACAAAGTCACAATATGTTTTCACACACATGCTGAAATATTAAGTAAACTTCTGTGAACGTCTGTACGTACGCCTCAGAATACTTGCTATGCAGGTTCGGTGAGACAAAGACAAATATATCTTCCATCTCTGTCGCCCGCTCGCTATGGAACTGGCAACGCCAAGAAAGTACGCTAACTGTATGAGCTGTTCCCATGTTCATTGTTATTTTGTAGATACTCTAATTTGTGTAATACTGTGTGTTCAGGGTAAACAATTGCACATCTGCATTTTCCATAAATAATAGAACCATCGGGGTATACGTGTATATCATTCCGATGAAGCTCTTGAAATTCAAGGAAAAGTTGATTATAGGTAATATTAGAAGTTTCTCATTTGATGTGAGAGAGCATCTGTAAGTGGAAGACTGGTAATGAAAGCTTCCAAGGTGGTATTTGGTGAAATACTTTCCTTGCCGAAATTGTAGGTTCTTTAAAAGTTAAGGCAATGATGATTAGTGCATACTCTTATTGAAAGTAGTGTGGCTATGATGTCGATTTGTGGGAGTATTAAAGCATTTTTTAAAAATTTGCTCCAATATTTTGGTTTCCTGAACAGAACTAAAGTATCACCAACTTCTTTAAAAAAAAAATTGAAAATGTTTATTAACCCAAGGATGGTAAGTAAAGTTTTTAAAATTATAATCGTCTTTTTTTTAAAAAAAAAAAAAAGAGTGGAAATGTCTAACAGTTTTCTGATATTGTCGCGAGCCATTATCTGCGATTGTGCGGCTTGTTTACACAAAGAAACTGATAGGTGGACAGTGTGGAAATAAAGAGCCGGCAAATAAAGATAGCTGAGATAAAGGACTTGCCAGCACAGATAGGATTTCACGTTTGGAAGGTTCTAGTGATATCTTGATTATTCAGTTTCTTTATTGTTCCAGAGACCTCTCGAACTTATGAGATATATAAGAGATTGTGACATGCCAGCAGACAGTTGTAAAACAGTTGCGGGAGAGGTAAACAGAGAACAGCTGAGTGTTGTAACGAGAGCTAATGTAAACTGAACGCTGTTTGTTATTGTCATCAACCTTGGAAGATTGTATTGTATATGTGATGTAATGTTGTTACGTGAGAATTGAACAGTGTATTGCTACGGAAATAAAGAACATTTAGAATTTCGGCAAATTGGACTTTTAATTCTACAAACTCACAGTCACAATATTTAAATTTGTCAATCTTCTTTTGTATAAAGTCTTTATTAAAACCATTAAATAAAGCAGTATTAATAAATTCCTCTTTATTCAGGGGTATATTTATTAATCTATAAATCAAACTCTTAAAAACAGCAAATTTATGTGAAAAAGGGTTAAAACTTTTATTTTTTATGTAATTATCAATATGAGTAGATTTCCTATAAATACCAAAATCTAATTTGTTATTGTTTCTTATTATCTTCAAATCTAGAAAAGGAAGAAATCCATTAATTTCAGTTTCTAATGTGAATTTTAGAGCTTTATCTTGTAAATTTAGTAATTTTAAAGCATCGTTAATTTGTTTTTCAGGAACAGTAGCAAAAATATCAACATATATATACCATATGTTATATGTGCTTGGAGAAATTTAGTAACAGTGACGTCAAAATTTATCTCAGAAACTATTTGTAGTTGGTTTATTAATACTCGTCACTTACTTGTTTATATTAATGAGAGACTAGTTTCAAAGGCATTTGCCTCCATTTTCAATATTTTTCCAACTGGCATCTGTTGATGTCTCCTCTCTCTCTGGTGGTGGAACTATGAACTTCTTTGTCAAATTATCTACTGATGGGATTTCAGAGTTCATTACGTGATCCTCACATATTCATATGGAAAAATAAGGATCACGTAATGAACTTTGAAATCCCACCAGTAGATAATTTGACAAAGAAGTTCATAGTTCCACCACGAGAGAGAGAGAGAGAGAGAGAGAGAGAGAGAGAGAGAGAGAGAGAGAGAGAGAGAGAGAGCAGACAACAACAGATATCAGTTGGTAAGAGATTGAAAATGGAGGCGAATGCCTTTGAAACTAGTCTCTCATTAATATAAACAAGTGACGAGTATTAATAAACCAACTAATAGTTTCTGAGATATCTATACTATGTTTTAAAAATCAGAGGAAAAGCTTTAGTGACTTGAATTTCGAAAAAACTCATAAAAAGATCAGCAAAAAAAGGTGAAAGAGGATTGGTTACCCATTGCTAAGCCAGAAGTGTGTTGAAAAAATTCACCATTAAAAGTAAAAAAAATTTGATCCAAACAAAAATCAGGAATTATTAATTTTTAGATGAGTCGTATTTATTACACATCTGCTTCACTTTCGTACCTATTTTGAGGACATGTTTCGCAAATCATCGTTTGCATCTTCTGCTCTTATGCGACTAAAGCTTGATCCAGTGGTGTGGGTAATTCTGGAGTTGCTGCTGCCATCTGTTGATTTAGTGATGAACTTAAATGTGGGATTCTCTTCTGGCGGGATTTCAAAGTTCATTAGTTGGTTTTTATGTTTTTCTATGTATACTGTCACCCAATTATCGGGAAGCACCACAAACAACAGCTGAGAAGGGACCGGAGGCCACGCCACGCCCACTCATTTGTCTCCTGTCACTAACTGAAGGGATGGTTAGGGGAGGGATGTCGGGCCCCTGAGCCGTCTCTTTACCCTTCTCCTGGGTTCTGGAAACTCGGGACATTCAATTTAATCGAGAACCTTCTAGATCGGCAAGCAGACCCTATATAAGCAACACGTCGTGCCAGGGGCAGTCAGTCAGTGTTTGACGTGCTAGCGAACGAGCGCCGTGTTAAGGAACGAGAAGACTGTGTACGTGCATCGGAGTATTGTCCGTAATTACTAGTGCAAGTGAAATTGTAACGGACGAACTGGTGAATTGTAATTGTGTGCAGCACGTAATTCTGTGTAATTGGCAAGTGTTAAACTGTAAGTCGGTAGAAATAGAGAACATTGTTGAGTTTGTGTAATTGGACTTTTCATTTCACGAACCCACAAAGTCACAATTGGTGTCAGAAGTGCGACATAACACAATGGAGGCAGCATTAGAAAAGATTTTAGCGGAACTGAAACAAATGAAGACGGCCAACGACAACATCACCGGGAAGATGGAAGAAATGAAGGCCGAATTAACAACAAAAACGGAAGCGGCAAATAACAGCCTGGCCGCGAAGCTGGAGACTACAAATAACAACCTGGCCGCGGAACTGAAACTAATGAAGACGGCTAACGACAACATCACCGAGAAGATGGAAGAAATGAAGGCCGAGTTAACCACAGAAATGAGAGCAGCGAACGGCAGTCTGGCCACGGAAATGAAGGCGGCGAACGAGGCTCTCGCCGCAAAGTTTGAAGAACAGTTGGCCGGCGTAAAAGAGGATGTCACAGAGTTAGGCGAGCGCGTCGAAGACCTGGCGAGCCGCGTTAATGAGCTGGAAGGAAAGGCCGACAACAGCGCCAAGTCCCTGAGCGCCATGGTGGAGGACGTCGTCGGCAGGAGGTTGAAGGATTTGAAGGCCGACGCACCGGGACGCGACATAACATCGCCGCGCGTGAAACCTCCCAAGTATGACGGCGCGTCAACGTTTGAGGTCTTCCGCCGCCAGTTCGACACAGTGGCCAGGCACAACGGATGGTCACTGGAGGAGGAGGCCACACAGTTAATAGCCAGCCTCCAGGGAAGAGCCGCGGAAGTCCTGAACGCGGTGCAGACGACGGCGGCGCCCAAGGACATCTGGGAAGCCCTGGAGAATCGCTTCGGGAACCACCGCTTAGCCGCAGCATACCGAAGCCAGCTAAAGGCAAGGTCGCAGCAGCCGGGGGAGACGCTGCAGGAGTTCGCCATAGCCATCGAGCAGCTGGCTAGCAAGGCCTTGGTTGACCTGCCACTGGAGTTCGTATCCCGGGAAGCCGCCTACAATTTTGTCGACGGGGTACGGGACGCGGAGATTCGTCAGCGCCTAATGCTCGGCGAATATAAAACCATACACGAGGCGCTGACAGCGGCATTAAGGATGGAGGCGGCCAAAGTAACATCTATTCCGACGTCGAGAACGAGGAGTGTCCGCTACGCCGGAGACAGGAGACCAGCTGAAGGACGCCGGCGAACACCTAGTGGCCTGTGTTGGGGATGTGGACAGCCCGGACACCTACAGAGAGACTGCCCACGCCAGGAAGAGCAGCCGGAAAACGAGTAAGGGCCGTCGTGGAGAGGGGCACGTCGGCGCCATCACCACCATCCCCTCGAGTGACACTGCGCGCCGTCAGCCGGCGTATGGATGACAGCCTCATCGCGGACGGTTGGATAAGAGGAAAGCCGTGCCGCGTGCTGGTGGACACCGGGGCGGCCGTGACCATCATCAGACCTGACGTGGCGAAGGGTTTGCCGACAAGGAAGCCAAGCCGGCCATACCAGCTTGTCACGGCATCGGGCGACACCTTGCCTGTGGAGAGGGAGGCCCTGCTGGAGCTGAACTTGGGACGGAGTGCCGTGCGTCTGTGGGTGTTCGTCGCGAAGGTGGCTGAGGAGGTGATCCTGGGACTGGATGCCCTCAGGAGCCATGAGGCGACGGTCGACGTCGGCAAGAAGGTCCTGCGGCTTAACGGAGAAGAGGTTATACTCCGTCAACCCGAAGAGCGCCTTGGAATTTGCAGGGTCGTCTTGGACGAAGCCGTGGTTGTTCCCGCGAGGAGCGAGGTAGTGGTGACGGCGCGACTGGAGGGCCAGAGAACCAGGAACATGATGCTGGACCAGAAGACGCCTGTAAACGGACTGTGTGTAGCCAGGGCATTGCTGCCGTGCCGAGAGGAGGTGCCCGTGAGACTGCTAAATCCTACGGACGCCGATCACGACGTCCAGGCCGGGACGGAGTTGGGAATGTGCGAGCCCGTGGTGAGCGTAACAGCTATCGACGAGACACTAGAGCCGGCGCCGAAGCAACACCTGGGGCCCCGGCTAGAAGGCTTGGTGGAGAGGGCGGCCGACCACCTGACCACAGAACAGCTGGAGAAGGTTCGACAACTGCTAAGGCGGGATCAGCGCGTCTTCAGCCAAGGTGATAGTGACTACGGCCGCACGGACAAAGTGCTTCACCGCATCGACACCGGGGACGCCCGGCCTATTCGGCAACCACATAGACGCGTTCCGCTGGCGAAGCAAGGGGCGGTGCGAGACATGCTGGAGGACATGAGATCCAGGGGAGTGATTGAAGAGTCTGACAGCCCTTGGTGTTCCCCTGTAGTCTTGGTGACAAAGAAGAACGGCGAGCTGCGCTTCTGCGTAGACTACAGAAAATTGAACGCCGTCACCCGGAAGGACTGTTTTCCCTTACCCCGGATTGACGACACCCTGGACACGCTAGCTGGTGCACAGTGGTTCTCGACCCTGGACCTGAAGTCGGGCTACTGGCAGGTAGCTCTAGACCCGAGAGACAAGGAGAAGACTGCATTCTCGACGGGCCAAGGGCTCTGGCAGTTCACGGTTATGCCCTTTGGCCTCTGCAACGCACCAGCTACCTTCCAGCGCCTTATGGAGTCAGTGATGAGAGGGCTGACTTACGATGCCTGCCTGCTATACCTGGACGACATCATCATCGTCGGGAAGACTTTTGAAGATCACCTCGAGAATCTGAGTAAGGTGCTACAGAGACTGCAAGCGACCAACTTGAAGCTGAACGCGAAGAAGTGCCAGCTCTTCCGCAAGGAAGTTAACTACTTGGGCCACATAGTCTCGGCAACCGGAGTGGCCACAGACCCGGAGAAGACACAGGCTGTGAGAGATTGGCCTCGCCCAAAGGATAGGAAAGAGTTGCGCAGTTTCCTGGGGCTGTGCAGTTATTACCGCCGCTTCATAAAGGGGTTCTCCAACATCGCAAAACCCCTCACCCGCCTGACGGAGGAACACCGGCCTTATGTGTGGACAGAGGACGCCGAAAACGCTTTCCAGCACCTAAAGGAGACCCTGTGCTGTGCTCCAATTTTGGGTTTCCCACAACCGGGTGGCGCCTTCATTGTGGATACCGACGCCAGCAACCATTGCATTGGAGGTGTCCTATCGCAGATCCAGGATGGCCATGAGCGGGTGATAGCCTATTACAGCAAGACGCTATCCAAGGCAGAGAAGAACTACTGCGTCACCCGACGGGAGTTACTGGCGGTAGTAAAGACATTGGAGCACTTCCACAAGTACCTGTACGGTCAGCCATTCCACCTGAGGACTGACCATTCCGCCCTAACCTGGCTATTGAGCTTTAAGAACCTGGAAGGCCAGACAGCACGTTGGGTCCAGAGGCTGCAGGAGTACGACTTCACCTCGGAACATCGTAGAGGGAAGAGCCACGGTAACGCAGACGCCATGTCCCGAAGACCCTGTCCAGAAGAGTGCGGCCAGTGCACAAGGGTGGAAGAGAAGGAGCGTGCCGCAGCAGTCCGAGTAGTTGTGGCAGTGCCTGCTGAAGGCTGGGATAGCGCAGGCCTGAGGAGGGAGCAGCTGGCGGACGCAGACTTGGGGCCACTCTTGAGGGAAGTGGAGGCAGGGATGAGACCAACCTGGGAGGACATCGCACCGAGGAGCGCCACCAACAAGTCGTACTGGGCCCAATGGGACTCGTTGAAGACCAGAGAGGGCGTGCTGTTCCGGGTTTGGGAATCACCCGATGGGAAGACGCAGAGAGAGCAGTTGGTACTTCCCCGGAGTAAGGTCCCGGAAGTCCTGGAGGAAGTGCACGCCGGTACTTCGGGAGGACACCTGGGAGCGAACCGAACAATTGACAAACTACGGCAGCGCTACTACTGGCTGAGACTCCGAGCAGATGCTGAGAGATGGTGCCGTCAGTGTCACGTGTGCGCGGCGAGTCGTGGCCCTCAGACTAGGAGCCGGGGTCGCATGCAGCAGTACAACGTCGGAGCGCCATTCGAACGGATCGCCGTTGACATTGCTGGACCGTTCCCAGTTTCCGACCGAGGCAACAAGTACCTAATGGTGGTCGTGGACTACTTCACCAAGTGGCCGGAGGTGTATGCCATCCCAAACCAAGAGGCAAAGACAGTCACAGACTGCCTCGTGGAGCAAGTATTCTGTCGATTTGGGGTGCCGTTAGAGCTACACAGTGACCAGGGTACCAACTTTGAGTCCAACCTAATGAAGGAGGCACTACAAAGGCTTGGGGTGAACAAGACTCGCACTACGCCTCTACATCCCCAATCGGATGGCATGGTCGAAAGGTACATCAAGACCTTAGAGGAACACCTGAGGAAGGTCGTGGCCAGCCATCAGCGAGACTGGGACGTCAAGGTGCCACTGTTCTTGCTGGCCTATCGCTCGTCTACACACGACACAACTGGGATGACGCCAGCCAGCTTAATGTTCGGCCGAGAGTTACGCCTCCCTTGTGACCTGGCTTTTGGAAGCCCTCCGGAAGCGAAACAGCCAGCGACCGAGTATGTGGAGAACTTGGTGGACCATCTCCACGACATGCACGAGATGGCTCGCCAGAACATCCAGAAGGCGAGCGACCGCATGAAGACCAGGTATGACAGGCAAGCCAACAGCCAAGGGTTCCAGCAAGGTGACCTAGTCTGGTTGTACCGTCCTACCCGGACCAAGGGACGCTGCCCGAAGCTCCAGCAGCCATGGCAAGGACCGTACCGGGTGGTGAAGAGGATTAACGACGTGGTCTACCGCATCCAGAAGGTTCCCCGAGGGAAGATGTTGGTGGTACACCTGGATCGTCTAGCCCGCTACGATGGTGCTGTTCGGGACGACCAGCTTTGAGGAGGGAGCAGTGTCACCCAATTATCGGGAAGCACCACAAACAACAGCTGAGAAGGGACCGGAGGCCACGCGACGCCCACTCCTTTGTCTCCTGTCACTAACTGAAGGGATGGTTAGGGGAGGGATGTCGGGCCCCTGAGCCGTCTCTTTACCCTTCTCCTAGGTTCTGGAAACTCGGGACATTCAATTTAATCGAGAACCTTCTAGATCGGCAAGCAGACCCTATATAAGCAACACGTCGTGCCAGGGGCAGTCAGTCAGTGTTTGACGTGCTAGCGAACGAGCGCCGTGTTAAGGAACGAGAAGACTGTGTACGTGCATCGGAGTATTGTCCGTAATTACTAGTGCAAGTGAAAGTGTAACGGACGAACTGGTGAATTGTAATTGTGTGCAGCACGTAATTCTGTGTAATTGGCAAGTGTTAAACTGTAAGTCGGTAGAAATAAAGAACATTGTTGAGTTTGTGTAATTGGACTTTTCATTTCACGAACCTTCAAAGTCACAATATTCTCTCCCATATGACGAGTTCACTATGTTTTTGTACATATTTTAGTAATTCTGTGCTATCTTCAATTTCATGATTTTCAGACCAGAAATGAGCTGCTATTGCGGACTTATCAATATTTTTGTATCTTAAGTGCCTGAAGTGTTCTTTCTTTCTAGTGCCTTTCTAAGCACTAGAAAGGTAGGTACGAAAGTGAAGCAGATGTGTAATAAATACGACTCATCTAAACATTAATAATTATTTCGCTTCACTGTGGTGTTCCAATACAGTTAAATCTCGAAAAATCAGGAAGTTTAACAAAATCAACTATCAATTCCTCACGTAAATTTATTGAATTCAACCACTTTTTTAGATAAATTAAAAGTTTTTCTCTAGGAATACTAGGAAATAAGGCAGTTACATCAAAGAAATAAGTATATCAGTTTTAGATAATACAACACTATCAATCTTTTTTATTAGTTCAAAAGAATTTTTAATACTTAAACTTTCAAATTTATCAAAATTACTAAATTTTTTGTGTAACCATTTAGCTAAATTGTAAGTTTGTGAATTTATACAATTAACAATAGGTCTCATTTTATTTCCAGGCTTATGAATTTTAGGAAGGGCATAAATTCTGGGTAAAACAGGATTACTGTTACAAAATGTTTTTCTTTGTCTGATATAACTTTCACTTCATTAAGTATTTTATTAAAATTTGTAATACAAGATTTTAAAGCGCCTTTATTAATTTTTATAAAATCTTCACCTTGAAGTAAAAGGTTTACTATATTAATATAATCTAATTTATCTAAAATTACAATTCTATTACCTTTATCCGCTTTAGTGAAAATTAAATCTTTTTGATTTAATGATTTAATAATATGTTTATTATTATTTCTCTTAGGTTGGTATTTATCTAAATTTTGTAATGATTTGCTACATTTTAATTTAATCAAAGATTTAGTATTTTCACTTAAATCTTGACTAGCAATTTCTATATCTGCAATATAATCATCTATATTGTTTGAAAAATCTATGCACATTTTTAAACGTTGATTTAAAAATTTTTTAAATTATTATTTTGGTCATTTAACCATGAAATAAATCCTGAAGTTAAATTATTAAGACAATTAAATGGTTCCATAGATTTAATAGTTTGGAAAAAATATTTATTCAAAAAAATAAACATCGCGTAATGAAATTTGACATACCAGCAATCTGTTCTGTTGTAAGGTTTGTTTCATCTTCAGGTGTTGCTAATGCTGTAAAAACATAAGAAAAAGCATGGTAACCGAGATTTCCTTGACAACAGAGTTTGTTTTTGATGGACTGAGGACGAAAGCGATTTGCTTTAGAAATCGATTTCCATAAGAAAGAAGTATTAACATCAATTTCTTAAGATAAGTGGAGCCTTAGTAGCAAATATTTATATTTGTGTAATACATAAGCATATTTTTCTGTTGATCTAGTTTTGATACTCTTTTGTTCCCATTTATATTGTACACTTTTTTGATATCTAAACTAATCCAACACCAACTCCAATACTCAGACCTTAATACAAGTATCGATTGTAGCAAAAATGGCGCCGCTCGTGGCCCAACATGTGAGTGAAGCATGTGTTTGTTTACTTTGATCGTGTGTTTGCAGAATTAATGTAATTCACATTAAAGTGGCAACTAGTGACCAACGTTAGTTTATAGTGAGTTTTTAACATAATATCAAGTTATAAAGTTTATGTAAATATATAGTAGTGTGAAATATTGTCGAAAGGGTCGTTCTTATTCTGTTCCCGACTGCAAATCTAATTATGGTAGTGAACTTCATACGACAATATTCAAATTTGCTAAAGAAAAATCTTTATGGGATCAGTGGTTCAGGAACATACATCGTAAAAATTTTGAAGTAAATGACAAAACTGTAGTTTGTGTTCATTATTTTGAACAGACTTTGTGGTTAAGGAAGACATTTTTCCAGCAAATGATGTTGAACCAATTCGTGTCCCTCAAAAAGTAACAAAATTAGCTGATTATGCCTAACCTACGATTTTTAAGAATCAGACATCCTATCACACAGTAAAGCTCAAGTAGAAAAGACGAAATCCTGAAGAACATATGCAAGATACTTTGCAGAGAGTGAAGAGAATGTTAATGATTGGTGTGCACAAGATGTTATTGACAGTTTTGAGTCCTTAAAAATCGAAGTGGTGAGGAAAGATTTTAACACATTCATAGTCATTATTAAAGATGATTAGTTATGTTCTTTTCAATAACATTCAAAATCCCACCTTCACTGATGTTCCTACTCTTAATGTGAGTTTCAAAATACTTCATAACCTAAAAGTGAGTGTGTTTTGCAATATTATGAACTTACCAGTGAAAAAATTTTAGATGGTTCTTGCAATGTGAGGGAACTGCCACCCTCAAATTTGACAGATGGAGTAAACTGGATAATCTGGTGAGTACTCTTAAATATTATAGTATAAGCAGTAGGTATGTCCTTACCAGAAAAGGTAACTATGTAAACAATATAAAAGAAACTTTATTACTTGCTGCAGATGATGATACAGTCCAGTAACATAAAGTTTGCTTTGGAACAGCTGGAGCTGGCCTGTGCTAGTTGGATTAAATGTTCTCCAGATGTTTTGATATGGGCTATAAACATTTCATATGCATATCCAGAACTATACAATAAGAAAAACTAATGTATTGACATTACCACATCCTGTGTATCTAAGGCAATTTTTAACAAAGATGTACAAGCACCCCTGGCTTAGAACACTCACACAAAAAAGAAAATAATATAAATGAGCCTTTACTTGTCAAAGTGAAGAAGTGTGTGAAAGTGCTGGCAAACATATTTATGAACAATTACACAAAATGTTAAATGAAAAAAAAATGTATCAGAACACTTATCCAAGAAAGTGCAAAATAGAGAAACCAGAAGAAAAGCCAGTGATGAACTTCGTGAGGAAGGAGCTCAAACTTAGCAGCCAGTAAATATTTCAGGTTAGCTTTTTCGTTTTCTTTTTCTTTCTTTTTTTCTTTTCTTGTGCATGTGTTCTTGATTATACCATTTCTGTTGTGTTCAAGAAAAACTTAACTTTTGTTTCATTTAATCATGTTTTCCTCTATGTTTTTACTGTGCAAAGTGTTAATGCTTATGAGTTGTCATGCCTTAAAAGTTAAATTTTGGTTGGAAGTATAAGGTAGGAAATAGCAGTGGAACGTGTTACTATATGTGATAAACGATTAGGATTTGTCATGGTGCTTTTTATTTATGTTATTACACGTTTTGGTTGAAAGTATAAAGTGATAAATGCTTAAGAGTTATCTTACTGCTTCTTAATATGGAATATATTATGTCCATTGTATATAGTTTCAAATTTGGCGTAACCAGAGTCGCTGGGCTTCGATGGGCGCCATCTTGGAATCTGTATTAAGGTCTGAGTATTGGAGTTGGTGTTGACTAATCATTACACAGCGCTGGGAATTTTTAAAACCTTCTATAATTTCTTTTTTAATAGTAATGAGATTATCCATTGTTGAATGCCCTTGTCAAAATCCATGTTGATCTTTGTTGAAAAAATTATTTGTTTCAAGAGTCCATTGAAGTCCTTTACTTATTACTTTTTCTAATACTTTATTCAAAGTACAAATTAGAGTAATTGGATGATAGCTCTCTGGTTTAGAAGGGTCACCATTGAGTCTAAGAATGGGAATTACCGTTGCTTTTCTCCAACTAGTAGGAAATACTTTGCTGTTCCATATAAAATTTTATAGGTTTTGTAAGTATAGAATGCAATTGTTAGAAAGATGTTTCAATATCTCGTAAGGTATTCCATCAGGTCCACAGGATTTAGATTTACATTCACTTAGTGTATAATTTCTTCTAGTGTTATTTCACTCTCATAGTCCTGTTGGTCAGTCAAGCAGGGGAGCTCTATATTCTTGGCTTCACTTTCAAATCTTTGTTTAAATTTAAGGAATTTGCTGTTGTAATATGAATCACTGGAAATGGCCGCAGATGTTTAAATTGTCTGATATTTGTTTATTATCATTCATCATTTTATCTGATCCTTTATTAGGTAGGAATGGTATTGTGGATGTTTTGTTGGTTCCATTTATTTTACTAATTTTTTTCAAATTTGATCTAGAGGTGCTTGACGATTCAATGAGGATACAAAATCTAACCATGATTTACGTTTTGAAGCTGATATTGCATATATGGACATATTAAGTAAACATGGCCATCTGTAATTCAACGTAAATTAATAACCAAGCAAGCCATATAGATGATGCAACAAATGCTTAGGTTTATTGAAATCCCAAATTGTGACGTAGGACCAATCAGAATTAAGTATTACGGTAACTTAGCAACCAAAACAGAAAAAAGAACCAATGATTTTGTTCTTAAATTTTTTCTTCTGGCTTTAACTCTTGAAGAGGGTAGATGCGTTTTTGGTAAAAGACTTCTTGAAACTACGAGAAGTTATAGGAGTTCATCATTTATGAAGGTTTAATAAACGTTTAAAATATACATCGAATATGCAATGCTATGATAAATAATTTAAGTAAAAAACCGTTGCATCATTTATAAATAAAAGGAGAGAATTAAAATATACTAAAGGGCTATATACATCAGTAGAAAAAGTCGCATGTAAAGAAGAAAATGATGTCGAGAAATATAATTCCAAGGAAAGTGAAGTGGTATTAATTATTTTATTCCATATTTGCTCAAAAGTGAAATCCCTTTTGTATCGATACCACGCCTGAGAAGTTTCACATCTCATCGCTCGCCGCAGCTGTCGGAGAGAGGATTTATAGAAATCTTTGAAAACATCATCTTCACGGCTTTTAGAGGAAAGGTTCATCGCTTCTACATCATGGTAAAATTTGGCTTCTACAGCGTCGCCACACCGAGGGAGCGCGAAACTTTTGCGCGTGTGGGGCATAGACCTCACAAAGGGGCGAATCCAACTTCAGATATGTCACTGCATCGTGTGATATAAATCCAACCCACAAGGAGCGGACCGCTATAGTTTGCTTTCTATAATGTTTGGTACTGTGTGAATTCACAAATGTAGTGTTATGTGAATGAAGCTCAGCATTTGTTTTGTGTAGTTCAGAGTTTGATATGTAAATATGTGTGGTAAAAGCAACATTTTGTATATTCTTTATAGTATGGCTTGCAACTAGTTTTATTGGAGACCTCAGCCATAGTTCTTATTACTTTCTTTTCCATACTGAAAAACTTAATGCTGTTTTTAGAATTTCCCCAGAAAATTATGCCATTTACTAGTAGACTGTGAAGGTATGCATGTAAAATAAACTATTCTAAGAATATGTACACTAGACGTAAATTTGACTGATCTTACTGAGTCTTTAAGTCAGGCTGTCTATATACATTTCCCAACTTAAATTTTCATTTAATAACATACCCCAATATATATATATATATATATTCCATACTTTTATCTTGTTTTGTACTAGTCTAATTTTTTATTTTTGGGTAATTAACATTTTTATTAACCCTTTAACTGTTAAGGATGTCATATGATATCCATTTTAAAATGTGGAAGAAGTAATATGGTCTATAGATGTCCTGTGCATACATGCATTTAATGCTAATTATTTTAATCTTTCTCTTTATTAATAAATATAAATAAATTCTACATGAGATAAAAGCTTACCTTTAAAGGTTTCTTTTTTAATGGTACACCTCAAAATATAGATAAATGCTCAAAGGCACATTTTCACATTCACAGCAAATCATACTGGTTTCCTTGCAAACTCCTTTTTTGCAATTCACAAGACATTTTCAAAATGGATGCAAGTTTTTTGCTGTGATTGGCACCCTTTTAGAAAAGTGTTTTCCTTCATGTATGGGGGTGCTGAGATTGTGGATTTCTTACCCCCAGTATGAAGAGGCCTCGGAATGATGTAGCGCTCAATTAGGGTGCCACCTATTGATATATAGAAGTTTGCCTTGTGTGGGTTTAGAGCTTTCCAAATTACTAAACAATTTTACGTGGTTATATGCACCTGGTGTAAAATTTCTTTTTATACCATTTAACTTTTTTGTAAAGATGGATATGCTTATAATACCTGATCTTCTGCATATTGTATTCCTGGGTAATATTGGGCTTGAAAATTGTTATTTCATTATGAGCATCTATTTTTCGCTTGAATCCCCATCTAGGGGATGTGTGGATGGCGACCACAAGGTACTCAAGCCAATTAATGAGCACTTACTGGTCTTCCATCCTTATGATATTAGTGTACCCGAGGACTAGAGTCTTCATCTCTCTTCTTCTTCCTGACCAAGTAAGCTGACTACCATGGCATGTACAAGCAACTGTTTACTGGCATTGAGAGATAGCTGACAAACGGGGTTATGACTGAGTGATGTAACTACCAAAATGTAAAACTGGTGCTCATTAAAGCTGATGAATGTGTTTCCTAGTGTAAAAAGTTCCCCAGTCAGATCTCTGGGTATGGATTATCCTAGACACTCAAACAAAAGAATAGCACAATAACTATTGGGGTGTAATAAACTAGCAACGTAGCAGAACAGACGTGCGATACAGTTGTTCCTGCGGAGTATTTAGGTTTGACGTGCGCCGATGTTGTGTTGCGGTCTCGGCGCGTGGACCTTCAAGTCCTTCAACCTCCTGCCGACGATGTCCTCTACCATGGCATTCAGGGACTTCGTGTTACTGTCGGCCTTTCCCTCCAGGTTGTTTATGCGGTTCACAAGGTCTTCGATGTCTTCCACTATGGCGTTCAGAGACTTGACGCTACTGTCGGCCCTTTCCTCTAAATCGTTAAAGCGCTCGTCCACTTGACCCATCTGCTTGCCCAGCTCCACGACGCCATCCCTTACGCTGGTCAACTGCTCTTCGATCTTTGCTGCGAGGGCCTCGTTTGCCGCTTTCATTTCAGTGGTCAATTCGGTCATCTTTGCGGTCAGGCTCTTGTTTGCAGCTTCCGTCTTCGCAGCGAAGGTGTCATTTGCCATCTTTATTTCTTTGAATTCCGCTGCCAGGTTGTTGTTTGCCATTTCCGTCTTCATTGTTAACTCGGTCTTCATTTCTTCCATTTTCTTGGTGATGTTATCGTTAGCCGTCTTCATTTCTTCCATTTTCTTGGTGATGTCATTTGCCGTCTTCATTTCTGTTAGTTCCGCTGCCAGGCTATTATTTGCCACTTTCTTTGGCCTTCATTTCCATCATCTCCAAAATCTTTTCCAATGCCGCCTCCATGGTGCTTACATCCGACTCCTGACACCAGTTGTGACTTTCTGGGTTCGTAGAATTAAAAGTCCAATTTGCCGAAATTCTAAATGTTCTTTATTTGCATACAAACACACTGCGTAGCAGCAGAATTACATCACATATCACAATCTTTAACACCAAAGTCGATGACAATAACAAACAGCTTACTCATCTTCCACTGTTTACAACTTTCTTGTTACATGTCTTTACAACTGTTCTCGTTACAACAGTTCACAGCTGTTACTACTACTCACAACTGACTCATCAGTAGCCATGGTTTCTTTTTATACACCCATTCATGAATTCCAAACTGTTATCGAATTTTCTCTAACATGTAACCAGATAAAACACGAATGTTCTAGAATGTAACTATATCGGTGCCGGCAAGTCTTTTATTTCTGGCGTTGCTATGCAAGTTGTTTATCTCCGTGAAGCACTATCCGTCTTGTTAATTATCTGCGCTATCTTTGTTTGCCGGCTCTTTGTGTACACATGCAGTGCTATCGCGATCGGGTTCGCGACAATACAGAAAGGTTTAAATACAAAAATGTCTTTAATAAAAGAGAAAGTTAGGTCTTGGTTTTATAGGTATTCAGTATGAAAAGGGGATGACAAAAGGGATAAATACTTCATGGGCGAGAGATTAGTGTGTGCATGTGCAAAGATGAGGTATCGTAGAGAATTGGTAGAAAAGGCAGAAAATAAGATAAATAGGATTCATAAGAAGAAAATGACTAAACAATTCAAAAATGTGAAACTCAAAGAAAATGATACAGAATTAAAAACCGATAGAGATATGTATTAATTTTAACAATTATTATATAAATGTTATAACCCAAATAAATACAAAGGGGCAAAATAATAGCCAAGTGAAAGTATATCTACTTTGATTAAGTCAATGGGAGTAGTAGAAATATCAGAACAAAATATATTACTAGAAATTGATAAATAAAATATTGGTTGATTTTGATGAAATATCAAACAAAATTATAAAAGATATTAAAACCAAAATTGTGCGTATCTTCACCCACCTTACAAATGCAGTATTAAATCAAGGGACGTTTCCAGAAATTTTAAAGAAAGTAATTGTAAGGCCACCATTTAAACAAAGAAACAAGGTGCTTATGGAAAATTATAGATCAATTACTTTATATTCAACTATCTCTAAAGTAATGCAAGTTGTATTTTTAAACCAATTGCAAAACTATTTCGTTAAATTGTACATTATATCGAAATGGCAATTTGGATTGCAAAAGAGGAAATCTACAATCAGTGCAATAAATATGGTAAATACAATTGAAGCGTTAAATAAACAGAAGAAGGTAATACCTATTTTTTTTTTTTGGACTTAGCAAGAACATTTGACTGTGTTTCTATAAACATACTGATAGATAAATTAAGAAATTATGGGGTTTGTGGATTAGCACAAAAATTGATCAGTTCATATCTGAAAAACAGAATGCAATGCATAGAAATAAGTTACAGAAGTAGTTCCTTTCTTGGAAGTGTTGAAAACAGTGTTGTTATGATAAGTTAACTTTAAAGAGAGTCGATTGATGACACTAAACAACACTTACTTTTAAATTTTTCCGGTACATGTTTCAGAGGCTTTGCCTCTATCCTCAGCCGGCTGAGGATAGAGGCAAAGCCTCTGAAACATGTACCGGAAAAATTTAAAAGTAAGTGTTGTTTAGTGTCATCAATCGACTCTCTTTAAAGTTAATACAGAAGTAGTGTTGGTATTGTAGAAAAGATTAAATCAAAATTCCAAATGGCTGAGTAAGGAGTACTGCAAGATTTGAAACTGGGTTTATTTCTATTTTTAATATACATTAATGATATTTTTGAGTTAATGCAAAGAAAGTATGGTAATTAGATACACAGATGACATGACAATAATAGTTCATGGGAAATCAGCATCGGATGTAGAATTAAAAGCAAATGAATTAATGAAAAATATGAAACAATACTATATAGATATTTAAGTTAATTGATGGAAATTAATCATTTCTTCACACTAGCCATAAGTTAAATTCTGGCCATGGAATTGAATTTTTCATGTTGACTATCTATCAAATGCTTTATAGAGTGGACATGATTTTAAATACTCGGACAGCCTGGGTAATCTTTGAATTAAAGAATTGTAATTGAAAAAACTATTTGTAGTCTACGTTTGACACTTCGTCATTTACATTTTTATACTATTGAGGGATTAGTTTCTGAAGCTCTTGCTTTATCAAATTATGAACTGGCGGGATTTCAAAGTTCATTACTTGGTCCATATTTTTCCATATTAATATGTTCACCCACGTCAGTTTGTTTTGGTTTATCACTCCTTTTAGTAATTTTGGATTTAGGTCAATGTCATGGCTTTTGTTCCAAAAATGAAATGCTACTGCTGACTTATCTTCTTATTTCAATTTTATATTTATGAAATACTCTTTTGACTCTGGTTTTTAGTAAGAGAATTTTAGAAACATCAAATTAAAACAAGAAGGTAAGTCAGCGTAGCATTTCATATTTTGGACAAAAAACATCACATTGATCCAAATCCAAAATTACTAAAAGAAGTGATAAACCAAAACAAACTGACGTGGCAGAACATTAATATGGAAAAATAAGGACTGAGTAATGCAGTTTGAAATCCCACCAGTAGATAATTTGACAAAGAAGTTCATAGTTGCACCACCAGAGGGAAGAGAGTAGATGACAATAGATGCTATTGGAGAGAGGTTGAGGATGGAAACAGTGGCTTCCGAAACTAGTCCCTTGATAATATAAAAATGTAAGTGACGAAGTGTCAATAAACCAACTGCAAATAGTTGTTTTTTTGTTAATTTTGACGTCACTGTTACTAAATTTCTCCAATCACGCATAAAAATTATAATTTAAATAGTACAAAATTGGAAATAGATACAGAGTATATACCAGAGATACAGATATAAATTTTCTAGGAGTAATATTAGATAAGTTAAATTGGAAGACATATATAGAACAAATAAAAAAAGGTAAATACTGGCTTGTATATAATGAGACAGGTGAGGAAAACTATGGATAGTGACGAGCTAACACAAGTATACTATGCTTTTATATATGTGCATATAAAATATGGAATAATATTTTTGGGGAATATTACAGCAGGGAAGTTAACAGTTTTTAAATTGCAATAAACAAGTTATTAGAATAATTGGGAAAATAAATAATATGCATATGTACATGTAGACTAAATATTTTGTTTCACCAGTATACGACTGAAGTAATTGAATAAAACATGAGTGAACTGTGGAACTGTTCTGAATTGAAAGTACTGATTATAGCAGAGCAGTGTGTGAAATATGCAGAAAAACACTTCAAAAGTGATGAGTCATGCAAATTGAAGAAGCATGTGCAATTCATGCATCAGGTGAATTATACAGTACCTTTATTGAGAAAGCAAAGTACAAGTTTCCCGTCACTGTCAGAAAACGATCCTGCAGTATCTGAGATTGACTAAGGAGGAAAGAACTGGTTACTGCTTTTATACACAGTAAATTATTAATTAGAATATAATTCACTAAACCATCTATTGCCTCTATAGCATTTTATAAGCTTGTGTGAAATATTAGTAATTAAAAATCAGTATCACTATCAAGTAGTGATGGTATCATTCTTTCACTAGTTTTGAGATATGACATCTGCAGACACACACACACAATCAGTCAACATAATATAGTTTGGAGTGCACATCACAAAGCTGTTTATTCTAAACATTGTGTGATACCAAATCTAAGTATCACCTAGTGTGATACTTATAAAGCCAAAGGTACTACTTACCCAAAAGAATACCTAAGGCTTAAAATTTAATATGGTTATATTTATGATCTTTCAGAGTAACGATGATGAGTGAAGCTGATAAAGAGTGGAAAGGAGCAAAGCGACCTGCTTCATCCAGTTTACTCCTGGAGCAGACGGATCGTAAGATTACACGGAACCAAAAAAGAATCCATTGTGAAGTAAACTGCACTCAAAAGGTAATTATTGTGTGCTTTCTAATGCATTGTTAAAATGTGTATACAGGCATTTACAAAGTCACTTAAAGCCAAAGAAATTCCCATCTCTTCCAGTTTCTACTTAATGTCCGTGGTTTAGGGGTAACATGCTAGCCTCTGGTTCCTCAGATGGTGGGTTGAAACCTGGCAGAGGGCGATGGATTTTATCAGGCATAAAAATCCTTAGCATGGGTCCTTTCAGAAGGGAAGTAAAGGTGATGGTTCCCTTTACATAAATTTATGGCATGTAAAAGAACCACAAGCCTAATAAACAGGCTTCTGAGCAAAATAAAAACCTTTCACACCCGATATAAGGCATCCATATCTAAAACTGAAATTCCAATTTAACTTTATTTAAATTGTTTAGCACCTACTTAAAAAATATAAAGCAGATGTGAACTAAAACATGATGTATGAGCTGAGTGACCACATTCTGGAGGGTCAGGCGGAAAGGTTTTGGTGAGGAAAATAAAGTACATTAGTTTCACAGAGTGCAGAATGTGTGTGAGAAAAAATAAGAAATTATGCAAAGCAGAGATGATAGTTACAAAAATGACTACTGGAAAAAATTAAAGTATAAACTGAACTATGCGAAACTTGTTTTGGAAAGCTAAACAAATCAGTGAATGAAAAAAAAATCTCAGACAACGAAAAACACATAGAGAATTAGGTTAGATGACAAGATTATGTCCTGCTTCACAGCAATGGTACATTTGCTTTTGTAAAAATATCACAGAGTGAGTGATTGAGATAGCCAGTATGTTTATGGTGAAGTATCACAGACTAAGTGAATGAGATAGCCAGTATGTTTATGGTAAAGTATCACAGGATATATGAATGAGATAGCCAGTATGTTTTTGGTGAAGTATGACAGGGTAAGTGAATGAGATAGCCAGTATGTTTATTGTGAAGTATAACAAGGTAAGGGAATGAGATAGCCAGTATGTTTTTGGTGAAGTATCACAGGGTGAGTCAATGGGATAGCCAGTATGTTTATTGAGAAGTATCACAGGATGAGTGACTGAGATAGGCAAAATGTTTTTGGTAAGGGAGTATCACAGAGTGACTGAGTTAGCCAGTATGTTTTTGGTGAAATGTCAGAGTAACTGAATGAGATAGCCAGTATGTTTTTGGTGAAGTATCACAGGGTGAATGAATGAGATAGCGAGTGTTTTTTTTTTGAAGCATCACAGGGTGAGTGAATGAGATAGCCAGTATGTTTTTGGTGAAGTAGTATACTATAGTATATTTATTTCCTTTTACATCAACAAATGGAAATACAAAATCAAGATTACAATTATAAAATCCATACTGAAATATGCCGTATATTCCTAAATCCTGAAAATCCTATCATGTTATCATGTTGCCCACCATTGAATAGTAATTCGGTCCCCATACACCTAACCTTAGGTTTTTGTGTATTGGAGGCCCTCTGCTCCTTTTCACACTTTCTGCCATTTCACCTATCCCACTGTACATTTTTCTCTTATTGTTCTTAGCCATCTCTCTAACTTTCCCTAAATAATTCCCTATATTTCCCCTGTTCTTTTCTCCTTTTACTGACAACATTTTTCTAATTACTACTTCACCCCCCAAATTGTCCCATTTACGTAGCCAAGCCTGCTCTCTCCATATCTTTGACTACAATTTAATATACAATGGAAATCTGCATTCTCTTCTCCACACAATGGACATTTATCTAGCTCCCACTCTTGACCTATACCTTTCAAGTTCCTCACTCCTGTTCTCGCCCAAGGAAAACCTTCTCGCCCTAACTTACTACATATATCTATATATCCTTCCCTCCCCCAGGTTGTTTTTATTTCTCTATATAATCTCAGTGAGCTTCAAAAATGTCTTGTCTGTCAATATCTTCTAATCTTAGCTTAACTTCTTTCCAGAAGCCTCTATACCCATACTCTGCATTTATCCAAGAATGACCCATACCTATCTGCTTCAACAAGTCATACATTTTTTGTGCCCAAGACCCAACCCAGTTACTTCTCTTTTGAATATGAAAACATTCTTTAATTATATTGCCATCTTCCAAGTTAGTGATTCTATATAAATATTTCATTGCCCTTGACAAGATTTTAATTTTAGTAGAATGTCTGCCTAGTTCTAATTGTGCTACCCCATTAGGTGATGCTATTGGTAATCCCAATATGTATTTACAAAAGGATCTATGCATTCTATCGGTCTCTCTCCAAGCCTCATCTATTCCCCAAACCTCTGATCCATGTAACATTCTATTTTCTACCACTGCCGTATAAATCCTCTCCAACCATTTGACATTTATATCTGGCAGTTTACTATAGCATGATCTTATCACTCTCATGGCCATTTTACCTTTTGCCACAGATATCTTTTTTTGTTCTTTCCAGCTGCCATCTGAACTCAACCTTGTACCCAAATAATCAAATCTCCTTACTACCTCTATTTCTCTTCTATTAACCTCCCATTTCTCATCCTTACGCAACCTGTATCCTTTTTTGAAGACCATAATCTTTGTTTTGTTTTCATTCACTTTCAAACCCCATTTATTGCAATAAGAATTGGCTGCCTCGATTGCTCTTCTCAGCCCTCCACTTGAAATGGACCCAACTACTAGGTCATCTGCAAACAATAGCCCCGGTATTTCTTTATTATTAATAACTGGTGAATGTACCCTACAACTTGATATCTCCTCTAAAATTCCATCGATATAAAGATTAAATAATACTGGACTAAGTTTACATCCCTGCCGTACTCCTGCCTTACTCGATATAGATTTAGTTACTTTGTTGCCTGGTAGTTTTATACACAACTCATTCTCTAGGTATATCATTTTAATTACTTCTATAAATGCCTAACTTATCCCCTTACTGCTTAACTTTATCCACAATGCTTCTCTATTAATAGAATCAAATGCCTTTTCTAGATCAATAAATATCATATTTACCCTTCCCCTTTTATTGCTCAGATATTTGTGTACAATTGTTTTAATAATAAAGATGTCCGATGTTCTGCCCGGTCTAAAACCCGCTTGGAACTCCGACAGTTTATTCTCCTTCTCAACCCAATTTTGCAACCTATTTGCTAGAATTCCAGTGAAAATCTTCCCTAGAATAGATAATAAACTAATCCCTCTGTAGTTCGCTGGGTTCTTTTTATCTCCCTTTCCCTTGTAAATTGGCAATACCGTGCTTGTCCTCCATTTCCTAATCTCTGTTTCATATAACCTTGCCTGGCTGAAATGTATCACTCCGCATTCAACAACCCTCCCCCTTGCCCTAATTGGCTAATGCTTTCGCGTCATACGCCATAGGCAGTGCCTTCCCGTCACATTTCGTAGTAATTGCCGGGAAGATGAATAAAATCATACAAAAATCATACAAATAAGGATATGAAGGCATGCAAAAATACAAGTTTATAATGAACTGAGCAAATTGAAACAGAATGGCTGAGCAATGAAACTGAAAGAGTTTATAATGAAAGGCCTTCGGCCTTTTCCACTGGAATTTTTTAAACCAGCACACATACCTTTCAAAAATGCTTGTCTTTCAGTCTTAAAAGTCGTGTCACACCATACTTTACTTTTCGTGTGTTCTTCGTGTATATTTAGCGATTTGTATCTCGGTGCAGTGTGGTTGTCAAATAGCGTCTTCGCCACACAGCAATATCACCTCTGTCTTTTAGCACATTTTTCTTGCCTCTTTTTTCATTCACAAATCCCAGCTGTATAAGCAATCTGCTTAAATTTGGTAAATCTGCATCCTAATTTACAGCAGACGAAATGTTACTTATGTTAGGGAGTTCGTTTCTAAAGAAAAACTACACACATGAAGACGCACAACACTTTTCACGTATTTTCTCCGAGCACGCACTTTTGTTTATTCCTGCTTTTGCCTGGAGTGGTAAGTTTTCCTGTTTCCTCAATTTCATGTCGCGATGTTCCTACGGATCTAACACTCACACCTGTAACTTCAGAGCCCAGCTGTTCGACTTCTCTCACTGACAAAGACGGATTCTTCTCTGTGAGTGCATTAAACACATGCAACACAATTCTTTTTTCGCCTGTTTGTAAATAATTATCCTTGCGATACTTAAGCGAAAAACTGGTGGTAGACTCTGCCATTATACATATAATACATGCGCAATAAACGATCAATAAAATAATTTAGCTCCCGCACTTTCGAATGGCGATGCATGACTAATCCAGTTCAAAACAAGGTCAGTGATAAAAGTCTTATAAACAAATGTCACCACTACCGCTAAATCACATGCTATCGTGCCATGTGCTTGAGAGCAAAGGAACCTCCTCTTTACTTTGTTTAAGAATTAACATGCATTTCAGATAAATCAACTCTGTTGCGTAATATATTTAATTAAAACAGTTAAGAAAATATAAATTTGACAATTCTCTTCCAACATATAATGATATATCACCATGTTAAATAACGAACTAATTTTTACCGCACAACAGTCATTACCACAACAGCAACCAATGAGAGGTGATTAGGTCACGTGACCGTTAAGAGATACTGGGCAAGCTTACGTGAAACAAGGTATAGGAATTTTCTTTTCTTCCATTACTTTATTGAACATCTTTATCACTATTTTCCTCCTAGTTTCATCGAGTGCCCAAGCCTTCCAAAATTCTCCTGGTATACCATCAATACCACTAGCTTTGTTAGCTTTTAACCTTCTTATTTGTTCACAAAATTCAGCATCCGAGATATATCTATCTAATTCATTAATTATTTGCAGACCCCCTAACAAACTTCTTTCCACTCTGATATAATTATCTTGTCCTAACAGTGATTCAAAGTATGCACACCATTGATCTGCACATATATACTCATCTCTCCCCACATCTTTATATAGCCCTCTAATTATTGACCAAATTTTCTTAGTATCATGTATTCTTGCTGCTTCATTTAGCATTCTGCCTATTTTCTCACCCCATTCCCTCTTTCTTTGTTCCATTAGACACCTGTATGCCCATCTCAAGATCAGGAAATTTTCCCTTTCCTCTTTTTCTCCTGATTGCCGCCAGTTCTTTAATTCCTGTGCTACTCTTGCCTTTGCCACCTGGCAATCCTTGTCAAACCACTGCCTACTGATGCCTTTAGAAACCCCATTTTCATACCGGCCCCTGCCCTTTTAACCATATATTCCAGTGCCTCTAAGGCTTGCTCTATTTTATTCTCAGTTAAGCTTTTTACCCTCACTTGTAAGATTTTACTACTCTCTGAATTCAATTCATTAAGAAATGTTTTATGCAACTCTTCTTTCCACTTATACACTTCCACCACACTGAGATATTCTTCATCAAGCTTCTTCATACGCTTGTTGCCTTCCCCTAACTCTAATATTAATGGAAAGTGACTGCTTGATGTTAAAACATTCATAACTTCAAAATCTAGGATCCATTCATCAATTCCTACAGAATACATTAAAATATCTACCACACTTTGGCCATTTTTATTAGCAAATGTGAATTCCCCTTCTTTGTCACCCGCTTTCAGGCCATTACAGATCATAAGATTATTCTCCTCACAGAAATCTAAAAGTTTCCTCCCTTCATTATTGGTAACTTTGTCTTTACTATGCCTAATCTCTATTTCAAGTTCGTTCTTGGCTTCATCACTTGGATTAATCCACTTAACCTGGTGTTCCCCTATTCTTGCATTTAAATCACCTACAATTATTATTTCAACTTTCCCATACTTATTTTCCAACACTTCTATACCCCAACCTAGTTTCCTAAACACATTTGGATCATAGAACATTGATATAGTAGGTGGGTTATACACTGTAGCAATACAGACAGTTCCCCCATTTTGATACATGTCCCCTATGGAGATCCATAACACTGATCTGCTTGACAGTTCTTTTTCTTCTTTCACCTTAAGACATTTATCTTTCTTTATAAAACAGCCTAAACCCCCTGAAGCTCTGCCTTTCCTTTGGTTCTTCATCCCACTTATGCTATAAAAATCAAAACCAGGAATTATTACACTAGTTTTTTTCTCTATCCAGGTTTCCACAACCACTAATATATCACAAGTTTTTAGCACATTATAGATTATAGATTTCCCCACTGATTTTCTCCCAAAGCCCGTCTACATTCCAACCCACTGGTGAAGTATCACAGGGTGGGTGAATGAGATAGCCAGTATGTTTTTGTGAAGTATTACAGGGTGAGTGAATGAGATAGCCAGTATGTTTTTGGTGAAGTATCAGAGGATGAGGGAATGAGATATCCATTATGTTTATTGTGTAGTATCACAGGATGAGGGAATGAGATAGCCAGTATATTCATTGTGAAGTATTACAGGATGAGGGAATGAGATAGCCAGTATGTTCATTGTGAAGTATTACAGGGTGAGTGAATGAGATAGCCCGTATGTTCATTGTGAAGTATTACAGGGTGAGTGAATGAGATAGCCCGTATGTTCAGTGTGAAGTATTACAGGGTGAGTGAATGAGATAGCCAGTATGTTTTTTGTGAAGTATAACAGGGTAAGGGAATGAGATAGCCAGTATGTTTTTTGTGAAGTATAACAGGGTAAGGGAATGAGATAGCCAGTATGTTCATTGTGAAGTATTACAGGGTGAGTGAATGAGATCCCAGTATGTTTATTGAGAAGTATCACAGGGTATGTGAATGAGATAGCCAGTATGTTTTTTGTGAAGTATAACAGGGTAAGGGAATTAGATAGCCCGTATGTTCATTGTGAAGTATTACAGGGTGAGTGAATGAGATCCCAGTATGTTTATTGAGAAGTATCACAGGGTATGTGAATGAGATAGCCAGTATGTTTTTTGTGAAGTATAACAGGGTAAGGGAATGAGATAGCCAGTATGTTCATTGTGAAGTATAACAGGGTAAGGGAATGAGATAGCCCGTATGTTCATTGTGAAGTATTACAGGGTGAGTGAATGAGATCCCAGTATGTTTATTGAGAAGTATCACAGGGTATGTGAATGAGATAGCCAGTATGTTTTTTGTGAAGTATAACAGGGTAAGGGAATTAGGTAGCCCGTATGTTCATTGTGAAGTATTACAGGGTGAGTGAGATAGCCCTTATGTACATTGTGAAGTATTACAGGGTGAGTGAATGAGATAGCCTGTATGTTCATTGTGAAGTATTACAGGGTGAGTGAATGAGATAGCCAGTATGTTTATTGAGAAGTATAACAGGGTAAGGGAATGAGATGGCCAGTATGTTTTTGTGATGTATCACAGGATGAGGATATGAGATAGCCCGTATGTTTTTGTGAAGTATCACAGGATGAGGATATGAGATAGCCCGTATGTTCATTGTGAAGTATCACAGGGTATGTGAATGAGATAGCCAGTATGTTTTTTGTGAAGTATAACAGGGTAAGGGAATGAGATGGCCAGTATGTTTTTGTGAAGTATCACAGGATGAGGATATGAGATAGCCAGTATGTTTTTGTGAAGTATCACTGGATGAGGGAATGACATAGCCAGTATGTTTTTGTGAAGTATCACAGGGTGAGTGAATGAGATAGCCAGTATGTTTTTGTGAAGTATCACAGGGTATGTGAATGGGATAGCCAGTATGTGTTTGTGTAGTATCACAGGGTTTGTAAATGAGATAGCCAGTATGTTTTTGTGAAGTATCACAGGGTATGTGAATGAGATAGCCAGTATGTTATTGTGAAGTATCACAGGGTATGTGAATGAGATAGCCAGTATTTTTTTGTGAAGTATAACAGGGTGAGTGAATGAGATAGCCAGTATGTTTTTGTGTAGTATCACAGGGTGAGTGAATGAAATAGCCAGTATGTTTTTGTGAAGTATCACAGGCTGAGTGAATGAGATAGCCAGTATGTTTTTGTGAAGTATCACAGTATGAGGGAATGAGATAGCTAGTATGTTTTTGTGAAGTATCACGGTGAGTGAATGAGATAGCCAGTATGTTTTTGTGTAGTATCACAGGGTTTGTAAATGAGATAGCCAGTATGTTTTTGTGAAGTATCACAGGGTGAGTGAATGAGATAGCCAGTATGTTTTTGTGAAGTATCACAGGGTATGTGAATGAGATAGCCAGTATGTTTTTTGTGAAGTATAACAGGGTAAGGGAATGAGATGGCCAGTATGTTTTTGTGAAGTATCACAGGATGAGGATATGAGATAGCCAGTATGTTTTTGTGAAGTATCACTGGATGAGGGAATGACATAGCCAGTATGTTTTTGTGAAGTATCACAGGGTGAGTGAATGAGATAGCCGGTATGTTTTTGTGAAGTATCACAGGGTATGTGAATGGGATAGCCAGTACGTTTTTGTGTAGTATCACAGGGTTTGTAAATGAGATAGCCAGTATGTTTTTGTGAAGTATCACAGGGTATGTGAATGACATAGCCAGTATGTTATTGTGAAGTATCACAGGGTATGTGAATGAGATAGCCAGTATATTTTTGTGAAGTATTACAGGGTGAGTGAATGAGATAGCCAGTATGTTTTTGTGTAGTATCACAGGATGAGGGAATGAGATAGCCAGTATGTTTTTGGTGAAGTATCACAGGGTGGGTGAATGAGATAGCCAGTATGTTTTTGTGTAGTATCACAGGGTGAGTGAATGAGATAGCCCGTATGTTCAGTGTGAAGTATTACAGGGTGAGGGAATGAGATAGCCAGTATGTTTTTGGTGAAGTATCACAGGATGAGGGAATGAGATAGCCAGTATGTTTTTGGTGAAGTATCACAGGGTGAGTGAATGAGATAGCCAGTATGTTTTTGTGAAGTATCACAGGGTGGGTGAATGAGATAGCCAGTATGTTTTTGTGTAGTATCACAGGGTGAGTGAATGAGATAGCCCGTATGTTCAGTGTGAAGTATTACAGGGTGAGGGAATGAGATTGCCAGTATGTTTTTGGTGAAGTATCACAGGATGAGGGAATGAGATAGCCAGTATGTTTTTGGTGAAGTATCACAGGGTGAGTGAATGAGATAGCCAGTATGTTTTTGGTGAAGTATCACAGGATGAGGGAATGAGATAGCCAGTATGTTTTTGGTGAAGTATCACAGGGTGAGTGAATGAGATAGCCAGTATGTTTTTGTGAAGTATCACAGGGTGAGTGAATGAGATAGCCAGTATGTTTTTGTGAAGTATCACTGGATGAGGGAATGACATAGCCAGTATGTTTTTGTGAAGTATCACAGGGTGAGTGAATGAGATAGCCAGTATGTTTTGGTGAAGTATCACAGGGTATGTGAATGGGATAGCCAGTATGTTTTTGTGTAGTATCACAGGGTTTGTAAATGAGATAGCCAGTATGTTTTTGTGAAGTATCACAGGGTATGTGAATGAGATAGCCAGTATGTTATTGTGAAGTATCACAGGGTATGTGAATGAGATAGCCAGTATATTTTTGTGAAGTATAACAGGGTGAGTAAATGAGATAGCCAGTATGTTTTTGTGTAGTATCACAGGATGAGGGAATGAGATAGCCAGTATGTTTTTGGTGAAGTATCACAGGGTGGGTGAATGAGATAGCCAGTATGTTTTTGTGTAGTATCACAGGGTGAGTGAATGAGATAGCCCGTATGTTCAGTGTGAAGTATTACAGGGTGAGGGAATGAGATAGCCACTATGTTTTTGGTGAAGTATCACTGGATGAGGGAATGAGATAGCCAGTATGTTTTTGGTGAAGTATCACAGGGTGAGTGAATGAGATAGCCAGTATGTTTTTGTGAAGTATCACAGGGTGAGTGAATAAGATAGCCAGTATGTTTTTGTGTAGTATCACAGGGTGAGTGAATGAGATAGCCCGTATGTTCAGTGTGAAGTATTACAGGGTGAGGGAATGAGATAGCCAGTATGTTTTTGGTGAAGTATCACAGGATGAGGGAATGAGATAGCCAGTATGTTTTTGTGAGGTATCACTGGATGAGGGAATGACATAGCCAGTATGTTTTTGTGAAGTATCACAGGGTGAGTGAATGAGATAGCCAGTATGTTTTTGTGAAGTATCACAGGGTATGTGAATGGGATAGCCAGTATGTTTTTGTGTAGTATCACAGGGTTGTTAAATGAGATAGCCAGTATGTTTTTGTGAAGTATCACAGGGTATGTGAATGAGATAGCCAGTATGTTATTGTGAAGTATCACAGGGTGAGTGAATGAGATAGCCAGTATATTTTTGTGAAGTATAACAGGGTGACTGAATGAGATAGCCAGTATGTTTTTGTGTAGTATCACAGGATGAGGGAATGAGATAGCCAGTATGTTTTTGGTGAAGTATCACAGGGTGGGTGAATGAGATAGCCAGTATGTTTTTGTGTAGTATCACAGGGTGAGTGAATGAGATAGCCCGTATGTTCAGTGTGAAGTATTACAGGGTGAGGGAATGAGATAGCCAGTATGTTTTTGGTGAAGTATCACAGGATGAGGGAATGAGATAGCCAGTATGTTTTTGGTGAAGTATCACAGGGTGAGTGAATGAGATAGCCAGTATGTTTTTGTGAAGTATCACAGGGTGGGTGAATGAGATAGCCAGTATGTTTTTGTGTAGTATCACAGGGTGAGTGAATGAGATAGCCCGTATGTTCAGTGTGAAGTATTACAGGGTGAGGGAATGAGATAGCCAGTATGTTTTTGGTGAAGTATCACAGGATGAGGGAATGAGATAGCCAGTATGTTTTTGGTGAAGTATCACAGGGTGAGTGAATGAGATAGCCAGTATGTTTTTGTGTAGTATCACAGGATGAATGAATGAGATAGCCAGTATGTTTTTTTGAAGTATCACAGGGTGAGGGAATGAGATAGCCAGTATGTTTTTGTGAAGTATCACAGGGTGAGTGAATGAAATAGCCAGTATGTTTTTGTGAAGTATCACAGGATGAGGGAATGAGATAGCCAGTATGTTTTTGGTGAAGTATCACAGGGTGAGTGAATGAGATAGCCAGTATGTTATTGGTGAAGTATCACAGTGTGAGTGAATGTGATAGCCAGTATGTTTTTGTGAAGTATCACAGGGTGAGTGAATGAGATAGCCAGTGTGTTTTTGTGAAGTATCACAGGATGAGGGAATGAGATAGCCAGTATGTTTTTGTGAACTATCACAGGATGAGGGACTGAGATAGCCAGTATGTTTTTGTGAAGTATCACAGGGTGAGTGAATGAGATAGCCAGTATGTTTTTGGTGAAGTATCACAGTGTGAGTGAATGTGATAGCCAGTATGTTTTTGTGAAGTATCACAGGGTGAGTGAATGAGATAGCCAGTATGTTTTTGTGAAGTATCACAGGATGAGGGAATGAGATAGCCAGTATGTTTTTGTGAAGTATCACAGGGTGAGTGAATGAAATAGCCAGTATGTTTTTGTGAAGTATCACAGGATGAGGGAATGAGATAGCCAGTATGTTTTTGTGAAGTATCACAGGGTGAGTGAATGAGATAGCCAGTATGTTTTTGTGAAGTATCACAGGGTGAGTGAATGAGATAGCCAGTAAGTTTTTGTGAAGTATCACTGGATGAGGGAATGACATAGCCAGTATGTTTTTGTGAAGTATCACAGGGTGAGTGAATGAGATAGCCAGTATGTTTTTGTGAAGTATCACAGGGTATGTGAATGGGATAGCCAGTATGTTTTTGTGTAGTATCACAGGGTTTGTAAATGAGATAGCCATTATGTTTTTGTGAAGTATCACAGGGTATGTGAATGAGATAGCCTGTATGTTATTGTGAAGTATCACAGGGTATGTGAATGAGATAGCCAGTATATTTTTGTGAAGTATAACAGGGTGAGTGAATGAGATAGCCAGTATGTTTTTGTGTAGTATCACAGGATGAGGGAATGAGATAGCCAGTATGTTTTTGGTGAAGTATCACAGGGTGGGTGAATGAGATAGCCAGTATGTTTTTGTGTAGTATCACAGGGTGAGTGAATGAGATAGCCCGTATGTTCAGTGTGAAGTATTGCAGGGTGAGGGAATGAGATAGCCACTATTTTTTTGGTGAAGTATCACAGGATGAGGGAATGAGATAGCCAGTATGTTTTTGGTGAAGTATCACAGGGTGAGTGAATGAGATAGCCAGTATGTTTTTGTGAAGTATCACAGGGTGGGTGAATGAGATAGCCAGTATGTTTTTGTGTAGTATCACAGGGTGAGTGAATGAGATAGCCCGTATGTTCAGTGTGAAGTATTACAGGGTGAGGGAATGAGATAGCCATTATGTTTTTGGTGAAGCATCACAGGGTGGGTGAATGAGATGGCCATTATGTTTTTGGTGAAGTATCACAGGGTGAGTGAATGAGATACCCAGTATGTTTTTGGTGAAGTATCACAGGTTGGGTGATTGAGATAGCCAGTATGTTTTTGTGAAATATCAGAGGATGAGGGAATGAGATATCCATTATGTTTATTGTGTAGAACCACAGGATGAGGGAATGAGATAGCCAGTATGTTCATTGTGAAGTATTACTGGATGAGCGAATGAGATAGCCCGTATGTTCATTGTGAAGTATCACAGGGTATGTGAATGAGATAGCCAGTATATTTTTGTGAAGTATAACAGGGTGACTGAATGAGATAGCCAGTATGTTTTTGTGTAGTATCACAGGATGAGGGAATGAGATAGCCAGTATGTTTTTGGTGAAGTATCACAGGGTGGGTGAATGAGATAGCCAGTATGTTTTTGTGTAGTATCACAGGGTGAGTGAATGAGATAGCCCGTATGTTCAGTGTGAAGTATTACAGGGTGAGGGAATGAGATAGCCAGTATGTTTTTGGTGAAGTATCACAGGATGAGGGAATGAGATAGCCAGTATGTTTTTGGTGAAGTATCACAGGGTGAGTGAATGAGGTAGCCAGTATGTTTTTGTGAAGTATCACAGGGTGGGTGAATGAGATAGGCAGTATGTTTTTGTGTAGTATCACAGGGTGAGTGAATGAGATAGCCCGTATGTTCAGTGTGAAGTATTACAGGGTGAGGGAATGAGATAGCCAGTATGTTTTTGGTGAAGTATCACAGGATGAGGGAATGAGATAGCCAGTATGTTTTTGGTGAAGTATCACAGGGTGAGTGAATGAGATAGCCAGTATGTTTTTGTGAAGTATCACAGGGTGAGTGATGAGATAGCCAGTATGTTTTTGTGTAGTATCACAGGATGAATGAATGAGATAGCCAGTATGTTTTTGTGAAGTATCACAGGGTGAGGGAATGAGATAGCCAGTATGTTTTTGTGAAGTATCACAGGGTGAGTGAATGAAATAGCCAGTATGTTTTTGTGAAGTATCACAGGATGAGGGAATGAGATAGCCAGTATGTTTTTGGTGAAGTATCACAGGGTGAGTGAATGAGATAGCCAGTATGTTATTGGTGAAGTATCACAGGGTGAGGAATGAGATAGCCAGTATGTTTTTGTGTAGTATCACAGGATGAGGGAATGAGATAGCCAGTATGTTCATTGTGTAGTATCACAGGGTGAGTGAATGAGATAGCCAGTATGTTTTTGTGAACTATCACAGGATGAGGGACTGAGATAGCCAGTATGTTTTTGTGAAGTATCACAGGGTGAGTGAATGAGATAGCCAGTATGTTTTTGGTGAAGTATCACAGTGTGAGTGAATGTGATAGCCAGTATGTTTTTGTGAAGTATCACAGGGTGAGTGAATGAGATAGCCAGTATGTTTTTGTGAAGTATCACAGGATGAGGGAATGAGATAGCCAGTATGTTTTTGTGAAGTATCACAGGGTGAGTGAATGAAATAGCCAGTATGTTTTTGTGAAGTATCACAGGATGAGGGAATGAGATAGCCAGTATGTTTTTGTGAAGTATCACAGGATGAGTGAATGAGATAGCCAGTATGTTTTTGTGAAGTATCACAGGGTGAGTGAATGAAATAGCCAGTATGTTTTTGTGAAGTATCACAGGGTGAGTGAATGAGATAGCCAGTATGTTTTTGGTGAAGTATCAAAGGATGGGTGATTTAGATAGCCAGTATGTTTTTGTGAAGTATTAGAGGATGAGGGAATGAGATATCCATTATGTTTATTGTGTAGTATCACAGGATGAGGGAATGAGATAGCCAGTATGTTCATTGTGTAGTATCACAGGGTGAGTGAATGAGATAGCCAGTATGTTTTTGTGAAGTATCACAGGGTGAGTGAATGAGATAGTCAGTATGTTTTTGTGTAGTATCACAGGGTGGGTGAATGAGATAGCCAGTATGTTTTTATGAAGTATCACAGGGTGAGTGATTGAGATAGCCAGTATGTTTTGGTGAAGTATCACAGGGTGAGTGAATGAAATAGCCAGTATGTTTTTTGTGAAGTATCACAGGGTGAGTGAATGAGATAGCCAGTATGTTTTTGTGAAGTATCAGAGGATGAGGGAATGAGATAGCCAGTATGTTTATTGTGTAGTATCACAGGATGAGGGAATGAGATAGCCATTATGTTTTTGGTGAAGCATCACAGGGTGGGTGAATGAGATAGCCATTATGTTTTTGGTGAAGTATCACAGGGTGAGTGAATGAGATACCCAGTATGTTTTTGGTGAAGTATCACAGGTTGGGTGATTGAGATAGCCAGTATGTTTTTGTGAAATATCAGAGGATGAGGGAATGAGATATCCATTATGTTTATTGTGTAGAACCACAGGATGAGGGAATGAGATAGCCAGTATGTTCATTGTGAAGTACTACTGGATGAGCGAATGAGATAGCCCGTATGTTCATTGTGAAGTATCACAGGGTGAGTGAATGAGATAGCCCGTATGTTTTTGGTGTAGTATCACAGGGTGGGTGAATGAGATAGCCCGTATGTTTTTGTGAAGTATTAGAGGATGAGGGAATGAGATATCCATTATGTTTATTGTGTAGTATCTCAGGATGAGGGAATGGGATAGCCAGTATGTTCATTGTGAAGTATTACTGGATGAGCGAATGAGATAGCATGTATGATCATTGTGAAGTATTACAGGATGAGTGAATGAGATAGCCGTATGTTCATTGTGAAGTATTACAGGGTGAGTGAATGAGATAGCCCGTATGTTCATTGTGAAGTATTACATGGTGAGTGAATGAGATAGCCCGTATGTTCAGTGTGAAGTATTACAGGGTGCGTGAATGAGATACCAGTATGTTTATTGAGAAGTATCACAGGGTATGTGAATGAGATAGCTAGTATGTTTTTTGTGAAGTATAACAGGGTAAGGGAATGAGATGGCCAGTATGTTTTTGTGAAGTATCACAGGGTGAGGGAATGAGATAGCCAGTATGTTTTTGTGAAGTATCACAGGATGAGGGAATGAGATAGCCAGTATGTTTCTGTGAAGTATCACAGGGTGAGTGAATGAGATAGCCAGTATGTTTTTGTGTAGTATCACAGGGTTTGTAAATGAGATAGCTAGTATGCTTTTGTGAAGTATCACAGGATGAGGGAATGAGATAGCCAGTATGTTTTTGTGAAGTATCACAGGGTATGTGAATGGGATAGCCAGTATGTTTTTGTGTAGTATCACAGGGTTTGTAAATGAGATAGCCAGTATGTTTTTGTGAAGTATCACAGGGTGAGTGAATGAGATAGCCAGTATGTTTTTGTGAAGTATCACAGGTTTGAGTGAATGAGATAGCCAGTATGTTTTTGTGTAGTATCACAGGGTGAGTGAATAAAATAGACAGTATGTTTTTGTGAAGTATCACAGGGTGAGTGAATGAGATAGCCAGTATGTTTATGTGAAGTAACACAGGGTGAGTGAATGAAATAGCCAGTATGTTTTTGTGTAGTATCACAGGATGAGTGAATGAGATAGCCAGTATGTTTTTGTGTAGTATCACAGGGTGAGTGAATGAAGTAGCCAGTATGTTTTTGTGAAGAATCACAGGGTGAGTGAATGAGATAGCCAGTATGTTTTTGTGTAGTATCACAGGGTGAGTGAATGAGATAGCCAGTATGTTTTTGTGAAGTATCACAGGGTGAGTGAATGAGATAGCCAGCATGTTTTTGTGTAGTATCACAGGATGAAGGAATGAGATAGCCAGTATGTTATTGTGAAGTATCACAGGGTGAGTGAATGAGATAGACAGTATGCCTTTGTGAAGTATCACAGGTTGAGGGAATGGGATAGCCATTATGTTTTTGTGAAGTATTACAGGGTGAGTGAATGAGATAGCCATTATGTTTTTGTGTAGTATCACAGGATGAGGGAATGAGATAGCCAGTATGTTTTTGTGAAGTATCACAGGGTGAGCGAATGAGATAGCCAGTATGTTTTTGTGTAGTATCACAGGGTGAGTGAATGAGATAGCCAGTATGTTTTTGTAAAGTATCACAGGGTGAGTGAATGAGATAGCCAGTATGTTATTGTGAAGTATCACAGGGTATGTGAATGAGATAGCCAGTATATTTTTGTGAAGTATAACAGGGTGAGTAAATGAGATAGCCAGTATGTTTTTGTGTAGTATCACAGGATGAGGGAATGAGATAGCCAGTATGTTTTTGGTGAAGTATCACAGGGTGGGTGAATGAGATAGCCAGTATGTTTTTGTGTAGTATCACAGGGTGAGTGAATGAGATAGCCCGTATGTTCAGTGTGAAGTATTACAGGGTGAGGGAATGAGATAGCCACTATGTTTTTGGTGAAGTATCACTGGATGAGGGAATGAGATAGCCAGTATGTTTTTGGTGAAGTATCACAGGGTGAGTGAATGAGATAGCCAGTATGTTTTTGTGAAGTATCACAGGGTGAGTGAATAAGATAGCCAGTATGTTTTTGTGTAGTATCACAGGGTGAGTGAATGAGATAGCCCGTATGTTCAGTGTGAAGTATTACAGGGTGAGGGAATGAGATAGCCAGTATGTTTTTGGTGAAGTATCACAGGATGAGGGAATGAGATAGCCAGTATGTTTTTGTGAGGTATCACTGGATGAGGGAATGACATAGCCAGTATGTTTTTGTGAAGTATCACAGGGTGAGTGAATGAGATAGCCAGTATGTTTTTGTGAAGTATCACAGGGTATGTGAATGGGATAGCCAGTATGTTTTTGTGTAGTATCACAGGGTTGTTAAATGAGATAGCCAGTATGTTTTTGTGAAGTATCACAGGGTATGTGAATGAGATAGCCAGTATGTTATTGTGAAGTATCACAGGGTGAGTGAATGAGATAGCCAGTATATTTTTGTGAAGTATAACAGGGTGACTGAATGAGATAGCCAGTATGTTTTTGTGTAGTATCACAGGATGAGGGAATGAGATAGCCAGTATGTTTTTGGTGAAGTATCACAGGGTGGGTGAATGAGATAGCCAGTATGTTTTTGTGTAGTATCACAGGGTGAGTGAATGAGATAGCCCGTATGTTCAGTGTGAAGTATTACAGGGTGAGGGAATGAGATAGCCAGTATGTTTTTGGTGAAGTATCACAGGATGAGGGAATGAGATAGCCAGTATGATTTTGGTGAAGTATCACAGGGTGAGTGAATGAGATAGCCAGTATGTTTTTGTGAAGTATCACAGGGTGGGTGAATGAGATAATCAGTATGTTTTTGTGTAGTATCACAGGGTGAGTGAATGAGATAGCCCGTATGTTCAGTGTGAAGTATTACAGGGTGAGGGAATGAGATAGCCAGTATGTTTTTGGTGAAGTATCACAGGATGAGGGAATGAGATAGCCAGTATGTTTTTGGTGAAGTATCACAGGGTGAGTGAATGAGATAGCCAGTATGTTTTTGTGTAGTATCACAGGATGAATGAATGAGATAGCCAGTATGTTTTTTTGAAGTATCACAGGGTGAGGGAATGAGATAGCCAGTATGTTTTTGTGAAGTATCACAGGGTGAGTGAATGAAATAGCCAGTATGTTTTTGTGAAGTATCACAGGATGAGGGAATGAGATAGCCAGTATGTTTTTGGTGAAGTATCACAGGGTGAGTGAATGAGATAGCCAGTATGTTATTGGTGAAGTATCACAGTGTGAGTGAATGTGATAGCCAGTATGTTTTTGTGAAGTATCACAGGGTGAGTGAATGAGATAGCCAGTGTGTTTTTGTGAAGTATCACAGGATGAGGGAATGAGATAGCCAGTATGTTTTTGTGAACTATCACAGGATGAGGGACTGAGATAGCCAGTATGTTTTTGTGAAGTATCACAGGGTGAGTGAATGAGATAGCCAGTATGTTTTTGGTGAAGTAGCACAGTGTGAGTGAATGTGATAGCCAGTATGTTTTTGTGAAGTATCACAGGGTGAGTGAATGAGATAGCCAGTATGTTTTTGTGAAGTATCACAGGATGAGGGAATGAGATAGCCAGTATGTTTTTGTGAAGTATCACAGGGTGAGTGAATGAAATAGCCAGTATGTTTTTGTGAAGTATCACAGGATGAGGGAATGAGATAGCCAGTATGTTTTTGTGAAGTATCACAGGGTGAGTGAATGAGATAGCCAGTATGTTTTTGTGAAGTATCACAGGGTGAGTGAATGAGATAGCCAGTAAGTTTTTGTGAAGTATCACTGGATGAGGGAATGACATAGCCAGTATGTTTTTGTGAAGTATCACAGGGTGAGTGAATGAGATAGCCAGTATGTTTTTGTGAAGTATCACAGGGTATGTGAATGGGATAGCCAGTATGTTTTTGTGTAGTATCACAGGGTTTGTAAATGAGATAGCCAGTATGTTTTTGTGAAGTATCACAGGGTACGTGAATGAGATAGCCAGTATGTTATTGTGAAGTATCACAGGGTATGTGAATGAGATAGCCAGTATATTTTTGTGAAGTATAACAGGGTGAGTGAATGAGATAGCCAGTATGTTTTTGTGTAGTATCACAGGATGAGGGAATGAGATAGCCAGTATGTTTTTGGTGAAGTATCACAGGGTGGGTGAATGAGATAGCCAGTATGTTTTTGTGTAGTATCACAGGGTGAGTGAATGAGATAGCCCGTATGTTCAGTGTGAAGTATTGCAGGGTGAGGGAATGAGATAGCCACTATTTTTTTGGTGAAGTATCACAGGATGAGGGAATGAGATAGCCAGTATGTTTTTGGTGAAGTATCACAGGGTGAGTGAATGAGATAGCCAGTATGTTTTTGTGAAGTATCACAGGGTGGGTGAATGAGATAGCCAGTATGTTTTTGTGTAGTATCACAGGGTGAGTGAATGAGATAGCCCGTATGTTCAGTGTGAAGTATTACAGGGTGAGGGAATGAGATAGCCATTATGTTTTTGGTGAAGCATCACAGGGTGGGTGAATGAGATAGCCATTATGTTTTTGGTGAAGTATCACAGGGTGAGTGAATGAGATACCCAGTATGTTTTTGGTGAAGTATCACAGGTTGGGTGATTGAGATAGCCAGTATGTTTTTGTGAAATATCAGAGGATGAGGGAATGAGATATCCATTATGTTTATTGTGTAGAACCACAGGATGAGGGAATGAGATAGCCAGTATGTTCATTGTGAAGTATTACTGGATGAGCGAATGAGATAGCCCGTATGTTCATTGTGAAGTATCACAGGGTATGTGAATGAGATAGCCAGTATATTTTTGTGAAGTATAACAGGGTGACTGAATGAGATAGCCAGTATGTTTTTGTGTAGTATCACAGGATGAGGGAATGAGATAGCCAGTATGTTTTTGGTGAAGTATCACAGGGTGGGTGAATGAGATAGCCAGTATGTTTTTGTGTAGTATCACAGGGTGAGTGAATGAGATAGCCCGTATGTTCAGTGTGAAGTATTACAGGGTGAGGGAATGAGATAGCCAGTATGTTTTTGGTGAAGTATCACAGGATGAGGGAATGAGATAGCCAGTATGTTTTTGGTGAAGTATCACAGGGTGAGTGAATGAGGTAGCCAGTATGTTTTTGTGAAGTATCACAGGGTGGGTGAATGAGATAGGCAGTATGTTTTTGTGTAGTATCACAGGGTGAGTGAATGAGATAGCCCGTATGTTCAGTGTGAAGTATTACAGGGTGAGGGAATGAGATAGCCAGTATGTTTTTGGTGAAGTATCACAGGATGAGGGAATGAGATAGCCAGTATGTTTTTGGTGAAGTATCACAGGGTGAGTGAATGAGATAGCCAGTATGTTTTTGTGAAGTATCACAGGGTGAGTGATGAGATAGCCAGTATGTTTTTGTGTAGTATCACAGGATGAATGAATGAGATAGCCAGTATGTTTTTGTGAAGTATCACAGGGTGAGGGAATGAGATAGCCAGTATGTTTTTGTGAAGTATCACAGGGTGAGTGAATGAAATAGCCAGTATGTTTTTGTGAAGTATCACAGGATGAGGGAATGAGATAGCCAGTATGTTTTTGGTGAAGTATCACAGGGTGAGTGAATGAGATAGCCAGTATGTTATTGGTGAAGTATCACAGGGTGAGGAATGAGATAGCCAGTATGTTTTTGTGTAGTATCACAGGATGAGGGAATGAGATAGCCAGTATGTTCATTGTGTAGTATCACAGGGTGAGTGAATGAGATAGCCAGTATGTTTTTGTGAACTATCACAGGATGAGGGACTGAGATAGCCAGTATGTTTTTGTGAAGTATCACAGGGTGAGTGAATGAGATAGCCAGTATGTTTTTGGTGAAGTATCACAGTGTGAGTGAATGTGATAGCCAGTATGTTTTTGTGAAGTATCACAGGGTGAGTGAATGAGATAGCCAGTATGTTTTTGTGAAGTATCACAGGATGAGGGAATGAGATAGCCAGTATGTTTTTGTGAAGTATCACAGGGTGAGTGAATGAAATAGCCAGTATGTTTTTGTGATGTATCACAGGATGAGGATATGAGATAGCCCGTATGTTTTTGTGAAGTATCACAGGATGAGGATATGAGATAGCCCGTATGTTCATTGTGAAGTATCACAGGGTATGTGAATGAGATAGCCAGTATGTTTTTTGTGAAGTATAACAGGGTAAGGGAATGAGATGGCCAGTATGTTTTTGTGAAGTATCACAGGATGAGGATATGAGATAGCCAGTATGTTTTTGTGAAGTATCACTGGATGAGGGAATGACATAGCCAGTATGTTTTTGTGAAGTATCACAGGGTGAGTGAATGAGATAGCCAGTATGTTTTTGTGAAGTATCACAGGGTATGTGAATGGGATAGCCAGTATGTGTTTGTGTAGTATCACAGGGTTTGTAAATGAGATAGCCAGTATGTTTTTGTGAAGTATCACAGGGTATGTGAATGAGATAGCCAGTATGTTATTGTGAAGTATCACAGGGTATGTGAATGAGATAGCCAGTATTTTTTTGTGAAGTATAACAGGGTGAGTGAATGAGATAGCCAGTATGTTTTTGTGTAGTATCACAGGGTGAGTGAATGAAATAGCCAGTATGTTTTTGTGTGGTATCACAGGTTGAGTGAATGAGATAGCCAGTATGTTTTTGTGAAGTATCACAGGGTGAGTGAATGAAATAGCCAGTATGTTTTTGTGTAGTATCACAGGGTGAGTGAATGAAATAGCCAGTATGTTTTTGTGAAGTATCACAGGATGAGGGAATGAGATAGCCAGTATGTTTTTGTGTAGTATCACAGGGTGAGTGAATGAGATAGCCAGTATGTTTTTGTGAAGTATCACAGGGTATGTGAATGAGATAGCCAGTATGTTTTTTGTGAAGTATAACAGGGTAAGGGAATGAGATGGCCAGTATGTTTTTGTGAAGTATCACAGGATGAGGATATGAGATAGCCAGTATGTTTTTGTGAAGTATCACTGGATGAGGGAATGACATAGCCAGTATGTTTTTGTGAAGTATCACAGGGTGAGTGAATGAGATAGCCAGTATGTTTTTGTGAAGTATCACAGGGTATGTGAATGGGATAGCCAGTATGTTTTTGTGTAGTATCACAGGGTTTGTAAATGAGATAGCCAGTATGTTTTTGTGAAGTATCACAGGGTATGTGAATGACATAGCCAGTATGTTATTGTGAAGTATCACAGGGTATGTGAATGAGATAGCCAGTATATTTTTGTGAAGTATTACAGGGTGAGTGAATGAGATAGCCAGTATGTTTTTGTGTAGTATCACAGGATGAGGGAATGAGATAGCCAGTATGTTTTTGGTGAAGTATCACAGGGTGGGTGAATGAGATAGCCAGTATGTTTTTGTGTAGTATCACAGGGTGAGTGAATGAGATAGCCCGTATGTTCAGTGTGAAGTATTACAGGGTGAGGGAATGAGATAGCCAGTATGTTTTTGGTGAAGTATCACAGGATGAGGGAATGAGATAGCCAGTATGTTTTTGGTGAAGTATCACAGATTGAGTGAATGAGATAGCCAGTATGTTTTTGTGAAGTATCACAGGGTGGGTGAATGAGATAGCCAGTATGTTTTTGTGTAGTATCACAGGGTGAGTGAATGAGATAGCCCGTATGTTCAGTGTGTAGTATCACAGGGTGAGTGAATGAAATAGCCAGTATGTTTTTGGTGAAGTATCACAGGATGAGGGAATGAGATAGCCAGTATGTTTTTGGTGAAGTATCACAGGGTGAGTGAATGAGATAGCCAGTATGTTTTTGGTGAAGTATCACAGGATGAGGGAATGAGATAGCCAGTATGTTTTTGGTGAAGTATCACAGGGTGAGTGAATGAGATAGCCAGTATGTTTTTGTGAAGTATCACAGGGTGAGTGAATGAGATAGCCAGTATGTTTTTGTGAAGTATCACTGGATGAGGGAATGACATAGCCAGTATGTTTTTGTGAAGTATCACAGGGTGAGTGAATGAGATAGCCAGTATGTTTTTGTGAAGTATCACAGGGTATGTGAATGGGATAGCCAGTATGTTTTTGTGTAGTATCACAGGGTTTGTAAATGAGATAGCCAGTATGTTTTTGTGAAGTATCACAGGGTATGTGAATGAGATAGCCAGTATGTTATTGTGAAGTATCACAGGGTATGTGAATGAGATAGCCAGTATATTTTTGTGAAGTATAACAGGGTGAGTAAATGAGATAGCCAGTATGTTTTTGTGAAGTATCACAGGGTGAGTGAATGAGATAGCCAGTATGTTTTTGTGAAGTATCACAGGGTGAGTGAATGAGATAGCCCGTATGTTCAGTGTGAAGTATTACAGGGTGAGGGAATGAGATAGCCACTATGTTTTTGGTGAAGTATCACTGGATGAGGGAATGAGATAGCCAGTATGTTTTTGGTGAAGTATCACAGGGTGAGTGAATGAGATAGCCAGTATGTTTTTGTGAAGTATCACAGGGTGAGTGAATAAGATAGCCAGTATGTTTTTGTGTAGTATCACAGGGTGAGTGAATGAGATAGCCCGTATGTTCAGTGTGAAGTATTACAGGGTGAGGGAATGAGATAGCCAGTATGTTTTTGGTGAAGTATCACAGGATGAGGGAATGAGATAGCCAGTATGTTTTTGTGAGGTATCACTGGATGAGGGAATGACATAGCCAGTATGTTTTTGTGAAGTATCACAGGGTGAGTGAATGAGATAGCCAGTATGTTTTTGTGAAGTATCACAGGGTATGTGAATGGGATAGCCAGTATGTTTTTGTGTAGTATCACAGGGTTGTTAAATGAGATAGCCAGTATGTTTTTGTGAAGTATCACAGGGTATGTGAATGAGATAGCCAGTATGTTATTGTGAAGTATCACAGGGTGAGTGAATGAGATAGCCAGTATATTTTTGTGAAGTATAACAGGGTGACTGAATGAGATAGCCAGTATGTTTTTGTGTAGTATCACAGGATGAGGGAATGAGATAGCCAGTATGTTTTTGGTGAAGTATCACAGGGTGGGTGAATGAGATAGCCAGTATGTTTTTGTGTAGTATCACAGGGTGAGTGAATGAGATAGCCCGTATGTTCAGTGTGAAGTATTACAGGGTGAGGGAATGAGATAGCCAGTATGTTTTTGGTGAAGTATCACAGGATGAGGGAATGAGATAGCCAGTATGTTTTTGGTGAAGTATCACAGGGTGAGTGAATGAGATAGCCAGTATGTTTTTGTGTAGTATCACAGGATGAATGAATGAGATAGCCAGTATGTTTTTTTGAAGTATCACAGGGTGAGGGAATGAGATAGCCAGTATGTTTTTGTGAAGTATCACAGGGTGAGTGAATGAAATAGCCAGTATGTTTTTGTGAAGTATCACAGGATGAGGGAATGAGATAGCCAGTATGTTTTTGGTGAAGTATCACAGGGTGAGTGAATGAGATAGCCAGTATGTTATTGGTGAAGTATCACAGTGTGAGTGAATGTGATAGCCAGTATGTTTTTGTGAAGTATCACAGGGTGAGTGAATGAGATAGCCAGTGTGTTTTTGTGAAGTATCACAGGATGAGGGAATGAGATAGCCAGTATGTTTTTGTGAACTATCACAGGATGAGGGACTGAGATAGCCAGTATGTTTTTGTGAAGTATCACAGGGTGAGTGAATGAGATAGCCAGTATGTTTTTGGTGAAGTATCACAGTGTGAGTGAATGTGATAGCCAGTATGTTTTTGTGAAGTATCACAGGGTGAGTGAATGAGATAGCCAGTATGTTTTTGTGAAGTATCACAGGATGAGGGAATGAGATAGCCAGTATGTTTTTGTGAAGTATCACAGGGTGAGTGAATGAAATAGCCAGTATGTTTTTGTGAAGTATCACAGGATGAGGGAATGAGATAGCCAGTATGTTTTTGTGAAGTATCACAGGGTGAGTGAATGAGATAGCCAGTATGTTTTTGTGAAGTATCACAGGGTGAGTGAATGAGATAGCCAGTAAGTTTTTGTGAAGTATCACTGGATGAGGGAATGACATAGCCAGTATGTTTTTGTGAAGTATCACAGGGTGAGTGAATGAGATAGCCAGTATGTTTTTGTGAAGTATCACAGGGTATGTGAATGGGATAGCCAGTATGTTTTTGTGTAGTATCACAGGGTTTGTAAATGAGATAGCCAGTATGTTTTTGTGAAGTATCACAGGGTATGTGAATGAGATAGCCAGTATGTTATTGTGAAGTATCACAGGGTATGTGAATGAGATAGCCAGTATATTTTTGTGAAGTATAACAGGGTGAGTGAATGAGATAGCCAGTATGTTTTTGTGTAGTATCACAGGATGAGGGAATGAGATAGCCAGTATGTTTTTGGTGAAGTATCACAGGGTGGGTGAATGAGATAGCCAGTATGTTTTTGTGTAGTATCACAGGGTGAGTGAATGAGATAGCCCGTATGTTCAGTGTGAAGTATTGCAGGGTGAGGGAATGAGATAGCCACTATTTTTTTGGTGAAGTATCACAGGATGAGGGAATGAGATAGCCAGTATGTTTTTGGTGAAGTATCACAGGGTGAGTGAATGAGATAGCCAGTATGTTTTTGTGAAGTATCACAGGGTGGGTGAATGAGATAGCCAGTATGTTTTTGTGTAGTATCACAGGGTGAGTGAATGAGATAGCCCGTATGTTCAGTGTGAAGTATTACAGGGTGAGGGAATGAGATAGCCATTATGTTTTTGGTGAAGCATCACAGGGTGGGTGAATGAGATAGCCATTATGTTTTTGGTGAAGTATCACAGGGTGAGTGAATGAGATACCCAGTATGTTTTTGGTGAAGTATCACAGGTTGGGTGATTGAGATAGCCAGTATGTTTTTGTGAAATATCAGAGGATGAGGGAATGAGATATCCATTATGTTTATTGTGTAGAACCACAGGATGAGGGAATGAGATAGCCAGTATGTTCATTGTGAAGTATTACTGGATGAGCGAATGAGATAGCCCGTATGTTCATTGTGAAGTATCACAGGGTATGTGAATGAGATAGCCAGTATATTTTTGTGAAGTATAACAGGGTGACTGAATGAGATAGCCAGTATGTTTTTGTGTAGTATCACAGGATGAGGGAATGAGATAGCCAGTATGTTTTTGGTGAAGTATCACAGGGTGGGTGAATGAGATAGCCAGTATGTTTTTGTGTAGTATCACAGGGTGAGTGAATGAGATAGCCCGTATGTTCAGTGTGAAGTATTACAGGGTGAGGGAATGAGATAGCCAGTATGTTTTTGGTGAAGTATCACAGGATGAGGGAATGAGATAGCCAGTATGTTTTTGGTGAAGTATCACAGGGTGAGTGAATGAGGTAGCCAGTATGTTTTTGTGAAGTATCACAGGGTGGGTGAATGAGATAGGCAGTATGTTTTTGTGTAGTATCACAGGGTGAGTGAATGAGATAGCCTGTATGTTCAGTGTGAAGTATTACAGGGTGAGGGAATGAGATAGCCAGTATGTTTTTGGTGAAGTATCACAGGATGAGGGAATGAGATAGCCAGTATGTTTTTGGTGAAGTATCACAGGGTGAGTGAATGAGATAGCCAGTATGTTTTTGTGAAGTATCACAGGGTGAGTGATGAGATAGCCAGTATGTTTTTGTGTAGTATCACAGGATGAATGAATGAGATAGCCAGTATGTTTTTGTGAAGTATCACAGGGTGAGGGAATGAGATAGCCAGTATGTTTTTGTGAAGTATCACAGGGTGAGTGAATGAAATAGCCAGTATGTTTTTGTGAAGTATCACAGGATGAGGGAATGAGATAGCCAGTATGTTTTTGGTGAAGTATCACAGGGTGAGTGAATGAGATAGCCAGTATGTTATTGGTGAAGTATCACAGGGTGAGGAATGAGATAGCCAGTATGTTTTTGTGTAGTATCACAGGATGAGGGAATGAGATAGCCAGTATGTTCATTGTGTAGTATCACAGGGTGAGTGAATGAGATAGCCAGTATGTTTTTGTGAACTATCACAGGATGAGGGACTGAGATAGCCAGTATGTTTTTGTGAAGTATCACAGGGTGAGTGAATGAGATAGCCAGTATGTTTTTGGTGAAGTATCACAGTGTGAGTGAATGTGATAGCCAGTATGTTTTTGTGAAGTATCACAGGGTGAGTGAATGAGATAGCCAGTATGTTTTTGTGAAGTATCACAGGATGAGGGAATGAGATAGCCAGTATGTTTTTGTGAAGTATCACAGGGTGAGTGAATGAAATAGCCAGTATGTTTTTGTGAAGTATCACAGGATGAGGGAATGAGATAGCCAGTATGTTTTTGTGAAGTATCACAGGATGAGTGAATGAGATAGCCAGTATGTTTTTGTGAAGTATCACAGGGTGAGTGAATGAAATAGCCAGTATGTTTTTGTGAAGTATCACAGGGTGAGTGAATGAGATAGCCAGTATGTTTTTGGTGAAGTATCAAAGGATGGGTGATTTAGATAGCCAGTATGTTTTTGTGAAGTATTAGAGGATGAGGGAATGAGATATCCATTATGTTTATTGTGTAGTATCACAGGATGAGGGAATGAGATAGCCAGTATGTTCATTGTGTAGTATCACAGGGTGAGTGAATGAGATAGCCAGTATGTTTTTGTGAAGTATCACAGGGTGAGTGAATGAGATAGTCAGTATGTTTTTGTGTAGTATCACAGGGTGGGTGAATGAGATAGCCAGTATGTTTTTATGAAGTATCACAGGGTGAGTGATTGAGATAGCCAGTATGTTTTGGTGAAGTATCACAGGGTGAGTGAATGAAATAGCCAGTATGTTTTTTGTGAAGTATCACAGGGTGAGTGAATGAGATAGCCAGTATGTTTTTGTGAAGTATCAGAGGATGAGGGAATGAGATAGCCAGTATGTTTATTGTGTAGTATCACAGGATGAGGGAATGAGATAGCCATTATGTTTTTGGTGAAGCATCACAGGGTGGGTGAATGAGATAGCCATTATGTTTTTGGTGAAGTATCACAGGGTGAGTGAATGAGATACCCAGTATGTTTTTGGTGAAGTATCACAGGTTGGGTGATTGAGATAGCCAGTATGTTTTTGTGAAATATCAGAGGATGAGGGAATGAGATATCCATTATGTTTATTGTGTAGAACCACAGGATGAGGGAATGAGATAGCCAGTATGTTCATTGTGAAGTACTACTGGATGAGCGAATGAGATAGCCCGTATGTTCATTGTGAAGTATCACAGGGTGAGTGAATGAGATAGCCCGTATGTTTTTGGTGTAGTATCACAGGGTGGGTGAATGAGATAGCCCGTATGTTTTTGTGAAGTATTAGAGGATGAGGGAATGAGATATCCATTATGTTTATTGTGTAGTATCTCAGGATGAGGGAATGGGATAGCCAGTATGTTCATTGTGAAGTATTACTGGATGAGGGAATGAGATAGCATGTATGATCATTGTGAAGTATTACAGGATGAGTGAATGAGATAGCCGTATGTTCATTGTGAAGTATTACAGGGTGAGTGAATGAGATAGCCCGTATGTTCATTGTGAAGTATTACATGGTGAGTGAATGAGATAGCCCGTATGTTCAGTGTGAAGTATTACAGGGTGCGTGAATGAGATACCAGTATGTTTATTGAGAAGTATCACAGGGTATGTGAATGAGATAGCTAGTATGTTTTTTGTGAAGTATAACAGGGTAAGGGAATGAGATGGCCAGTATGTTTTTGTGAAGTATCACAGGGTGAGGGAATGAGATAGCCAGTATGTTTTTGTGAAGTATCACAGGATGAGGGAATGAGATAGCCAGTATGTTTCTGTGAAGTATCACAGGGTGAGTGAATGAGATAGCCAGTATGTTTTTGTGTAGTATCACAGGGTTTGTAAATGAGATAGCTAGTATGCTTTTGTGAAGTATCACAGGATGAGGGAATGAGATAGCCAGTATGTTTTTGTGAAGTATCACAGGGTATGTGAATGGGATAGCCAGTATGTTTTTGTGTAGTATCACAGGGTTTGTAAATGAGATAGCCAGTATGTTTTTGTGAAGTATCACAGGGTGAGTGAATGAGATAGCCAGTATGTTTTTGTGAAGTATCACAGGTTTGAGTGAATGAGATAGCCAGTATGTTTTTGTGTAGTATCACAGGGTGAGTGAATAAAATAGACAGTATGTTTTTGTGAAGTATCACAGGGTGAGTGAATGAGATAGCCAGTATGTTTATGTGAAGTAACACAGGGTGAGTGAATGAAATAGCCAGTATGTTTTTGTGTAGTATCACAGGATGAGTGAATGAGATAGCCAGTATGTTTTTGTGTAGTATCACAGGGTGAGTGAATGAAATAGCCAGTATGTTTTTGTGAAGAATCACAGGGTGAGTGAATGAGATAGCCAGTATGTTTTTGTGTAGTATCACAGGGTGAGTGAATGAGATAGCCAGTATGTTTTTGTGAAGTATCACAGGGTGAGTGAATGAGATAGCCAGCATGTTTTTGTGTAGTATCACAGGATGAAGGAATGAGATAGCCAGTATGTTATTGTGGAGTATCACAGGGTGAGTGAATGAGATAGACAGTATGCCTTTGTGAAGTATCACAGGTTGAGGGAATGGGATAGCCATTATGTTTTTGTGAAGTATTACAGGGTGAGTGAATGAGATAGCCATTATGTTTTTGTGTAGTATCACAGGATGAGGGAATGAGATAGCCAGTATGTTTTTGTGAAGTATCACAGGGTGAGCGAATGAGATAGCCAGTATGTTTTTGTGTAGTATCACAGGGTGAGTGAATGAGATAGCCAGTATGTTTTTGTAAAGTATCACAGGGTGAGTGAATGAGATAGCCAGTATGTTATTGTGAAGTATCACAGGGTATGTGAATGAGATAGCCAGTATATTTTTGTGAAGTATAACAGGGTGAGTAAATGAGATAGCCAGTATGTTTTTGTGTAGTATCACAGGATGAGGGAATGAGATAGCCAGTATGTTTTTGGTGAAGTATCACAGGGTGGGTGAATGAGATAGCCAGTATGTTTTTGTGTAGTATCACAGGGTGAGTGAATGAGATAGCCCGTATGTTCAGTGTGAAGTATTACAGGGTGAGGGAATGAGATAGCCACTATGTTTTTGGTGAAGTATCACTGGATGAGGGAATGAGATAGCCAGTATGTTTTTGGTGAAGTATCACAGGGTGAGTGAATGAGATAGCCAGTATGTTTTTGTGAAGTATCACAGGGTGAGTGAATAAGATAGCCAGTATGTTTTTGTGTAGTATCACAGGGTGAGTGAATGAGATAGCCCGTATGTTCAGTGTGAACTATTACAGGGTGAGGGAATGAGATAGCCAGTATGTTTTTGGTGAAGTATCACAGGATGAGGGAATGAGATAGCCAGTATGTTTTTGTGAGGTATCACTGGATGAGGGAATGACATAGCCAGTATGTTTTTGTGAAGTATCACAGGGTGAGTGAATGAGATAGCCAGTATGTTTTTGTGAAGTATCACAGGGTATGTGAATGGGATAGCCAGTATGTTTTTGTGTAGTATCACAGGGTTGTTAAATGAGATAGCCAGTATGTTTTTGTGAAGTATCACAGGGTATGTGAATGAGATAGCCAGTATGTTATTGTGAAGTATCACAGGGTGAGTGAATGAGATAGCCAGTATATTTTTGTGAAGTATAACAGGGTGACTGAATGAGATAGCCAGTATGTTTTTGTGTAGTATCACAGGATGAGGGAATGAGATAGCCAGTATGTTTTTGGTGAAGTATCACAGGGTGGGTGAATGAGATAGCCAGTATGTTTTTGTGTAGTATCACAGGGTGAGTGAATGAGATAGCCCGTATGTTCAGTGTGAAGTATTACAGGGTGAGGGAATGAGATAGCCAGTATGTTTTTGGTGAAGTATCACAGGATGAGGGAATGAGATAGCCAGTATGTTTTTGGTGAAGTATCACAGGGTGAGTGAATGAGATAGCCAGTATGTTTTTGTGAAGTATCACAGGGTGGGTGAATGAGATAGCCAGTATGTTTTTGTGTAGTATCACAGGGTGAGTGAATGAGATAGCCCGTATGTTCAGTGTGAAGTATTACAGGGTGAGGGAATGAGATAGCCAGTATGTTTTTGGTGAAGTATCACAGGATGAGGGAATGAGATAGCCAGTATGTTTTTGGTGAAGTATCACAGGGTGAGTGAATGAGATAGCCAGTATGTTTTTGTGTAGTATCACAGGATGAATGAATGAGATAGCCAGTATGTTTTTTTGAAGTATCACAGGGTGAGGGAATGAGATAGCCAGTATGTTTTTGTGAAGTATCACAGGGTGAGTGAATGAAATAGCCAGTATGTTTTTGTGAAGTATCACAGGATGAGGGAATGAGATAGCCAGTATGTTTTTGGTGAAGTATCACAGGGTGAGTGAATGAGATAGCCAGTATGTTATTGGTGAAGTATCACAGTGTGAGTGAATGTGATAGCCAGTATGTTTTTGTGAAGTATCACAGGGTGAGTGAATGAGATAGCCAGTGTGTTTTTGTGAAGTATCACAGGATGAGGGAATGAGATAGCCAGTATGTTTTTGTGAACTATCACAGGATGAGGGACTGAGATAGCCAGTATGTTTTTGTGAAGTATCACAGGGTGAGTGATTGAGATAGCCAGTATGTTTTTGGTGAAGTATCACAGTGTGAGTGAATGTGATAGCCAGTATGTTTTTGTGAAGTATCACAGGGTGAGTGAATGAGATAGCCAGTATGTTTTTGTGAAGTATCACAGGATGAGGGAATGAGATAGCCAGTATGTTTTTGTGAAGTATCACAGGGTGAGTGAATGAAATAGCCAGTATGTTTTTGTGAAGTATCACAGGATGAGGGAATGAGATAGCCAGTATGTTTTTGTGAAGTATCACAGGGTGAGTGAATGAGATAGCCAGTATGTTTTTGTGAAGTATCACAGGGTGAGTGAATGAGATAGCCAGTAAGTTTTTGTGAAGTATCACTGGATGAGGGAATGACATAGCCAGTATGTTTTTGTGAAGTATCACAGGGTGAGTGAATGAGATAGCCAGTATGTTTTTGTGAAGTATCACAGGGTATGTGAATGGGATAGCCAGTATGTTTTTGTGTAGTATCACAGGGTTTGTAAATGAGATAGCCAGTATGTTTTTGTGAAGTATCACAGGGTACGTGAATGAGATAGCCAGTATGTTATTGTGAAGTATCACAGGGTATGTGAATGAGATAGCCAGTATATTTTTGTGAAGTATAACAGGGTGAGTGAATGAGATAGCCAGTATGTTTTTGTGTAGTATCACAGGATGAGGGAATGAGATAGCCAGTATGTTTTTGGTGAAGTATCACAGGGTGGGTGAATGAGATAGCCAGTATGTTTTTGTGTAGTATCACAGGGTGAGTGAATGAGATAGCCCGTATGTTCAGTGTGAAGTATTGCAGGGTGAGGGAATGAGATAGCCACTATTTTTTTGGTGAAGTATCACAGGATGAGGGAATGAGATAGCCAGTATGTTTTTGGTGAAGTATCACAGGGTGAGTGAATGAGATAGCCAGTATGTTTTGTGAAGTATCACAGGGTGGGTGAATGAGATAGCCAGTATGTTTTTGTGTAGTATCACAGGGTGAGTGAATGAGATAGCCCGTATGTTCAGTGTGAAGTATTACAGGGTGAGGGAATGAGATAGCCATTATGTTTTTGGTGAAGCATCACAGGGTGGGTGAATGAGATAGCCATTATGTTTTTGGTGAAGTATCACAGGGTGAGTGAATGAGATACCCAGTATGTTTTTGGTGAAGTATCACAGGTTGGGTGATTGAGATAGCCAGTATGTTTTTGTGAAATATCAGAGGATGAGGGAATGAGATATCCATTATGTTTATTGTGTAGAACCACAGGATGAGGGAATGAGATAGCCAGTATGTTCATTGTGAAGTATTACTGGATGAGCGAATGAGATAGCCCGTATGTTCATTGTGAAGTATCACAGGGTATGTGAATGAGATAGCCAGTATATTTTTGTGAAGTATAACAGGGTGACTGAATGAGATAGCCAGTATGTTTTTGTGTAGTATCACAGGATGAGGGAATGAGATAGCCAGTATGTTTTTGGTGAAGTATCACAGGGTGGGTGAATGAGATAGCCAGTATGTTTTTGTGTAGTATCACAGGGTGAGTGAATGAGATAGCCCGTATGTTCAGTGTGAAGTATTACAGGGTGAGGGAATGAGATAGCCAGTATGTTTTTGGTGAAGTATCACAGGGTGAGTGAATGAGGTAGCCAGTATGTTTTTGTGAAGTATCACAGGGTGGGTGAATGAGATAGGCAGTATGTTTTTGTGTAGTATCACAGGGTGAGTGAATGAGATAGCCCGTATGTTCAGTGTGAAGTATTACAGGGTGAGGGAATGAGATAGCCAGTATGTTTTTGGTGAAGTATCACAGGATGAGGGAATGAGATAGCCAGTATGTTTTTGGTGAAGTATCACAGGGTGAGTGAATGAGATAGCCAGTATGTTTTTGTGAAGTATCACAGGGTGAGTGATGAGATAGCCAGTATGTTTTTGTGTAGTATCACAGGATGAATGAATGAGATAGCCAGTATGTTTTTGTGAAGTATCACAGGGTGAGGGAATGAGATAGCCAGTATGTTTTTGTGAAGTATCACAGGGTGAGTGAATGAAATAGCCAGTATGTTTTTGTGAAGTATCACAGGATGAGGGAATGAGATAGCCAGTATGTTTTTGGTGAAGTATCACAGGGTGAGTGAATGAGATAGCCAGTATGTTATTGGTGAAGTATCACAGGGTGAGGAATGAGATAGCCAGTATGTTTTTGTGTAGTATCACAGGATGAGGGAATGAGATAGCCAGTATGTTCATTGTGTAGTATCACAGGGTGAGTGAATGAGATAGCCAGTATGTTTTTGTGAACTATCACAGGATGAGGGACTGAGATAGCCAGTATGTTTTTGTGAAGTATCACAGGGTGAGTGAATGAGATAGCCAGTATGTTTTTGGTGAAGTATCACAGTGTGAGTGAATGTGATAGCCAGTATGTTTTTGTGAAGTATCACAGGGTGAGTGAATGAGATAGCCAGTATGTTTTTGTGAAGTATCACAGGATGAGGGAATGAGATAGCCAGTATGTTTTTGTGAAGTATCACAGGGTGAGTGAATGAAATAGCCAGTATGTTTTTGTGAAGTATCACAGGATGAGGGAATGAGATAGCCAGTATGTTTTTGTGAAGTATCACAGGATGAGTGAATGAGATAGCCAGTATGTTTTTGTGAAGTATCACAGGGTGAGTGAATGAAATAGCCAGTATGTTTTTGTGAAGTATCACAGGGTGAGTGAATGAGATAGCCAGTATGTTTTTGGTGAAGTATCAAAGGATGGGTGATTTAGATAGCCAGTATGTTTTTGTGAAGTATTAGAGGATGAGGGAATGAGATATCCATTATGTTTATTGTGTAGTATCACAGGATGAGGGAATGAGATAGCCAGTATGTTCATTGTGTAGTATCACAGGGTGAGTGAATGAAATAGCCAGTATGTTTTTGTGAAGTATCACAGGGTGAGTGAATGAGATAGTCAGTATGTTTTTGTGTAGTATCACAGGGTGGGTGAATGAGATAGCCAGTATGTTTTTATGAAGTATCACAGGGTGAGTGATTGAGATAGCCAGTATGTTTTGGTGAAGTATCACAGGGTGAGTGAATGAAATAGCCAGTATGTTTTTTGTGAAGTATCACAGGGTGAGTGAATGAGATAGCCAGTATGTTTTTGTGAAGTATCAGAGGATGAGGGAATGAGATAGCCAGTATGTTTATTGTGTAGTATCACAGGATGAGGGAATGAGATAGCCATTATGTTTTTGGTGAAGCATCACAGGGTGGGTGAATGAGATAGCCATTATGTTTTTGGTGAAGTATCACAGGGTGAGTGAATGAGATACCCAGTATCTTTTTGGTGAAGTATCACAGGTTGGGTGATTGAGATAGCCAGTATGTTTTTGTGAAATATCAGAGGATGAGGGAATGAGATATCCATTATGTTTATTGTGTAGAACCACAGGATGAGGGAATGAGATAGCCAGTATGTTCATTGTGAAGTACTACTGGATGAGCGAAAGAGATAGCCCGTATGTTCATTGTGAAGTATCACAGGGTGAGTGAATGAGATAGCCCGTATGTTTTTGGTGTAGTATCACAGGGTGGGTGAATGAGATAGCCCGTATGTTTTTGTGAAGTATTAGAGGATGAGGGAATGAGATATCCATTATGTTTATTGTGTAGTATCTCAGGATGAGGGAATGGGATAGCCAGTATGTTCATTGTGAAGTATTACTGGATGAGCGAATGAGATAGCATGTATGATCATTGTGAAGTATTACAGGATGAGTGAATGAGATAGCCGTATGTTCATTGTGAAGTATTACAGGGTGAGTGAATGAGATAGCCCGTATGTTCATTGTGAAGTATTACATGGTGAGTGAATGAGATAGCCCGTATGTTCAGTGTGAAGTATTACAGGGTGCGTGAATGAGATACCAGTATGTTTATTGAGAAGTATCACAGGGTATGTGAATGAGATAGCTAGTATGTTTTTTGTGAAGTATAACAGGGTAAGGGAATGAGATGGCCAGTATGTTTCTGTGAAGTATCACAGGGTAGGTGAATGAGATAGCCAGTATGTTTTTGTGTAGTATCACAGGGTTTGTAAATGAGATAGCTAGTATGCTTTTGTGAAGTATCACAGGATGAGGGAATGAGATAGCCAGTATGTTTTTGTGAAGTATCACAGGGTATGTGAATGGGATAGCCAGTATGTTTTTGTGTAGTATCACAGGGTTTGTAAATGAGATAGCCAGTATGTTTTTGTGAAGTATCACAGGGTGAGTGAATGAGATAGCCAGTATGTTTTTGTGAAGTATCACAGGTTTGAGTGAATGAGATAGCCAGTATGTTTTTGTGTAGTATCACAGGGTGAGTGAATAAAATAGACAGTATGTTTTTGTGAAGTATCACAGGGTGAGTGAATGAGATAGCCAGTATGTTTATGTGAAGTAACACAGGGTGAGTGAATGAAATAGCCAGTATGTTTTTGTGTAGTATCACAGGATGAGTGAATGAGATAGCCAGTATGTTTTTGTGTAGTATCACAGGGTGAGTGAATGAAATAGCCAGTATGTTTTTGTGAAGAATCACAGGGTGAGTGAATGAGATAGCCAGTATGTTTTTGTGTAGTATCACAGGGTGAGTGAATGAGATAGCCAGTATGTTTTTGTGAAGTATCACAGGGTGAGTGAATGAGATAGCCAGCATGTTTTTGTGTAGTATCACAGGATGAAGGAATGAGATAGCCAGTATGTTATTGTGAAGTATCACAGGGTGAGTGAATGAGATAGACAGTATGCCTTTGTGAAGTATCACAGGTTGAGGGAATGGGATAGCCATTATGTTTTTGTGAAGTATTACAGGGTGAGTGAATGAGATAGCCATTATGTTTTTGTGTAGTATCACAGGATGAGGGAATGAGATAGCCAGTATGTTTTTGTGAAGTATCACAGGGTGAGCGAATGAGATAGCCAGTATGTTTTTGTGTAGTATCACAGGGTGAGTGAATGAGATAGCCAGTATGTTTTTGTAAAGTATCACAGGGTGAGTGAATGAGATAGACAGTATGCTTTTGTGAAGTATCACAGGATGAGGGAATGAAATAGCCAGTATGTTTTTGTGTAATATCACAGGGTGAGTGAATGAGATAGCCAGTATGTTTTTGTGAAGTATCACAGGGTGAGTGAGTGAGATAGACAGAATGTTTTTGGTGAAGTATCACAGGGTGAGTGAATGAAATAGCCAGTATGTTTTTGTGAAGTATCACAGGGTGAGTGAATGAGATAGCCAGTATGTTTTTGTGTAGTATCACAGGATGAAGGAATGAGATAGCCAGTATGTTTTTGTGAAGTATCACAGGGTGAGTGAATGAGATAGACAGTATGCTTTTGTGAAGTATCACAGGATGAGGGAATGACATAGCCCTTATGTTTTTGTTTGGTATTACAGGGTGTGTGAATGAGATAGACAGTATGTTTTTGTGTAGTATCACAGGTTGAGTGAATGAGATAGCCAGTATGTTTTTGTGAAGTATCACAGGGTGAGTGAATTAAATAGCCAATATGTTTTTGTGAAGTATCACAGGGTATGTGAATGAAATAGCCAGTATGTGTTTGTGGAGTATCACAGGTTGAGTGAATGAGATAGCCAGTATGTTTTGTGAAGTATCACAGGGTGAGTGAATGAAATAGCCATTATGTTTTTGTTAGGTATTACAGGGTGTGTGAATGAGATAGACAGTATGGTTTTGTGTAGTATCACAGGGTGAGTGAATGAAATAGCCAGTATGTTTTTGGTGAAGTATCACAGGGTGAGTGAATGAAATAGCCAGTATGTTTTTGTGAAGTATCACAGGGTGAGTGAATGAAATAGCCAGTATGTTTTTGTGTGGTATCACAGGTTGAGTGAATGAGATAGCCAGTATGTTTTTGTGAAGTATCACAGGGTGAGTGAATGAAATAGCCAGTATGTTTTTGTGTAGTATCACAGGGTGAGTGAATGAAATAGCCAGTATGTTTTTGTGAAGTATCACAGGATGAGGGAATGAGATAGCCAGTATGTTTTTGTGTAGTATCACAGGGTGAGTGAATGAGATAGCCAGTATGTTTTTTGTGAAGTATAACAGGGTATGAGAATGAGATAGCCAGTATGTTTTTTGTGAAGTATCACAGGGTGAGTGAATGAAATAGCAAGTATGTTTTTGTGAAGTATCACAGGATGAGGGAATGAGATAGCCAGTATGTTTTTGTGTAGTATCACAGGGTGAGTGAATGAGATAGCCAGTATGTTTTTTGTGAAGTATAACAGGGTATGAGAATGAGATAGCCAGTATGTTTTTTGTGAAGTATCACAGGGTGAGTGAATGAGATAGCCAGTATGTTTTTTGTGAAGTATAACAGGGTAATGGAATGAGATAGCTAGTATGTTTTTGTGAAGTATCACAGGGTGAGTGAATGAGATAGCCAGTATGTTTTTGTGAAGTATAGCAGGGTGAGTGAATGAGATGGCCAGTATGTTTTTGTGTAGTATCACAGGGTGAGTGAATGAGATAGCCAGTATGTTATTGTGAAGTATCACAGGGTATGTGAATGAGATAGCCAGTATATTTTTGTGAAGTATAACAGGGTGAGTGAATGAGATAGCCAGTATGTTTTTGTGTAGTATCACAGGGTGAGTGAATGAAATAGCCAGTATGTTTTTGTGAAGTATCACAGGGTGAGTGAATGAGATAGCCAGTATGTTTTTGTGAAGTATCACAGTATGAGGGAATGAGATAGCCAGTATGTTTTTGTGAAGTATCACAGGGTATGTGAATGAGATAGCCAGTATGTTTTTGTGTAGTATCACAGGGTTTGTAAATGAGATAGCCAGTATGTTTTTTTGTAGTATCACAGGATGAGGGAATGAGATAGCCAGTATGTGTTTGTGAAGTATCACAGGGTGAGTGAATCAGATAGACAGTATGTTTTTGTGAAGTATCACAGCATGAGGGAATGAGATAGCCATTATGTTTTTGTGAAGTATTACAGGGTGAGTGTATGAGATAGCCAGTATGTTTTTGTGTAGTATCACAGGGTGAGTGAATGAGATAGCCAGTAATTTTTTGGTGAAGTATCACAGGGTGGGTGAATGAGATAGCCATTATGTTTTTGGTGAAGTATCACAGGGTGGGTGATTGAGTTAGCCAGTATGTTTTTGTGAAGTATCAGAGGATGAGGGAATGAGATATCCATTATGTTTATTGTGTAGTATCACAGGATGTGGGAATGAGATAGCCAGTATGGTTTTGGTGAAGTATCACAGGGTGGGTGACTGACATAGCCAGTAGGTTTTTGTGTAGTATCACAGGGTGAGTGAATGAGATAGTCCGTATGTTAAGTGTGAAGTATTACAGGGTGAGGGAATGAGATGGCCAGTATGTTTTTGGTGAAGTATCACAGGATGAGGGAATGAGATAGCCAGTATGTTTTTGGTGAAGTATCAAAGGGTGAGTGAATGAGATAGCCAGTATGTTTTTGTGAAGTATCACAGGGTGAGTGAATGAGATAGCCAGTATGTTTTTGTGTAGTATCACAGGATGAAGGAATGAGATAGCCAGTATGTTTTTGTGAAGTATCACAGGGTGAGGGAATGAGATAGCCAGTATGTTTTTGTGAAGTATCACAGGGTGAGTGAATGAAATAGCCAGTATGTTTTTGTGAAGTATCACAGGATGAGGGAATGAGATAGCCAGTATGTTTTTGTGAAGTATCACAGGGTGAGTGAATGAAATAGCCAGTATGTTTTTGTGAAGTATCACAGGGTGAGTGAATGAAATAGCCAGTATGTTTTTGTGAAGTATCACAGGGTGAGTGAATGAGATAGCCAGTATGTTTTTGGTGAAGTATCAAAGGATGGGTGATTGAGATAGCCAGTATGTTTTTGTGAAGTATTAGAGGATAAGGGAATGACATATCCATTATGTTTATTGTGTAGTATCACAGGATGAGGGAATGAGATAGCCAGTATGTTCATTGTGTAGTATCACAGGGTGAGTGAATGAGATAGCCAGTATGTTTTTGTGAAGTATCACAGGGTGAGTGAATGAGATAGTCAGTATGTTTTTGTGAAGTATCACAGGGTGGGTGAATGAAATAGCCAGTATGTTTTTATGAAGTATCACAGGGTGAGTGATTGAGATAGCCAGTATGTTTTGGTGAAGTATCACAGGGTCAGTGAATGAAATAGCCAGTATGTTTTTGGTGAAGTATCACAGGGTGAGTGAATGAGATAGCCCGTATGTTTTTGGTGAAGTATCACAGGGTGGGTGAATGAGATAGCCAGTATGTTTTTGTGAAGTATTAGAGGATGAGGGAATGAGATATCCATTATGTTTATTGTGAAGTATCTCAGGATGAGGGAATGAGATAGCCAGTATGTTCATTGTGAAGTATTACTGGATGAGCGAATGAGATAGCATGTATGTTCGTTGTGAAGTATTACAGGATGAGTGAATGAGATAGCCCGTATGTTCATTGTGAAGTATTACAGGGTGAGTGAATGAGATAGCCCGTATGTTCATTGTGAAGTATTACATGGTGAGTGAATGAGATAGCCCGTATGTTCAGTGTGAAGTATCACAGGGTGAGTGAATGAAATAGCCAGTATGTTTTTGTGTAGTATCACAGGGTTTGTAAATGAGATAGCCAGTATGTTTTTGTGAAGTATCACAGGATGAGGGAATGAGATAGCCATTATGTTTTTGTGAAGTATTACAGGGTGAGTGAATGAGATAGCCATTATGTTTTTGTGTAGTATCACAGGATGAGGGAATGAGATAGCCAGTATGTTTTTGTGAAGTATCACAGGGTGAGTGAATGAGATAGCCAGTATGTTTTTGTGTAGTATCACAGGGTGAGTGAATGAAATAGCCAGTATGTTTTTTGTGAAGTATAAGAGGGTAATGGAATGAGATAGCTAGTATGTTTTTGTGAAGTATCACAGGGTGAGTGAATGAGATAGCCAGTATGTTTTTGTGAAGTATAGCAGGGTGAGTGAATGAGATAGCCAGTATGTTTTTGTGTAGTATCACAGGGTGAGTGAATGAGATAGCCAGTATATTATTGTGTAGTATCACAGGGTGAGTGAATGAGATAGCCAGTATGTTTTTGTGAAGTATCACAGGGTGAGTGAATGAAATAGCCAGTATGTTTTAGTGAAGTATAACAGGTGAGTGAATGAAATAGCCAGTATGTTTTTGTGAAGTATAACAGGGTGAGTGAATGAAATAGCCAGTATGTTTTTGGTGAAGTATCATAGGGTGAGTGAATGAAATGGCCAGTATGTTTTTGGTGAAGTATCACAGGGTGAGTGAATGAAATAGCCAGTATGTTTTTGGTGAAGTATCACAGGGTGAGTGAATGAAATGACCAGTATGTTTTTGGTGAAGTATCACAGGGTGAGTGAATGAAATAGCCAGTATGTTTTTGTGTAGTATAACAGGGTAAGAGAATGAGATAGGCAGTATGTTTTTGTGTAGTATCACAGGGTGAGTAAATGAATTAGCCAGTATGTTTTTGTGTAGTATCACAGGGTGAGTGAATGAAATAGCCAGTATGTTTTTGTGAAGTATCACAGGGTGAGTGAATGAAATGGCCAGTATGTTTTTGGTGAAGTATCACAGGGTGAGTGAATGAAATGGCCAGTATGTTTTTGGTGAAGTATCACAGGGTGAGTGAATGAAATAGCCAGTATGTTTTTGGTGAAGTATCACAGGGTGAGTGAATTTAATGGCCAGTATATTTTTGGTGAAGTATCACAGGGTGAGTGAATGAAATAGCCAGTATGTTTTTGTGTAGTATAACAGGGTAAGAGAATGAGATAGGCAGTATGTTTTTGTGTAGTATCACAGGGTGAGTGAATGAAATAGCCAGTATGTTTTTGTGTAGTATCACAGGGTGAGTGAATGAAATGGCCAGTATGTTTTTGTGAAGTATCACAGGGTGAGTGAATGAAATGGCCAGTATGTTTTTGGTGAAGTATCACAGGGTGAGTGAATGAGATAGCCAGTATGTTTTTTGTGAAGTATAACAGGGGAAGGGAATGAGATAGGCAGTATGTTTTTGTGTAGTATCACAGGGTGAGTGAATGAAATAGCCAGTATGTTTTTGTGTAGTTTCACAGGGTGAGTGAATAAGATAGCCAGTAATAGCAATAGTAATTTATTTCCTTTTACATCAGCAAATGGAAATACAAAATCACGATTACAATTATAAAATCCATACTGAAATATGCCATGTATTCCTAAATCCTGAAAATCCTATCATGTTATCATGTTGCCCACCATTGAATAATAATTCAGCCCCCATACACCTAACCCTAGGTTTTTGTGTAATGGAGGCCCTCTGCTCCTTTTTACACTTTCTGCCATTTCACCTATCTCACTCTACATTTTTCTCTTAACTGTTCTTAGCCATCTCTCTTTAGCTTTCCCTAAATAATTCCCTATATTTCTCCTGTTCTTTTCTCCGTATACTGACAACATTTTTCTAATTACTACTTCACCCCCCAAACTATGCCATTTACGTAGCCAAGCCTGCTCTCTCCATATCTTTGTTTGACTACAATTTATTATACAATGGAAATCTGCACTCTCTTCTCCACACAATGGACATTTATCTAGCTCCCTCTCTTGACCTATACCTTTCAAGTTTCTCACTCCTGTTCTCGCCCAAGCAAAACCTTCTCGCCCTAACTTACTACATATATCTATATATCCTTCCCTTCCCCAGGTTATTTTTATTTCTCTATATAATCTTAGTGAGCTTTTGTCACTTACATTGGCAAAAATGTCTTGTCTGTCAATATCTCCTAATCTTAGCTTAACCTCTTTCCAGAAGCCTCTATACCCATACTCTGCATTTATCCAAGAATGACCCATACCTATCTGCTTCAACAAGTCATACATTTTTTGTGCCTAAGACCCACCCCAGTTACTTCTCTTTTGAATATGAAAACATTCTTTAATTATATTGCCATCTTCCAAGTTAGTGATTCTGTATAAATATTTCATTGCCCTTGACAAGATTTTAATTTTAGTAGAATGCCTGCCTAGTTCTAATTGTGCTGCCCCATTAGGTGATGCTATTGGTAATCCCAATATGTATTTACAAAAGGATCTATGCACTCTCAGTCTCTCTCCAAACCTCATCTATTCCCCAAACCTCTGATCCATGTAACATTCTATTTTCTACTACTGCCGTATAGATCCTCTCCAACCATTTGACATTTATATCTGGTAGTTTACTGTAGCATGATATTATCACTCTCATGGCCATTTTACCTTTTGCCACAGACATCCTTTTTGTTCTTTCCAGCTGCCATCTGAACTCAACCTTGTACCCAAATAATCAAATCTCCTTACTACCTCTATTTCTTTTCTATTAACCTCCCATTTCTCATCCTTACGCAACCTGTATCCTTTTTTGAAGACCATAATCTTTGTTTTGTTTTTTTTCACTTTCAAACCCCATTTATTGCAATAAGAATTGGCTGCCTCGATTGCTCTTCTCAGCCCTCCACTTGATATGGACCCAACTACTAGGTCATCTGCGAACAGTAGCCCCGGTATTTCTTTATTATTAATAACTGGTGAATGTACCCTACAACTTGATATCTCCTCTAAAATTCCATCGATATAAAGATTAAATAATACTGGACTAAGTTTACATCCCTGCCGTACTCCTGCCTTACTCGATATAGATTTAGTTACTTTGTTGCCTGGTAGTTTTATACACAACTCATTCTCTTGGTATATCATTTTAATTACTTCTATAAATGCCTGACTTATCCCCTTATTGCTTAATTTTATCCACAATGCATCTCTATTAATTGAATCAAATGCCTTTTCTAGATCAATAAATATCATATATACCCTTCCCCTTTTATTCCTCAGATATTTCTGTACAATTGTTTTAATAATAAAGATGTCCGATGTTCTCCTGCAGGTCTAAAACCTGCTTGGAACTCCGATAGTTTATTCTCCTTCTCAACCCAATTTTGCAACCTATTTGCTAGAATTCCCGTGAAAATCTTCCCTAGAATAGACAATAAACTAATCCCTCTGTAGTTAGCTGGGTTATTTTTATCTCCCTTTCCCTTATAAAGATAGCCAGTATGTTTTTTGTGAAGTATAACAGGGTAAGGGAATGAGATAGCCAGTATGTTTTTGTGAAGTATCACAGGATCAGGGAATGAGATAGCCAGTATGTTTTTTGTGAAGTATAACAGGGTGAGGGAATGAGATAGCCAGTATGTTTTTGGTTAAGTATCACAGGGTGAGTGAATGACATAGCCAGTATGTTTTTGGTGAAGTATCACAGGGTGAGTGAATGAGATAGCCAGTATGTTTTTGGTTAAGTATCACAGGGTGAGTGAATGACATAGCCAGTATGTTTTTGGTGAAGTATCACAGGGTGAGTGAATGAGATAGCCAGTATGTTTTTGTGAAGTATCACAGGATGAGGGAATGAGATAGCCAGTATGTTCATTGTGAAGTATTACAGGATGAGGGAATGAGATAGCCAGTATGTTCATTGTGAAGTATTACAGGATGAGGGAATGAGATAGCCAGTATGTTCATTGTGAAGTATTACAGGATGAGGGAATGAGATAGCCAGTATGTTCATTGTGAAGTATTACAGGATGAGGGAATGAGATAGCCCGTATATTCATTGTGAAGTATTACAGGGTGAGTGAATGAGATAGCCAGTATGTTTTTGGTGAAGTATCACAGGGTGGGTGATTGAGATAGCCAGTATGTTTTTGTGAAGTATCACAGGATGAGGGAATGAGATAGCCATTATGTTTATTGAGAAGTATCACAGGGTATGTGAATGAGATAGCCAGTATGTTTTTTGTGAAGTATAACAGGGTAAGGGAATGAGATAGCTTGTATGTTCATTGTGAAGTATTACAGGGTGAGTGAATGAGATCCCAGTATGTTTATTGAGAAGTATCACAGGGTATGTGAATGAGATAGCCAGTATGTTTTTTGTGAAGTATAACAGGGAAAGGGAATGAGATAGCCCGTATGTTCATTGTGAAGTATTACACGGTGAGTGAATGAGATAGCCCGTATGTACATTGTGAAGTATTACAGGGTGAGTGAATGAGATAGCCCGTATGTTCATTGTGAAGTATTACAGGGTGAGTGAATGAGATAGCCCATATGTTCATTGTGAAGTATTACAGGGTGAGTGAATGAGATCCCAGTATGTTTATTGAGAAGTATCACAGGGTATGTGAATGAGATAGCCAGTATGTTTTTTGTGAAGTATAACAGGGTAAGGGAATGAGATAGCCAGTATGTTCATTGTGAAGTATCACACGGTGAGGGAATGAGATAGCCAGTATGTTTTTGGTGATGTGAATGAATGAGATAATCAGTATGTTTATGGTGAAGTGAGTGTTACAGAGAGAGAGTGACTGAGATAGCCAGAATGTTTTTGGTTATCACACGGTAAGTGAATGAGATAGCCAATATGATTTTGTTGAAGTATCACTGGGTGAGTGAGTGAGTTAGCCAGTATGTTTTTGGTTAAGTATCACAAGCTAAATGAATGAGATAGCCAGTATGTTTTTGGTTAAGTATTACAGGGAAAAATGAAATATGTAGTTTTAGATGAGTCGTATTTCTTACACATCTGCTTCACTTTCGTGCAGATGTGTAAGAAATACGGCTCATCTAAAATTTAATAATTTTTCGCTTCACTGTGGTGTTCCAATACAGTTAAATCTCGAAATATGTAGTGTTTAACGCCCGCTTTTACTACATACCGCACCACAGGCAATGGCACTGATGATACATGAGATGAAGATGGAGCACCGGGGGAATGAGATGGCAGGGGAAACCGGAGATCCTGGAGAAAACCTGCCCCTGCGCTGTGTTGTCCACCACAAATCTCACTTTGCGGTCGCCTGGGATCGAACCCAGGCCGCCTTGGTGTGAGAAGTATTACAGGCTGAGTGAATGAGATAGCCAGTATGTTTATTGTGAAGTATCACAGTATGAGGGAATGAGATAACCAGTATGTTTTTGGTGAAGTGAGTGACTGAGATAGCCAGTATGTTTTTGGAGAAGTGAGTATCACAGAGTGAGTGAATGAGTTAATCAGTGTGTTTTTGGTGAAGTGAGTATCACAAGAGAGTGACTAAAATAGCCAGAATGTTTTTGGTGATGTATCACAGAGTGAGTGCCTGAGATAGCCAGTATGTTTTTGGTTGAGTATCACACGGTAAGTGAATGAAATAGCCAGTATGAAAAGTCAAGATGGCCGTGGAAGAAGAAATACAGTGTCAATATCGAGCTGCTGAAAATGCTTTAAATAGTATAATTGAAATTGTTAATGGTGATAAAAGGAGCATTAGGAAGTTGCAAGAAGTTATTCTTGATCACGTAAGTAAAGTGAAAGAATCGTTAGACTACTTCAAGGCTGTTTTAGATCGAAATGTTTACGATCGTCAACCTACTTTTTTCCAAGCTTGTTACTCGGATGTGACAAAATCTGTGGCTAGTGAAACTAAACATGTAGTGATTGTAACTCCAAAGGACCAGAATAAAGTCGCAGACAGTTCGCAAACTTTACAATTAATGCGAACAAACATAAAATCAGTTACAGTAGGGGTTAAAGGTACCAAGAAAGCTAGAAACAAAGCTGTGATATTAGAGCTTCGATCCGAAGCGGAATGTAAATGGCTTACTCAAGATATGGAATCAAATCCAGAACTGAATGTCAAGATACCCGATAAGTTAAATCCTAGGCTTATCATTCACGGTATTGAAGCTGGTTTTCCTGAAGATCATTTAATTGAATCCATTAAACAACAAAATCCAAGAATCAAACAGTGCCTTCTAGATCCTTCACAATTCATCAAGAAGGTATTTATTAGAAAGACCAGGAAAGGAGATTCACAATATGCCGTGATTGAAACTTCTCCTATCATCTACAGTGCAGTGAAACAACAAGAGAAACTGTATATTGGATACTCACGGTGTTCAGTGTATGACAATATTAATGTGATAAGATGTCATAATTGCTCTGGCTTCGGACACGTGGCTGCTAACTGTCAGTCACTTAAAAGCTGTTCTTATTGCGCAGAAGAACATGATACTAAAGCATGTCCTAAAACCCACACTGAATGCATTAATTGTAAAAACTTCAATAATAAAATGTTAAATAAGAAAACTAATTTTACTGCATCTGATACTAACCATCCTGCTAGCTCTTTTGACTGCCCAGCCTATAAAAAGATTGTGGAAATAATAAGATCGAAAACAAATTATGGCTGAACTCCACATATACCAATATAATTTACATAAATCAATACTACCCACTGAAGAGCTAAAAACTGTCTCTAATCACTGCTCCAGCACAGATTTTTGCACAAACAACTCAATTATTAAAGTTCTTTGTGTACAAGAACCCAATACAAAAGAAAACAGAATAACGGGATTTAATTTACCAACTTTTACAACTGACAACAATAGCCGAAGAATACATGCTGGCATCATTACTGAATATCAAAATATTATAAAATTGAGCCAACTTTGTTCTTTCGATTGTGTCCTAGTTAATATCGCTATTGGTGGAATGAATATATATGTGTGTTCGATATACTGTGACCCTGACAAGGATATAGAAAATGGTCTTAACAAATATTCATGAGTGCTTTTGAAACACACATCACAAAAGCTTTTCCAAATTATTTCAAAGTGTGGTATCGCTATGTTGACGACATTTTTGCAATAGTACCTAAAAAACTCATACAAGATGGTCTTAGACTTTTGAATATACAAAATCCAGCTATAAAATTTACATTGGAAACAGAAGAGGATGGTGTGCTCCCCTTTTTGGACATCAAGATCAAAAAAATGAACAACAAACTCACTTTTGGTATTTACAGGAAACCGACACACACAGATAATTACATTAAGAACAACAGTTTCAACCCAAAACAACACCAACATGCCATTTTCAACAGTTTAATCTTTCGGATGTTCAACTTTCCACTAAACAGAGAAGATTATCAAGAAGAATACCTACACATAAAAAAAGTAGCTATATCCAACGGTTTCAACCCAAATTTAGTAGACAAAACAGTTAACAGACTCAACAAAGCTAAGAAAATAAAAGAAACCACCACCCTAGAACCTACAGGAGAAAAAGAGAAAAAACTTTTTAAAAAATTCACCTTCCACCCATCAACCTATAACAAATTCCAAAAAATCTTCTCAAAACACAACATAACTCTTGCACCTCAAAATAGGTTTAATATCAGAAATTTGTTAAAAGGCCCTCCCAAAAATTCAATCACTACCAAAGAAAAACCAGGAGTCTATGAGATCAAATGTGAAACTTGCCCTAAAATTTATATAGGTAAAACAAAAAGAAATATTAACATCAGAACTAAAGAACATATAAGAAACATTAAAAATGGTGAAACAGAAAAATCAGCAGTGGCTTTTCATTTTTTGAATACTAGACATGACATCAATTTGGAAACATCTCTAATAAAATACGTTAATCACCCCATAGACCTTTCCGTATGGGAAAAAATCTTCATTAACAAAAATCGTCATAGAGTTATGAATTTCGAAACTCCACCACCGGACAACTTTGACAAGTACATCACGCCATCTATTGACAATACGGAGAAAGAAGAAACCACTACAACTTACACTAATCGAGTATCAGCTGAGGATAGGAGCAAGAGCTCTTGAAACATGTCCTGTGAATAAACGGTGTGAGTGAAGCAATGTGTCAATATATTCTCGATTCACTTTTGTACTGGTCTTAACTTACTGACTCAAATATGTAATACTGTACAAGGGAATCCGCTAATCATTGCGGGAGACTTTAATTCGAAGCACACTGCTTGGAATAGCCCCTTTACTGACTCCCGTGGAAGAGCAGTGAATGACTTTAGTAGTGTAAACAATCTGTATATTCTAAATGAAGGATATACTCTAACTTTTCGAAGAGGAAATTCTACAAGCTTTGTTGATATCAGTATGTGCAATTCGCTTATGCTACCATATGTTACTTCATGGAATATAGATGATAATACCCTCTCAGACCATAGCCTTATTACGATAAAACTTAATTTTAATCATACTGTCAACACTAATTTCAACAATAACTCTTTAACACGTTTATATAGAACTAATAATGTGCTTTGGTCACATTTTCATCTTGCAGTTAAGAAAAATATTGACCCTATGTTAGATGACTTGAAAAAAGTGAACAACCCCACACTCTTGAATGACTTCATCGATAAGTTAACCAAGTGTATTTCATTCATCTGTGATTTGCATCTCCCAAAAATAACAACAAAACGCTGTAAAAACCAATGGTGGAACTCTGAGCTTACAATAATGAGGAAACAAGTGTTGGCGAGTCAACGAAGATTCAAACGTGCTAAATGCGAGCTACTGCAAATAAAATATGAAAAGACTTACATTATGCTAAGAGCTGAATATAAAAAAATGATCTTAAATGCAAAATTCACCAGCTGGAAAACATTCTGTACAGAACAAGTCAATCCATGGGGCATTGTGTATAAATATACACGGAATTCAAAAAGCTTAAATAATACTTTAACAACGTTGCAAACTGAAAACGGGTACACTGCTAATGCAATAGAAACTGCAAATGTATTAGCAAGCAAATTTTTCCCAGATGATACTGAAGATGATGACCACCAAAGGAGGATCCGACATGAGGTGGAAACTGAACCTGATACATCGGATGACTTTCCTTTTACTTATCCTGAGGTGGAACGAATAATATTAAAACAAAATGACCGTAAAGCTCCAGGACATGATGCTTTTAGTGCCAATATAATCAAACATGTGCATTATGTACATCCAACTCTCATAAGTAACAGTTACAATAAATGTCTAGAATTAGGTGTGTTCCCAAATCAGTGGAAAATTTCAGTTGTGAAAATTATACCCAAAACTCATGTAAATAATAAAAAGACTGCTGCTGCTTACAGACCAATAAGCCTGCTACCTCTGCTAGGCAAATGCCTAGAAAAACTTGTAATTGATCGTGTAATGTATCATTTACTAAAACATGGCTCAATTAGTGACCTTCAGTTTGGTTTCATGGCTCAAAAGTCAACTGAAATGGCAATATATAAGGTGGTAGACTGGATGAAAAATGTATACCTAAATAAACAATCTGGTGTTTTAGTCTCTTTAGATGTAACTGGTGCTTTTGATCATGTTTGGTGGCCCAAGATTTTACATCAATTGAAAACTAAAAAATGCCCAAAAAATATTTACAATTTAATCGTGAATTATTTTAGAGATCGCAAATCCTTGCTTACTGTAAGTGGAGAAACCATCACAAAGAAAGTTACACGCGGCTGCCCCCAAGGATCTGCGTGTAGTCCAGGTTTTTGGGTTATACTGTATGATGATCTGTTACAGCAACAACTGCCGTCAGATTGTAGTATTTTTGCTTATGCAGATGATGCTTTACTACTTGTTAAATCAAATGACGCTAAAATCCTTGAAGAAAGAACTAATGAAGCACTTAAAATAATACACTCATGGGGAATTAAAAATAAACTTATGTTTAATCCCTACAAAACCTTGGCGATGATTGTCACCAGAAGAAGAAAAATGGAGCCCATTACTCTTACCATGAATAACGTCAACTTGAAGGTGGTATCTACGGTAAAATACCTTGGCGTTATACTGGATTGTAAATTAACATTTCGATCACACTTTGATTACATTGCTGAAAGAGCCAGCAAGCTCCTTGGTGCGCTCGCAACAACAACAAGACCAACCTGGGGTCTGAATTCTAGTATTTTTAAATTATATATCAAGGTGCTGTAGTGCCCCTAATTTTGTATGGTGTATCTGCATTCCAGGATGTTCTTAATAAAAAATGGGCAGTTAAAAAACTTGCACAAATTCAAAGGGGATTCCTCCTTCGCATAATTCGAGGATATCGTACAATCTCCACTGATGCAGCTCAGATTATAGCTAATATCGAACCTTTGGCTCTCACTGGTTTATCAAGAGCAACTATTATGAATTTAAGACATGAACGTGAATGTGCGTCTTATCTGTCTCACTTAAAACTTCAAATCCCAGAGCATCCTCCCACAGCAGGACACCCATCAAGTTTTGTAACCTGTTTAAAGGAAATATGTAATTTTCATCATTATTACATATATATAGATGGTTCACGTTACCAATTTGAAGATAATATATCTGCAGTAGGATGTGCTTTTGTTGTTTATGAAAACCAAATGGAACTAACTCACTCCATGTTTAAATTGTCACCTGAATGTTCTGTATTCCAGTCGGAGCTCTTAGCAATTAAAGAAGCTATAAAATGGTGTACTGTTAATGGGAACAGTGCCCGTATTCTTAGTGATTCACAATCAGCTCTACTCGCTATTAATGATAAATACAACTTAAATTCATTAGCACATGAAATCAGAACCTTGCTTCAAAACCATCCAGGACATATTTGCATGGGATGGGTTAAAGGACACAGTGGAATTTTAGGTAACGAGAGAGCTGATTGCTTGGCTAAGAAGGCTGCAGAATCCAATCTTCCTGTGACATACTCTTTATGTCCTATTTCTACTGTAAGGAGAATAATACATCAACATATTCTTGAAGAATGGAACCAACAATGGCTAACAACTCCAAATGGAAGTTTAACAAAAACATTATTTTTCCCTAGTGTATATGACAGAGGAAAATGTGAAACTCTTGTACCAAATTTTGTTTTGACACAATTTTTAAGTGGACATGGTAAATTTGGTGAATACTTATCACATTTTCACTTAACATCTAACCCCAAGTGCATGTGTGGTGAAGAATTTCAAACTGTGGTTCATCTCCTTTTCTGTTGTCCCATTTTCTGGAGAGAAAGACAAGAATTAATATTCAAGCTAGACTCTCTAGGAACTGAATTTTCTGCTCCGCTCACATCTTTGCTAATGAAGCCACAACAGTATAAGTACTTTATGATGTTTATAAACTCAGTGTTTAAACGTCTGAAATAGTTTAAATTAATATGCATCAGATTATAACATATTTTCTTCCTTCTAGTATTTACAGTATTTTTGCTAAAATTGTGTATTTTTATGTATCAACTCTAACCCTAATATACCACTTTCATGATGTTTATAAACTCAGTGTTTAAACGTCTGAAATAGTTTAAATTAATATGCCTCAGATTATAACATATTTTCTTCCTTCTAGTATTTAAAATATTTTTGTTAAAATTGTGTATTTTTATGTATCAACTATAACCCTAATATACCACTGTGTAAAATAGGGTTCATAAATCTGGATAAATAAATAAAAAAAATAGCCAGTATGTTTTTGGTTAAGTATCACCGGCTGAATCAATGAGATAGCCCTTTTTTGAAGTATCACAGGGTGAGTGAATGAGATAGCCAGTATATTTTTGTGTAGTATCACAGGGTATGTGAATGAGATAGCCAGTATGTCTTTTGTGAAGTATAACAGGGTATGTGAATGAGATAGCCAGTATGTTTATTGAGAAGTATAACAGGGTGAGTGAATGAGATAGCCAGTATGTTTTTTGTGAAGTATAACAGGGTATGTGAATGAGATAGCCAGTATGTTTTTGTGAAGTATCACAGGGTGAGTGAATGAGATAGCCAGTATGTTTTTGTGTAGTACCACAGGGTGAGTGAATGAGATAGCCAGTATGTTTTTGTGAAGTATCACAGGGTGAGTGAATGAAATAGCCAGTATGTTTTTGTGAAGTATCACAGGGTATGTGAATGAGATAGCCAGTATGTTTTTTGTAAGGTATAACAGGGTGAGTGAATGAGATAGCCAGTATGTTTATTGAGAAGTATAACAGGGTATGTGAATGAGATAGCCAGTATGTTTATTGAGAAGTATAACAGGGTATGTGAATGAGATAGCCAGTATGTTTTTTGTGAAGTATAACAGGGTAAGTGAATGAGATAGCCAGTATGTTTATTGAGAAGTATAACAGGGTATGTGAATGAGATAGCCAGTATGTTTTTTGTGAAGTATAACAGGGTATGTGAATGAGATAGCCAGTATGATTTTTGTGAAGTATAACAGGGTGAGTGAATGAAATGGCCAGTATGTTTTTGTGTAGTATCACAGGGTGAGTGGATGAAATAGCCAGTATGTTTTTGTGTAGTATCACAGGATGAGGGAATGAGATAGCCAGTATGTTTATTGTGTAGTATCACAGGGTGAGTGAATGAGATAGCCAGTATGTTTTTGTGAAGTATCACAGGGTGAGTGAATGAAATAGCCCGTATGTTTTTGGTGAAGTATCACAGGGTGAGTGAATGAAATAGCCAGTATGTTTTTGTGTAGTATCACAGGGTGAGTGAATGAGATAGCCAGTATGTTTTTGTGTAGTATCACAGGGTGAGTGAATGAGATAGCCAGTATGTTTTTGGTGAAGTATCACAGGGTGAGTGAATGAAATAGCCAGTATGTTTTTGGTGAAGTATCACAGGGTGAGTGAATGAAATAGCCAGTATGTTTTTTGTGAAGTATAACAGGGTGAGTGAATGAGATAGCCAGTATGTTTATTGAGAAGTATAACAGGGTGAGTGAATGAGATAGCCAGTATGTTTTTTGTGAAGTATAACAGGGTATGTGAATGAGATAGCCAGTATGTTTTTGTGAAGTATCACAGGGTGAGTGAATGAGATAGCCAGTATGTTTTTGGTTAAGTATCACAGGATGAGTGAATGAGATAGCCAGTATGTTTTTGTGAAGTATCACAGGGTGAGTGAATGAAATAGCCAGTATGTTTTTGTGAAGTATCACAGGGTATGTGAATGAGATAGCCAGTATGTTTTTTGTAAGGTATAACAGGGTGAGTGAATGAGATAGCCAGTATGTTTATTGAGAAGTATAACAGGGTATGTGAATGAGATAGCCAGTATGTTTATTGAGAAGTATAACAGGGTATGTGAATGAGATAGCCAGTATGTTTTTTGTGAAGTATAACAGGGTAAGTGAATGAGATAGCCAGTATGTTTATTGAGAAGTATAACAGGGTATGTGAATGAGATAGCCAGTATGTTTTTTGTGAAGTATAACAGGGTATGTGAATGAGATAGCCAGTATGATTTTTGTGAAGTATAACAGGGTGAGTGAATGAAATGGCCAGTATGTTTTTGTGTAGTATCACAGGGTGAGTGGATGAAATAGCCAGTATGTTTTTGTGTAGTATCACAGGATGAGGGAATGAGATAGCCAGTATGTTTATTGTGTAGTATCACAGGGTGAGTGAATGAGATAGCCAGTATGTTTTTGTGAAGTATCACAGGGTGAGTGAATGAAATAGCCCGTATGTTTTTGGTGAAGTATCACAGGGTGAGTGAATGAAATAGCCAGTATGTTTTTGTGTAGTATCACAGGGTGAGTGAATGAGATAGCCAGTATGTTTTTGTGTAGTATCACAGGGTGAGTGAATGAGATAGCCAGTATGTTTTTGGTGAAGTATCACAGGGTGAGTGAATGAAATAGCCAGTATGTTTTTGGTGAAGTATCACAGGGTGAGTGAATGAAATAGCCAGTATGTTTTTTGTGAAGTATAACAGGGTAAGGGAATGAGATAACCAGTATGTTTTTGTGAAGTATCACAGGGTGAGTGAATGAGATAGCCAGTATGTTTTTGTGAAGTATAACAGGGTAAGAGAATGAGATAGCCAGTATGTTTTTGTGAAGTATAACAGGGTAAGAGAATGAGATAGCCAGTATGTTTTTGTGTAGTATAACAGGGTGAGTGAATGAGATAGCCAGTATGTTTTTGGTGAAGTATCACAGGGTGAGTGAATGAAATAGCCAGTATGTTTTTGGTGAAGTATCACAGGGTGAGTGAATGAAATAGCCAGTATGTTTTTGTGAAGTATCACAGGGTGAGTGAATGAAATAGCCAGTATGTTTTTGTGAAGTATCACAGGGTGAGGGAATGAGATAGCCAGTATGTTTTTGTGTAGTATCACAGGGTGAGTGAATGAAATAGCCGTTATGTTTTTGTGTAGTATCACAGGATGAGTGAATGAGATAGCCAATATGTTTTTTGTGAAGTATAACAGGGTATGTGAATGAGATAGCCAGTATGTTTTTGTGAAGTATCACAGGGTGAGTGAATGAGATAGCCAGTATGCTTTTGTGAAGTATCACAGGGTGAGTGAATGAGATAGCCAGTATGTTTTTGTGAAGTATCACAGGGGAAGGGAATGCGATAGCCAGTATGTTTTTTGTGAAGTATCACAGTGTGAGTGAATGAGATAGCCAGTATGTTTTTGGTGAAGTATCACAGGGTGAGTGAATGAAATAGCCAGTATGTTTTTGGTGAACTATCACAGAGTGAATGAGATAGCCAGTATGTTTTTGGTTAAGTATCACAGGGTGAGTGAATGAGATAGCCAGTATGTTTTTGGTTAAGTATCACAGGGTGAGTGAATGAGATAGCCAGTATGTTTTTGGTGAAGTATCACAGGGTGAGTGAATGAGATAGCCAGTATGTTTTTGGTGAAGTATCACAGGGTGAGTGAATGAGATAACCAGTATGTTTTTGTGAAGTATCACAGGATGAGGGAATGAGATATCCATTATGTTTATTGTGTAGTATCACAGGATGAGGGAATGAGATAGCCAGTATGTTCATTGTGAAGTATTACAGGGTAAGTGAATGAAATAGCCAGTATGTTTTTGTGAAGTATCACAGGATGAGGGAATGAGATATCCATTATGTTTATTGTGTAGTATCACAGGATGAGGGAATGAGATAGCCAGTATGTTCATTGTGAAGTATTACAGGATGAGTGAATGAGATAGCCCGTATGTTCATTGTGAAGTATTACAGGATGAGGGAATGAGATAGCCAGTATGTTTATTGTGAAGTATCACAGGGTGAGTGAATGAGATAGCCAGTATGTTTTTTGTGAAGTATCACAGGGTGAGTGAATGAGATAGCCCGTATGTTCATTGTGAAGTATTACAGGATGAGGGAATGAGATAGCCAGTATGTTTATTGTGAAGTATTTCAGGATGAGGGAATGAGATAGCCAGTATGTTTATTGTGAAGTATTACAGGATGAGGGAATGAGATCGCCAGTATGTTTATTGTGAAGTATTACAGGGTGAGTGAATGAGATAGCCCGTATGTTCATTGTGAAGTATTACAGGGTGAGTGAATGAGATCCCAGTATGTTTATTGAGAAGTATCACAGGGTATGTGAATGAGATAGCCAGTATGTTTTTTGTGAAGTATAACAGGGTAAGGGAATGAGATAACCAGTATGTTTTTGTGAAGTATCACAGGGTGAGTGAATGAGATAGCCAGTATGTTTTTGTGAAGTATAACAGGGTAAGGGAATGAGATAGCCAGTATGTTCATTGTGAAGTATCACACAGTGAGGGAATGACATAGCCAGTATGTTTTTGGTGATGTGAGTGAATGAGATAATCAGTATGTTTTTGGTGAAGTGAGTGTTACAGAAGGAGAGTGACTGAGATAGCCATAATGTTTTTGGTTATCACACGGTAAGTGAATGAGATAGCCAATATGATTTTGTTGAAGTATCACAGGGTGAGTGAGTGAGTGAGTTAGCCAGTATGTTTTTGGTTAAGTATTACAGGAAAAAGTGAAATATGTAGTGTTTAACGCCCGCTTTTACTACATGCCGCACCACAGGCAATGACTGATGATACATGAGATGAAGATGGAGCACGTGTGGAATGAGATGGCAGGGGAAACCGGAGATCCTGGAGAAAACCTGCCCCAGCGCCGTGTTGTCCACCACAAATCTCACTTTGCGGTCGCCTGGGTTAGAACCCAGGCCGCCTTGGTGTGAGAAGTATTACAGGCTGAGTGAATGAGATAGCCAGTATGTTTATTGTGAAGTATCACAGTATGAGGGAATGAGATAACCAGTATGTTTTTGGTGAAGTGAGTGACTGAGATAGCCAGTATATTTTTGGAGAAGTGAGTATCACAGAGTGAGTGAATGAGTTAATCAGTGTGTTTTTGGTGAAGTGAGTATCACAAGAGAGTGACTAAGATAGCCAGAATGTTTTTGGTGATGTATCACAGAGTGAGTGCCTGAGATAGCCAGTATGTTTTTGGTTGAGTATCACACGGTAAGTGAATGAAATAGCCAGTAGGTTTTTGGTTAAGTATCACCGGCTGAATCAATGAGATAGCCCTTTTTTGAAGTATCACGGGATGAGTGAATGTGATAGCCAGTATGTTTTTGGTGAAGTGAGTATCACAGAGTGAATGACTGAGATATCCAGTATGTTTTTGGTGAATATCACAGGGTAACTGAAAAAGATAACCAGTATATTTTTAGTGAAGTATCACAGGGTGAGTGAATGAGATAGCCAGTATGTTTTTGGTGAAGTGAGTAGAACAGACTGAGTGAATGAGTTAATCAGTATGTTTTTGGTGAAGTATCTCAGGGTGAGTGAATAAGGTAACCAGTATGTTTTTGGTAAAGTGAGTAGAACAGACTGAGTGAATGAGATAATCAGTATGTTTTTGAAGTGAGTATCACAGAGTGAGTGAATGAGATAATCAGTATGTTTTTAGTGAGGTGAGTATCACAGGGAGAGTGACTGATAGCCAGAATGTTTTTGGTGACATATCACAGAATGAGTGACTGAGATAGCCAGTATGTTTTTGGGTAAGTATCACATGGTACGTGAATGAGATAGCCAGTATGTTTGTGGTGAAGTATCACCGGGTGAGTGAATGAGATAGCTAGTATGTATTTGGTTAGGTATCACAGGGTGAGTGAAAGAGATAGCCAGTATGTTTTTGTGAAGAATCACATTGTTAGAGAAATGTTGTTTTGAGAAGATAAATTTCATTGTTTTACCTTTTGTGTGTTGGCTACATGTAAAGAATAAAGAACTGTCGCAAGATGGAAAAGATTTTTAATTCATATCTTGTGAACAATAATTCCTACATTTTTGGTCCTCCGGGCCGGATGCAATCTCCTTGCGCACATCAAGAACCAGCACTAAATTGAGGTAATAGATTTGCGTAACAAGCTATATTATTTGTTATGAAGTGCTATATAATTCTTTATGTTTGTCGTGTTGCAAGCCATGACATGGTGTTTTTCACCATGCATCAAAACAAGTAACTGGCATCAGATATAACGTGAAATTACGTAATATGCTTTGAAAATTACATGAATTGCATGTTCATTGCTATACATGCGTGAAGAAATAAATTATAAGGCAGATTACAACGGTTCATAAATCGCAATATAAAGGCTACAAATTGCTTAAGTTATTTTATGGTAACAATTGCACAACGCTAGCAATTGACATCGTGTGAGCCATAGCAACTCGTAAATCCTAAGGCATTAGCTACGCAAATTCTTGTTAATAGCTCACTATTATCATTGCCATTTTAAAGGTACAATGAATGACATGGAAAAGCAGAAGTTAATTAAAAGGAGAGCTACTCTCAAAGCCGGCTTGACGCGTCTACAAACATTTGTAGATTTCGAAGTGAACAGTGCTGACAACTACCTCTTGCAAGTCAAGCTAAATAGATTATTTGCAATAAGTGAAGAATTCAAAGAAATTCAGAATGAGCTAGAAGTAAATTATGATGACCATGAAGCTCATGCCGACTACCGGCAAGACTTCGAAGATGCTGTTGACCTACCCAAATCAAAGCTACGAAGTGCCACCGATATAAACGGTCTACAGCTGGTTAATGAAGTAGCATCTCAGTCATCACATAATTTGGCTAGAAATTTAAATCTCCCTAAAATCAACCCTCCTACCTTCGACGGAATCTTGAGTATTCGGTTGCATTTTAAGGATACCTTCGAAAATGTAATCATGAATAACAACGAGCTTCCAAACATTGAAAGATTTCATTATCTTCTCTCATCTCTTAAAGGAGAAGCAAGGGATGCAGTTAGCAATATAAGCATATCAGATAGTAATTTTACAGTGGCGTACAACGTCCTTGTTAGCAGATATTCTCCAAAACTAATAGCAGCAGAATATATTAAACAGATACTAGAACCTTCTGTCAAGTTAGGTTCAGCGGAGAAAGAAATTCGGCAGTTGATTAATATATTTCAAGGTAGTGTAGACGCACTTGAAGCTCTTAATATTCAGCCTAGCATTCTGGATCTTCTTCTGTGTGAACTCTTGCTATCCAGACTTGATAAAGGGTTAAGACTAAAATTTGAGACCGCTCATTCACATTTAGACTGTGGAATTCAAACAAGTAATTTGATTCTTTGAAAAATACTGCCAAACACTACAACTTCGTGGTTTAACTCAGGTTTCTAAACAGAATCAAGGTCAAGGTCAGGTTTACAAAACTAAACAACGACCATTGACTCAGCATTCATATGTCACAGTTACAGAGCGGTGCTGTCTCTGTTTACAAGAGCATAAGCTGTACAAATGTCAAGACTTCCATAAGCTATCTCCCGAAGAAAGAGCAAGGTATGTGAAGGCTAACAAGTATTGCAGCAACTGTCTCAGTCCTCCTCATTCGTGGAATAAATGCAAGTCTACCAGGTCATGCAAATTATGCAGTAAGTACCAGCATACATTACTTCATCGTAAACCTGAACCAGCAGTACCAGCGCACTCCAACCAGTCACACAGCAAGCCTTCAGAGCCATCGAACGGCAATCAATCATATCAAGCAACTTATCACTCTTTGAGGAATACACCAAGAGCTCAGGTGCTTCTGAGTACTGTGCTGATCAAAATTAAAGATTCTTATGGAAAACTACACACATTTCGAGCCATACTTGTCTCAAAACAACTTCATCTCAGAACATGCTGTACAGCGTCTGAGACTGAAAAGGAGAAAAAACTTCAAAAATTTCTCTACAGGCATTTGGAGAACTATCATCTCAAGCTGATTCCCCAGTAAACGTCAATATACACTCTACAGTCAACAACTACCATTTTAACATGGATTGTATAGTGCTTCCGAAGATTACAGGTAATATTCCCACTGCAGCTATCAATCACGAGAAGTGGAATGTTCCAGATGACATAATCCTATTCAATCCTCATTTCTACCTTCCTCAGTGTGCACTTCTGTTAATTGGAGCACAGTTTTTCCTCCAGTTGATGATACCTGAGAGAACGACTCGTCCGGGCTATCCTGTTCTACAGAACACACACCTTGAATGGATCCTCAGCAGGGAATATGCACAAGGTATTCCACAAGCCAATGGCGTACAATCAGAAAACCATTCCTTTTTCATCAGATCAAGACAAAATTTAGAAGCTCAGATCCAACGATTTTGGAGCCTTGAAGAACTAGCTGATGTTCCATTATCCCCAGAGCAGCGAGAATGTGAGACATGGTTCAGCAAAACTACTAAAAGGGATGAAACTGGACGTTTCATTGTTGAACTACCTCTAAAGACAGAACTAAGTCTAGGAAATTCACTGGGCATCGCCACTCAACGTTTTAACTTCCTGGAACGAAAACTACAGGCAAATGAGAAACTCCGTAAAGATTACGTTTAGTTCATGAGGGAATACCAGTGTCTTGAACATATGACAGAATTGAAAACTGAATGTTTACTTCAAAGGGCAGAATACTGCATCCCTCATGCTGCTCGTAAGGAATCAAGCAGCACAACCAAACTGAGGGTAGTTTTTGATGCTCAGCTAAAAGTGATAATGGCATCTCTCTGAATGATAAATTAATGATTGAACCCACAATACAAGATGATCTCTGCTCGCTGGTCATACAATTCCGAACACCCAGAATAGGCTTTATCACTGATATCAAGAAGATGTACCGTCAGACAAAGGTACACCCTAAGCACCAACCCTTACAATGCATATTATGGAGAGAAAATCCAGAATTTGAACTCAAGACTTATGCTCTTACGACTGTCACTTATGGAACGTCTTCAGCGTCTTATTTAGCAACAAAATGTCTTCATCAACTTGCACAACAAGAACAAGCCAATTTCCCTAGAGCCGCTGAAGTCCTCAAACATGACTTTTACGTGGATGATTGTCTATCAGGAGCGGACACCCTAGATGAAGCTCTACAGCTACGGACAGATCTACAAAATCTTCTCCAACGTGGCGGCTTCCATTTGCGAAAATGGCGTACGAACAATTCCTCACTTTTAGAATCAATTTCAGAAGGATTGAGAGAAATAAACCACTCTCTAACCAACATTGAATCTTACATTTTCCATACTTTAGGACTAGCTTGGAATCCTTCTGCGGATGAATTTCAAATCAGCTCTTGTCTAGACCTACATCATACTGAAAATGAAAACCGACTCTACACTAAGCGAATGGTACTGTCCATAATATCATCCATATTTGATCCCCTTGGGTTGATTACTCCTGTAGTTCTTTTCAAGATCTTCATGCAGACTTTGTGGCAAGAAGGAACCGGATGAGACGATCAATTATCAGAAGGTCTGCACACAACTTGGTTGCAGTTATACAAGCAGATCCCTTTGCTAAACAAATTTAGAGTGCCACGATATGTCCTAGGTGAGGGAAACATTATTTCAGTTGAGATACATGGTTTCTCTGATGCATCTGAAACTGCTTATGGGTCTTGCATCTATGTGAGGTCTACAGATCATAAAGGCAATGTACTTACGCATCTACACATAAAGTCAAGAGTAGCACCACTGAAACAAGTGACTATTCCACGTCTTGAACTGTGTAGTGCTCTGGTACTAGCACGCCTAATAAAAAAAACACTTAGTATTCTACATTTAACTGTCACCAGAACACTACTCTGGACCGATTCAGAGATTGTTCTGGCATCGCTTAAGGCATGCCCTACAAAGTGGAAAACATTTGTGGCAAATCGAGTCTCAGAAATACAGGAAATAGTTCCAACAGCTCATTGGCAACACGTGCGTTCACGTGATAATCCTGCAGACCTTGTGTCTCGAGGTATGCAACCAACACTACTCTGGGATTCCAAGCTCTGGTGGCATGGACCTGATTGGCTGCAACTGGAACCTTCATATTGGCCCATTGACATGAATACTAACAACTCTACTGGCATTCCAGAAAAAAGGGTAACAACATTACTTAATGTTACCAAAAGTGACGATTCATTTTTTAATAATTTTTCCTCGCTAATCAGGCTACTCAGAACAGTCAGTTATTGTCTCAGATTTATCTCGAACTGCAAGAAGGGTCGCAAGGAGCGAGACACTTCATTGCTGCAACCCCAGGAGCTAAATAATGCTCTGAACAAATGTCTTGGAATTGTACAATCTAGCTGCTATCACAAGGAGATAGAATGCCTTAAGGCAAAAAAGGAAATATGCACAACTAGTGAATTAAGAAGCTTGAGTCCTATACTAGACAGGAAAGGCCTTCTTCGAGGTGGTGGACGGCTGCAAAATGCACCCATATCATATGACGCCAAACATCAACTCATATTACCTCCCAGACATCACTTCACCAAACTTATCTTAAATGAGCACTTCAGATTACTTCATGCAGGATCTCAAATGTTTATATCATCCCTTAGACAAAGGTACTGGATCCCAAGGATTCGCCAAACTGTGAGGAAACATATTAATTCATTAAATTAATTGGGAGTCGATTAATGACACAAACAACACTTACTTTTAAATTTTCCCGGAACTAGTTTCTGAGGCCTTCCCTCTATCTTCAGCCGGACATCGACTGGTTCTCATTGGTGTAGCTGGCAATATTTTGTCATCGGTCTCCTCTGGTGGCAGTTCGAGGAACTTGCTGAAAATATTTTGTCATCGGTCTCCTCTGGTGGCGGTTCGAGGAACTTGCTGAACAAATCTTTCTGGGGGATGTTGAAATTGAATACTTTGTTCCTATTTTTTGAAATAAAGATTTGTTCCCATGTGGACAGTTCTTCTTTTCCTGTTGTATGTTTTAGTAATTTTGGTTCTGGATTTATGTTGTTTTTTTCCCAAAAATGCGTGGCAACTGCTGATTTATCTAATTGTTTGTATTTTATGTTCCTAAAGTGTTCCTTTGCTCTTGTTTCTAAATTTCTTTTGGTTTTTCCAATATAAATTTGACTACAGTCACAGCATTCAATTTGATATATACCAGATTTTTTGTTAGATGGAATGGCATCTTTGATGTTTGAACAAATTAGGTTTTTTAAGGAGTAATGGTTCACTGGAGCTAGTTGAATGTTTTGTTTTTTGAAGACTTTTTTGAATTTATCAAAGGCCCATGGATGGTAAGTGAATTTTTTGAAGATCATTTTAGTTCCTGTAGCTGAGAGGGTTGTGGTTTTCTTTAGTAGTTTCTTCTTATTTGCTAAGTTCACTTTTTTGTCTACTAGTGATTTGGGAAAGTCATTTTTCTGTGCTATTTCAATAATTTTGTTGTATTCTATTTTGTATTCTTCTGCTGTGAGAGGGATGTTGACCAGTCTGTGTGCTAAACTATTAAAGATTGCCTGTTTGTGGGATCTTCTGTGTTGGTTTTCTGTAAATGCCAAAGTTTATTCTATTTTTATTTCTGATTATTTTTAGATCTAAAAATGGTAAATACTCGTCTTTTTCAACTTCTACAGTGAACTTGATGCTTTTTTCTTGAATATTTAAAAGTTTTAGTGCATCACTGATGTGTGTTTTTTTTGGCACTATGGCAAATATGTTGTCTACATATCTTTGCCAGAGTTTGAACATCCATGGGAAACCTTTAGTGATCCTTATTTCTAGTGCACTCATGTACAGATCGGCCAGGAAGGGTGATAAGGGATTGCCCATTGCTAAACCAGAAGTTTGATGGAAATATTTTGTTTGAAACTGGAAGAAATTCTGTTCTATGCATAATTTGGTAAGTTCAATGTAATCTGAAATTTCAAGTGATGACATTCCAAGTGATTTGAGCCATTTTTCTATCAATATTGGGAGTTGTTTAATTGGTATGCTGGGAAACAGTGATTTAACGTCAAAGTGTGTCCTCTTCATTTAGTTCAGTATCCTTAATGTGTTCTATAAGTTAATAGGTGTTTTTGATGCTTAGGCTATCGAATTTTGGAAGTGAGTTGAATTTGTTTATTAGCCACTTTGCAAGTTTGTATGTTGGTGAATTTATACAGCTAATTATAGGTCTCATTGTTATGGATGGTTTGTGTATTTTGGGTGAGCCATAAAGTCTAGGTAAGGTTGGGTTATCTGGTTTAACTGCATATTTGTTTGATATACTTGATTTTGCTATTGTTTTCTTAAATGATTTTATGCAAGCTGTTAATGGTTTCATATTCACTGTTAGTTAGCATTTCTTCCATTTTTTCAAGGTAATCAGATTTATCCATTATGACTATTTTGTTACCTTTGTCTGCCTTGGTGTATATGACGTTTTTTTGTTTCAATGAATGGATAATATTTTGTTTGCTCTTTTGAACGGATCTGGTTTTTATTTCTTCCAAAATATTTTCACATTGGCTTTTAAGTGGATTTTGTTTTGGTACTGGTAGACACTGTGCCGAAATATTTATATCTGCAATGTAGTCCTCAATTACGTTTGAAAAACTTACGCAAGTTTTTAATCCTTTGTTTAGAAGACCTAATTCTTTTGTGGAGAAATTTTGATTAGATAGATTTACAACGTTTTCAAAGTTTTGCGTGTTTGTTTTTTTGTTTACGCTACTTATTGCCGTTTTGCATTTAGCTTGTGGACTAATTGCTGTTGGACTCAAGTTTCTATTTCCGATGTGTCTCTTATTCTTAAACTTTTTTTCGGTATGGTTTCGATGTGAAGAAATGTTCATCAAATTGGTCAATTTGTACTTTAGTTTTTCGGTATTTGTTTTCATTTTCTTGCTTAGCATTGCCAAATAGTTTTGTTCGAAGTTATCCCACATCGTGTTTCCCAGCGTTTTTGTTAAAACTGAATGAAGTTTATAAAGTTTCAATTCCGTTTCTTCCAAATGTTTATAATAACCGCCACCAGAGGAGACCGATGACAAAATATTGCCAGCTACACCAATGAGAACCAGTCGATGTCCGGCTGAAGATAGAGGGAAGGCCTCAGAAACTAGTTCCGGGAAAATTTAAAAGTGTTGTTTGTGTCATTAATCGACTCCCAATTAATTTAATTTATACAACAACACTGTTTTCAACACCTCCATGAAAGGATTTATATTAATTCATGTTTATCTTGCTTCAAGATAAAGGCAATATCTAGTGAATAGAAAGTGGGAAATCCCCCGCACTACAGAATAACACCCGCCAGGGCATTTTTGAACGTAGGGGTAGACTATACTGGACCTCTTTTGATCAAGATTGGTGCTCTCAGGAATAATCAAACAAATAAGGCCTATGTAGCAGTCTTCACTTGCCTTGTAATCAGAGCTGTCCATCTTGAAGTCGTGTCCAGTCTGTCAACAACAGCATTCATGGCAGCACTTCGACGTTTTGCAGCACGTCGAGGATGTCTGTCTAACGTCTACAGCGACAATGGTACCAACTTTATTGGCACTGCAAGAGAGCTAAAAGAGCTTCAAAGCTTCCTGAAGGATCCTGAGCAACAAAGAAGTATTATAGAAGCCACATCAGGACAAGAAATCCACTGGCACTTTATTCCTCCTTCTGCACCACATTTCGAAGGAGCTTGGGAAGCAATTTTAAATATCATCTGCGAAGAACTATGGGCAACACAGTCTTTACCTTTGAAGAATTAACAACTCTATCGGCGCAAATAGAAGCTTGTCTAAATTCCCATCCTCTTTCAAGACTCAGTGATGATCCTTCTGATTCCTCTTACCTAACTCCTTCTCATTTCCTTATTGGGGAACCCCTCACAGCTGTTCCCGATCATGACTTCACCCATTCCAGCCTCAACCGGCTGTCACGATTGCAACATATTCAAAAAATGACTCAGGACTTCTGGAGTAGATGGCACAAGGAGTACCTGAATACACTTCAACAGCATCATAAGTGAACCAAGGAACATCCAAATCCTTGCCCTGGTGATGTTGTTTTTATAAAGGACGACAATCTGTCTCCTATGCAATGGCGAAAGGGAGTGATAGATGCACTGACAAGAGTTGTTAGTGTTAGGACTGATTCAGGTGTGTTCAAGAGACCTATTAGGAAGTTGTGTGTTCTTCCTAAGCATGATAATTTCTGAAGTAGTGATTATGCAAAATGTAAAGTATTACATAATGACGACCATTAAAGAGATATGTGTTATTGTTTAAATTTACAACTAATTATATTGTCTCTCATTCATTATTGTTGACCTGTGCTTATGTATACAGAAGTAACTATTTACCAATAGACCAATAAACCAACTACAAATAGTTTCTGAAATTAATTTTGACGTCACTGTTACTAAATTCCTCCAAACACATATAACTATTTTTCTTACCTTATCCTTATGTTATCTAATCAAAAGACATCCAAACACATATAACTATTTTTCTTACCTTATCCTTATGTTATCTAATCAAAGGACAATGCCTTTTGGTGGGGCGGCATGTTAGAGAAATGTTTTGAGAAGATAAATTTCATTGTTTTACCATTTGTGTGTTCGCTACATGTAAAGAATAAAAACTGTCGCAAGATGGAAACGATGTTTAATTCATATCTTGTGAACAATAATTCCTACACACATGATGAGGGAATGAGATATCCAGTATGTTTATTGTGTGGTATCACAGGATGAGGGAATGAGATAGCCAGTATGTTTTTGGTGAAGTATTACAGGGTGAGTGAATGGGTTAGCCAGTATGTGAATGAGTTATCTAGTATGTTTTTAGTGAAGTATAACAGGGTGAGGGAATGAGATAGCCAGTATGTTTATTGTGGAATATCACAAGATGAGGGAATGAGATAGCCAGTATCTTTTTGGTGAAGTGAGTATCACAGAGTGAGTGAATGAGATAATCAGTATTGTCACCTAATTATCGGAAGGCACGACCAACTGATAGCTGAGTGGGGGACAGGAGGCATTTAGCCCACGCCTACCCATTTATCTCGTCACTGAGGGGATGGTTAGGAAAGTATCACAGGCACAGTACCGTCTCTTACCCCTCCCCCTGATGTCTGGAACAGTCGCGATTATGTTTTGGGGCGCGAAGCTTCCAGAAACAGCGATCTTCGTATATAAGGGACGCAGTGGACGAGTCAGCACAGTTCTTGATGAGCAGCCGTGTGGAGCGCCGTAATAGCTAACCGACTGGAAGACTGCGTACGTGTATCAGAGGAGTTGTACGTAATTGCGAGTGTGGAGTGGACCAGTTACAGACGAACTGGTGGATTGTAATTGTGTGCGCTACGTAATTCTATGTAATCGGCAAGTGTTCCAACTGTAATCGGTGGAAATAAAGAACCTTTCGAGTTTGTGCAATTGGACTTTTAATTTCACAAACCCACAAAGTCACAGTATGTTTTTGGTAAGGTGAGTATCACAGGGAGAGTGACTGATAGCTAGAATGTTTTTGGTGACGTATCACAGTGAGTGACTGAGATAGCCAGTATGTTTTTGGTTAAGTATCACAGGGTAAGTGAATGAGATAGCCAGTATGTTTGTCGTGAAGTATCACAGGGTGAGTGAATTGAGATAGCCAGTATGTTGTTGTGAAGTATCCCAGGTAGAGGGAATGAGATAGGCAGTATGTTAATTGTTTAGTAACACAGGATGAGGCAATCAGATAGCCAGTATGTTTATTGTGAAGTATTACAGGATATAGGAATGAGATAGCCTGTATGTTTATTGTGAAGTGTTAAAGGATAAGGGAATGAGATAGCCAATATGTTTTTGGTGAAGTATTACAGGGTGAGTGAATGAGTTAGCCAGTATGTTAATTGAGAAGTATCACATGTTATGTGAATGAGATAGCCAGTATGTTTTTAGTGAAGTATAACAGGGTAAGGGAATGAGATAGCCAGTATGTTTATTGGGAAGTAATACAGGATGAGGGAATGAGTTAGCCAGTATGTTTTTGGTGAAGTGGGTATCACAGAGAGAGTGACTGAGATAGCCAGAATGTTTTTGGTTAAGTATCACACGGTAAGTGAATGAGATAGCAAGTATGTTTTTGTTGAATTATCATAGGGTGAGGGAGTGAGTTAGCCAGTATGTTTTTCGTGAAAGATCACAGGGTGAGTGAATCAGATAGCCAGTATGTCTTGGTAAAGTATTGCAGAGTGAGTGAATGAGATAACCAGTATGGTTTTGGTCAAGTGCATATCACAGAGTGAGTGACTGATGTAGCCAGTATGTTGGTGAAGTGAGTATCACAGAGTGAGTGGCTGAGGTAGCCAGTATGTTGTAGGTGAAGTGAGTAGCACAGAGTGAGTGTCTGAGTTAGCCAGAATGTTTTTGAAGTATCACAGAATGAGTGATTGAGATAGCCAGTATGTTTTTGTTGAAGTGAGTAGCACAGAGTGAGTGACTGAGATAGCCAGTATGTTTTTGGTGAGGTGATTAGCACAGAGTGAGTGAATGAGATAGCCAGTATGTTTTTGGTCAAGTGGATATCACAGAGTGAGTGACTGAGATAGCCAGTATGTTTTTGGTGAAGTATCACAGAGTGAGTGACTGAGATAGCCAGTATGTTTTTGTTGAAGTGAGTATCACAGAGTGAGTGAATGAGATAGCTAGCATATTTTTGGTGAAGTATCACAGAGAGTGACCGAGATAGCCAGTATATTATTGGTCAAGTGAGTATCGCAGAGTGAGTGACTGTGATAGCCAGTATGTTTATGGTCAAGTGGATATCACAGAGTGAGTGACTGAGATAGCCAGTATGTTTTTGGTGAAGTGAGTAGCACAGAGTGAGTGAATGAGATAGCCAGTATGTTTATGATCAAGTGGATATCACAGAGTGAGTGACTGAAATAGCCAGTATGTTTTTGGTGAAGTGAGTAGCACAGAGTGAGTAAATGAGACAGCCAGTATGTTTTTGGTCAAGTGAGTAGCACAGAGTGAGTGACTGAGATAGCCAGCATTCTTTCGATGAAGTGAGCATCACAGAGTGAGAGACTGAGATAGCTAGTAGGTTTATGGTGTACAGAGTATCACACAGAGAGAGAATGAGATAACCAGTATGTTTTGGTGAGGTGAGTATCACAGAATGAGTGATTGAGATAGCCGGTTATTTTTTTGTTAAAGTGAGTAGCACAGAGTGAGTGACTGAAATAGCCAGTATGTTTTTGGTGAGGTGAGTAGCACAGAGTGAGGAAATGAGATAGCCAGTATGCTTTTGGTCAAGTGGATATTACAATGAGTGACTGAGGTAGCCAGTATGTTGGTGAAGTATCACGGAGTGAGTATCTGAGTTAGCCTGAATGTTTTTGAAGTGAGTATCACAGAATGAGTGATTGAGATAGCCAGTATGTTTTTGTTGAAGTGAGTAGCACAGAGTGAGTGAATGAGATAGCCAGTATGTTTATGATCAAGTGGATATCACAGAGTGAGTGACTGAAATAGCCAGTATGTTTTTGGTGAAGTGAGTAGCACAGAGTGAGTAAATGAGACAGCCAGTATGTTTTTGGTCAAGTAGCTATCACAGAGTGAGTGAATGAGATGACCAGTATGTTTTGATGAAGAGAGCATCACATAGTGATGAACTGAGATAGCTATTAGGTTTATGGTGTAGAGTATCACAGAGAGAGAGAATGAGATGATCAGTATGTTTTTTGTGTAGTAAGTATCACAGAGTGAGTTTTTGAGGTAACCAGTATGTTGTTGGTGAAGTGTGTATCACAGAGTGAGTGACTGAGATAGCCAGTATTTTTTGATGAAGTGAGTATCACAGAGTGAGAGACTGAGATAGCTATTAGGTTTATGGTGTAGACAGTATCACAGAGAGAGAGAATGAGATAACCAGTGTGTTTTGGAGAAGTGAGTATCACAGAGTGAGTGACTGAGATAGACAGTATATTTTGACTTTGTGGGTTCGTAAAATTAAAAAGTTCAATTACACCACTCAAAATGTTCTTTATTTCCACCTTATTCCAATATCACAATTACAATTTAATGTACACAATTACAATTTTGCCAGTTCGTCTTTACATGTACACTCTGCGCGACTACACTTCTGCCCGCTTCCGCTAACTCAACACAGCTGCCCGTCGCCTCGCTGGTATTGATCGGCCTGAAGTTTCCCGAATGTCCTTTTATGGAGGGGGAAAACATTTTCGAAGCTTCGTGTCACTTCGAGTGGCAGGAGGAGGGGTAATCGAAGACTCAGCTACCCCTCCTGTCTCCCCTCTCTCCACTGGCCATCATTTATTGATCGGCATCGCGAGTCTGCCGCCTGGGTAACACTGCTCCCTCCTCAAGGCTGGTCGTCCCGAACAGCGCCTTCGTAGTGGGCCAGGCGATCCAGGTGTTCCACCAACATCTTTCCTCGTGGCACCTTCTGGATGTGGTAGACCACGTCGTTAATCCTCTTCACCACACGGTATGGTCCTTGCCATGGCTGCTGAAGCTTCGGGCAGCGTCCCTTGGTCCGGGTCGGGCGGTACAACCAGACCAGGTCACCTTGCTGGAACCCTTGGCTGTTGGCTTGCCTGTCGTATCGGGTTTTCATGCGGTCGCTCGCCTTCTGGATGTTCTGGAGAGCCATCTCGTGCATGTCGTGGAGGTGGTCCACCAGGTTCTCCACATACTCAGTCGCTGGCTGTTTCAGCTCCGGAGGGCTACCAAAAGCCAGGTCACAGGGGAGGCATAACTCTCGGCCGAACATTAAGCTGGCTGGCGTGATCCCCATGGTGGCGTGTGTTGACAAGCAGTAGGCCACCAAGAACAGTGGCACGTTGACGTCCCAGTCTTGCTGTAGGCTGGCCACGACCTTCCTCAAGTGTTCCTCTAAGGTCTTGATGTACCTCTCGACCATGCCATCTGACTGGGGATGTAGAGGTGTTGTGCGGGTCTTGTTCACCCCAAGTCTCCCTAGTGCCTCCTTCATGAGGTTGGACTCAAAAGTGGTGCCTTGGTCACTGTCCAGCTCTAATGGTACCCCAAATTGGCAAAACACTTGCTCAACGAGGCAGTCTGTGATTGTCCTTGCCTCTTGGTTCAGAATGGCATACACCTCCGGCCACTTAGTGAAGTAGTCCACGACCACCATCAGGTACTTGTTGCCTCGGTCGGATATTGGGAACGGTCCAGCAAAGTCAACGGCGAACCGTTCGAATGGCGCTCCGACGTTGTACTGTTGCATGCGACCCCGGCTCCTAGTCTGGGGGCTGCGACTTGCTGCGCACACGTGACACTGATGGCACCATCTCTCAGCGTCTGCTCGGAGCCTCAGCCAGTAGTAGCGCTGCCGTAGTTTGTCAATCGTCCGGTTCGCTTCCAGGTGTCCCCCTGAAGTACCGGCGTGCACTTCTTGCAAGACTTCTGGGACCTTACTCCGGGAAAGTACCAACTGTTCTCTCTGCGTCTTCCCATCGGGTGATTCCCATACCCGGAACAGCACACCCTCTCTGGTCTTCGAGTCCCATTGGACCCAGTAAGACTTGTAGGTGGCGCTCCTCAGTGCGATGTCCGCCCAGTTTGGGCTCGTCCCTGCCTCCACTTCCCTCAAGAGTGGCCCCAAGTCTGCGTCCACCAGCTGCTCCCTCCTTAGGCCTGCGCTATCCCAGCCATCCGCAGGCGCTGCCGTGTCTACTGGAATTGCTGCGGCACGCTCCTTCTCCTCCACTCTTGTGCATTGGCCGCACTCTTCTGGACAGGGTCTTCAGGACTTAGCATCCGCATTACCGTGGCTCTTCCCTCTGCGATGTTCCGAGGTGAAGTCGTACTCCTGCAGCCTCTGAACCCAACGGGCTGTCTGGGCTTCCAGGTTCTTAAAGCTCAATAGCCAGGTTAGGGCGGAATGGTCAGTCCTCAGGTGGAATGGCTGACAGTACAGGTACTTGTGGAAGTGCTCCAAGGTCTTTACTACCGCCAATAATTCTCGTCGGGTGACGCAGTACTTCTTCTCTGCCTTGGATAGCGCCTTGCTGTAGTAGGCTATCACCCGCTCATGGCCGTCCTGGATCTGCGATAGGACACCTCCAATGCAATGGTCGCTGGCGTCGGTGTCCACAATAAAGGCGCCACCCGGTTGTAGGTAACCCAAAATTGAGCAATGCACAGGGTGTCCTTTAGGTGCTGGAAAGCGTTTTCGGCATCCTCCGTCCACACATAAGGCCGGTGTTCCTCTGTCTGGCGGGTGAGGGGTTTTGCGATGTTGGAGAACCCTTTTATGAAGCAGCAGTAATAACTGCACAGCCCCAGGAAACTGCGCAACTCTTTCTTATCCTTTGGGCGCGGCCAATCTCTCACAGCCTGTGTCTTCTCCGGGTCTGTGGCCACTCCGGTTGCTGAGACTATGTGGCCCAAGTAGTTCACTTCCTTGCGGAAAAGCTGGCACTTCTCCGCGTTCAGCTTCAAGTTGGTCGCCTGCAATCTCTGTAGCACCTTACTCAAATTCTCGAGATGGTGTTCAAAGGTTTTACCGACCATGATGTCGTCCAGGTATAGCAGGCAGGCGTCGTAAGTCAGTCCTCTCATCACTGACTCCATGAGGCGTTGGAAGGTAGCTGGTGCGTTACAGAGGCCAAAGGGCATAACTGTGAACTGCTAGAGCCCTTGGCCTGTTCAGAATGTGGTCTTCTCTTTGTCTCTCGGGTCTAGAGCTACCTGCCAGTAGCCCGACTTCAGGTCCAGGGCCAAGAACCACTGCGCACCAGCTAGCGTGTCCAGGGTGGCGTCAATCCGGGGTAAGGGGAAGCAGTCCTTCTGGGTGACAGCGTTCAGCTTCCTGTAGTCCACGAAGAAGCGTAGCTCGCCGTTCTTCTTCGTCACCAAGACTACAGGGGAACACCAAGGGCTGTCAGACTCTTCAATCACCCCCCTGGATCTCATGTCCTCCATCATGTCTCGTACCGCCCCTTCCTTCGCCAGCGGAACGCGTCTATGTGGTTGCCGAATAGGCCGGGCATCCCCAGTGTCGATGCGGTGAAGCACTTTGTCCGTGCGGCCGTAGTCACTATCGCCTTGGCTGAAGACGCGCTGGTATCGCCTCAGCAGTTGTCGAACTTTCTCCAGTTGTTCTGCGGTCAGGTGGTCGGCCGCCCTCTCCAGTAAGCCTTCTAGCCGGGGCTCCAGGTGTTGCGTCGGCACCTGCTCCTGTGCCTTGTCGATTGCTGTTACGCTCACCACAGGCTCGCACGTTCCCAACTCTGTCTCGGCCTGGACGTCGTGATCGGTGTCCGCTGGATTTAGCAGTCTCACTGGCACCTCCTCTCGGCACGGCAGCAATGCCCTGGCTACACACAGTCCGCGTACAGGCGTCTTCTGGTCCAGCATCATGTTGCTGGTTCTCTGGCCTTCCAGTTGCGCCGTCACCACCACCTCGCTCCTCGCGGGGACAACCACTTCTTCGTTCAATACAACCCTGCAGATTCCAAGGTGCTCTTCGGGTTGGCGGAGTATAACCTCTTCTCCGTTGAGCCACAGGACCTTCCTGCCGACGTCGACCGTCGCCTCGTGGCTCCTGAGGGTGTAGTGAGTATCTCAGAGAGAGAAAATGATATAACCAGTAGGTTTCTGGTTATATGAGTTTCACAGAGTGAGTGTGACTATGGTAGCCAATATGTTGGTAAAGTGAGTATCACAGAGTGGGTGACAAAGATAGCCAGTATGTTGTTGGTGAAGTGAGCATCACAGAGTGAGTGTCTGAGTTAGCCAGAATGTTTTTGAAGTATCACAGAATGAGTGATTGAGATAGCCGGTTATTTTTTTGTTGAAGTGAGTAGCACAGAGTGAGTGACTGAAATAGCCAGTATGTTTTTGGTGAAGTGAGTAGCACAGAGTGAGTAAATGAGACAGCCAGTATGTTTTTGGTCAAGTGGCTATCACAGAGTGAGTGAATGAGATGACCAGTATGTTTTTGGTGAAGTGAGTATCACAGAGGGAGTGACTGAGACAGCCAGTATGTTTTTGATCAAGTGGATATCACAGAGTGAGTGACTGAAATAGCCAGTATGTTTTTGGTGAAGTGAGTATCACAGAGGGAGTGACTGAGATAGCCAGTATATTTATGGTGTATCGAGCATCACAGAGAGTGAATGAGATGACCAGTATGTTTTTGTTGAAGTGAGTAGCACAGAGTGAGTGACTGAGATAGCCAGTATGTTTTTGGTGAGGTGATTGGCACAGAGTGAGTGAATGAGATAGCCAATATGTTTTTGGTGAAGTGAGTAGCACAGAGTGAGTGACTGAGATAGCCAGTATGTTTTTGGTGAAGTGAATATCACAGAGTGACTGAGATAGCCAGTATGTTTTTGGTGAAGTATCACATAGTGAATGACTGAGATAGCCAGTATATTTTTGGTGTAGTGGGTATCAGAGAGAGATAGAATGAGATAACCAGTATGTTTTTGGTGAAGTGGTTATCACAGAGTGAGTGAATGAGGTAACCAGTATATTTTTGGTGATGTGAGTAGCACAGAGTGAGTGACTGAGATAACCAGTATGTTTTTGTTGAAGTGAATATCACAGTGACTGAGATAACCAGTATGATTTTGTTGAAGTTAATATCACAGAGTGAGTGACTGAGTTAGCCAGTATATTTTTGGTGAAATGAATATCACAGAGTCAGTGATTTAGGTAACCAGTATGGTTTTGGTGAAGTGAGTATCACAGAGTTAGTGACTGAGATACCCAGTATGGTTTTTGTGAAGTGAATATCACAGAGTGAGTGACTGAGGTAGCCAGTATGGTTCTGGTGAAGTATCACGGAGTGAGTGACTGAGATAGCTAGTATGTTTCTGGTGAAGTGAGTATCACGGAGTTAGTGACTGAGATAGCCAGTATGTTTTTGGTGATGTATCACAGTGTGAGTGAGATAGCCAGTATGTTTTTGGTGAAGTGTGTATCACGGAGTGAGTGACTGAGATAGCCGGTTTGTTGTTGGTGAAGTGAGAATCACAGAGTGAGTGAATGAGATAGGCAGTATGATTATGATGTTGAGTATCACAGAGTGAATGAGGTAGCCACTATGGAATTGGTGAAGTGCGCTGTTACCTTGGCTGAAGACGTGCTGGTATTGTCCCAATAGTTTTCGAACCTTCTCTAGTTGCTCTGCGGTCAGGAGGTCGCCCGATCTCTCCAGTAAGCTTTCCAGCCTGGGCTGGAGGTGTAGTGTCGTCACCGGCTCCTGGGTCTGGTCGGTTGGCATTACGCTGACAATGGGTTGGCCTGTCCCCAACTCTTCTGGGCTTGGATATCGTTATCGGTGCCCTTTTTGTTGGGCAGCCTCACTGGCACGTCAGCAATGTCCTGGCCACATAGACTCCGTGCACAGACCTCTTCTGGTGCATCAGCAAGTTCTTTTTCCGCTGGCCTTCCAGTCGCGCCGTCACCACCACCTCGCTTGGACAACTTCATCTTTCCTCTGGATGACCTTGCAGATTCCAAGTCGTTCTTCGTGGTGCCGTAGCATCACCTCTTCTCTATTTAGCCGCAGGACCATCCTGCTGGCGTCGATCGTTGCCTCGTGGCTCTTGAAGGAATCGAGTGCCACTATCAGATCTTCAGCCACCTCCCCGACGAATACCCGGAGGCACACGGCTCTCCGCCCCAAGGTCAACTGTAGCAGGGCCTCCCTGTCCACAGGCAAGATGTCGCCCAATGCCGTAGCTAACTGGTATGGTCTGCTCAATTTTCTCGACGTCAAACCCCTGGCTATGTGTGTTCTGATGATGGTCAAGGCTGCCCAGGTTTCCACAATCACACGGCACGGCCTCCCTCTCACCCACCCGTCCGCGACGAGGGTGTCATCCATACGTCGGTTGACGGCGCGCAATGTCACTCGTGGTGATGGTGGTTACGGCATTGACGTCCCCCTCGCTACGCGGGCCCTTACTCGTTCTTCCGGCTGGTCTGCTTGCTGTCGGCAGTCTCTCTCCAGGTGCCCCGGCTGGTCACACCCCATCATACGCCACTGGATATTCGCCGGCGTCCCTCGACTAGTGTACGGTCTCCATTGTAGCGGATAATCCTTGTTTTTGAAGTCGGGGTAGCCGTCATCTTTGCCGCCTCCATCCTTAATGCGGCCGTAAGCGCCTCGTGGATGGTCTTGTAGTCGCCGAGCATTAGGCGCTGACGTATCTCGGCGTCGCGTACCCCGGACGAAGGCGTAGGCGGCTTCTCGGTATACAAATCCGGGTGGGAGGTCGACGAAGGCTTTGCTTGCTAGCTGCCTGCAGCGTCTACCCTGGCTGCTGCGTTCTAGACTTCAGTTGGCTGCGGTAGGCTACGGCCAAGCAGTGATTTCCGAACCAGTTTTCAGGGCCTCCCAGATGTCCTTGGGCACCGCCGCTGTCTGGACCGGGTACAGCACCTCTGCGGCCCGTCCTTGGAGGCTGGCTAATGGCTGTGGGGCTCTTTTTCTTGTGGCGACCACACTTGTGCTTGGCCACTGTGTCGAAATAGCGGCGGGAGACTTCGAAGGTTGACGTGCCGTCGTACTTCGGGGGTTTGACTCGCGCAGATATGTTGTGTCCCGGTGCGTCGGCCTTGAGATCTTTTACTCTACTGCCACGGCGTTCAGGGACTTGGTGTTGCTGTCGGCCTTTCCCACTAGGTCGTTAACGCGGTGTGCCAGGTCTTCGACGCACTCGTCCACTTGACCCATTCGCTTGCCCAGCTCCGCAACGTCATCCCTCACGCCGGCCAACTGCTCTTCAAATTTAGAGGCCAGGGCCTCGTTCGCAGCCTTCATTTCTGTAGCCAGGCTGTCGTTCGCCGGTTTCATTTCCTTGGTTAATTCGGCCTTCATTGCAGTCGTCGGCACGGCCAGATTGTTATTTGCCGCTTCCGTCTTCACAGTGTAGGTGTCATTCGCTGTTCTCATTTCTTTCAGCTCGGCTAAGACTTTGGCCAATGCAGCTTCCATCGTCGTATCCTACTCCTGGCACCAGATGTGACTTTGTGGCTTCGTATAATTAAAAGTCTTGTTTGCAGAAATTTAAAATGTTCTTTATTGCAGTAAGCAGTAATTTTGTACACCCCTTGTAGCATTGAGAAAGACTTGGCATACACAACAGTCTTCAAGGTCGTCTCGTTATTCCCTCCACACGTAAATAAACTAAGGAAATCACTGCGGTATACTTCAAATATCCACACACTCACAATTACTGCACAGCTGCAACTCAGTTAACAACTGACAAGTAAGTGACAAGTAAATGTTATAACATTTTGCGGGCTTTTATACCTCCAGTCATTGTTTTAGAGTGTTGATCGCTCGTGACACAGCGAGACAAAGACAGAACTATCCAGACATCTCTGTCTCATTCTCTTTCTCGGCAAGCGTTCAGCGCTTGCCCACGTGCCGTCTGCGGTGCGGCCGCGGCACAATGCCTCGGTGACATGTTGCAGATTGTGCTATGAATATTGTGTAGCAAGCATTATAACAATAGCACATGTTCTTGGAATGGACATAGCTCCTGATGTTTAAGGTCAGTTTTCCTATGAAGAGCATACTGGTAAGGGTAAGTTGTGTCGATAAGGTTTTTTCCAGGATTTTCTCTTATCCTGAAAAAAGAATGTCAGGTAACTCTAAGCTCTGTTGGACCCTGGGCTCATTTAAGCATTATTTCACACATTTCATTTATTGTCCGAAATGTGTTGATGTGGCAGGATCTAATTATTATTATTATTATTATTATTATTATTATTATTATTATTATTATTATTATTATTATTATTATTATTATTGTTGTTGTTGTTGTTGTTATTATTATTGTCACCCTGGCGGTAGCCTCGCGAAGCCGATGAAAAATGATGGCCGATAGTTACCGGAAGTGAGAGACAGTTGAATGTAGAGTTGGAAAAATAAACAGTTTGAGGTTAGCTACCAAACTGTAATGGTGACGAATGTATTTGCTAGGAAAATAAAGTGTAGTTTTTGTGTTTCGTAACCTCCTTTTATTATTTCACGAACCCACAAAGTCACAACTGGTGTCAGGAAGCCGGATAACAACATCACCGAACATTATGGCCATGGAATCGGCATTGGGAATGCTTTTGCAGAAGATGAACGAATTAACAGCGAAGTCGGAAGCGGCAAATAACAACTTGGCCGCGAAGATGAACGAGTTAACAACAAAAACAGAAGTGGCAAATAACAACCTGGCCGCAGAGTTGAAAGAAATAAAGACCGAATTGACCACAGAAATGAAGGCAGCGAACGACAGTCTGGCCACGGAAATGAAGGAGGCGAACGAGGTCCTCGCCGCCAAATTTGAGGAACAGTTGGCCGGCGTGAGGGATGACGTGACGGAGCTGGGCAAGCGGATGGGCCAAGTGGACGAGCGCGTCGAGGACCTGGCGAACCGCTTCAATGACCTAGAGGAAAAGGCCGACAATAACGCCAAGTCCCTGAACGCCATGGTTGAAGACGTCGAAGACCTCGCGAACCGCGTAAACAACCTGGAGGGAAAGGCCGACAGCAGCGTCAAGTCCCTGAACGCCATGGTGGAGGACGTCGTCGGCAGGAGACTGAAGGATTTGAAGGCTGACGCACCGGGACGCGACACAACATCGGCGCGCGTCAAACCTCCGAAATATGACGGCGCGTCAACATTCGAGGTCTTCCGCCGCCAGTTCGACACAGTGGCCAAGCACAACAGATGGCCACCGGAGGAGGAGGCCACACAGTTAATAGCCAGCCTCCAGGGACGGGCCGCGGAAATCCTAAACGCGGTGCAGACAACGGCGGCGCCCAAGGACATCTGGGAGGCCCTGGAGAATCGCTTCGGGAACCACCGCTTAGCCGCAGCATACCGCAGCCAGCTAAAGGCAAGGTCGCAGCAGCCGGGGGAGACGCTGCAGGAGTTCGCCATAGCGATCGAGCAGCTGGCTAGCAAGGCCTTGGTTGACTTGCCACTGGAGTTCGTATCCCGGGAAGCCGCCTACAACTTTGTCGACGGGGTACGGGACACGGAGATTCGTCAGCGCCTAATGCTCGGCGAATATAAAACCATCCACGAGGCGCTGACAGCGGCATTAAGGATGGAGGCGGCCAAAGTAACATCTATCCCGACGTCGAGAACGAGGAGTGTCCGCTACGCCGGAGACAGAAGACCAGCTGTGGGACGCCGGCGAACACCTAGTGGCCTGTGTTGGGGGTGTGGACAGCCCGGACACCTGCGGAGAGACTGCCCACACCAGGAAGAGCAGCCGGAAAACGAGTAAGGGCCGTCGTGGAGAGGGGCACGTCGGCGCCATTACCACCATCCCCTCGAGTGACAATCCGCGCCGTCAGCTGGTGGATGGATGACAAACCTCATCGCGGACGGTTGGGTAAGAGAAAAGCCGTGCCGCGTGCTGGTGGACACCGGGGCGGCCGTGACCATCATCAGACCTGACGTGGCGAAGGGTTTGCCGACGAGGAAACCGAGTCGACCATACCAGCTTGTGACGGCATCGGGCGACACCATGCCTGTGCAGAAGGAGGCCCTGCTGGAGCTGAACTTGGGACGGAGTGCCGTGCGTCTGTGGGTGTTCATCGCGAAGGTGGCTGAGGAGGTGATTCTGGGACTGGATGCCCTCAGGAGCCACGAGGCGACGGTCGACGTCGGCAGGAAGGTCCTGAGGCTCAACGGAGAAGAGGTTATACTCCGTCAACCAGGAGAGCGCCTTGGAATTGGCAGGGTCGTCTTGAGCGAAGACGTGGTTGTCCCCGCGAGGAGCGAAGTGATAGTGGCGGCGTGACCGGAAGGCCAGACAGCAGGTGGGGTCCAGAGGCAGCAGGAGTACGACTTCACCTCGGAACATCGCAGAGGGAAGAGTCACGGTAACGCGGACGCTATGTCCCGAAGACCCTGTCCAAAAGAATGCGGCCAATGCACAAGAGTGGAGGAGAAGGAGCGTGCCGCAGCAGTTCGAGTAGTCACGGCAATGCCTGCTAATGGCTGGGATAGCGCAGGCCTGAGGAGGGAGCAGCTGGCGGACGCAAACTTGGGGCCACTCTTGAGGGATGTGGAGAACCTGGTGGACCACCTCCACGACATGCACGAGATGGCTCGCCAGAACATCCAGAAGGCGAGCGACCGCATGAAAACCCGATACGACAGGCAAGCCAACAGCCAAGGGTTCCAGCAAGGTGACCTGGTCTTGTTGTACCGCCCGGCCCGGACCAAGGGACGCTGCCCGAAGCTTCAGCAGTCATGGCAAGGACTGTACCGTGTGGTGAAGAGGATTAACGACGTGGTCTACCGCATCCAGAAGGTGCCCCGAGGAAAGATGTTGGTGGTACACCTGGATCGCCTGGCTCGCTACGAAGGCGCTGTTCGGGACGACCAGCCTTGAGGAGGGAGCAGTGTCACCCTGGCGGTAGTCTTGCGAAGCCGATGAAAAATGATGGCCGATCGTTACCGGAAGTGAGAGACAGTTGAATGTAGAGTTGGAAAAATAAACAGTTTGAGGTTAGCTAGCAAACTGTAATGGTGACGAATGTATTTGCTAGGAAAATAAAGTGTAGTTTTTGTGTTTCGTAACCTCGTTTTATTATTTCACGAACCCACAAAGTCACATTATTATTATTATTATTATTATTATTATTATTATTATTATTATTATTATTATTATTATTATTATTATTATTATTATTATTATTATTATTATTATTATTATTATTGTTATTGTTATTATTATTATTATTATTATTATTATTATTATTATTATTATTATTATTATTATTATTATTATTATTATTGTTACCCAGTTATCGGGAAGCACCACAAACAACAGCTGAGAAGGGGCTGGAGGCCACGCCACGCCCACTCATTTGTCTCCTGTCACTAACTGAAGGGATGGTTAGGAGAGGGATGTCGGGCCCCTGAGCTGTCTCTTTACCCTTCTCCTAGGGTCTGGAAATTACGGGACATTCAATCTAATCGAGAACCTTCTAGATCGGCAAGCGGACCCTATATAAGCGACACGTCGTGCAAGGGGAGTCAGTCAGTTCTTGGTGTAAGAATGCAGTGCTAGTGTGCGACGAGAAGACTGTGTGAGAGCATCGGAAGATTGTACGTAATTACGAGTGCAAGTGAAATTGTAACGGACGAACTGGTGAATCGTAACTGTGTGCAGCACGTAATTCTGTGTAATTGGCAAGAGTTTAACTGTAAGTCGGTGGAAATAAAGAACATTTTTGAGTGGTGTAATTGGACTTTTCATTTCACAAACCCACAAAGTCACATTATTATTATTATTTTAAGAAAAAGACCTCTCCTTTATACTGGCAATACAACATTCCCATCATTTCATCTTTAGAATCTTCCCAGTGGTTTGGAAATGACATGCTTTCAATATGTTTTTTAGTTTAGGATACAGGGAAATGTCTGCTGCGACTAGCTCCAGAGAATAAAGTGGATGGGATCCAATGGGGCATGGAGCTATGTGTTAGCCTCTTTCATGAAAGAGCAGACCAATCTGGGGTTATCATTGTCTACAAAGAATGTGTATATAAAGCCTGTGAACCCCTAAGACTCTGTATCAGTTGTTGCTGAGATCTACAAAAGAATACTATGGCGATGCCACTGAAGATGTCCGTTGCAGAACAACCATCACCACCTTAATCTTTGACCAACTCTCATATTTACTTTTTTTGGACGAGATGTCCCTTTGCTCACTCATTGTGATGACTGCACCTTCATTTCATTGCATCATAGCCGTGAACCTATGTCTCATCGCCTGAAAGTTTTCATTGTCATTAGCAGTGGCAAGCATTTCCTCACAGATCTCAGCATAGGTCTGTTTCTGATTTTCAACCAACAAACATGACACAAATTTTCAACTGACATGATGTATCTCAAGTTTTGGTGTGATCCTATGATAATTATATGATCCAAGCACGAACTCTTATCCAATTGGCCGTCCTCTGTTGCTGTAGAAAGTCGTTCATAGTTGACAATCACCACAGACCAACATGGTGTCCTATTGAAAATGCTTAAACCACTCATATTACTGCATGTATTTCATAGAGTCCTGCCTGTAAGCTTGTTTAGAATTTGCAATGTCTCTTGTGAAGGTTTTGTCAAGTTTTTAGCAAAATTTCACGCACGTACGCATGCAGGCAGGCAGTCATGAAGTTCTTTCATTAATATGATGAGCAGCCTGTACATGTGCTTACTTGAGCAGCTTGCTTACTAATTGTCAGAGTGAAATACGACAAACAGCAGTTTGTTGTCTAAACCTGGCACTATGTGCAGTCAGTAGTTGCAGTGCGTTCCCTCTGTTGGTTGACAACATATTTCAAAAGTTTGGTTTCTTTTTAACACGACTTATATGCACATTATACATAGATCTAACATACAAATAGGAACAAGAAGTAGGATGAAACTGTAGAGCTAGACTGAAAAATTCAATGCCATAACCAGGATTTGAACCACGGATCTTCTGGTCTCCGTCCAGCTGCTCTAAACCATTGAGCTACTATGGTCAACATATCATTAAATTCTCCAACTGACTCGTGTTTTTCTCGGTAAACCACTAGGACCGGGAAAAACACGAGTCAGTTGGAGAATTTAATGTCATTGTTGGCATGTTGGCCATAGTAACTCAGTGATTTAGAGCAGCTGGATGGAGACCAGAAGATCCGTGTTTCAAATCCCAGCTATAGCATTGAAGTTTTCAGTCTGGCTCTACTCTTTCATTGTGTGTCCTACACACTGCTGGTGTGAAAGAACAATTAATCTCCAAGAAGTAGGATGTTAAATTTGATCAATTCTTTCCCTTTCATGGGACCTTATAATACTTTCTATTAATTGTGAACGCTTATATTACAATGCACATATTTTAACTTGTATTTTGCATTCTCAGTTATTATGAAGCATCTTTTACCTGTAAAAAGATAATGATTGGGAATGTACTGAAAGTTATGTGGAATGTAAGCTCTTGTGTAATATTTATAGCTTCAGCATACAGCCTTAGACAAAAGAAACGAGCAGCTACCAGAAACAAAATTCAATTCAGAAAACATGGAAAAGCATTTGATGATGCTGTGTTCACAATTTACACTTTAATATACCACTCTGGCTTCACTTCATAGGGATATATGGAAGCTGAGTGGTAAAATGCACGTGTCTCGTAAGTGGACCAACATAAGCTTGAATCCTTAATGTGCACGTTTCTTTTTATTATTGTTGCTTTAATAGCAGTGCCTTATGTTTTTCTTGCAGAAGATAAATCTTATTTTAAACACATTCATTTATAAAAATGCAAATAATATATTCTTGTCCTTTCAAAATAAATGCAATGCTATTAGAAAATTGCCTTAACATTGGTTTGTAAACTTTTGAGCTCATTCAATCTTTTATGAATGGTGCTGGCATATAATGTGAAGTATCCTCTCGAGAAAATTTCACTAGGAATTTGGTCTTATCCATGCCCCGCAGAATGAGGGCAGTAATAGAAGAAAGATTTTACACACCATATACTAAGTTAATTTCCATTTTTATTTGGTTTTACATATAGGAATAAAATATTTTTTCGTTTAGTTTAAAAACACAGAAGAGTATTTCAGTTCTTATGTGAGAGCATAACTGCCATAAAATCAAGTAAACCTTAGCAATTGGAAGTTATATTACAGTATGCATAATACACAATTCATATTTCTACAATTAAAAAAAATCAAAGTGATGTTCAGGATTCGAACCTTTGTAGGTCTAGCTCCTACATACTTGTCTATAACCGTTCGGCTATTACTGCACGTTTAGTAACTTATGCTCAGTTATGAGAGGGTTCGGTAGAATGAAGCTAAAGGGACGTGTTCCATGACACCATTGTGAACCAGCTGTAGAAAAATATGCGCTTCCAGAGTCTGCTCATATTTTGTTTGTTTTCTTTTTTCCCCCTTTTGTCAAAGGGTGTATAATAAAGTATAAAAGACAAACAGTTTTAAAGGAACTTTATCACCAAGTCATGCAATAACTTCACATTTTGTAAGGTGACTTAATTTCCTGTATTAATTACAATTTGTAGTACAATAAATCTCTATGCCATGTTTAAGCACTTCTAAATTTGTGTTTCAGAGTGAGAACAGTGATGATGATCTTGATCCAACTTCGGCAGCTCTTGAGAAAGAACATGAAGCTTTAACCAATGTCAAGTATATTGAGAGAATTCAAATTGGAAAGTATGAGATTGATACTTGGTATTTCAGTCCATATCCAGAAGAGTATGGTAAACAGACAAAGTTATGGATATGTGAATTTTGTTTGAAATACATGCGTTTAGAAAAGACATTCAGGTACCATATGAGTGAGTGCATTGCTAGGCAACCACCTGGTAAAGAAATCTATAGGAGAGGCTCAATTGCAATATGGGAGGTTGATGGTAAAGATCATAAGATTTATTGTCAGAATCTGTGTCTCCTGGCAAAGCTCTTTCTTGATCACAAAACTCTTTACTTTGACGTGGAACCTTTCTTATTTTACATATTGTGTGAAATAGATAACAGAGGCTCTCATCTTGTTGGATACTTTTCTAAAGAAAAAGAGTCACCTGATGGCTATAATGTTGCATGCATTTTGACACTACCTCCATTCCAGCTTCAAGGATATGGAAAGCTGCTGATTGCATTCAGTTACGAGCTCTCAAAGCTAGAGGGTGTAGTAGGCAGTCCAGAGAGACCATTGTCAGATCTTGGTCGATTAAGTTATCATTCTTATTGGACCTGGGTACTCCTTGATATTCTTAAAGACTTCAGAGGCCTAATTTCCCTCAAAGATATTAGCAAGATGACAAGCATTTCAAAAAGTGACATCATAGCAACATTGGAGGAGTTAAGACTTGTTAAGTACTGGAAAAATGAAAAAACAATTTGCATTCCAATAAAAACCATTGAAAAATACATTCAATCTGGACTTTACAAAAAACCAAGACTGTTGGTTGATTCCAGTATTTTGAATTGGGTTCCACCTAAAAAAGGTCAAATAAAAACTGGGAAGAAGGAAAAATAATTGTATTTATTATTTTGTCATGACTTTATACACGAGGAGTGTTTGTATTTATAGTAGAGGCCAAGGAATATGTGAGTCGTGAAAGTGAAGTAGCTCAGCTAATTGCTCGAGTGAGCAACTTAGTCTGCATATTCCTAAACTATATATTTACTGAAGTATGCTTAAAAGTGTGACCAAACTTTGCTTAGTCAAATCTAAATTTTGTTTTAAAAAGGTGTAGTGTATTATAATATTGAATGTTAATTGAAATAAGTGTATGCAGAAATAGTTATATTACTCATTTAATTGTAGCCACAAGAAAATTGAATTGACAGATGTTGTGAGAAAACTGAAATGGCTAATGCCACAAACAAGCTATGTTTTTGCTTATGTTAACATTCACAGGCTATTCCCAGAAAGTTTAGAAAATAAAAGGATATTAAAATCTTTTCAACGTAAAGTGCAGTTTTGTGTAGGGAATTTCCTTGCAAGTGTTTTTTTGTTGTGTCTCTGAAAGATAACTTGGAACTTTTTTTTTTACCCCTCCATGAAGTTTTGAAGTTGTTTGCATAGCTAATATGTAAGTGATGACCTATGGTTATGCAGAGCTGCTACACACATCGTGAGCCCTGATTCTGTTGCTTATTCATTATTTATCATATGCTATTATCATTTGCTACTTCTGTATAAAATTATGAGTTCATTGAAATCAGCCATAATTTTGATATCAACTTAAAAATCAGTTGCCTGCCAGACGCGAAGGAAGACGGACGCGTAAGCACACGCACTCGCGACCGAAGATGATTGACGCGCAAATGTATAGAATTAGGATCGGCGCTTTTAACGAATTTAGAATGAGCCAGAAAACTCAGCAGGGATCTTCTGGTATATGTTTAATAAGTGTACGGTACATCTTAGTGATATGGGCTTTGTTAATTATTGGGGGAGTGGAACTAAACCCCGGACCGACAATGGAGCAACTAGTCGCGATGCTAGAAAATATCACAAAGGAAATAAAAGAAGTGAAGGAGATGGAAAATAGAATTAACAAGAAGATTGGCATACAGTTTAACGGGATGTTAACAGCATTAGAGAAATTTGATGAGGAAGTAAAGGAAGAAATAAAAGAATGTAAAGACAGACTAACCCGATTGGAAAATCTAGAGGAAGGGAATCGGAAACTAAACCGGATAATATTTGGATTAGAAGAGAGAAGAGACCGACGAGTATGGCAGGATGTAGAAAATATATTCCAACAAAATCTGAAACTAAATATGGCAGGTTGGGAGATAGTGGATTGTTTTAGAATAGGAAGATTTGGACCGAAACCAAGACCAATAATAGTGAAAGTAGCTTCAATGAGATTCAAATGGGAAGTGTTGAGGAACAGTAAACAGTTAAAAGGCACTAAAATATTTATTGAGCAAGATTTGGGTAAGAAACAGCGCGAATTGAAATCTTTAGCTTTATTGGAAATGAAGAAAGCAAGAGCAGCAGGAAAACGGGCATACTTAAAAGGTGTTGATTTGTGGATCGATGGTGTGAAGCAGGAACTTCGTCAGCACTACGTTACATGGGAGGGCAACTACATTTTGAGGGCAAAAGACGACAGGAATGTCCAACTGGCACGTGGTCGAACTACGGAAACGGAGCATACGTCACCTGCGAGGAAGCCAGAATCAGCGGTGCTGACGAGGGAAAGAGAAGATACGTCACCTGTGACGTCACACGTACGGACCGAACACAGGACCGAGCGAGTCGAATCAAAACAGCTTAATGACACGCAAGGAGATCAGCTGATGGGGGAAGCTCATACCGCGTCAAGTAGTCTGAGAACGGCTGAGATTGAGCAGAATTTAGGCGACTTACAAGTGGTGTCAACGCCATCAGGAAGTATCCTGGAAGTGAAAGACCATGTGCGCACCAGGAGCCAGATGAACCTAGAAAGGTGGAGGTTCAAAAGGAAAGATGAAGCATAGGGATTCGCACTATCCATTGGGGGTTGGAATGTAGATGGGCTTTGGGAGAAAGTGTGCAGTGGGGGAATCTATAATGTGCTAAAAACTTGTGATATATTAATGGTTGTGGAAACCTGGATAGAGAAAAAAACTAGTGTAATACTTCCAGGATTTGATTTTTATAGCATAAGTGGGATGAAGAACCAAAGGAAAGGCAGAGCTTCAGGGGGTTTAGGCTGTTTTATAAAGAAAGATAAATGTCTTAAGGTGAAAGAAGAAAAAGAACTGTCAAGCAGATCAGTGTTATGGATCTCCATAGGGGACATGTATCAAAATGGGGGAACTGTCTGTATTGCTACAGTGTATAACCCACCTACTATATCAATGTTCTATTATCCAAATGTGTTTAGGAAACTAGGTTGGGGTATAGAAGTGTTGGAAAATAAGTATGGGAAAGCTGAAATAATAATTGTAAGTGATTTAAATGCAAGAATAGGGGAACACCAGGTTAAGTGGATTAATCCAAGTGATGAAGCCAAGAACGAACTTGAAATAGAGATTAGGCATAGTAAAGACAAAGTTACCAATAATGAAGGGAGGAAACTTTTAGATTTCTGTGAGGAGAATAATCTTATGATCTGTAATGGCCTGAAAGCGGGAGACAAAGAAGGGGAATTCACATTTGCTAATAAAAATGGCCAAAGTGTGGTAGATATTTTAATGTATTCTGTAGGAATTGATGAATGGATCCTAGATTTTGAAGTTATGAATGTTTTAACATCAAGCTGTCACTTTCCATTAAGATTAGAGTTAGGGGAAGGCAACAAATGTATGAAGAAGCTTGATGAAGAATGTCTCAGTGTGGTGGAAGTGTATAAGTGGAAAGAAGAGTTGCATAAAACATTTGTTAATGAATTGAATTCAGAGAGTAGTAAAATCTTACAAGTGAGGGTACAAAGCTTAACTGAGAATAAAATAGAGCAAGCCTTAGAGGCACTGGAATATATGGTTAAAAGGGCAGGGGCCGGTATGAAAATGGGGGTTTCTAAAGGCATCAGTAGGCAGTGGTTTGACAAGGATTGCCAGATGGCAAAGGCAAGAGTAGCACAGGAATTAAAGAACTGGCGGCAATCAGGGGAAAAAGAGGAAAGGGAAAATTTCCTGATCTTGAGATGGGCATACAGGTGTCTAATGGAACAAAAAAAGAGGGAATGAGGTGAGAAAATAGGCAGAATGCTAAATGAAGCAGCAAGAATACATGACACTAAGAAAATTTGGTCAATAATAAGAGGGCTATATAAAGATGTGGGGAGAGATGAGTATATGGGCGCAGATCAATGGTGTGCATATTTTGAATCGCTGTTAGGACAAGATAATTATATCAGAGTGGAAAGAAGTTTGTTAGGGGGTCCGCAAATAATTAATGAATTAGATAGACATATCTCGGATGCTGAATTTTGTGAACAAATAAAGAGGTTAAAAGCTAACAAAGCTAGTGGTATTGATGGTCTACCAGGAGAATTTTGGAGGGCTTGGGCACTCGATGAAATTAGGAGGAAAATATTGATAAAGTTATTCAATAAAATAATAGAAGAAAAGAAAATTCCTAGGAAATGGAGGACAAGCATGGTATTGCCAATTTACAAGGGAAAGGGAGATAAAAATAACCCAGCTAACTACAGAGGGATTAGTTTATTGTCTATTCTAGGGAAGATTTTCACGGGAATTCTAGCAAATAGGTTGCAAAATTGGGTTGAGAAGGAGAATAAACTGTCGGAGTTCCAAGCAGGTTTTAGACCAGGCAGGAGAACATCGGACAACATCTTTATTATTAAAACAATTGTACAGAAATATCTGAGCAATAAAAGGGGAAGGGTATATATGATATTTATTGATCTAGAAAAGGCATTTGATTCAATTAATAGAGATGCATTGTGGATAAAATTAAGCAATAAGGGGATAAGTCAGGCATTTATAGAAGTAATTAAAATAATATACCAAGAGAATGAGTTGTGTATAAAACTACCAGGCAACAAAGTAACTAAATCTATATCGAGTAAGGCAGCAGTACGGCAGGGATGTAAACTTAGTCCAGTATTATTTAATCTTTATATCGATGGAATTTTAGAGGAGATATCAAGTTGTAGGGTACATTCACCAGTTATTAATAATAAAGAAATACCGGGGCTACTGTTTGCAGATGACCTAGTAGTTGGGTCCATATCAAGTGGAGGGCTGAGAAGAGCAATCGAGGCAGCCAATTCTTATTGCAATAAATGGGGTTTGAAAGTGAATGAAAACAAAACAAAGATTATGGTCTTCAAAAAAGGATACAGGTTGCGTAAGGATGAGAAATGGGAGGTTAATAGAAAAGAAATAGAGGTAGTAAGGAGATTTGATTATTTGGGTACAAGGTTGAGTTCAGATGGCAGCTGGAAAGAACAAAAAAAGATGTCTGTGGCAAAAGGTAAAATGGCCATGAGAGTGATAAGATCATGCTACAGTAAACTACCGGATATAAATGTCAAATGGTTGGAGAGGATCTATACGGCAGTAGTAGAAAATAGAATGTTACATGGATCAGAGGTTTGGGGAATAGATGAGGCTTGGAGAGAGACTGATAGAGTGCATAGATCCTTTTGTAAATACATATTGGGATTACCAATAGCATCACCTAATGGGGCAGCACAATAAGAACTAGGCAGGCATTCTACTAAAATTAAAATCTTGTCAAGGGCAATGAAATATTTATACAGAATCACTAACTTGGAAGATGGCAATACAATTAAAGAATGTTTTCATATTCAAAAGAGAAGTAACTGGGATGGGTCTTGGGCACATAAAATGTATGACTTGTTGAAGCAGATAGGTATGGGTCATTCTTGGATAAATGCAGAGTATGGGTATAGAGGCTTCTGGAAAGAGGTTAAGCTAAGATTAGAAGATATTGACAGACAAGACATTTTTGCCAATATAAGTGACAAAAGCTCACTAAGATTATATAGAGAAATAAAAATAACCTGGGGGAGGGAAGGATATATAGATATATGTAGTAAGTTAGGGCGAGAAGGTTTTGCTTGGGCGAGAACAGGAGTGAGAAATTTGAAAGTTATAGGTCAAGAGAGGGAGCTAGATAAATGTCCATTGTGTGGAGAAGAGAATGCAGATGTCCATTGTATATTAAATTGTACTCAAACAAAGATTATGGAGAGAGCAGGCTTGGCTACGTAAATGGGATAGTTTGGGGGGTGAAGTAGTAATTAGAAAAATGTTGTCAGTAAAAGGAGAAAAGAACAGGAGAAATATAGGGAATTATTTAGGGAAAGTTAAAGAGAGATGGCTAAGAACAATTAAGAGAAAAATGTAGAGTGAGATAGGTGAAATGGCAGAAAGTGTAAAAAGGAGCAGAGGGCCTCCATTACACAAAAACCTAAGGTTAGGTGTATGGGGGCTGAATTATTATTCAATGGTGGGCAACATGATAACATGATAGGATTTTCAGGATTTAGGAATATATGGCATATTTTAGTATGGATTTTATAATTGTAATCTTGATTTTGTATTTCCATTTGTTGATGTAAAAGGAAATAAATTACTATTACTAATTACTACTATTACTTAAAAATCAAATTAGTCATGTAGAATTTTTGGTTTTTGAGTTATTCTGTTTACACACACTCTAATTCTTTCTAAAAAGGATTATTATTATTATTATTATTATTATTATTATTATTATTATTATTATTATTATTATTATTATTATTATTATTATTATTATTATTATTATTATTATTATTATTATTGGAGGGAGAGAGAGAGAGCCTCAAAACCTGCATTTTTTGGTAGAATCTCACATGGAATTGTTACTTTTTTACTACTTACCTGTAGTGCTTATAATAGTTGCTTGGAGAGACTTACTACAAGAGAAGCATACAGTATGTATTTCAAAGACAAGAAAAAGATAAGGATATCTAAAGGAAATATTTATTGAAAGAAAAAGATTTTGGAGAAATGAAATAAAAAATATACAAAGAAAAGAGATGGCAATAGTATAAGAACCTGGTTTGTGTTTCTATTCATATTGATGACATGTTAATAATAAGGTGATATATGAGTAAAATGCATGGACTTTTTCCCTTGAATTGGCTGATACTGCACTTTTAAACAAATATACCCCAAACTTAAACTTTCTAATATTGCTAATTGAGGATCAAAGGAAGCAGAAAGCATGCTCCTCCCCAAAAGAATAAACAATCCTTCATCTTTAAAATAAATACTAAATGCTTTTGTTAAAAAAAAAATACAGCTGAAAGCCCTCATTGTTACTGTCATTTGTGCAATTTAAAATGAAGTACCTCTAAAAAGAAGGAACAGGAGGCTGAAATGAGAATTGCCATTACTCTTTCCCCCCTTAGAAATTGTTACATTTCTTAGGCAATTAACATATAAGAGATGTAATTAATTGTTTTTGTGCAGGACAAAATTGTAAAGGTAGAATCAGACTGAAAAATCATTTGCCATAATCTGATGTGTTCTTGTGACTACCATGTACTGCTTTCTAGTTCTGATATTTGAAAATCAATATATTTGTACGTTATACTTACTGTCATAAGTCTATAAATTTATTTTTGGAAAAATAAATAGGCCAGCTTATTTTTTTAGATTTATTATTTATTTCTCCAGATAGTCTTCAAGTTTTGAATACATTTTTCTCATCATTGTGAGAGCTTGAAAATTTCCTTATGAGGGAACTCTGTTTTGTTGGCCCCAATGTTTTTTAATGTCGTTGATGAAGTTGCCTGTAAAAATGTGCATTAAACACTATCCTAACTTAAAGTATGTAAAGAAATCACCTGTTACTTCATTTAACACAATTATAGTATTATCTATAGAATTTTTGCCTAAATATAGACATTTCTGTCTGTCTTAGATGAGGGCAAAAGATGTGAAAATTACAGCTAATGCACATTGTACAGTGTAATTCCAAAAAGAAGCATGGGGAATTAAGATCTGAATGACTTCTCATATGGTACAGGAATTCATTTAGTAGAAAACGCCATCTGACATGATAAAACACATTTTCTTAGTAACCTTTTTGTGTGCTAATGGACCCTTTTTCTTACACTTTGTGGAGCAAGGTGCTAAAATTTCCACAGCACATTTCTCATAAAATACTATATATTCTAAAATAGTTATGTTGTTCCACATAGTTCTATGTATCAAAGTTTTAAAAGATGATTAAGATGTTTGTATTATATATTATGTTAATGTGTTTTTTGTTGTAATTTACTTTCCTGCTTTGTAGTGTCAGCTTTTTCCATTGTAATGTTTCACTTAATAGGTGATCTAAATGCAGAATTTAATGTTGGCTAGATAACATTATAAACTCCTCTTAAAATGTTACATATTTGTTCTTTTGTTTGTTGTAGAAGCAAATAAAGATGTCATGTAATAAATGTAACATTGACTGAAAGAATGGATATTATAAATTTGTTTTGAATTTATTTCCAGAACTTCTTTATTTCACCACATTCACCCCTGAGCATATGAGGAGCTTTTTTTTTTTAATTTTTTATTTATTTATTTATTTTTTTTTTTTTTTTTTCCAGAACTCAATAGAGCACAAATTTTGAGAAAATGAGTTATATAGTAGATCGGTATATTTTTTGATGCCACCAATCGGTTTGTGAAATCACATTTTGTATAACTCAATATTTGACATGGTGTAACAGGAGTTTCATATGCTTGGAGGTAGAGATGATGTTCTCGAAGCACCACATAGGTAAGCCGTATGTCGCAGTTATTCCTCGCAAATCTCTTCCTGCGATATAATGTTATGTATCATCTTTCATGAAGTTGGATGTCGTCTCTCCTGCATGTAGTGATGAGTTAAAAATATATTTTAATTTTCCGGCAAAATTCTTTTTAAAGTTGATGAATGGTTCAAAATACTATTGTTACTCTGGTTTGCATGAGATCTAATCTCGGTTGTGGTATCAGATAGTTTAAGTATGGAAACTTAAGATGAAGGAAATCAAAAGGTTGAAAGTTTTTCTTCAGTTGAAACTTGATTTAAATAAGATTTGTATTTTGAATCAATATATTCACACAATTTACAATAATAACTTTCCTATGTTGAGGAATAATTCAAACACATTTCAAAATCTCTGGTTTGCAACCAGACTCTTGCAAAAATCTCCACACAAGTCTACTCATGATGAAGTCCAGATGCAAAAGACTATCTTCTCCTTTTCAATTATTGATTTTTATCACCATAGTCACCAAACACTTGCTAGTCCACGTCACTTTTCCCTGTGGCCAATACATTAATTTGGAATTACAAAATTTTCTGATTTTTCAAATATAAAGTCCTAAAGACAATTTTCTATTATAATTTTGTCTTTCTATTGAATTTATGATATTTTCCCTTTATTTAGATTGAAACATTAACATTTATCTTCACCTGTTTGTGACCTACTCTATTCAGTCATGGCCATCTATAACTCATTAATTCACAGTACAACTTTCATCATTTTAAAGATATTAACATTTAATAAATTAAACAATGCTCTGGCACTTAATACATTAACAACCGTTTCAGTGTGTATAGTATGGTGGATCATGATACCGAGCCATTTTGCATGTTCGCCGCAGAAGGTTGGGTGATTACCTTATCCTAAATGATTCCCTTACCGCACTACAGAGCCTTTGTGAGCTGTACAATCACCATTATCTTGTACAGCGTATCCAGGATGCCCTCCATGTTTTACACGCCTCTGGCGTTAACATGGTGTGTGCATGGGTTCCTGGTCCTGTAGGCTTGCAGATGAATGAAAGGGCAGATTTAGCAGCTAAGGTGGTAACTGTAGAACCCAGTGTTAAGATCATTTTTGTCACAGCGGACAATCCCTTTTGTCTTGTGCATAGAGCAGCACTGTCATGCTGGCGCAATGAGTGATCTGCTCTCTGTGGCAACAAGCTTAGAATGGGCGACCTTCTGTCGCTTATCCCGTCAGGAGGAAATTACTTTGGCTTGGTTGTGTATTGGGCACTGCTATTACTAACAGTCACGTTTTAAAGAAGGACCCTGCTCCTGTTTGTCCTCTGTGTGGTCAGGCTCATTCAATCCGTCACGTGCTGCTACAGTGTCTTAGCCTGGCATGTCTTCGCCAGTCTCTCCAGCTGCCAGCTAGCTTGGCAGAGATACTGGCGGACGAGAGAGCAGTGGCCAAGTTTTAGAGGTCTTTTTAAATGTAAATGTTAGAATTTAGGTCCAAACAATTTGGGCATTTTAACCATTTTAACCTTTTTATGGTTTTAAGTTTTTATTTTAGTCTTTGAAATACCGTTGTGCAGTTGTTTTATCTTGATTTTATTTAACTGACTGTCTTTTAGTCTTTTAACTAGCTTGTAACACAATTGACTTTTTAAGGGTGCTGATGACCTTGTAGTTGAACGCCCTTAAACACAATTATCCTCATCCTTACAAAACTCGATACAGCACAGTCTAAAAGGATTTGCCACCTTTCAAGACCCGTCACTGACCTGATAATATTTGCAATATTCCGCTTGTCCAACCTTGTTTTCGTGGAATTAAATGCTATACAAACACCATATCATTATTTCAAAGCCTTCCATTGGCTAAATAGTACAGAGAATGATTCACTTGGTATTATCGCTGCACTTTTCTGATTTGAAGGGAAAAGAATGACAATACTACTTGGCATGTGGTTTATATCAACAACAAACTCTTTTGTCGTACTCTTTCAGAACCTTTTATCAACACTGCTCTCAAAGCGGTATTAGAAAGACCTAACAATCAAACATGTCATTAACAAACACAGGCTTTCACGGCCAGCGTCTTGTTCTGTAGAAGATTCGTTCCTGTAAGGCCATGGTCCACTGGATTTCATCTCTCTCCCAGACGTTTCACTTACAACTGTGGCAAGCATCATCGGTGGCGTAGAAAAGTCCTCCTTGTACTCTTCGTAGCTACTGAATTGTCGGCGGTGGGAACTGACTTATATATGCTGGGAGGTAACGCCATCCTGTTGTCTGATTGGTCCAGGTCTGGGCGTGAAGGGGCGTGGTTTTTCATGATTGAAACTCGTGAATTAGCTATGGATGTGTTTTCTAATGCTGGGTACCAGGTTTTGTATAGTTTTACTGCTTTGTTATTAAAATTGTAGTTGTAAATCTATTTGCTTCGCGATATAGACGGGCATGGTACTGAGAAGTTGTAGCAAGGATATCTGTTCTGTCATAGCGGATGACATGTTCCCGGGTGCTTCCACAGCATGTTGCGCCACGGCAGATTTATCCAGTTTGCCCAGATGCAGTATCTGCGGTGTTCCTTAAGTCTGGTGTTGATGCTGCATTGTGTGGTGCCCACATAGACTGCTCCGCATGAGCACAGTATCCGGTATACTCCCGCGGACGTGAGTGGGTCTTTGGGATCTTTGTGCTGAATGGAGATAACAGTGAATCTTTTTGGTCGGAATGAATATTGTATTTACATTATGGACCTTTAAAAGTTTGGAGATATGGTCTATACCGTGTCTTAAGTAAGGAAGGAAAACTGTACTTGCTTCTGATCTCTTAATGTTGCGCTTGATTTCAGCTGGTATAGATGACTGTGATATTAGCTGGTTAGTTTTCCTAAGGACACGAGCTGTTGGATCTTTCTGGAGTTTGTGGTATGTATTCGGATCCAAAAGTTTCAAAATTTTCTGCTTGTAGTCCTGGGTGTTTAGTACCACAGTGGTGTTTCCTTTATCGGCTGGAACGATGATGTCAGTGTTGGACTTTAAGGTTCGTAATGCGAATCTTTCTTCTTTGCTCAGGTTAGATATGGGCCGTTTTGCTTTTTATAAGATCCTGGAAGCATCTCGCCGGTTTTCTTCTGCTGAAGGTTGTGGTAAGTGCATGATGCTAGCTTCTCTGTTGGAGATGATATCTTCAGTTGGAATTATCGCCGGTGTGACGGCAAAGTTACATCCCTTCGACAAAACAGAAATTTGGCGACCTGAGAACTTTGAAGATCAGAGGTAGTGTGTGCGTTAGGTCTTGTGGCATTCCCCAAACAATTTGTGTACTTCTTCCTCTGCCTTTCTGTAGCTTTTACAGTGTTAGACATCATTGCTGAGAAAGTGATCTGGTCTACTAGATTCCAATGGCTCCAATGTAAACGGTTGCTGATTTGAAGGTGTAAGTTTAGTAATTTGTGGTTGTTACCTGCCAGGTCCCGCCGGGTTTGATGGATCAACACCAACTCCAATACTCAGACCTTAATACAGATTCCAAGATGGCGCCCATCGAAGCCCAGCGACTCTGGTTACGCCAAATTTGAAACTATATACAATGGACATAATATATTCCATATTAAGAAGCAGTAAGATAACTCTTAAGCATTTATCACTTTATACTTTCAACCAAAACGTGTAATAACATAAATAAAAAGCACCATGACAAATCCTAATCGTTTATCACATATAGTAACACGTTCCACTGCTATTTCCTACCTTATACTTCCAACCAAAATTTAACTTTTAAGGCATGACAACTCATAAGCATTAACACTTTGCACAGTAAAAACATAGAGGAAAACATGATTAAATGAAACAAAAGTTAAGTTTTTCTTGAACACAACAGAAATGGTATAATCAAGAACACATGCATAAGAAAAGAAAAAAAGAAAGAAAAAGAAAACGAAAAAAGCTAACCTGAAATATTTACTGGCTGCTAAGTTTGAGCTCCTTCCTCACGAAGTTCATCACTGGCTTTTCTTCTGGTTTCTCTATTTTGCACTTTCTTGGATAAGTGTTCTGATACATTTTTTTTTTCATTTAACATTTTGTGTAATTGTTCATAAACATGTTTGCCAGCACTTTCACACACTTCTTCACTTTGACAAGTAAAGGCTCATTTATATTATTTTCTTTTTTGTGTGAGTGTTCTAAGCCAGGGGTGCTTGTAAATCTTTGTTAAAAATTGCCTTAGATACACAGGATGTGGTAATGTCAATACATTAGTTTTTCTTATTGTATAGTTCTGGATATGCATATGAAATGTTTATAGCCCATATCAAAACATCTGGAGAACATTTAATCCAACTAGCACAGGCTAGCTCCAGCTGTTCCAAAGCAAACTTTATGTTACTGGACTGTATCATCATCTGCAGCAAGTAATAAAGTTTCTTTTATATTGTTTACATAGTTACCTTTTCTGGTAAGGACATACCTACTGCTTATACTATAATATTTAAGAGAACTCACCAGATTATCCAGTTTACTCCATCTGTCAAATTTGAGGGTGGCAGTTCCCTCACATTGCAAGAACCATCTAAAATTTTTTCACTGGTAAGTTCATAATATTGCAAAACACACTCACTTTTAGGTTATGAAGTATTTTGAAACTCACATTAAGAGTAGGAACATCAGTGAAGGTGGGATTTTGAATGTTATTGAAAAGAACATAACTAATCATCTTTAATAATGACTATGAATGTGTTAAAATCTATCCTCACCACTTCGATTTTTAAGGACTCAAAACTGTCAATAACATCTTATGCACACCAATCATTAACATTCTCTTCACTCTCTGCAAAATGTCTTGCATATGTTCTTCAGGATTTCGTCTTTTCTACTTGAGCTTTACTGTGTGATAGGATGTCTGATTCTTAAAAATCGTAGGTTAGGCATAATCAGCTAATTTTGTTACTTTTTGAGGGACACGAATTGGTTCATCATCATTTGCTGGAAAAATGTCTTCCTTAACCACAAAGTCTGTTCAAAATAATGAACACAGACTACAGTTTTGTCATTTACTTCAAAATTTTTACGATGTATGTTCCTGAACCACTGATCCCATAAAGATTTTTCTTTAGCAAATTTGAATATTGTCGTATGAAGTTCACTACCATAATTAGATTTGCAGTCGGGAACAGAATAAGAACGACCCTTTCGACAATATTTCACACTACTATATATTTACATAAACTTTATAACTTGATATTATGTTAAAAACTCACTATAAACTAACTCGTTGGTCACTAGTTGCCACTTTAATGTGAATTACATTAATTCTGCAAACACACGATCAAAGTAAACAAACACATGCTTCACTCACATGTTGGGCCACGAGCGGCGCCATTTTTGCTACAATCGATACTTGTATTAAGGTCTGAGTATTGGAGTTGGTGTTGGATGGATGTATTCTTTCAAAGGAGCTCGTTCAGTGCGGTTATAGATCCTGTGTGACTTTGCCGTTTGTATGGGGGTTTCAGGCAGAGGCAAACAGGTATAACTCCAAGTTTGTTAGCTTCAATGTTGTGTCTTTATTTACGATGGTACCCGTGAACGACGCCTTGGCCCAGCTTAAAGGCCTATTTTCCGAGGACATCCTGGCTTTATTCCAGCACGTTCTGACTACTACATACTTTCAGTGGGAAGGAGAATACTATGAGCAGGAGGATGGGGTGGCTATAGGTAGTCTACTGAGTCCTGTAATAGCCAACTTTTACATGGAAAATTTGAAGATGTGTTAAGTTTGCCCCCCACAAACCAGTCTGCTGGTTCTGATACGCTGATGACACCTTTGTAATGTGGGACTTGGGAGACCTCGCCTTAGAAGAGTTCTTTAAGCACATCAATAGCTTACATCACCGTATACAATTTACCATGGAAAAAGAAAAAGATGGAAAGCTCGCTTTCCTGGACATTCTACTCATCAAGAATAATGACAGTTCATTAGGACACAGTTTATCGCAAACCCACCCACACTAACCGATATCTCCATAATAGCTCTAACCATCATCCACAACAAAAATGGGCTATGATCGAAACACTGGTGGACAGAGCCTTTAAAATTTAATAACACCACAGTTAATATTCTTTCATGTTTAAAAACTTTCTTAGGGATGTCCCTGGATTTTGGTGAGCTTATGATTCTTATACACCTCTTTTGTAATACAAATAGCCGATTTAAAGTATCTTTATATGTTGTACCTTATAATCCAATACCATAATTGAAAGGAGAATGAATAATTCTATAGTAAATAAATTTTAAATGCTGTTTATCCAGACAATGTGCCATATAATTTAACAAATAAATACCCTTACTACAGATAGACCACGAACAAAGTGCGGTCGGTGTGCGCATGTACGAGCACAGTCGTCTCCCCTCCTCAACATCCAAGCATTACATGATGCCCTCCGCTCCATACATTGAGCAGTGCAGTGCAGCTTGTGCTATGTGGGAGAGGAGAGGCTGCCTAAAATGACAGTAGAGGGGAAAAGCTGGAGAGCTTCAGATTTGGTAAATCACGCCTCCAGCTGCATTTTGTTTTCCGTTTACCTATAGTTTTATAACATACAAGGGTTACATGCTTTATCCATGATAAATGTTTGTCGATGTGTAGACAATGGAATAAGTGATCGCCTGATGTTTGTAATTCAATTTTAATTTTTATATTACTAAGTACTAGAAGAAGTATGTCTCATTTGTCAGCATATACAGTTTCTCCATCAGCTCATGGCTTCTGACAGGAATGCAACGAGCCAGCATGTCAGTTAATGATTCTAGAAGTTCAACGATATCTGAAGCTGGATACTTCTGGCTGCACTTGCTACAATACTGCCAACCTCGGAATGTGCATTTATGCTAGGTTGAAGCAAAGAAGTCCCTAAAATAACAAAACTTACATGCTTTTTGGTTCATACAATATATTTAGCTTATAAAAGAATACACTCAATTCAAACAAGTGGAGTAGGCAGCTCTTCTTCGGAGCCAGATTCATTTTCGCTACTGGAGGAGGAAAAAGAAGCAGAATCGCTGTTGTCATCTCTCAGCGAAATCACAATGCTGTCTATGAAGTTTTCAACTATAGCGTATTTCTCCCAGTATTCATTTTCTAATTTTTCCACATGTTCGCAAAAACCCTGCCAGTCTGTTTCAGTCACAAGTGATACACCAAGCGTTATATCGCGCAGTTTCTGTGGGGATAAGTCACCTTAAATAAATTAGGAGTCGATTAATGACACTTTTAAATTTTCCCGGAACCAGTTTCTAGGGCCTTCCCTGTATCTTCAGCCGGACATCGACTTGTTCTCATTGGTGTAGCTGGCAATATTTTGTCATCGGTCTCCTCTGGTGGCGGTTCGAGGAACTTGCTGAACAAATCTTTCTGGGGGATGTCGAAATTGAATACTTTGTTCCTATTTTTTGAAATAAAGATTTGTTCCCATGTGGACAGTTCTTCTTTTCCTGTTGTATGTTTTAGTAATTTTGGTTCTGGATTTATGTTGTGGTTTTTTTCCCAAAAATGCGTGGCAACTGCTGATTTTTCTAATTGTTTGTATTTTATGTTCCTAAAGTGTTCCTTTGCTCTTGTTTCTAAATTTCTTTTGGTTTTTCCAATATAAATTTGACTACAGTCACAGCATTCAATTTTATATATACCAGATTTTTTGTTACATGGAATGGCATCTTTGATGTTTGAGCAAATTAGGTTTTTTAAGGAGTAATGGTTCACTGGAGCTAGTTGAATGTTTTGTTTTTTGAAGACTTTTTTGAATTTATCAAAGGCCCATGGATGGTAAGTGAATTTTTTGAAGATCATTTTAGTTCCTGTAGCTGAGAGGGTTGTGGTTTTCTTTAGTAGTTTCTTCTTATTTGCTAAGTTCACTTTTTTGTCTACTAGTGATTTGGGAAAGTCATTTTTCTGTGCTATTTCAATAATTTTGTTGTATTCTATTTTGTATTCTTCTGCTGTGAGAGGGATGTTGACCAGTCTGTGTGCTAAACTATTAAAGATTGCCTGTTTGTGGGATCTTGGATTGTAGCCATTAGCTTTTATGTCATTAATCGACTCCTAATCAATTTAATTTATACAACAACACCGTTTTCAACACTTCCATGAAAGGATTTATAAGTCACCTGTTATACTTCTTTCTCTATTCCTTTTTACCTTGGCCCAGGCTCGTTCTATGGGATTTAGATCACATATATGGGCGCAGGTGAACCACAGTGTGGTCCAATGAAATAAAAAATGCATCCACATTAAAAACCTCTTTAGGTTTATTGGTTTGAATGCGCTTATAAAGCTCTGTTTTACGCATAGCTGTCACGAACTGTCACACTGGACTCCTTTGTCCTGCAAACACATTATCATAGCAGGTTTAACAGCACTCCTAAGTGGGAGTTTGTTCACCTCTACAGTGTGAAAAGGGGCATTGTCTAACACTACAACAGAAAAAGGAGGCAAATTGGGAGCCAACTTTTCTGGAACCTATTTTTCAAAGTTTAGATGGTTCATTTGTCCATGGTGGTCACCTGCAGTTGTTCCGGCCCTGTAAATGAGAACATTTTCCAGGAATATATTTCACTACTTGCATGAACTATTATGAGCCTATTCCCTGCACTAGTGCTTTCGTGAATGCCAAATTCCTACTCACATATTTTTTACCGAGGACAAAAATGTTTCTAAGTCCCACGGGAGTCCGCCGCGGATCGATGCCGGCAGGCGAGGCCTCGGTGGCCAACGCCGAGTCAGTTCCCCGTGTCGGCTCGGTGCAACGCGGTAGTGAAAAACGGGGAAATTAGGGAAAACGTGGCATATGATGTTTTTACCTTACTTAAAGAAGCGCAGGAATGTATATATATATATATATATATATATATATATATATATATATTTTAAAAGCATTTCTTTGCGTCAGACAAATTTTTCTAGGTCCAACGCCGAGCAAAAATTTTGCAAGTCCAACACCGACCGAAATTATTCAAAGTCCGGGGTGTTGCACATGGGCAAACGACAACGCGCCGGGCAAGTGATTAGAGTTTTTGAAGAATAGTCAACGGGGATGCATGTTTAGTGAAGATATGACTCCGAAGATATATCTGAATAGACCACCCGGACACCCTGTAAAACTACACCGGGGCATATATTCAAATTTTCTATTTATTTCCAAAATATATATAATATACATAATTTTTTTCAGATTAATTACAAAAACAAAACTGAAAGAAAAAACTCTAATATCTAAGAAATTCTATCTATTCAGAAAAACTAAAATAATATTAAATACTATACTGGTATCCAACAAAAGAAATTTAGAACTGGAAAAACAAAAGCTCAATTTCTTAACTAAAATAAACAAAAGTAACTATTTCTAAACATTTCTAATTTAAAACCAAACAGGAAAAAAGTATATAACTATATCCTAAAAAGATCTAACATAGATTAAATACCAAAATTCTACAAAACATTCACCTACTTAATTTCTAACTCAAAATAATATATGATAAAAAAAACTATATCACTGGTATCCAGCGATACAATTGGAGATGTATGAATTTCCCATATTGGAAAAAGTAATTTTTTGTAAACATGAACAATTTTCAAAGTCCCACGGGAGTCCGCCGCGCATCGATGCCGGCAGGCGAGGCCACGGCGGCCGAGTCCGAGTCAGGTCTCCGTTTTGGCTCGGTGCAACATGCTAGTGAAAAACGGGTAAATTTGGAAGAGGCATAGGATCTCTTTCCCTTAGTAAAAGAAGCTCAGTGCTGTATATTTTATATATTTTTTTAAATTGTTTGCCTCAGACAAAAATTTTTCTCTCCAACGCCGAGCGAAATTATTCCAAGTCCGGCGTGCTGCTCTTTGGCAAATGAAAACGCGCCGGGCAAGTGGTTAGACTTCTTGAAGAAAAGTCAACGGGGATGCATGTTTAGTGACGATATGAGTCCGAAAATGTATGAATTTCCCATATTTGAAAAAATAGTTTTTTGTGAAAATGAAAAATTGTCGAAGTCCCACAGGAGTCCGTCACGGATCCATGCCGGCAGTCAAGGCCTCGGTGGCCGGAGCCGAATCAGGTCCCCGTCCCGGCTCGGTGCAAAGCGTTAGTGAAAAACGGGGGAATTTGGAAACACGAGGCATAGGATCTTTTCCCTTACTCAAAGAAGCACAGTGATGTATTTTTCATATTTTTAAAACATATTTTTTACCGAGGACAGAAATTTGTCTGTGTCCTACGGGACCCCGCCGCGGATCGATGCCGGCAGGCAAGGCCTGGGCCTGCCGGGGCTGACTCAGGTCTCCGTGTCGGCTCGGTGCCACGCGCTAGTGAAGAACGAGGAAATTTTGAAAAACGAGTCTTAGCACCCTTTTACCTTACGAAAAGATGTGCAGTGATATTTATTTCACATTTTTAAGAAACACTTTTTACCGAGGACAAACATTTTCATAAGTCCCACGGGAGTCCGCCGCGGATCGATGCCGGCAGGCAAGACCTGGGCTACCGGGGCCGACTCAGGTCCCCGTCCCGACTCGGTGCAACGCGCTAGTGAAAAACGGGGAAATTTGGAAAAACGAGGCATAGGATCTTTTTTCCTTACTAAAAGAAGCGCAGTGATGTATATTTTATATTTTTAATTTTTTTTGTTCGCCTCAGACAAACAATTTTCTAACTCCAACGCCGACCGAAATTATTCTAAGCCCGGAGTGTTGCAAACGACAACGTGCCGGGCAAGTGGTTTCAGTTTTTGAAGAAAAGTCAACGGGGATGCATGTTTAGTGAAGATATGACGCCGAAAATGTATGAATTTCCCATATATGAAAAGGTAAATTTTGTGAAGATGAAAAATTTTCAAAGTCCCACCGAAACTCGCCGTGGATCGATGCCGGCAGGCCAGGCCTCGGCGGCCGCGGCTGAGTCAGGTCCCCGTCCCGGCTCGGTGATACGCGCTAGTGAAAAATGCGGAAATTTGTGGAAACGAAGCATGGGATCTTTTTCCCTTACTAAAAGAAGTGCAGTGATGTATATTTTATATTTTTAATTTTTTTCATTTTTTCTTTGCCTCACACAAAAGTTTTTCTAACTCCAACGCCAGGCGAAAATATTCCGGGGTGTTGCACATGGGCAAACCACAACGCGCCGGGCAAAGGTTAGAATTATTGAAGAAACGTAAAAGGAGATGCATGTTTAGTGAAGATATGAGTCCGAAAATGTATAAACTTTTCATATTTGAAAAGTAACTTTTTGTGAAAATGAAAGTCCCACGGGAGTCCGCCGCGGATCTATGCCGGCAGTTCGAGGCCGAGGCCGAGTCAGGTCCCTGTGTCGGCTCGGTGCAACGCACTAGTGAAAAACAGGGAAATTTGTAATAAAGAGGTTTAAGGTCTGTTTCCCTTAATAAAAGAAGCGCAGTGATGTATATTTTGTACTTTTAAAAAATATTTCTTGGCGCAGACCAAAATTCTTCTAAGTTCAACGCTGGCGCCAAGTGGAAGGGGGCCGGTTGAAAATTTAGAATTTAGTTTTTAGAAATGGAACAGGTAGAAAGTTTAAGTGAACAGAACAGAGCCAGAATCTAGTATTTCCTTCAAGATGCTACATATTCATGTATATGACACTAATAAGACTCTTAATTAAAGGGAACACAACCGCAGTGGAATATGTCCTTTAGAATATATTTTACTTAGGGAGAATGGGACATATCTGCCGTTTAAGGAAAAGGAACGGTGTGAAAATGGGTTATTTCCTTTAAAATAGTTTTTATTTATAGGAAAGGGGATGGCAGCCACATCTGAGTATTCTCTTTAGCATACTGCTTATCCATAGAAACGAAACTCAAAAAGCGTTCAAGCAAGTATAACAGCGCAACAGTTAAGCATTTGCTTCAACAAATGCTTTACTCATGGGAGTGAAACATGCAAGAGTTAGGTTTGGAAAACAACTTCCTACGTCATCTAAAATATGACTTTTTATTGAAAACAAACCTGTGAAATATTTAGGTATGGACAAATAGAACACCAGATTAGTATTTCCTTTAAAATGTGGCTTAACCATAGAAAGAGAACATGTAAAATGTTTAAGTAGGAGCTGCATTTCAGCATTTCCTTTAAAACGATATATATTTTTAGAAATGGAACATGTAAACAGTTTCAGCGAACAGAACAGGGAAAAATGGAGTATTGCCTTAAAAATGTATCACTTTAAATAGAAATTAAGCTGGTTAAATGTCTAGATAGGATAACAGTTTCAGTGGAGTACTTATCCTAAAATCTGACTTTCCCACGGAAGTGAAGCATTCAACACCTTTAAGTATGTAGCAGAGGGCATTAGTTGAGTGTTTCCTTTAACATGTGACCTTCCTGTTGAAAAGAAACATAGAATGTTCAAGCGTGCACAGTAGAACCCCAGTTGCCCGCCTCGGTAGCGTGGTGGTAGCGTGTCTGCCTCAAGTTCAAGAGGTCCCAAGTTCAAATCTCGGTTAGGGTGAGTTACCTGGATATGGTTTTTCCGCGGTTTTTCCTTATCCTGAAAATCGAATGTCGGCTAGGTCTAAGCTCCATGGACGCCGGACTCATTTGAACATCATTTAACCCATACCATTCACCATCCGACATGACTTAACGTTGGAGGATGTTTGCGCCAGGATCGTCATTTGTTTGTCGGGCTCATGAATATTTCACTTGGCGCCGGTTATGCGGCCAGCTGGTCATGTGACTCGCCAGCGCGCATGAAAATAGGCTTCTTCCGGTTGCCGTGTCAGACATGTTTGAGACATGTAGAAGATATGTGTTGTGTTTCGTCGTGTGGCTGAGTGCAACGTTGTTGCAATGAAAAGACGTTTTTTAATTTATCTAAATGTTAAATGTATTGTTGTCTTCTTTATGATTATTCATATAAGAAATGTAGCGTGTGCAATAAATTTATCTAGAGATATGAATACAGCTCTATCGAGTACAGTCCACAAAATCAGTTTCCTTGATTTCTGCTAAAATCAAGGTGGTCCTCCGAATTAAATTAATCACGACACGAACATTGGTCCTTCACGGGCGGATATTATTGTGCATCGCAACAGTTTCTTCTGCATGGATTCAGTGGGCCCCAGGACGCCAGGCATCGGGATCTACACAGCAGATTATCAGTATTTCAATTGCAACGACGCAGTAGCCTGCATCGCAACACATTTCAGGTCAGAACATTCCTTTTCTTTCTTTCTCTCATTTAAGCAAGTCTCATAAACATTCAATATGGAGCAGGATTTGAAAGCTCTTGTCAAAAGAAGGGGTATAATCAACAGAAAATTTACCTTTGTTCGAAAATTTCTTGATGAATTACCAGAACAGATCAACATTTTCATATTGAGAGCTAATTTCGATAACTTAAGTGAAATTTGGGACAAATATGAAGCTATTCAGACCCAAATTGAATCTCTTGTGGAAGCGGAAACTGAATTAGATATGCATGCAGAACACGAGGAGGAAACAAGAAACAGTTACCTCGAATTGAAGGCTAGGTTAGCTGAATTAATACAGGATCATGAACAGCAAGAAAATGGTTCTGGACATTCGCAGCACACAGTGCAGTCGCAATCATCACAAGCAGCTAAAGCTATCAAACTGCCTGTGATACAATTACCTAAATTTGAGGGTGATGTTACTCATTTCAAACATTTCTATGACACATTTACAAGCTTAGTGGTAAACATCCAAGCTTTAGATGCTATTCAGAAATATCACTACTTACTTTCCTCTCTCAAGGGACAAGCTCATTCACTAATACAGAACATACCTGTCACTAGTGAAAATTTTGATGTAGCATGGGAGCTCATATGCTCACGCTATAACAATACAAGATTAATAGCTACAGCTCATATAAAAAATGTATTAGCACTACCAGTAATGCATAAGGAAACAGTAAATGAACTATGTACCTTGCTCAACCATTTTCAAAATAACTTGAATGCCATTGAAGCATTAAAACTTGAAGTGCCTTTGCATGAAATCATTTTAATGCAACTTCTCCTAGAACATTTGTCTGACACCACACGCAGAGAATGGGAGAGTAAAATAGATTCTCAAAACTTCCCTTCTTTGAAGGATCTTATGCAATTTTTAGAACCAAGAGCACACTCTTTTGAATTGCTTGCTAACACTGCATGTAACAAGACGGTAGTTAAGCCTAAGACTGACTTGCACTTTGCTAAGCCCAACAGCAGAGACAGTAAACTCTCTTACTTATCCACTAGTGATCGTGTATGTCCATTTTGTCAGTGCAATCACATGCTACATAATTGTGATGACTTCAAAACTCTTAATGTGCATAAGCGTTGGACTTTCATTAAATCCAAGCGCCTTTGTGCCAATTGCTTTGCTCCTAATCACATATCAAGTAAATGTAATCGTGCCTCATACTGCAATTGTGGCTCATCCACTCACAGCAAGTTGCTTCATGATAGTAACAGAAAAAATGCTTCACGTGCAACTTCATCTAGTCCTGTAAATGATTCTACTAGAACAATTGACGCGCCATCTAGCTACTGTTCTTTTAAATCAAAATCCACACAGCAGGGTTTGCTTGCCACCGCACTAGTGCAAGTGGAAGACAGATATGGCAATCTCATACAATGTAGAGCACTCCTCGACTCTGCCAGTCAATCCAATTTTATAACTGCAGATCTTGCGAAGCGCTTACAGCTTAACAAGGTGACAGCTGATACGCCTATCAATGGTATAAATGGCACCATTTCTACGGCCACACACCATGTTCAGGTCAATCTGAAATCTATGGTACATGATTTTAAGACTAAAATTGAATGTCTAGTACTTCCTCGTATAACAGGAAAACTACCTTCCACACATATCAATTTGTGCAACTGGAATATTCCTTCTAGCATTCCATTAGCAGATCCTAGGTTCAACATTCCTGATGAAGTTGAAATCCTAATCGGAAGTTCCTTATTCTTCGAGTTATTGCATGGGAAAACCTTAAAGAAACAAGGACATCCTATACTAGTCAGCACAGCCCTCGGTTGGATAATATCAGGCCCTATTCCAAGGTCATCATACAAGTACAAGGCTAAGTCTTCGCCTCAGCATAACTTCATCAGCACTGCTAACCTTGACACAGTTAAGACATATCTGGGATTTGGAAGAATTTCCTCAGCATGTTCTTACTAAGGAGGAAAAGGAGTGTGAAGAATATTATGTAAAAACAACCACTCGTAATGTCGATGGTAGCTTTACAGTTCGTCTACCCGTCAAGGAGGACAAAAATCGCTTAGGTGAATCTAGACAGCAAGCCATCAATCGCTTTATGCACTTAGAACGACGTCTTCAAAACGACATCACACTTAAAGAAGGTTACACTCAATTTCTCTCTGAATATGAATCCATGGGGCACATGAAGCAAGTGTCACCACCAAAGGAAGGCGAACCTTGTTACTGTCTTCCGCATCATGCAGTTTTCAAACCTTTGTCTACTACTACTTGCACCAGAGTTGTATTAGATGCATCTGTGCAGTCATCTTCAGGACTATCCTTGAATGATGTGCTGAAGTTGGGTCCTATTATTCAGGATGACCTTATCTCCATAATTTTACGATTCAGAACTTATCGCTATGCATTCTCAGCTGACATTTCTAAGATGTACAGGCGGGTGAAAATGCATCCTGATGATCAAGATCTCCAAAGAATAGTATGGCGAGAAAACAAAGATGAACCTATCAAGGACTACGCTCTTACTACAGTCACATATGGTACCAAACCTGCATCCTTTTTGGCCATAAGGACTTTGCATCAACTAGCTTCAAAGGAAGAGGCTAAATGTCCACTAGCTTCTCAAGCTATCCGTGAATCCTTCTACGTAGATGATTGCTTATGTGGTCATAATGATCTACAGCAAGCTTTACATATTCAGAGGCAGCTACTTCAGATGTTAGACAGTGGTGGATTCCCACTTAGGAAATGGTGTTCTAATCATGAAGATATTTTAAAATCCATTCCACCGGAACACAGAGAGACACAACTTCCACTTTCATTGGATAGCAGTGAAAATGTGCATGCTCTTGGTCTCCTCTGGCATCCTGGAACAGATCAATTCCAGACACAAGACAATCCATCTCTTCAGGATAATCTAAATTCTAGCTACACCAAACGAAGCATACTTTCTGTCATATCATCTATTTTTGATCCTTTAGGCCTAGTGAGTCCTATTGTCATAAATGCCAAGATGTTTCTACAATCTCTTTGGTTGGAAAAACTCGGTTGGGATGAATTGATACCATCTCACCTCATCCAACAATGGCTAAATTTCTGCGAGACATTGTCCATCATTCATGCTATACGTATTCCAAGACACGTCCTAATCACAGGTACACTAAGGGACATACAAATACATGGGTTTTGCGATGCCTCAGAAAAGGCTTATGGTGCCTGTATTTATCTTCGTTCTATGAACAGCTGCAATGAGGTGAAAACCAGACTTCTTTGCTCCAAATCCAAGGTTGCACCATTAAAGAAACAAACCATTCCTCGGCTCGAACTTTGTGGTGCTTTACTACTCGCTAAACTTTACAAGGTTGTAGCTAACCTTAAGCTGCAGACTTCACAGAACTATCTATGGACGGACTCTATGATTGTTCTAGCATGGATTAAATCCAACCCACACAAATGGAAGACTTTTGTAGCCAACAGAGTTTCACAAATACAAGAGTTATCAGAAACTGCTGCTTGGCGATATGTAGCTACTCAAAATAATCCAGCAGATCTCATTTCGAGAGGAGTTTCAACTGAACCTCTTGCCTCAAATGACTTGTGGTGGACAGGTCCTGATTGGGTCTCACAACCCTTTGCATCTTGGCCAGAACAACCCAAACGATTAGATATTCAAGATGCCACTGAGCAACGCATTACTGCATGCTTGATGGTCACTACAGAAGGTGATGATATCATTTCTCGTTTTTCAAAATTGTTACGCCTGCAGAGAGTGACAGCATACATGCTGAGTTTTGCATTCAACTGTAGACACAGCAACATGAGACGGCAAGGTCCTCTCTCAGCACTTGAGCTTCAACAGTCATTGCACTGCTGCATTAAGCTTGCTCAACAATCAGCTTATATCACAGAGTTAACAGAACTTAATGATAAAGGAGACGTTCCTACTAAAAGCTCATTGAAATCTTTGCATCCATTTGTCCACAATGAAGGTTTACTCCGAGTAGGGGGAAGAATTGACAAGGCTGAAATTCCCTTCCAGTCAAGACATCAGCTCATCTTACCTCCTAAGCATCATCTTACCAAGCTAATTATTGAAAGTGAACATGTTAAACTTTAGCATGCTTCCAATCACTTACTTACCTCTTCTCTTCGACAACGGTATTGGATACCGAGAATAGGAGAAACTTTTAAGTCAGTCCTACACAAGTGCCTGCCGTGCTTCAAACTCAAGGCCAAGGGAGCTCAACAATTAATGGGCAATCTACCTACCTACAGAGTGACTCCAGCGAGACCCTTCCTACGAGTTGCAGTTGATTACGCTGGTCCATTCTTCCTACGTTATGGCTCGCCTCGCAGCAAGAGTCAGGTGAAGGCCTACATAGCTATCTTTGTCTGTTTATCCACAAAGGCAATGGATTAGGAGCTAATTTTGAATATGATTTTAAAAAAATTATTGCATTATCAACTTTAAGTCAATTAGGTTTAATAATAAGAATTTTATCTTTAGGATTTGCTGATTTAGCTTTTTTTCACTTATTAACTCATGCTTTATTTAAGGCTTTATTATTTATGTGTGCACATTGAGTTGGTTTCAGACATGACTTCTGATGCTTTGTTGCTGCCTTACGAAGGTTTACAGCTAGACGAGGATTGTGTAAAGAGATCCTAAGTGACAATGGCACAAATTTTGTAGGTGCTAACAACAAACTTAGAGTACTTAGACTACTTTTGCAATCTCGCAAGCACCAAGAGATCTAATGAATGCACATGGCATTTTATACCTCCCAGCTCACCCCACTTTGGAGGATTACATGAGGCTGCAGTGAAATCTATGAAATATCATCTTCGTAGAGTAATGGGTACACAAATACTGACCTATGAACAATTAACCACATTACTAATTCAAATTGAGGCTTGCTTGATCTCCCGTCCATTGCTACGCCTTACTGATGATCCTTTTGATACTTCCTACCTTTCTCCAGGTCATTTCCTCATTGGAGAACTATAGTTAGTTAGTTACTAACACTCCCCACATGGCAACCTTGGCCTTCGGGGTAACCTCACCTCACCAAGTGATGACCGGACCCATTTCTCAGGTGGAGGCACCCAGAGGGCGGTGTCCATTACCTCCGATGATAGGGTGATAGTGAAGATGGCGGTGAGGTGAGAGGACCTACAGTTTTTACCGTGGACTCCGAACCACGTTGGGCATAGGGGATACTTCACGTGTGCTAGACAGAGGTGAAGGCGTGGATAGGGCCGACTTAAAATCGCCAACCCCAGAGCCGGGAATCGAACTCGGGACCCTTAGAACGGGAGCCGCGAACGAAACCACCGCGCTACCCCGGCGCCCCATTGGAGAACTATTAACTTCCATACCATCACCTTGTTCTGACAATCAGAATCAGTTACAGAAATGGCAACAGCTCCAAGATCGTCTACAACATCTGTGCCGGCGGTGGTCAACCGACTATCTACATTCACTCCAGCAGAGGCAAAAGTGGTCCAGTTCCAGTGAAAATCTTAAGGCAGACACCATGGTCCTGCTAATGGAAGACAATTCATCTCCTCTGCATTGGGAACTTGGAATCATCACTGAGACTCATCCTGGTGGTGATGGTTTCGTGCGGGTGGCTACAGTGCGAACTTCTAAGGGTGAATATAGGCGTCCCATTGTGAAACTGTGTCCTGTGCCAGTTCAAGAACAACAGTGATATTTTTCAAAGTGTGCCTATGTTAAATTAAAAAACTGTTCAGTTTTTGGGCCCCAGTATGTTTGCGCCATTATCGTCATTTGTTTGGCGGGCGCATGAATATTTCACTTGGCGCCGGTTATGCGGCCAGCTGGTCATGTGACTCGCCAGCGCGCAAGAAAATAGTATTCTTCCGGTTTTTGTAGCAGACATGTTGGAGACATGTAGAGACATGTGATGTGCTTGGTTGTGTGGCTGCATGCAGCGTTTGTTCCAATGAAAAAACTATTTTAGTTTATTTAAAATATTAAATGTGTTCACGAAAGTGAAGCAGATGTGTAAAAAATGCGACTCATCTAAAATTTAATAATTAAATGTGTTGTTGTCTTCATCATGATTATTCACATAAGAAATGTAGCGTGTGCAATAAATTTATCTAGTGATATGAATACAGCTCTATCGAGTACAGTCCACAAAATAAGTTTCCTTGATTTCTGCTAAAATCAAGGTGGTCCTCCAAATTAAATTAATCACGACACAAACACCCCTCATCAGTTTGGTTTTGGTCCTTGGCACTCGACTTTTCAGCAGTGGCTGCAAGTGGTGAAAGCTGTTGCCTGCGGCAGGTCTCTGAACGTCGAGAAGGCTTTCTCTACGACCTGGCATGCAGGGCTCCTGCACAAACTCAAGACCCTTGAGCTACCTATACGCGCTAACTGTCTTCTACACTCTTTCCTAAAATACACACTTTTCAGTTTCAGTGGCGGGAAAGTTCTCCAGAAGGTCCATCAGAGACAGGTTCCCTATATGCTCTGTATTATCCCCAAACCTCTTCAACATCTACGTGGCTGACCTCATTGAGATGCACGTTCATGTAGCACATTTTGCTGATAAAGTGCTGCTTTCCTACACAGATAGACACCGACGCAGAACCTTTAACCCCATACTGAGACATTTATGCCTCATCCAAGAATGGTGCAAGCTCTGGCTATTGTCCATTAACACGGACAAAAGCGAAGCCATCTTGCTTACCAAGCGCCGCTTTCCCGCTAATCTCCTTACATTTACCTATTCTAGACGAAGGATAGGGTGGACAAATTCCATATAATACTTGGGAGTCAAGCTGGACAAGGGTCTAACTTTTAGGGAGCTTTTCCAGGATCTTACGCATCGGGCATGCGGAACCTCGGCTTCGTTATACCCCATGATGAGGACCACGCTACCTATCCCTCTTAAGCTGCGCTTTTCAAAGCTTTAATGCTTCCTGTTTGCTTTATGTATGCGAAGTCTGGAGCATGACTGCAGACTCAAACAATCTGCTCTTGCAACGACTACAGAATAGTTGTCTTCGGATTATCTATTCGGTATGCAGACGCTTTCCCGTGAGACTACTCCACGATGCCTCATCTCTCTTCCATATGGAGGATATAATTAGATGCCAGGCAAAGAAATTCTACGAAAGTATATCTCATCAAAAGTGTGCCCTGGTTGGTCTCTTGAGGACTATGGTCCTAATGAACGCCACCTAAAGCGGTACCGGCCTCCCCGCATGGCTTGCGGGTATAACCGGTAACCCTTAAGATAATATACCCTTAATATAATAATAGAGATTAGGCACCCTTATAGTAGTGGACACTGGAATTTCAAAGAGTGTAAAAATAAGCCTTCAGGCAGCACTATGAATAATCTACTCATATCTCTGTGCAAACGAACCCTTCAGCTAACTGTCTACGCACTTTCCGTGGCTGGCGGCCACGCAATGAGGATAAATTGATGCTTCTTGGTTGCTGCTGTGCAAGACATTTAAGTTTGGTGTGAAATCTTAAGAATTTGTTAAGAGACCTATCTCCAGTTATTTAGCAAGTAATTAAATATGCTTCCGTCTATTCCCTTCCTACTTTGTATATAGATTAGGTAGGGTTATAGAGACATTTTATGCTAATGCTGGGCTTCTAGGAACTAACAAAAACCTACAAATGGAGGTGTCCATAACTGTAACTAGTTTCAAGTGACAAACTAGTGGTGGGCATAGAGTGACCATCACTATGATTTATTCACATTTAAGTATTGTGCTTATTGTTTTTACTGCGTTTTCCATTATACTTGTGTTTATTTTTAACAAAATACACACTTAAAATAGTTTTTAACATTGATGGGCACAGAGCCCAATAGTGTAATATTGGGCATGCCCATCACTGTGACCTTTTCTTGGATTAAGAGAAATATCTCAAAGGCTAATTTAAGTACCAATTATTCCAACAATGGCGCACACTAGAATAACGTGCCATAAATATTGAGATCTGTTTGTTTTATTCCAGGCTGAAAATGAAAGGAAAGGTGTTCTATAAAAAAAAGTTTTACAGCTGCAGTTGGAGCTGTAACGGTTGGGGCAAAGATTAAAAGTGCAGCAAGAAACTTTGGAGTTCCAAGGTCAATATTTCAGCACTATCTTAAAGGACAATCTAAGTCTTCATTTGGCGCCAGTCCGATTCTTACTGAAGGTGAAGAAAAACAGTTGGTTCATTGGCTTGTACACTTGAGGAAGAAAGGTTTCCCTACACGGAGAGAAGATATTCAACCCGGTATGCAGGAATTCTTGAAAGCACATGAAAGATAAGCTACCTTCAAGAAGAATTTTCCGGATATTGGGTGGTTCAAAGCTTTCCTTCGGAGACACCTAGTGCTATTGCAAAGGACATCTGAGAGTATAACAACGGAGAGGATTCGGAAGTGTCAACCAGAGAACTACGTACCGAGACTGAAGAGCAAGATTTGGTAGAAGGAACACAACATTTACAATTTGTCCCTAATACAGCACCTCTACAAGCAACTGAACTGTCAGAGCCACGAACTCCTCTTCCAGATAATGTTATTGAATGTAGTGTAATGAAGCGTTCATATGTTAAAACCTTGGAGGATTGTCTTGTATTGCCTGAAACACCAAAAAGCAGAGAACTACTCAACATACAGAGTATGCCTTACGTTATACCCTCCAAACAATGGAAGTCCATTCATAAAGAAAAGCAGACAGAATGCAAATGAACAGCAGAAAAACGAAGAAAGAAAGAGAAAAAGGGAAACGTTCCCAGGTAAACATAAACAAAGGGAGAAACAAGAAGATTAGACTACATGCCATGCAAGAGAATAGTCATCTAAACATGATAACCACTAGGGGAGTGATTAAGATGTTACTGTTTGAGAATGCCAGTGAAGATGTTGCTGTTCAAATAAAAACAATGTCAAGCTAAGGCAAAAGGAGCACCTAATTATCAACATAGTACAGATGAAATAAATAAGATTTGTTCGACGGGTAACTTCTCGGTAGAGGATGAAACTATAATATCTTTCAGAAACCCACTGTAATGTTTTCATTGGTCAGTGTTTCCAATATGGTGGCAGTATTAATACAAACGCACAAGGAGTTCTGTGTCAAATGTGTGAAAAGATATTTCACAAAAATGTCTTCCTGTGGAAGACACTGCACAAGATATTTACTTCTGTTCAAATTGTTTGGACAATTTGGACGACCACGGAATTCCCTAATTTAAATAAATACTTTCATTTAACAACGTATTAATGTATTTTAAAATGTAATATTTTAATTTAACAATGTATTAAGTGTTGATACTCATTAATACACATTGTGACTTTGTTGGTTCGTAAAATTCCAATTCCAATTTGCACGTATTCAAAATTACTCTTTCTTTCCGTAGAAACACTGTTCGTACACCCTGTAACGATATGTTTTAGTTAGAACCTTCCATATGAATATCCAGTTGAAAATTCTTGTTTTCTGATATGACTATTACTGGCCATGTAATGACAATATAAAAAATATATGTATAATTTTGTGATTGGCCGTAATAATAATTGTATTACGTATTGTGATGACGTAGCAGCAAATCGGCCAATCATAAAATTAATAGAGGAGGAACGATAGTTACGGAAAATTAATAATCTTCAAAAAGAGTTAGTCGGTATTCGTAATAGTGATCAGTGGACGTGCAAAAGTGAGCAACTTTAATTAATTAACAGAAATTATCTTATAATTGAAAATAAGGATTTATCGATGTGTTGGAGGTAACTTGCAGTGATTGATTAAGAAAGAAAGTTCGAGTAAAATGTAATCCAGATTATACAATTAAATTATAGATTATGGCTTCACGGGTGATCAGCCGCGTCATATTGATGAACATCGAGCTTTCGGCCATTGTTAACGCTATGGTCTTCATCATCCAGGCCATAGAGTTAACAATGTGCCGAAAGCTCGATGTTCATCAATTTGACGCGGCTGATCACCGGTGAAGCCATAATCCATAACGCTCACCGCGAAAGCTTCAAGTCCTACAGTTAAATTATATATTACGAAATCGGAGTCATATAAAATTTTATTTCTGTCACTAAAAAGCCACACCTGAGAATAAGAAATCTCATGACTCTTATTTAATCAAATTCAATTCAGACGATACAATTAGTGACTTGAAGAAACTGAGCCGCACAAACTGACGACATGGGAAAGAATTCTGCTTGCTGCGAAGAAATACCGCTACATATTGCACCCGAACGTGTGGCTTATTAAGCTGGAGAAACAATTCAACCAAATATTGCCACAAATATGGCGTCCCAACTTTAGGGCTTCGAATTGGTGGCAAGTTTATTTACACAACGGTCAACAGAAACTTCCAACTATTATCTACACATCGTTAGAGAATCAACACGACCAACTGCAAGTTAAAATATTTCAATACATGAGAACCCGAAGCGGACGTAAAGGGCCAGAAGGAATGGATAATCGCCAGCAATTTAGTGAACAGTTGCATGAAGCAAACGCACTTGCACAGGGCGAGGGACATCTTAGCGAATCACCAGATGTAAGTACTTTAGACCAGATAGTGACGATGATAGCATAACTCAGTAGCAAGTAAATAATAATAAGATAAATAATAAGATAAAAAGTCAATATGCATATTTAAGCAGGAAAATGGAAAGTCAAAATGCAGATGTTAGGAAGACAGAAAATCAGAATGAAGAACTCAGTAGCAAATTAGATGCTAAGATAGATAATGTGAGTGCAATGCTTAGTAACAAACTTGATCTGGAACTAAGCATAATTAAAAATCAGATTACTAGCACAGAAGAACGGATAGGTAATAGAATAGAAACTATGCAGGAACACTTTTCTACGTAAACAAATTCTATTCGTAGAAACATAAAGGATATAACAGAGGAACAAATTTGGTTTTTTAACGATAATGCAAGCAAACTTGAGGCATTGAGAACTGAATACTTTCAATCCATCGAGGCCGTGCATAGTCAATTAGGATCACAAGAGAAAGATATAACTAACCTAAGCGAACAACAAGAGAGCTTAGAATTTGTACAGAATAGCCAATCTAATGAATTAAGGCAACTAGTTAGCCATGAAATAAGCAATTTACAGACAAATGTTAACTCAATGTTAGAAAACCAAATTGCTAACTTAAATCTGGACAATAATGCAAGTGTAAACAATATTTCATCTGAAATGCGAAACCAAACTACACAAATAAGCAGTGTAGTGCAAAACCAGTCTAATTTACAAGAAAGAATAGAAAATTTGCACACAAATCTACTTAAAGAAAAATAAAGTCTAAATGATTTGACACGTGTGGCCTTCGCAATTCAGGCGAGATCAGAAACTGTACCTGTTCGTGATCAGAATTATGACAATGTTAGTATAAGTAGCCAAATATCTAATGCATCACGTACACAAACACACACACATACACAACCCTGTCACGATCAGGGTAACCTAGAATTCGACCCATTCGCGCAGGAGGAAGGGAATCTAACCTCAACACTAGCACGCCATTACAGGAGTTGCATCCTCAACGAAATTAAGATTCCATCTTTTGCCGAAGAGGCTGGCGACAGCACCAAAGATTTCCTTCGCGAACTTGAGAATTATTTTCGGATAAAGAAAATCCCATCCAAAACAAGAATGCTAACACTTAGAGACGCATTGAAGGGTAACGTCCTTAGATGGCTTAAGTCCACTGGAGTTAACTTAGAGGACTACACCTCATTCAGAACTAGATTTTTGGCCATATACTGGAGCTCGGCTAAACAGAACCTTATCCGGGTGGATTTGGCCACAGGGAGATTTAATCCTGCAATTCATAAGAGCTTGACGGAATACTGTATGATGCTCACATCTAAAGCGACGATGATAAAACCATGTATGAATGAACAGGACATAATGACTGCTGTGATTCACCACTTCCCAGAACATATCCGTAACAAATTAATAGTTGCTCGTCCGGTCGACATAGGAGATGTTCTGAGCTTATTAAGTGAATTTGTCCTCAGCCATAATTACAAACTGGCTAAGCTGTAGTAATTAACCTCAAACTTGCACAAAACTAATGCACACAGAAAACAAAGAGCGCGCATAAAGGCTTAGCATATTAGTCACTAGATGTCAGAGTGTACCAGTGTAGTGTACTGATATAGCACATTTCATGTTTCTAAGTTGTCATTTGTGTTTACGGAGTTAGCCGAAACCTACCGAGCGAGGACTTGGGAGACGAACGCTCAAGATAAATTGCGCATACTGTACTTATATTTGTTCATTCGGGCCAAAATTGAATTAACGCTAGTTGTGCGAAAGTGGTATGGAGTGTATATGAATTTAAGTATACTGCATCAAGTGCCATTCGTACTTTTTGCTTACTGTTAACCCAGCACAAAGCGCTGACATAAATAGACGTTGACAATTCTATTATGTCATCCTTTAACAGTTCCTGGATTAATTCGTCTGCTTGTTTACGAATTCATTTGGTATGGAGCGACATTTGTGTGAAAATGGTGGTAAATACTTGACTTCAAAGTGTGAACATACTTTTTGCACAATCCTGTTCTCTTAGAAAATCCTGGCTTGTGTTTTCTAAGGATATTAGCTAGTTCCTGATTCTGCACTTTACTTAGGTTAAAAGATTCCTCAAGCTTAGCTTGGATAGATGTTTCAAAGTTGTCTGGTGTATTGTTGTCTATGTACCTATCCTGTGTACCGATAAAATCATTTAAGTCATGTTCTTCAGACTGATTACAGCTGAAACAAGGCACTGTGTGACAAATATTAACATCCATCTCCATCTGGTCTCCTAAATATGGTGCAAAGTTCGTTAACTCTAACCCAACTGTGACTAAATAATAATCATAATTAATCGTAATGTGCTCTGCGAAAAATGTATCATCTTGTAAATCTCTCTCCTCTTGCATTCTCTGGTCAATGGAGGAACTGTCTACCTCTAGCAGGGGTAGCACAAAATAAATATTACTGTGTTTTATAGACAAAGTGTGCCTTAAGAAATCTAAGATGCAAGACCATGAAATCAGTAGATCGGTACCTATTATGATGTTAGTAACCAGTTTTGGTACAACTAGAGCGATAAAATCTAGCTCTAATCCGACTAATGTGAGCTGTGACATCACTTGGAAACGGATTCGTTCCTTTTTCTTGTCAATTGCAGTAGTGCAAGAAACCCCGCAGACTGGTAGATATATGTCAGCTGTTTACTTTTAGCGCAGTGAAAAGTTTTTCATTAATGACAGTCATGGTGCTACCACTGTCAACCATGGCTTCGTACTCGTTTCCCCATATTTTTATCCTCACAAAAGGTGGATTTCTTATGTCTGTCATGTGCTTGTGCGGGCTATTATTAATCCTTTCTTCTCTATTAGCAAGTAAAGTTGCCAGGGAACTCCTATTTACTGTATTATGTGCCACCCAGATGGTACCCGGAGTTTCAATACCATTTTGAGTAAGTTTTCCTGCGGCTGGGACGCAGCTATAGGGGGGTACTCTTATCTGTACTGCATTGAGGTTAGGTTCGTCACTTGTGTTTTGTTCATTAGGTGGCGCTGGTGTGTGTTGGCTAGCCTGCTCCCTGTAAAAACTTGTTTCGGGTAGCCTTCCTATTTCACTTCTGGTATCCTGCCACCTACTATTTACATTTTGCCTGTTATAGGGATGAGAGTAGTTTATATATCTCCCTCCTCTATAAAAGCCTCGGAAATTTAAGTTGTTGATCTGATACGATCTCCCAAAGTTATTTCTATTTCCATTATTTTGGCCATTCCTGTAAGAATTGGTATTACTACGGCCGGAAGTTTGTTGGTCGTTACCCCTCCTTGCTTGCGATGACTAGGGAGGGCTACTTCGGTCGTTAGATTATGTGCCCCTTTCCCCGCGAATGTAATGCTCATGCCTTTAGCTACCATGTGGAGAATTGAGGCTATGTTCACGCCGTGGCATTCTATCTTGTCTGTAATCGTTCTGGTGTTGGGAGTTGTGACCATTACGCTCCCTGTTTTCCCTGTTATTATTTCTAGCTTCAGGTGGGATTACCTATGCCTCAAATTCACTTAATAAGCTCAGAACATCTCCTATGTCGACCGGACGAGCAACTATTACATTTTTACGAATATGTTCTGGGAAGTGGTGAATCACAGCAGTCATTAAGTACTGTTCATTCATACATGGTTTTATCATCGTCGCTTTAGATGTGAGCATCATACAGTATTCCGTCAAGCATTTATGAACTACAGGATTAAATTTCCCTGTGGCCAATTCCACCTGGATAAGTTTCTGTTTGGCCAGGCTCCAGTATCTGTCCAAAAATCTAGTTCTGAATGTGGTGTAGTCCTCCAAGTTAACCCCAGTGGGCTTAAACCATCTAAGGGCGTTACCCTTCAATGCGTTTCTAAGTGTTAGCATTCTTATTTCGGATGGGATTTTCTTTATCCGAAAATAATTGTCAAGTTCGCAAAGGAAATTTTTCGCACTGTCGCCAGCCTCTTCGGCAAAATATTAAATCTTAATTTCGTTTAGGATGCAACTCCGGTATTGGCATGCTAGTGTTGAGGTTGGATTCCCTTCCTCCTGTGCGATTGGGTCGAATTCTAGATTACCCTGGTCGTGACAGTGTTGTGTATGTGTGTGTGTTTGTGTACGTGATGCATTAGGTATTTGGCTACTTATACTAACATTGTCATAATTCTGATCACGAACAGGTACAGTTTCTGATCTCACCTGAATTGCGAAGGCCACACGTGTCAAATCATTAAGACTTTATTTTTCTTTACGTAGATTTGTGTGCAAATTTTCTATTCTTTCTTGTAAATTAGACTGGTTTTCCACTACACTGCTTATCTGTGTGGTTTGGTTTCGCATTTCAGATGAAATATTGTTTACACTTGCATTATTATCCATATTTAAGTTAGCAATTTGGTTTTCTAGCATTGAGTTAACATTTGTCTGTAAATTGCTTATTTTTTGGCTAACTAGTTGCCTTAATTCATTAGATTGGCTATTCTGTACAAATTCTAAGCTCTCTTGTTGTTCTCTTAGGTTAGTTATATCTTTCTCTTGTTATCCTAATTGACTTCGCATGGCTTAGATGCATTGAGAGTATTCAGTTCTCAATGCCTCAAGTTTGCTTGCATTATCGTTAAAAAACCTAATTTGTTCCTCTGTTATATCCTTTATGTTTCTACGAATAGAATTTGTTTACGTAGAAAAGTGTTCCTGCATAGTTTCTACTCTATTAACTTTCTGCTCTTCTGTGCTAGTAATTTGATTTCTAATTATGCTATATCCAGATCAAGTTTGTTACTAAGCATTGCACTCACATTATTTATCTTAGCATGTAATTTGCTACTGAGTTCTGCATTCTGATTTTCTATCTTCCTAACATCTGCATTTTGACTTTCTATTTTCCTGCCTAAATCTGCATATTGACTTTTTAAATAATAATAATAATAATAATAATAATAATAATAATAATAATAATAATAATAATAATAATAATAATAATAATAATAATAATAATAATAATAATAATAATAATAATAATAATAAGAATAATAATAATAATTAATAATAATAATTAATAATAATTAATAATAATAATTAATAATAATTAATAATAATTAATAATAATTAATAATAAATAATAATAAATAATAATCATAATAATAATAATATAAGATGGCGTCGCAAGAAAGTCATGAACTAGAAGGTGCTCTTGAAAATATTGTAAGTGCAACTGGAGAAAGCAAACACCTAAGAAGGGAGTTGAAGACAACGATCCTTGAATCAGTAAGTACACTTAGAAAGCTTTTCTATGATCTGAATAGGAGGGTGGAAGAATTAAAATGCGAAAATGGTGAACTATTGGGGGAAGTGAAATCCATGCGGGAACAAGCAGATACACGCCCGGAGGTAGAGGTGGTGCCATCTACTCGCGGCGAAAGAAGACAGGCGCAAAGGGTTCCACCTGGCGATAGGAATACACACTCCTACGCGGATGTATTAGCAAACAGAAAAATCGATAGTAAATTCAAAGTAATTGTCAAAACTAAAACAAACCATCCTCCGGAAACAATTAAGAGCATCCTCAAGTCAAAGTTAAACCCAATAGAGATGAAAGTAGGCATAAGCTCACTTAAATGACTAAAAGATGGTAGAGTATTATTAGAAACTTGTAGCAAACAAGAAGCAGATAAAATAAGCGCTAGTATAGCAGAAAAATGTGGCGTTGAACTGGAAACCAAATCGCAGGAACTAAGAAAGCCAAGATTGGTGATTTACAACATACCCCAGGAAATAACAATAGAGAATGCTACCAATGTATTAAAAGAACAAAATCCGGAGTTGCAATCAGGGGAGGTAACAATCATCCCAAAATTTATATTCCACACAAGAAGGCAAAATAGAAACTTAGTGGTAGAAGTAAATTCATACACTAGAAGACTAATAATTAACTGCAGAATGAAAATAGGTTGGACGATATGCAATGTAGAAGACTATTTGAGAGTCAATCGCTGCTTCAAATGTAGTAAATACAACCACAAGCACACAGACTGTAAGGGAGAAGAAACTTGCCCCCTATGTGCAGGCGCCCACAGTTTAAAAGAATGTAAGGCAACACAAAAAGAATACAGATGCATAAACTGCACAACATATAACAAATACAACCCTAGGAACACAATTTGCGTAAATCATACTTCGTTAGACAGGAACTGCCCAAGCCTACAAGCAGCAATTAAGAAGCAAATCCAAAATACAGACTATTAACATGGAAACACAATCTAACACCAATAAGTTAATAGGGTTTAAGAACACAAACTTTAGAGAACAGATCAGCTGTCTACAGATAAACTTGCAACATTCAATAGCAGCAACTGACAATCTCATGAACCTAATAGAAAGAGATGGCATTGACATAATATTCATACAAGAGCCGAGAATAATAAACAACAGGACATTGGGTATCACAAAGAGATACAAAATATATGCGGCAAACGAGGGAAGATGTAGAGCAGCAACGGTGGTAACAAATACACATATGGACGTCATACTCATAACAGAATTAACAGATAAAGATACAGTAGTCGTAGAAATTATCTACAGAAATACAAAATTCTATTCGGCAAACATGTACCTGGACAGTCAAGGTAAACTAGAAAATGACCTGAGAAAAATCAACAAAATATTACAATACACCTCTGGAAATGGTCTACTTATTATAAGGGATAGCAACTCCAGATCCGCTACATGGCATGACACAATCACCAATGAAAGGGGAAAGGAAATGGAAGAATTTTTAATAACAAAACAATTGTACATACATAATGAAGACAGTGAATTAACCACCTTCCAAAGTAGTCGAGGGAAAAGTAATGTGGACCTGACTATAAGCAATAACAATCTCCTTAGACAAATAAAGAATTGGGAGATAAGTGAAGAAGAGAGTTGCTCCGATCATAGATTATTGCAGTTCTTAATAGGGCAAAATGAGTGGAACAAAGAAAAACTAAACAGTCAATACACAGGCATAAAATATATAACTAAGGAAGAAGACCGCAAAAAGTATCAAGAAACACTACTGTATGAGATAGCAAAACAGTTCTGCGGAACAGAAAAAGAAATTAACATTGAAGATATAGACAACCAACTATCCAGACAAATACAAAACTCAGTGAACATAGAGGAGGTGATAAATAAATACAGTGCAGCCCAAACGATAGCATGCATGAAGGCCTTCAAAGTTAGCAATACATTCACTAAAACAGCCAACCTAAAACATAAAACAGTTCCATGGTGGAATGACGACCTTACAATTATGAGGAAGAGGGTGAATGCTTTCAGAAGAAAATACCAGAGAACACAAAACAACAATGATCTCCGAGAACAGCGGCAAAAACTCTACTTCGAAGAGAAAAGTAAATACCAAACAAAACTAAAAAACTCAAAGATCCTATCGTGGAAAGAATACTGCAACAACACCACCTCAAATCCCTGGAATATAGTGTACAAGACTGCCTCAGGAAAAACAAAAGACAGCCAAATGATAACAACTCTCATAAACAAGGAAGGAAAGTATACAAGAGACTTAAAAGAAACATTGGAATATACACTCAACTATATCATCCCAAAAGACAATGAACTGGAAGATACAGAACACCACAAACAAATAAAGCAAGAAATAGAAGAACCGGTGAATACAGCAGACGATAGAAAATTTACAGAAGAAGAAATTAAATCAACTATCAAAAATATAGATCATAAGAAAACTCCGGGAGAAGATGGAATAAGCAGCAAAGTACTGATGTGGACAATCGACTGCCTCCCTCAAACAGTAACATCTATATACAATGGATGTTTGGAAAATGGACATTTCCCAAAGAAATGGAAAAAGGCCAGAATAATACCAATCACCAAACCAGGAAAAGAGAAGCTCTTAGATCCATCCAAGTTCAGACCTATAAGCCTATTAAACGTAGGAGGGAAAGTCCTAGAGAAGCTACTCATAAGTAGAATCAACCACCACCTCTATAAGAACAAATTACTAAGTGAAAATCAATATGGCTTCAGGCCCCAAAAAAGCACCACTGATGCAGCAATAGCAGTTAAAGAATTTATAAATAAAGCGTTTAGCAATGGACAAATTACAGCGATTGTTAGCCTGGACGTAAAAGGAGCCTTTGATTCAGCGTGGTGGCCAAGCATCCTAAAGGCCCTAAAAGATTTCAAGTGCCCTAGAAACCTGTACAACCTCTCCAAGAGCTATTTTAAAGACAGAGTGGCCTTCATCAATTCTAACAACATCCAAGTTGAAACAACAGTCAACAAAGGTTGCCCTCAAGGGTCCTGCAGTGGACCGGGGTACTGGAATATACAGTACAACAGTTTACTAAACCTGGAGTATGAAAAGAATACAAAAGTCATAGCATTTGCAGACGACCTATTAATAGCAGTCAGAGCAGAAACAGAAGCAGAAGTAGAGAACTTCATGAACATTAATATTAGAAAAGTCACACAGTGGTCGATTGAAAACAAAACTCACTTCAATGAAAACAAGTCAAAAGTAATATCAATATCAAGAAGACGGAAAAAGAGAAAGACAATAGATATCTACATGAATGGGAAACAACTGGAGCAAGTAGAAAAGATGGATTACTTAGGCATAACCATAGACAGCCGATTCACTTTCAACGACCACATAAACAAAGTGAGTGAAAAATGCATCAAATTAATCAATGCACTTTCTAAATCGGCAAGGATAGTTTGGGGCTTAAAACATCAGGCTCTAGAAATAATATATAAAGGAGCAATACTGCCAATTCTACTATACGCTGCACCAGTCTGGATGGAATCATTAGAAAAGAAACACAACCAAATGAAATATGTTAGGGTTCAAAGATTAATGCTCACAAGGATGGCAAAAGCATATAGGACAATTTCCCATGAAGCACTCTGCATAATCACGGGAACAATACCCATAGACTTAAAGGCAAGAGAGGTGGCTGAACTATATAACGTAAAAACAGGAAAAACCAACACTGAATACCAAATAGACCGCCCGGAAAACCCCAAGAATTGGCTCCACCCAGCTGACTTTCAAGGCACAAAAGAACAAAAAATAGGAAACAATGAAAATACAGTGTGGCAAATATATACAGATGGAAGCAAAAGTGACGTAGGAGTGGGAGCAGGAGTAGCCATATACAGACAAAACCAACTGATAAACCAAAAAAATACAAACTCAATGAAAGATGCTCAAATAATCAGGCAGAGCAACTGGCAATTGCAAAAGCGCTGGAATTATTAGAAACGACGGACACTGAAGACAAAGATAACAAAACAGTAACCATACACACAGACAGCAGAATAACAATTGACTCCATAGACGATTGCAATAATCACAATAACCTAACAGAGAAAATACAAAGAACTACAGCAATACTAAGAGCAAAAGATTGGAAAATACAATTCAAATGGGTAAAGGCTCATATTGGAATAGAGGGTAATGAAGTGGCTGACAGACTGGCAAAGAATGCAGCAAAAACTAAGGAAATATACTACAACAAATTACCGATCACCGCAATAAAACAAATTCTTCGGAAATCAACAAAAAACAAATGGCAGCAGAAATGGGAACAGAGTACAAAAGGCACAACCACAAAGGAATTCTTCCCAACAGTGGAAAGCAGACTCACAAACAGGTTCTACCTAACACCAAACATGACAACAATACTTACAGGACACGGAAATATCAACACTTATCTCAACAGACTCAAGATCGTTAGCAGCCCTGAGTGTTCATGCAGGAGAGGAGCCCAAACGGTGGATCACATAATATTCGAGTGCAGTGTGGTGAATAGTGCAAGAGAAACTCTAAAACATAGTGTTCTTAGAACTGATAACTGGCCAACACACAAGTCAATACTAATTAAAAGACATTTAAAATCATTTACAAAGTTTGTAAACTCTATAGACTTTCAAGTACTAAAAGGCATTAATGTGTAATACAAGCAAAAAAAAAAAAAAAAAAAAAAAAAAAACTAAATGGTTCACATCAAAACTGGAAAAATGTATACAAAAATCACAAAAAGAGTGAAAAGCATGTAGTACTACTTATGTAGTGGAAGCATGTAGAGATCAGAAAAAAATAAAAAAAATAATAATAATAATAATAATAATAATAATAATAATAATAATAATAATAATAATAATAATAATAATAATAATAATAATAATAATAATAATAAACTCTGCTTTCTTATGTTCCGATGCCTAGATTCTATATCGGAACCTTTTAACTATTTCCTATTTGCATTTATATATTTTGTTACTAATATGCTAAGCTTTTATGCGCGCTCTTTGTTTTCTGTGTGCATTAGTTTTGTGCAAGTTTGAGGTTAATTACTACAGCTTAACCAGTTTGTAATTATGGCTGAGGACACACCAAACTCATCATCATATGTACCTTCCGCGAAACGAATTCCGACTCGGAAACATGCACATACAGACGTGCATAGTGATGGCCGCAAAATAATAGCGAAAGTTGCAGAAAGTTGCGATATAGTAAAGGATAACAACCAGCTAATGTTCCGACTCAGCAAATCAATAGAACGAGTTGCTGCTTACACAGGATAAAGCGTCAGCACTGCCAGGCGTATTAAATCGTTTTGTGCATCTCATCCCAATGAATCTCCAAAAACACCAGGAAAAAGCAGTGATCTGTGTATGGTAATGACTAATAGAGTGATGTTTCCTTTCTTTCTTATTTTCCCTTCAATCCTTTACTTTTTGGCTTCCTCCTTTTCCTTATATCTTGCTCTGTTATCTTTCTTTTTCTCTTGCTCTGAGCCATTTGTGTATTTCTACATAGCTGTCTATTTCCCTCCATTACCAAAGCTACACCGGTATTTAATAGAGGCCAACAAACCTAGGAGCAAGACTTACCTATGTTGTGGCTCATTGTTGTCGAATGGGGACACACTATTATTCGTTTACCTCCGTATAACTGTGATCTGAATGCAAGTGAACTGGCGGGGGCAAAAATAAAGAACATTTTCAGAGGACATAATGTTACTGGTGATATGTCTGCCACACATCTGTAGAAGCTTGCTATAGAGGCATTCTCTTCTGTAACTGCGACGGATTGGGAAGGATACTGCAAGAAGTTCCAAGAGCTGGAAATAAAATATTGGAGAAATAATGATGTAATAGAAAATGCGATTGATAAAATTATCATCAACACATCAGAGGATACTAGCGATGAAACCGATGCATTGGACTCAGAAATCGAGGAATCACAAAGCGAATGAGTGAGTATGTATAGCTGTCATAATATTTTTTTACAGTTTTTATGTGTTTCATAAATAGTAAGTAAATTCATCAGTTAGATTTGATCTTAGATCAATGTTTATACAACCGGGCCTCATTGTTTTGTGGTACAGAAACACGTTCTGATAACCATTCTCGTGTAGAAGTTACGGTTAAATAAAGAATAAACAAAGTTAACGCTGATTTCTCTTCCTCGATCAATAAGGCAAACTATTCAAAGTAGTGATTACACAGAAAAATGAAGCTAGTTCCAGTGCAGCAATAAATATTACACAAATAAAAATATTTATTAATTATAATCCACTTATTTTAAGAAGTTGATGTTAATATTTCTTTCTTCTTTTTAAAATCGATTTCGAAGGCATTTTGCATTCATCCTCAGTTAAATAACCTCCGTTGTTAAGGAAATCTCGGTTACAATGTTTTCCTTTTGCTATGTCACGTTCCCAGCACCACCAACATCTGAAGACGAAACAAACCTAAAAACAGAATCAATTGCCGGTATGTCAAAATTCATTACGCGATGCTTATTTTTTAAAAATATCTTTTCCCACAGTATCAAATCTATGGGACCATTTAATTGTTTTAATGATTTAACATCGGGATTTATTTCATGGTTAAATGACCAAAAATGATCTGCTATGGCCGATTTATCAATTTGTTTATATCTAATGTTACGAAAATGTTCTTTCTTTCTGGTTTCCAAACTACATTTCGTCTTTTCAATATAAACCTGATCACAATCTAAATAGTTACATTGATAAATGCCAGATTTTTTATTATTAAGAATAATATATTTTTTAGAAAATTGTAATAAATTTTAATACTATATGTATTTTGAGGAACTAAAGTTATAGCAAATTCTTTAAAAAAAATTTGAACATGTTTATTAACCCAGGGATGGTAAGTAATTTTTTTTAAATTTATAATCATCTTTTATTTTTTAAGAGTAGAAATATCATTAAGAGTTTTTTTATATTTAATTTTTTCAATCTTCTTTTGCATAAAATCTTTATAAAAACCATTAATTAAAGCAGTATTAATAATATGTTTATATTCTTTATTGAATTCCTCTGTATTCAGGGGTATATTGATTTTGGCGAGCGACCGCGGAGACCCGATACGACAGCAAGCCAACAGCCAAGGGTTCCAGCAGGGTGACCTAGTCTAGTTGTACAGCCCTACCCGGACCAAGGGACGATGCCCGAAGCTCCAGCAACCATGGCAAGGACTGTACCGGGTGGCAAAGAGGATTAACGACGTGATCTACCGCATCCAGAAGGTGCTTTGAGGGAAGGTGTTGGTGGTACACCTGGATCGCCTAGACCGCTACGATGCTGCTGTTCGGGACGACCGGCCTTGAGAAGGGAGCAGTGCCGGGGCAACAGGCAATAAAATTTCGGCACAAATAGAAAACAGTTGGCGGATATTGTTTCACTGTAATAAAGAGCTTACGTAAGCAGTTAACGATAGCGCGGCTATTGCAAATCGATAGCCTGCAACAAAGACAGCTGAGATAAAAAACTCACCGGCCCAGACGTTTCCGGTAGGTGATATAATATTGGGGTTACATCATTAGATGCCTTGTTGATTCGAGAAACATCTAGTGATTGTAGAGAACAGTCTGGAATTCATAAATGGATGTATAAAAAAGAAGTCATGGCTGGTGATGAGTCAGTTGTGTGTAAAACGAGAGTCAGCTGTGAATTGTTGTAACGAAAGCTAATGTGCTGTAGACCTTGGTGCTGTAGATTGTGATATGTGTAGCAATGTTGTCACGTGAGAGCTGAGCAGTATTCTACGGAAATAAAGAACATTTAGAATTTCGGCAATTTGGAATATTAATTCTACGAACCCACAAAGTCACAGAATAATCAAGTGTGCAACACAAAACCCCGGTTGAGCATTTCCTTCAAAATGTGTCTTAATCATAGAAGTGAAAGCTGCAAAATGTTTAAGAAGGAGAAACCACTGAGTTTTTCTTTGAAAATGTTATTTATTTTCAGCTTAAGTGAACTGAAAATGAGCAAAATTACGTATTGCCTTTTAAAAAACAGCTCATTCAAAGAAATTAAACTTATCAAACGTTTAGCTAAGGACAAAACGGCTAGAGTTAAGTACATATCTCATTATCTCACTTTCTCATGGAAGTGGACCATGCAAAACGTTAAAGTATGGAGAAGAGAGCAATAGTTGTGTATTTCCTGTAGAGTATGACATTTTAGTTGAAGAGTAACATATAGAATAATCAAGTGTGGACAACAGATCCCCTGATGATTATTTCCTTTAAAATGTGCCTTAATCATAGAAATGCAAGATGTAAGTTTTTGAAGTACGAGCTACAATTCACTATTTCCTTGAAAATGCTATATATTTGGAGAACTGGAACACAAAAGCAGCTTAAGTGAACAGAAAATAGGCAAATTACGTATTTCCTTTTAAATACAGCTCATTCATAGAAATGAAGCTTATCAATCGTTTAGGCAAGGACAACAAGGCTACCGAAATTATTCTAAGTCCAGGATGTTACACATGGGAAAACGGCAGAGCGCTGTGCAGGTGGGTCCACTTTGTGAATAAACTTCACTGGGGATGCATCTGTAGCGAAGGTAGAAAACCTAAAATGTATAATTTCCAATATTTGAAAAAGTAATTTTTTGAGAAAATTAAAAATTTCCCAAACCCCACTGGAATCCGCCGCGAATCGTTGCCGGCAGGCGATGCCTCGGTGCCCGGGAACGAGTCAAGTCCCTGACCGGGCTTGGTACAACGCGCTAGTCAAAAACGGGGAAATTTGGAAAAATGATGCTTAGGATCTTTCCCCTCACTAAACGAAACGAAGTGATACACGTTTTATATTTTTAAAAAATATCTTTTGGCGCAGACAAAACTTTTCCAGTCCAACGCTGACCGAAATTTTTCTAGCCCAACAACTTCAGCAAGTGGAAGGAGGCTGTTGAAAATGTAGAATTTAGTTCTTTAGAATTGATAATTTAATATTTAGAATTTTTTGTAATTTTACGTACTTCAACGTTAAGTCATATCGGACAGTGAATTGAATGAATGAAATCATGCTCAAATGAGCCCGTGGCCCAAAGGGCTCATACGTAACAAAAATTCTTCCCTCAGGATAACAGAAAACCCCGGAAAAACTTTATCCAGGTATGTAAACCTGGGCGAGATGCGAACTCGAGACCTCTTGAAAGTGAGGTGGACACGCTACCATCTATGCTACCGAGGCGGGTAGTTTATAGAAATGGAAGCGGTAAACAGTTTAAGTGAACAGAACACATTGACTCTGTTCAAGGAGGTGAAACATGCAAAACTTCTAAGTATGGAGAAGAGAAAAATAGTTGTGCATTTCCTCTAAAATATGACATTTTTGTTGAATAGAAACGAATAGAATAATCAAGTGTGCAACACAAAACCCGGTTGAGCATTTCCTTTAAAATGTGTCTTAATCAAGAAGTGAAAAATGCAGAATGTTGAAGAAGGAGATAACATTGAGTATTCCCTTGAAAATGTTATTAATTTTAGAAGTGGAGCACAACAGCAGTTTAAGTGAACAGAAAATGGGCAAAATTTCGTATTTCCCTTAAAAAACAGCTCATTCATAGAAATTAAACTTATCAAACGTTTAGCTAAGGACAAAACGGCTACAGTTAAGTACATATGTCATTATCGCACTTTCTCATGGAAGTGAACCATGTAAAACGTTTAAGTATGTAGAAGAGAGCAATAGTTGTGTATTGCTTGTAAGGTATGGCATTTTAGTTGAAGAGAAACATATAGAATAATCAAGTGTGGACAACAGATCCCCTGATCATTATTTCCTTTAAAATGTGTCTTAATCATACAAATGGAAGATATAAGTTTTTGAAGTGCGAGCTACAATTGACTATTCCCTTGAGAATGCTATATATTTGCAGAAGTGGAACACAAAAGCAGCTTAGTGAACAGAAAATAGGAAAATTACGTATTTCCTTTTAAATGCAGCTCATTCATAGAAATGAAGCTTATCAATCGTTTAGGCAAGAACAACACGGCTACCAAAATTATTCTAAGTCCGGGATGTTACACATGGGAAAACGCCAAAGTGGGTCCACTTTGTGAAGGAACTTCTCCAGGGATGCATCTGTAGCGAAGGCAGACAGCCGAAAATGTATGAATTTCCCATATTTGAAAAAGCAATTTTTTGAGAAAATGAAAAATTTTCAAAGACCGTCGGGAGTCCGCCGAGGATCAATGCCAGCAGGTGAGGCCTCGGCGGCCGGGGACGAGTCTGCAACGCCGTGGCTACACACAGTCCGTGTAGAGGCGTCTTCTGGTCCAGCCTGATGTTCCTGGATCTCTGGCCTTCCAGTCGTGCCGTCACCATCACATCGCTCCTCGCGGGAACAACCACGTCTTCGTTCAAGATGACCCTCAGATTCCAAGGCGCTCTTCGGGTTGACGGAGTATAACCTCTTCTCCGTTGATTCGGAGGACCTTACTGTCGACGTCGACCGTCACCTCGTGACTGCTGAGGGCATCCAGTCCCAGAAGACGTACGGTACTCCTTCCCTAGGCCAACTATAGCAGGGCCTCCATCTCCACAGGCAAGCTGTCGCCCGATGCAGTCACAAGCTAAAATGGTCGGCTCGGCTTCCTCGTCGGCAAACCCTTCGGCACGTCAGATCAGATGATGGCCACGCCCGCTCGGTGTCCACAAGCATGCGGCACGGCTTCCCTCTCACCCAACCTTCCGCGATGAGGCTGTCATCCATACGCCAGCTGACGGTGCGCAGTGTCACTCGAGGGGATGGTGGTGATGGTGCCGACGTGCCCCTCTCCACGACGACCCTTACTCGTTTTCCGGCTGCTCTTCCTGGTGTGGGCAGTCCCTCTGCAGATGCCCCGTCTGTCCACAGCCCCTACACAGGCCACTAGGTGTTCGCCGGCGTCCCTCGGCTGGTCTTCTCTCTCCGGCGTAGCGCACACTCCTCGTTCTAGACGACGGGATAGCTGTTACCTTGGCCGCTCCATCCATAATGCTACCGTTAGCGCCTCTTGAATTGCTTTATAATCACCGAGCATTAGTCGCTGACAAATCTCCGTGTCCCGTACTCCGTCAACGAATGTGTAGGCAGCTTCCCGGGATAGAAACTTTAGTGGGAGGTTGACTAGGGCCTTGCTAGCCAGTTGTTCAACTGTCAGGGCGAACTCTTGCAGCGTCTCCCCTGGCTGCTGTGACCTTGCCTTTATTTGGCTGCGGTACGCTGCGGCTAAGCGGTGGTTTCCAAAAGGATTCTCCAGGGCCTCCCAGATGTCCTTGGGTGCCGCCGTTGTCTATACCGCGTTTAGGACTTCCGCGGCGCGTCCCTGGAGGCTGGCTACTAACTGTGTGGCCTCCTCCTCTGGTGACCATCTGTTGTGCTTGGCCATTGCGTCGAATTGGCGGCGGAAGACTTCAAACGTTGGCGCGCCGTCATATTTAGGAGCTTTGACGCGTGCGGATGTTGTGTCGCGTCCCGGTGGGTCGACCTTTAAATCCTTTAACCTCCTGCTGACGACGTCCTCCACCATGGCGTTCAGGGACTTTGCGTTGCTGTCAGCCTTTCCCTCCAGCTCGTCAACGAGGCTTACTAAATCTTCGACGCGCTCGTCCACCTGACCCATCCGCTTGCCGAGCTCTCTGACGTCATCGCTCACGCCGGTCAGCTTCTCTTCGAACTTCACGGCGAGGGCCTCGTTTGTCGCTTTCATCTCCGTGGTCAATTCGGTCAACTTCGCGGTCAGGCTGTTATTTGCCGCTTCCGTCTTCGCTGTTATTTCCGCGGCCAGGTTGTTATTTGCCGCTTCCGTCTTCGCTGTTATTTCGGCCTTCATTTCTAACATTTTGTGTAGAATCTTTTCCAGTGCCTATTCCATGGCCGTTATCACACTCCTGACGCCAGTTGTGACTCTGTGGGTTCGTAAAATAAAACGTCCAAATACACCACTCAAAAATGTTCTTTATTTCCACCTTATTACAATGTCACACTTGCCGATTACATAGAATTTCGTAATGTACACAATTATAATTTCACCAGTTTGTCTGTCCAGGTACACTGGTCTCTCTTCACACTGCTCGCCACGACTGACTCAACTCAACTAACGGTCACCTCTCCTGTATTGATCGGTGGCTCGAAGTTTCTCGGGAATTCTTTTTTATCGAGGGGGAAAACATTCTCGATGTTTCGCCTTCTTTCAGGCGGCAGGAGGAGGGGGGAAACGAAGATTCAGCCACCCCTGTGGTTTCCCCTCCCTCCACCGGCCTTCCCCTGCATTTATTGATCGGTACCATAAAGTTTGCAGATTGGGTAACAATATTATAATTTGACCTTCGTATCATACACATCTGGAATATATTTCGAACCATAACAAAACATTACAACAAAGAGATATTGATATATACATAGTAATTACAATATGGCGACATCTGTAACACCGAACGTGTATATCGTGTTGTATGAGACTGCCACTGTGTGCCGCTGTAGTACACGCGCGACATTTGAACTGCAGGTTTGTACCGTTTTTGTTCCTTGTGTTTTCTTTAATCTGGTAACATTACATTCTCTACCACGAAATATGCATAGCAGGTAAAGCAGGAAGTGAATTCTAAACAAAAGAGATATACTAACAACTACTAGGCGTAGAATCTAACTCTTGTTATAACGCATGGTATGTGTCTGAAACATTTTAATTTGTGAAAATTTTCAGATATTTTAAAGTAAAACATGAAGTTTTCTTGGCAATGAATACGCTCACTTCCTTCTCTGTCAGCCAGCCAGGTGAAAAGATGATTAGATATCAATGTCTCTGGAGTGTACACCTCTCCCATCATAAGGATATTTATAAAATGGTATAACCACAAATGAAATACTGGATTTAACACAACTATAAACAAAGGCACAACACTATCAAAATTCGCATTTCTGAACAAAAGACTGTTTTCAGTAAATTAAATTCCAGGTCAGGAGATGGCGTGAGTAGAGAAAATTATGTCAAAGAAACGTAACCACTTAACTTGATTATAATGTTGTATTGATCATAGTTTCTTAATTCAATGAATTTCCATTTTAACGCCGGTTTCCAAGAGGAGCTGAACTGAATTCCAGCATCACGATTAAGCATGCTCCTTTCAGAGGAAATCACCAATGCCTCCTTAATTCTCCGCTCCCATTAAATTTTTATTTTGCCAAGATGGTCGTCTCCCGAAAATTGGTTCTATGGTCTTTATCAAAACAATGCTCTGCCAGTCCAGACTTCTCAGGTTGCATTAAACGAATGCTTAAATAGACTTACATTTTTTTCTTTGTTATTTTTCTGAATTTCCCAGTATACATCTGTAAAATGAAAAATCGTAATTCTGTATTATGTACTTAATTCAGTCATTCGTCGAGCTACTATCCAGACACACTACATATGTTATCTACAAAGCTTCAATGAATTTCCGAAATGAAAATATCTAAGCTGTTGGTTCTACTAAATCTAAACTAAATTGTAAACTAGAAGATCGGTTAAATACCAAACTTGTGTATAAGGTCAACATGAAGAATAGGACACGAAGATTTTGAAGAAATCTCATAATAACAGGTTATCTCTTAAATGTAAAGTTTCTCAGCAATGTTAAATGAAATATTAACTTAACTTGAAATATGCAGCAGACGACAACGTGACAGTATGTATATACTATTTATAACTGAAGTCACTTTAACCAAGGATTTACGTCAGTTTATCATCACATCAAATCGCCCTAGTTAGATTATGACTCACTAGATCACTGTACTGGGGTATTGACAGGTACCCCACCCGAGATAATATATCATATGACATTTACTTCCTTGTTTCATAAAACGGAATTTAAGTAATAAGATTAACATAAACGTGTCCTTATTATTTATACTAGTAATGAAATATTTGAAATCAGTTCTTTTGTCAACTTACGTAAATTGCCTATAATACTGTAACTTTGTGAATTCGTAGAATTAAAAGTCTAATTTGTCAAAATTCTAAATGATCTTTATTTAGGTAGAGATACACTGTTCAGTTCTCACGTAACAACATTACCTCACCAATACAATACAATCTTCAAAGGTCTATGACAATAACAAACCATGACAGCTGATTACATTAGCTCTCGTGACAACAACACTCTTGTCAAACAACTGTCTTTTCAACAATAACAAAAAAGACAATAGTGCATAAAAGATAATAACAAACTCTTTCTTTTCAAGAGGAGGAAAAATCCATTTATGGACTAACCCCGATTGTACTGGGATGTTGCAGCCGGGAGTGTGAGCTTCACTCGAAGGTACGACCCTATTAAAGAACCTCCACCGGAGAGAAGTCAGGTGACGAATTTCAGCAGTAACGCTATGTGCACCTGCGGATTCATGGAGAGCGTGTAGAGGTTGGCCGTATGGCCTAACCAAGGTGAGATTGGATGCTAGGACATAAGCATGGCCGAAGCCCTCAATATGTCCTCGCGGATTCGTGGTGAGGGATGTGGTTGGGTGTAGTGTCGTTTCCAAAAGGAAACACCGTCCTAACATACTGGTTGCATTCTCAATGATAGAGGAAATTGTGATGTATGAGTTGTACTACTTTATTTGCATTAGTTTATAGTTCTTAGTTAATGTATTGTCTACCCTGCGAGGGCAGAACGTGTCATTAAGTTTAGTGGTGGTCACTAAGATAGCGTTAGTCATGCATTATCTTTACATGTAAAATTAGTGTTACGCAAGCGGCAAACTCGCGATGCCGATCAATAAATGAAGGCCGGTGGAGGGAGGGGTGGCCACAGGGGTGCCTGGGTCTTCGTTTACCCCTCCTCCTACCGCTCGAAGGAGCACGAAGCATCGAGAACATTTTCCCCCTCCAGCACACTCGAGAAGACTCGAGAAACTTCGGGCGGCCGATCGATACAAGCGAGGCGACAGTCAGTCGTGTGGAGTGAGCCGGGCAAGCAGTAGGTGAGGCGCACCGAGTGTACGTGGAAAGGCGAACTGGCTTAGTTTTAATTGTGTATATTACGGAATTGTAATTGTGACATTAGAATAAAGTGGAAATAAAGAACGTTTTGAGTGGTGTAATTGAACTTTTTAATTTTAGGAACCCACAAAGTCACAACTGGCTTCAGAACTGGGACAACGGCCATGGAACCGGCACTGGAAAATATTTTACACCAAATGGAAGAAATGAAGGCCGAAACAACAGCGAAGGCGGAATCGGCAAATAACAACCTGGCCGCGGAACTGAAACAAATGAAGACGGCTAATGACAACATCACCGAGAAAATGGAAGAAATGAAGACGAACAACGACAACATCGCCGAGAAGATGGAAGAAATGAAGGCGCAACTAACAGCAAAGACGGTGGCGGCAAACAGCAGCCTGACCGCGAAGATGGCGGATTTGACCACGGAGATGAAAGCGGAAAACGAGACCCTTGCCGTGAAGTTCGAAGAGCAGCTGACCGGCCTAAAAGAGGACGTCACAGAAGACCTGGCGAGCCCCGTTAATGAGCTGGAAGGAAAGACCGAAAATAGCGTCAAGTCCCTGAGTGCCATGGTGGAGGACGTCGTCGGCAGCAGGTTAAAGGATTTGAAGGTCGACGCACCGGGACGTGACACAACAACGGCGCGCGTCCGAAATATGACGGAGCGTCAACTTTTGAGGTCTTCCACCGCCAATTCGACGCAGTAGCCAAGCACAACAAATGATCACCAGAGGAGGAAGCCACACAGTTAATAGCCAGTCTCCAGGGACGGGCCGCGGAAGTCCTAAACGCGGAACAGAAAACGGTGGCACCCATGGACATCTGGGAGGCCCTGCAAACCACCACTTAGCCGCAGCGTACCGCAGCCAGCTAAAAGCAAGGTCACAGCAGCCAGGGGACACGCTGCAGGAGTTCGCCCTGGCAGTTGAACAACTGGCTAGCAAGGCCTTAGTCGACCTCCCACCAGAGTTCGTATCCCGGGAAGCTGCCTACATATTCGTTGACGGGGTACGGGACAAGGAGGGAAAGCCGTGCCGCGTGCTGGTGGACACCGGGGCGGCCGTGAGATCATCAGACCTGACGTGGCGAATGGTTTGCCGACGAGGAAGTCGAGCCGACCATACCAGCTTGTGAAGGCATCGGGCGACACCTTGCCTATGGAGAAGGGGGCCCTGCTGGAGCTGACCTTGGGACGGAGCGCCGTGCGTCTGTGGGTGTTCGTCGCGAAGGTGGCTGAGGAGGCGATTCTGGGACTGGATGCCCTCAGGAGCCACGAGGCGACGGTCGACGTCGGCAGGAAGGTCCTGCGGCTCAACGCAGAAGAGGTTATACTCCGTCAACCCGAAGAGCGCCTTGGAATATGCAGGGTCCTCTTGAACGAAGACGTGGTTGTCCCCGCGAGGAGCGAGGTGGTGGTGACGGCGCGACTGGAAGGCCAGAGAACCAGCAAAATGATGCTGGACCGAGAGTTTCCCGGCCTCCAAAAATTCACTGCCATTGCTGCATAATTTTTTTAAAAAGCAGGCGCTTCTACCTCCAAGTGTGTCGCTCCTCCTCAAAGGAGAGAGTGATGCAGGCTGGCGTACCACATGGGGCTATTATGTCACCTTTCCTGTATATACTCTTCACCAACGACTTCCCCGTGGACGCCAGATGCAAAGTTGCAATGTATGCTGACGACACTGCAATATACAGCCATCATAAAAATCCACGTTTTGAAATTTTAGAGATGCAGCGGTACATTGACCGCTTCCTTTCATGGCCTCGTGACTGGAAAATCAAAATGAATGCGAACAAATGCCAGCATTTACGTTTTACAAAGCGGCGCCCTTTGGCAATGGGCCTGACGGTCGATGGTCAAATATTGCAGTGTCGTCAGCAGGTCAAGTACCTCGGCGCGACGTTGACACGCACGATGCATTGGATCACTCAGCAAAGAGATAGCGCCAACAAAGGGCGGCAGCGATTAAAGATGTGCGCCCCCTTATTTAGGAGCAAACAGCTAAAGCTGCGCTTGAAGATCATCCTATATAGTACCTTTATTTTATCAGTGGTCCTGTACGCCTGCGTGGTGTTGGCCAACGCCTCCAACACCGACCTAAAGTATCTCCAAACCCTACAAAACCTATCCCTACGCAAAATCCTGTCTGCTCCTATCCGAACAACAACTTCCGCCATTCACCAAGAAACCCACGTCCCTTATATCAACGAGGCCATTAACAAACGTGCCTCTTCCATCTGGGCGCGCATCCGACACCATCAAAATCCCACCATACACAATATTGGGAAAGGCGATCCCAAGCACCGAAAACCTGCCAGAATCAAAGCATATTGAAGAAAAACAAAATTAAAAAAACAGCACGACTGCAAAATTATGTGCGCCCAACCCTTCCTGGATCAGGCCACGCTCCCCCGCAGAGGCCGCCATCATCGGCAGCCCAGGAGTCAGCTACCCGCTGCCGCACAGCCTAACTGCGAACATTGTAAATATTGTACATAGCCAAGTCTGTACAGTGTAGTGCGTGTGATATTGGGACGTAGGTGGTATGCCCAGGGGTGTGTGTGTCTGTGTGTGTGCGCGTGCGCAAGATAAGTGCAGTGTAGATATGTAAATATAAAAACAAGAAAAAGAAAGACAGAGACAAATAATGAGATAAAACTGGTTCTCGGCGGCCTCAGAACAGGTCGCCGTATGGGTTTTAGAAGAACACCAAAGACAATAAAAAACCATACCCAGAATTATAAACCCATGTAAATTTAGAGTCTGTAAGCCGTTTCCAATGTACCGGCACAAGGGAATAAGTTACAAATAAAAAGCCTTAAGCCTCTTTGTATATTCATTTCAATCTTTGCCATTTTTCTCCCGCTACGATCTAGTTACCAGTCTGTATTTTTTTAACTTTTTTTAACTTTTACCTTTTTTAAATAAACAATCAGGATCACAAAGGGGAAAGGTACAGTGGGCGGGCTGGTTTTACTTTATTTATTCATGTTTGCTTACATTTTGTTGCAACATTTTAGAAAGAATAGGTGTGCGCACCCGCGCAAAGTTAGCAAGTGAGATCTAGTTGATCATTTAAATCGGTCCACACCTCATGATACCTATGCATTTTGTATCGCTCTGCTCTGAGCCACTTTTTGAACACAAATAAATTAGGATAATCTGCACTCAGGCAATAATGGTAGAAAGCCATTATCAACCACATTTGAGTCAGTGCAGTGTTGCCTTTCTTAATCTTCCAGGATAGAATTATTGACACTGTCATATATTCCGCCCTGCTTCCAACCAGCACGCCAATTTTATGTTTAGTCCATTTCCAGATCTCAGATATGTTTTTGCAGGTGGTAATTCTGTGTATCTGCGTGTCAACTTTTCCACAACGTTTACACCATGGGACTGTTGCTAAATTATGTTTACCTTTCTTTAATTCCGTGGGGATTAGTTCATTCACAAAGAAGTACACGGACACTTTCCAATCAAGTGGAACGTAAATTTTTTGAAAAATTTTCCATATGCGATCCCATGTTGTATTTGGATATTTTGCAACAATTGCTGGCACAGACAAATACTCTTTTAAGAACTCGATGTACAAATGTTTGGTCGTAAAGCATCCTGACTCCGTTGTAAACAGTGGCAATAGATGTTGATAGTCCTTTACTACCTGTCGAAATGCAGAAGGTGGGGTCGTATCTGAGGACGTCAGGTAATGACAAAAGTCCATTTCCTGACGACTTCCCTGTCCGTTGAGTGCACCCAAAACAGAACGCAATAACAGCGCTCTGCACTTCACGTACACATCTGTGAGATTCCAGCCTCTTTCAGTTATTTTCCGGCGTAACTGAGTTCGAGCTACTTGAACTGATTCCGCAAAATATAATAACCGATTGCCCGTTCCAAACGCTGAGAGTATTTTTGGTGCATTGGTATTACCTGCGCTGCGTACCATATTTTGGCTAAAACAAATGTGTTCACATGCCAAATTTTTTGAACTAGATTTAAGTTTCGTGTTAACTGGGACTGCATGAGGTAAAAGCATGTATTAACAATTCGTGTCCAATTCCTCTCAATTAGGTCTTCCAGCTTTGAGGTGAAGGTCAGCCCTAAGACTTTTAACGCCCTACTGCGGGTAAACAAAGCATCTTCCATTGTCCAATCATTCAATGTTAGTAGCTAGGACTTGTCAAAGTTGATTTGTGCTCCGGACGCCCTTTGGTATTCGTTTAACAATGGTGTAATAGCATTAAAGTCCCCCGAATGAGTAAGTATCAGGGTGACATCATCAGCATAAGCGAAGATTCTCTCACCACTCGAAGGATGGGCTTTCTGTGCAAGGATATTCGTCATACCTCGAATCAGCGGTTCTATACCAAGGTGTAGAGAAGCATCGATAATGGACATCCCTGCCGTATAGATTGCAGGATCGATACTGGTTGCGTGTAAAATCCATTTATTTGAATTCTCGAATGCGCCTTGTCATAGATGCGTTTAATGAGGCTTTGAAAGTCCACAGAAAATCCAAATTGTCTTAAAACTCCCCAAAGATAGCCATGATGAACCTTGTCAAAGGCGCTTGTGAAATCCAGGGCTAAAATTGCCGCAGTCAAGTCTGGGTCCTGCTCACAAGCAATAATAGTATCCCGGAGTGTCATGAGAATGTGCGTAATTCTCCTTTCTGGAATACCGCATGTCTGTCCCGGTCCAATGACATTTGACAGAACTGCCCGCACACGATTGGCAATTATCTTGCTGAACAACTTAAAATCGGCATTCAGTAGTGTAATAGGATGATATTCGTTTAATGTTCTTGCCGCTGAATGTTTGGGTATTAAAACAATAATTCCTTCGTTGAAACCAGACATTTCACTCTCGTTCTGTTGCAACTCTAACATTACTCCAAGCAGTGTGTCTTTTACAGTCTCCCAGTTCTCTTTGTAAAACCGGTAGCCCAGGCCATCTACTCCCAGTGCCGATGTCATGCTGGCTGATGTGAGTGCTGTCCATAGTGCTGTCAAGGTTATTTCCGCATTTAATGCCTCATTATCTTCTGGTGATAGTTGTTCCACAATGTTCTTGTAAACATTTTGCTGTGCTGCAACATTGACTTCCGTTTTCCCAAATTTGGAAGAAAAGAAATTGTAGGCCTCTGCTAAGATATCTCGTGTTGTGGTCAGTACCTCTCCAGATGTGGATTCCAAAGCAGAGATATATTTCTGCGTTCCGCGGCACTTTTCAGACGCAATGTGATAGAGTGAGGTTTTCTCTTCACCCTGTAGCGAGTTCTCTCCCGCTCGTTGTAGTGTTCCCCTACAGAGTTCTTCCTGAAGAGAACAAATTTTCTTCTTTATTGCTTCGATGTGATGCGTCACAGTTTCTCCACCTTGTTGCCTCCTTTGTTGTTGGTATCTATCGTTAAGCAGTTCATAGTAATACTGCAAATACTTTCTTCTATCCTTTGCCTTTTCTATGCCTTCACTCTTGTAAAAATTGCGTATGGCAGGCTTCAGAGTCAACAGCCACTGAGGTAACTTGTTGGCGGTTCTACTCTTCGCGGTTCGAATCCAGCTTATCCACCTCTGTTGAAACTTGGATTTAAGCATCGTATCCTGTTAGAGGGCATTGTTTAATTTCCAGGAACCTCTTCCAATCGGTGGTGGTCTGTCGGTGTGCATTATTTTCATGATCAATGCATGATGATCGCTAAATGGCACTGGTCTCACTTGGATGTCCTGAACCTGTGATGTCATCGTCTCACTTACGTAAAATCTATCTATTCGCGAAGCAGCAGAGTTACGATGGAAGGTAAACTCGACATAGTTGGAATGTTTTTTTTTCCCATGCATCCCGCAGTTTTAAGGACTTACACAGACTATCTAACACTGGCGAGGGGTAATATTGGCCCTTCTGGTCTTTGGCATTGATGACACAATTGAAATCTCCTCCAAGGATCAAATTGTCGTATTTATGGCGCAAAAAGAAAGGCAATTACTTAGCCAGGAATTCTTCACGTTCCTTTCGTCTGTGGGACCCAGATGGCAAGTATACGTTAACTAATAGGGTGTTATTTTCAGTCAATAAAGATGTAATTCTACCACGGGCATGCGTTTCTGTGAGGCGCACTCCACATGTTGCACGATACACTATTGCTGTACCACGCTGTTCCTCTCCCACGTTTGATATATAGGTATATTGGGGCCCAAAGAAATCCAGACAATGCTCGTTATTTTCTTGGACAAACAGAAAATCAATGTCATAATCAAATACAAAGTCGCGCACTAACTAATGTTTTCTTTGTGCAGTTCCGCAAACAATTTACATTCACTGATGCCAAGGTTTGGAGGAGGAGTGCCATCAACTACACCGGAAAAAGAAGTTGCTAATACACAATGCCGCCACTAATTCACTCTTGGTCTACCGGCTTGCTCTTCTTTTTAGATTTCCTTGTTGGTGATTCCTCCTTTGTATCCGGATCTTTTTTCTTACGTTTGTCTAATCGAGGGTCACGATTGCTAACTTGCACTTCACGCACATAGGGCTGTATTATTATATTACTGTCTTCCAAAGTATCAGCTACTGCCATTTACTCCACTAGGGGGGCCGAAGTTGCTGGTTTAGTCGCCGCTGAATTATGCTCAATCTTGTCGTCCAATACTGTCGTTTCGCCATCTGCTATATATTCACTTCGTGGTGCATCAACCACCACTGAATCTGTCGAACACTGGGACTCCAAACCGTTAATGTCACCGGTGACCAGAGTGTGTGGAGTTTCCGCGTCATTCTGCCTCGTGTCAGTCATCGATGCGGGTTTGTCATCCTCGCTGCTTATGCCTGCCTGCCGGTCGTCTATTAACTCCGTGTCGGCTGCCGGTAAAATGGGGTGTGCATCTTTTTCGATGTCCACATTTTGATTCACTACCCTTGGTTTCGGTAAGGCTCCAGATGCCAGCTTGGCCCATGTAAAGGTATCCTGTGCACTGTTCGGTGTACGTGGTACGAATTTACGTGGACATTGATTACGTAAGTGGCCCGCTGAATGACAAATTGCACAAGTAGTAGGTTGATCTGGATAACTAACCAAAGCGAATGTCCCTCAATATTAATGAATGACGGTATATGTTTCTTCAATAGTAGATGAACCGTGCGCACTCCGTTTGTCACCTTATAACAATAATTCTCATTCCATGCATCATCAGTTACCTGTAGTATATTCCCATATAGTTGCAAAGCCACGCTTATTTTCAAATTTGTGATATGTAGTGGCAAATTGAATATCTTAACCATACGTCTTCCGAATCCGGCAACATCAATAAACACCTTGGTTCGTTGTCCATTTGACAGAATGAAACTAGCTTCCCCATTTGTCTGTTTTAACACTCGGTCTACCAAATCTTGCGAACTGCATTTAATGAAGATATGTCGAGAAATGCCATTTATTTGTAATGCTGTAACCTCATCTTCTTCTAACTTAAGCGTGTTGAATATCCATTCATGTATCTCGTACGCAGTCGGTCGACTAATATCTCTTTCTACAAAACTTATCACCAATGTTGTTGGACTGTCGGCCATGTCGATTATGTCGTATTAATTACCATATTAAACAAAAAAGAATACTAATATTACGACTTTAACGTCGTCACTTCGCAGAAAACGTGCACTGTAAACAGCCGTAATATCGCCGTAAAGTAAACACTAGCCGCGAGCGCAACACAACTTCCCTCTGTGCCGGCCGGCAAGGGACCTAACTCGACCTTCACCGCACGGCAACTCAAGGCCGACTGAGTTTTTGACATATCGCAGTATTAAAGAGAAATGTGTTTTTTATGACATCAGTAGTGTCATACCTGCACTGAGAAATAGTGTGTCCTTAATTTCATCATTAATAGAGCCCCTTATGTAATCGGATATGCACTCAGTAACTTCATTTTGTATTGTTTTGGAATGCCCTGTAAAAACGGATTCTAGGCTGGAATAGTGATTTTGATGGGGCTTCTCTCTATATATGAATCCAAAAGTTCCTTAAAATTACCTTTATTTAAAAGAGTCCTCGCTTTCATTATGCTAGCGAAATGCCATGTCTTGTCTACTTAAAAATAAAGCAACCCTAATGGGATATTGCATGAAAAGTCTGTGAAGGGTAATGTTCTGATTGTATTTTGCAATATATAGACATGAGCTTTCCTGAAGAGCATCCGCAATTTTGTTTGTGCTTTTTCCCAGCTCTTTCAATCCGACACAATTCCTTAAATGCTCTATCCGCCACACCATTGTTGTTCCACGTGTCCTTTGTAATGCTGATAAGCAAACATGGCCAGCAGGACAGATTTTGATAATAGCTACTTCCGCACAACCATTTATGTTCCTCATACCAATGAGTCTTAAATTTCCTGCTGTATTTTGAAGATGCTCCAGCGCAAGGTTTTTCTAAAGATGCCACTGATGTTAGCCTACCAACATTTACCATGTCACATTTGTCATCATTTTTCCATAAAGAAAAGGATGTTTGGAGAATGGAGCACACCAAGTTGTGTATTGGATTCATTGTAATTCACTACACTTTCTGTATCACACAATAATCACTGGTCACATAAAAAAAAATTACATTTCGTTTTTACTCAGGATGCAAAACGATAATACACAGTAGCACAACACGCGGGGCTTGCTTCAAGTGCGTTGCCACTTTTACCAACATATTTCTTTTCAATCAATGAAAAAGTAGGAAGAAAATCCTGTATTGTGTTTGCAACATGAGCTGGTGCAGAATATATGGTATATGGCTTCTGTAGTCATGGTAACCAACAATACATTCTGCCCCTCCAATCACTTCTCACCCGCTGCATGTGTTACTGCTAGAAGATGAAACATAACCATGTAATTATTAAATTATAGATGAGTCGTATTTATTACACATCTATAATTTAATAATTATTTCGCTTCACTGTGGTGTTCCAAATCCGGGAATGACATAGAAGCCACGGCTACAGTAAAACCAGGTGCAAACACGAATGAAGTAACTAACTCAGCAGTGAAAGAAATGAAGGACTTCACTTCAGATGACTGTGTGGTAGTAATTAGTGGTCCAAATGACTTGAATTGAGATTTTACTGGTGATAACCTTATGCCCAGCCTAAATTCAGTGATTCCTCATCTCCAAAGGACAAATGTTGTTCTTGTAAAGCTGCCTAGAAGGCACGACATTATCCAAAATTCTCCCTTCCATAAATATGTTGAAAAGGTTAACCTAAACATCTCAAACTTCTGCAAAAGCTTCAACAATGTAAAATTAATAAGCACTTATAGTGCTGATAGGAAGCTTTACACTCATCATGGTCTTCATTTCTATAGTAAGGGTAAGAAAGTGCTTGCAAATGCAATACAAAAGGCTTTTTTACAACTAATAGAAAGGGAAAGCAACAAAATGTAGTTAGTCAAGGCTTTCCGGATACACTTCCAAATGTTACCTCTGAAATTAACATAAATTCTGGTATTTTGAACTCGGAAAATTATCACATTAAAGGTGATTTAAAACAGGTAAGGGGTGCTTCTCCACAAAGGAAGGATACTAATCAAATAAGCATTTTCCACTTAAATATTCAGAGCCTCAGAAATAAACCAGAAAGTTTAGAAATTTTATTGCAAGATGTTAATAAAGTAGATGTGCTCAGTCTTACTGAGCATTGGTTAAAGAAAGAAGAAGTGAGTTGTTATAATATAGCAAATTTTACATTATCAAGTAGTTTATGTAGAACAAATATGAAAAACGTAGGGACTTGCATTTATGTAAAATCTGGTATTAATTTTCAGAATGTTAAAAAATTTGAATACTTAAATGTGGAGCAGCATTTCGAAGTTAGTATTGTAAAATCGAATGATTATAAGGTTGTAATAATTTGTGTGTATAGAAATCCTGGTAGTGAATTGCAAATATTACTTCAAAATTTGGAAATCATTATGGAATATTACAAATTGAAAACTCAAGTTATTTTAACTGGTGATTTTAATATCAATTTTTTAAAGGACAGAAACGAAAAGAAAATGATTGTAAATTTGTTAAATATATATGACCTACAAGTCATAATAAATGAGCCTACCAGAGTTCAAAATAGTGCTAAAACTGCAATAGACCAAAATAGTCTTAAACACATATGCATTTCAGTATACTTCATTAGTGTATGAAACAGGCTTTTCAGATCATTTTGGGCAACTAGCTCTATTAGAATCCAAATTTGAGAAGATTAATACAACTTTAACTAATAAAAAAGTATTCAAAGCAGTTAGGGAAATCAATGATACCAATGTCAATTATTTTAACTTTTTGTTGTCAGAGGAACGGTGGGATGATGTGTACAAATTAAATGGTGTAAACTGTGCATATGATAAATTTTTAAAAACTATTACCCACTACTTTAATGTAGTTATTCCCCTTAAAAAAGTAAATGTAAATAGTAGAAGAGCAAGTAAAGACTGGATTACTCAAGGAATACTAAATTCAAGTAAGAGGCTTAGATTCTTAAATAAGTATGTTAAAGAGAATATCACAACTCATGATTTCAGGGTGTACCTGCAAAATTATAAGAAAATATGTAACAAAACCGTTAAGCAAGCAAAAAGGTTATCAATAAACAAGAAAATATGTGAAAAAACTTATAAATCCAAGTCTATTTGGCACATTATTAAAAGAGAGACAGGTAAACATAATGAATTGCACAATATCAATTCAATTAAATACAATGGTGAACTAATTTCTGAAGCTAATGAAGTTGTGAATTCTTTTAACACCTATTTTAATGAAATAAATAATTATTCTAATCTTAGTCAAAAGAATAAAATAGAGGAATTTAAAAATTTACCATATTTTCCCTTTTCCTTATTTCTTTTGCCAACAGATATTAATGAAATTAACTCAGTAATAAGGAGCCTTAAAAATAAAAAATCTTGTGTGGTTGATCAGCTTTCCAGCCTTATAATAAAGAAATGTGGTGTGCATATTAGCAAACCTTAAACTTATTGAATAAATCTTTCATTTAATATAGGAAAATTTCCAGACTGCTTAAATATGTCAAAAATAAAACCACTATTTAAAAAAGGATCACGAAAAGAAATAGAAAATTACAGACCAATTTCTCTACTATCAACTTTTTGTAAAATAATCGAAAAAATGTTTAGAAGGTTAATGTCTTTCTTTAATAAACACAATTTATGGATAGACCAGCAACATGGTTTTCGGAAAGGTATATCGACTGATACTGCTATTATGCAATTTCTAAAAGAAGTATACTACAATATGGATAGTAAAAATAAACTTTGTATTGGGCTATGTTTAGATTTGTCTAAAGCATTTGACCTGGTCAATCATGATATATTATTATCCAAATTAAATTCATATGGCATCAGAGGGACTGTAAACAACTGGTTTGCCTCGTATATAAAAGACAGAAAACAGATAGTGGAATTACAGTTTTTAGATGCACTTTATGATGAACATTGTGAAATGAAAATTATAAAATGTGGAGTCCCTCAGGGTTCTATCTTGGGCCCCTTTCTATTTCTATTTTAAGTTAATGATATACCCCATAATGTAGATAAGGAAAATATTAAACTTACTATTTTTGCAGATGAGACAAACATACTCATCACTGTTAATGATAAAGGTCATTTACTTCAAAATGTAAGTGAAATTAATGAAACTATTATGTCATGGCTTGATCAAAACAGACTAATTTTAAACAAAGATAAAATAGTAGCAACAGGTTTTCGGCATAAACTAAATAGAAGTATTACCTTCCCTGACCTTAATTTGGATGGCATCAACATTTCATATGTAAAAGATACAACAATTTTAGGATTGTGGTTAAATCAAAACTTGGATTAGACTATACATATAGAAGATATGATTAAAAAGTTAAGTAAGTAGTGCTATGCTTTAAAAACATTAAAAATGATAACAGATGTAAAGACAGTCCAAATGGCATATTTTGCATATTTTCATTCCCTTATGAATTATGGTATCATCTTTTGGGGTAATTCAAATATGTCAGAAAAGGTTTCTCGAATGCAAAAAAGAGCCATAAGAATAATAGTGAACCAACCTGCACATGTGAGCTATAGAGTGTATTTTAAGGAACTTCCATGTTTATACATATACAAAGTTCTTTTACATGTAAAAGATAGTTTAAGTTGCTTTAAAACATATGCAGTGACACACCAGCATGATACAAGAAACAGTTCAAACCTACTACCACGTTATACAAATATTCCTTCACTTCAATTGCTGTTAAGCTTGACTTTGTACATACTCTGTATCATATTGTTATAATTTGTATTGTATGTTCTGACGTTGTCCATTGCTGTAAAGATCGACAATAAAATTATTAATAATAATAATAACAATAATAATAACAATAATAATAATAATAATAATAATAATAATAATAATAATAATAATAATAATAATAATAATAATTATTATTATTATTATTATTATTATTATTATTATTATTATTATTATTATTATTATTATTATTATTATTATTATTATTATTATTATTATTATTATTATTATTATAGTGGTTTACCTCTTTATTTAAAACAGATTGACAACCAAAAGATTTTTAAATTGAAACTATATAAATTTTTAAGTGAAGCATGTTTTTATTCTATTCAAGAGTATTTCGAAAGTTAAGTTATATTATTATATTTTGGCATTTTCAATTTCAATTTATTCATCCCCTATATTTCATACAGAGGATACGTCATTTTACATTATAAGAAAAACATAAAAATACACTCAATAGTCTACTGTATGCACTGCTTAGAAACTAAAATGTACATTGTTTATTTTCCATTTTTTGTTTTGTACTCTTATACATGTTTTTTGTAATTTCTGTATTTAATTTTTGTACTTAAATTTTGTAAACATTTTTGTTTTGACATGTCCACAATCTTGTACAGAGATTTAAAGAATGAATAAATTGAACTGAATTGAATTGAAAAGTACTAAGAAGCCAGATAGAGAATGACTTCAATGTTGACTACAGGACATTAGTGACATACTACTTCTGTAAATTGTTTTAAAGCACACTTTTAGGAATCTCTTCACTTGTTGCATGCAACAACCAACAGTCTTGAATATTTTATTGCAATTTCAACCAAATTCCCAGTGTATTGATAATTACTTCTGAAACTCCTTTAAGACTTCAAATTTTCAGGTGTTGCTGCTCACATAAATATACTGCACTTTCTATCAGCTTCTCACATAATCTCAAGCAAATTTCAAATATGTATGAGGTGATCTGCCTATATATATCTCTTAAATTTTTAGGTCGCTCACCATATGTGTTAATAAAAGGGATTAATTCTTTTCCTGATAAGTCGTAACCAAAGCTTTAATTTGTTTGTTTTATAGTCAATTGTTAATGCCCTTGTGTTTATATTAAGAACTGATCAATGTCAGTGTAGCAACAATGCCATGTACAACCTCAAATGAGAAAAGAAAGTTGTTAAGAACCTCATAGTAACAGCTGGAGCTCAAACCAAGAATTTTCAACACTTAAAACATCATGGCAGGATATTTGTGTATAGATCCAAAAGGTTCATGCTTTGAGTCCCACCAAATATAGTTTCCAATATAGTGCCTATTCATGGCTGATGTGAAAGGTGAGTTTTCAAAGATCCACTTTAAGTCATCAATTTCAATTTTCATTGTCACACAGTTTAGAGTGCAACATGACTTTGATTCTGTATTTGGTTACATTACAGAATTCTGGTAGCAGCAGATACTCATGGACTTTAATTATCTACAGTTTACTGCCGAATAGCTCTGTTTCCTTTCCTGCATTGAGCATAGAATAAAATACAGCATAAAAAAAATCTAACACATTTTTCTAAAAAAGACAAAACTTCAGATAACAAAAAATCTGGAATTTATCAAGTTAAGTGTTTAGAGTGTGGTTGTATTTCCATTGGTAGGACCAGAGCGAAGGAATATTTCAGAAATATTAAATATAAACAGACAAATAAATTGGCAGTGGCTGATCATTTTTGGTCATCTAAACATGAAATAAACCCAAAAGTTAAATTATTGAAATAACTGAATGGACCAATAGATTTAATGGTTTGGGAGAGTTATTTATTTTGAAAGATAAAGATTACGTGACAAATTTTGATATCCTGCCAATAGAAGCCCAGGTAGGAGGCAGAAAGATAGCGAGCTATTCCTTAACTTCCGGTAATAATCAAAGGTTATTCAGTCAAGAGGCTGAGGATGAAACCAATGCATTTTGAAATCATCCTGGAGGATTTTACATACAGATAAGTAATTAGTGAAGTGTGTTGCTAAAGATGTTGGCATATTTGAGCAGCTGGAACATAAACAAAATGTTCAAAACATCTGGCAATTAAAAAAAAAAAGAAGCAAGTAATTATTAATTACACAGAAAATGAAGCTAGTTACAGTGGAATAATGAATATAATACAAATAAAATAATTAGTGATTCTTTTCCACTTATCTTAAGAAGTTGATGACAATTCTTCTTTGACAACGACAACGAATGTGTGTTTGACTGACGATGTGGGCAAATGCTCATGAAATTAATTTCAATGAGAAAAGATAGAATTGTCATCAACTTCTTAAGATAAGTGGAAAATAATCACTAAATATTTTATTTGTATTATAAAAGTAATTATTAATTTATAGATGAGTCATATTACACATCGGCTTCACTTTCGTACCTATTTTGAGGACATGTTACGCAAACCATCGTTTGCATCGTCGGCTCTTATGCGACTAAAGCTTGATCCAGTGGTGTGGGCAATTCTGGAGTTGCTGCTGCCATCTGTTGATTTAGTGATGAACTTAAATGTGGGATTTCAAAGTTCATTAGTTGGTTTTTATGTTTTTCTATGTATATTCTCTCCCATATGACGAGTTCACTATGTTTTTTTACATATTTTAGTAATTTGGTGCTATCTTCAATTTCATGATTTTCAGACCAGAAATGAGCTGCTATTGCAGACTTATCAATATTTTTGTATCTTAAGTGCCTGAAGTGTTCTTTCTTTCTAGTGCCAATGTTTCTTTTGTCCTCCCTATGTAAATTTTTTCAGTCTTTACACTTAATCTTTTAAATGCCTGACTTTTCTTCTGGTTTTATCTTATCAGTATTATTACTGTGAAATAGGTTTTTAATGTTGTAATTGATTTTTGGTGCCAATGTTATATTGTATTTCTTGAATATTTTTTGGAACATTTTTGTGGCCCAGAGGTGGCAAATCTAATTTCTTGTTTTATTGGTGTGAGAGCAGTGATCTGTTTTAATCTCTTATGAAGTTTGAATTATTTTAGTTTTTTATCTACAAGGTTTTTTCCATATTGTGACTTTGTGGGTTCGTGAAATGAAAAGTCCAATTTCACCACTCAAAAATGTTCTTTATTTCCACCGACTTACAGTTAAACACTTGCCAATTACACAAAATTACGTAATGCACACAATTACGATTCACCAGTTCGTCCGTTATCGTTCCGATGCACGTACACGGCGCTACTTCACTAGCACGTCAAACACTAACTGTCTCTCTGAAACCCTTTTATAGGAATGTCAGTGTTTTTCTAGAAGTCTCTAATCACCGAACGTTCCAGACCACCGGAGAAGGGGAGAGAAACAACGAGGGACCGGTGACACTACCGCAAATCACCCCTCAGTTAGTGACAGGAGACAGATGAGTGGGCGTGGCGTGGCCTCCGGCCCCTTCTCAGCTGTTGTCTGTGGTGCTTCCCGATAACTGGGTGACAATATCCATTTTTAATTGCAGTTTTTAAGATTTGATGGTATTCGTTTTGATATTCTTGCTGGCTGTGGGGTAGATTTACTAATCTGTGTGTAAGACTGTTGATGGTTGCATGTTTGTGTGGAATTGGGTTGAAACTATTTGCTTTGATGTAATTATGTGTGTGTTGCTTTTCTATGGATGCCAAATTCTAGTTTTTCATTGCTTTTTGTGATTTTAAGGTCCAAAAAAGGTAGAGTACAGTCCTCTTCAGATTCTACTGTGAATTGTATTCTGGGTTCTTGAAGGTTGAGTAGTTTCAAAGCAGCATCTATTTGTTTGTAATAAATATGACTCATCAATAAATTAATAATTATTTCGCTTCACTGCGGTGTTCCAATACAGTTAAATCTCAATATAAGGAAGTAATTGTTTTTAAGATTTCATCTTTGAAATTGGCTGTCAGGGGTAGAGGGATACTGCAGATTTAGTATGTAAGACCCTGTATGAATGACAAAAGGAAAAGGAAAAATATAGTTGGGGAATAAAATGCAAAACCTATTTACAAATACACAGCTTAGTACAGAGTACCACTTTGTTTTTAATACATAATTAGTTGATTCACTCAATTCTTTTAACATAGAAAACTTTTTAATACCAAAGTACCCAGGTAGATATTTCTTAAAAATTAGAAGTTAATGATACAGTATTGGACAACTGATTATTAACTTTACAACTTACAAACAAAATATAAAATATATTCATGAAAGAGCAAAATTTTACATAGGAAACTGAATGAAATGAAAATCATTCTTTTGACTTTCAAGGTATCCTTGTTACATCAAAGTCCTTCATCTTTCTAATGTCTTATTTTTCACAGTCTTGAATCTTGCAGTTCATCTTTAACGCCCTCAGTCTTGCACACATTTGATAGGTTACTACTTTAATGGAGAAAAAAAAAAAAAAAAAAAAACAAGTGTTTCTCAATAGTCCTTATGTTAATGAAACACATTACAGGAATTTTTCATGGACAAAATTCCTTACAAAACATTTAGTATTACTAAAATTTTTAGTTTCTGACAACTATATTGGAAAACAAGTTTGCTTTGAAGCCAACATAAACATCTTTAGGTTTATATATTTAATATACCAGAGAGAGGTATAATACATAGCACATAAAAACAAGGAACATAGAGGTACATAAAAAACATTTAACATGCATTGAAACTATATTACAAGTTTACTTGCAGTAATTCATTTCAAACAGATAAACTGTTGAAAGAGTTTTAGGTCATATATAAAGAATGTTGTATTCACAGTTAACAGCAGCTTTATTATTCTTTAAGTTCCTTATATCATCAGGATTTGAAGTATGAATGTTTTCATATTAACATTTTTACAACTTACATAATTTTAACCATGCAGAGTGAAATAGCTTGGTTTGCAGTGAGCCTGTTTCTCTCTGCTGTAAGTTCCTTAGAGCATGAGGGTTTGAAGTATGAATGTTTTCACATTAACACATTTACATCTTACAACACTTTAACTACGCAGAGTGAAATAGCTTGGTTTGCAGTGAGCCGGTTTCTCTCTGCTGTAAGTTCCTTATATCATGAGGGTTTGAAGTATGAATGTTTTCACATTAACACATTTACATCTTACAACACTTTAACTATGCAGAGTGAAATAGCTTGGTTTGCAGTGAGCCTGTTTCTCTCTGCTGTAAGTTCCTTAGAGCATAAGGGTTTGAAGTATGAATGTTTTCACATTAACACATTTACCACATCATTTTAACTATGCAGAGTGATATAGCTTGGTTTGCAGTGAGCCTGTTTCTCTCTGCTGTAAGGTCCTTATATCATCAGGGTTTGAAGTATGAATGTTTTCACATTAACACATTTACCACATCATTTTAACTATGCAGAGTGAAATAGCTTGGTTTGCAGTGAGCCTGTTTCTGCTGTAAGTTCCTTATATCATGAGGGTTTGAAGTATGAATGTTTTCACATTAACACATTTACAACTTACATCATTTTAACTACGCAGAGTGAAATAGCTTGGTTTGCAGTGAGCCTGTTTCTCTCTGCTGTAAGTTCCTTATATCATGAGGGTTTGAAGTACGAATGTTTTCACATTAACACATTTACAACTTACATCATTTTAACTATGCAGAGTGAAATAGCTTGGTTTGCAGTGAGCCTATTTCTCTCTGCTGTAAGTTCCTTAGATCATTAGGGTTTGAAGTATGAATGTTTTCACATTAACACATTTACAACTTACATCATTTTAACTATGGAGAGTGAAATAGCTTGGTTTGCAGTGAGCCTGTTTCTCTCTGCTGTAAGTTCCTTAGATCATTAGGGTTTGAAGTATGAATGTTTTCACATTAACACATTTACAACTTACATCATTTTAACTATGCAGAGTGATATAGCTTGGTTTGCAGTGAGCCTATTTCTCTCTGCTGTAAGTTCCTTAGATCATTAGGGTTTGAAGTATGAATGTTTTCACATTAACACATTTACAACTTACATCATTTTAACTATGCAGAGTGATATAGCTTGGTTTGCAGTGAGCCTATTTCTCTCTGCTAGTCGAGTGATGTAAGTTCCTTATATCATCAGGGTTTGAAGTATGAATGTTCTCACACTAACACGTTTACAACATCATTTTAACTACGCAGAGTGAAATAGCTTGGTTTGCAGTGAGCCTGTTTCTCTCTGCTGTAAGTTCCTTATATCATCAGGGTTTGAAATATGAATGTTCTCACATTAACACATTTACAACATCATTTTAACTATGCAGAGTGAAATAGCTTGGTTTGCAGTGAGCCTGTTTCTCTCTGCTGTAAGTTCCTTAGATCATGAGGGTTTGAAGTATGAATATTTTCACATTAACACATTTACAACATCATTTTAACTATGCAGAGTGAAATAGCTTGGTTTGCAGTGAGCCTGTTTCTCTCTGCTGTAAGTTCCTTATATCATCAGGGTTTGAAATATGAATGTTCTCACATTAACACATTTACAACATCATTTTAACTATGCAGAGTGAAATAGCTTGGTTTGCAGTGAGCCTGTTTCTCTCTGCTGTAAGTTCCTTATATCATTAGGGTTTGAAGTATGAATGTTTTCACATTAACACATTTACAACATCATTTTAACTATGCAGAGTGAAATAGCTTGGTTTGCAGTGAGCCTGTTTCTCTCTGCTGTAAGTTCCTTATATCATCAGGGTTTGAAGTACGGATGTTCTCACATTAACACGTTTACAACTTACATCATTTTAACTATGCAGAGTGAAATAGCTTGGTTTGCAGTGAGCCTGTTTCTCTCTGCTGTAAGTTCCTTATATCATTAGGGTTTGAAGTACGAATGTTCTCACATTAACACGTTTACAACTTACATCATTTTAACCATGTAGAGGGATATAGCTTGGTTTGCAGTGAGCCTGTTTCTCTCTGTTGTTCACGTGATGACCAATAATATGTTTTCTGATATTTTCCTTCCCATTTTTACAACATGCATGGAAACTCTTTCTTCTCCTCCAGCAGTTACAGTGCACAATTTCCTGAGGAAAATTATTGAAAAAGGTATTACACTTTATTTAACTATGTACTATTTCTATGAAATATATATCTCTAATTAAATTACAATCTATGGGAAACTACCACAACATTGCTTCAAAACATAACTCAATATAAGTCTGTTTACTTTGAGTCTGTTTAACACAGAGATCTATCTTCATTAGTTACTTAAGTATGTTCGGAGGAATTTAGTAATAGTGACATCCAAATTAATTGAAAAAAAACATTTTTTAACACCTTATCCACTTATATTTTTATTTTATGGAGTACTAGTTTCAGAGGGCATTGCTTCCGTTTTCAACCATGAAGTTTGAAAAAATAAAATAAAAATATAAGTTACAGAGTGTTAAAAATGCACTACAAATAGTTTTTTCAATTAGTTACTGCTGGATGAGAATGTCTCTTCTTAATACTGGCCAACATCTTTTGGGCAGCTGCTAATAACCTTTATCATTCTGTGCCCATAAACTTCAGTAATGTTGAAAGTATACTGGGCAGAAGAAATAATTATGAATATATACAAATATAAAAGTTTGTAATTTAAAACTTCACTTATAAGAAATAATAATGAAACAAATTTAAAAACAGAATTGACTGCCGGTATTTAAAAATTCATTACGCGATGTTTGATTTTTAAAATATATATCTTTTCCCAAATCATTAAATCTATCTGACCATTTATTTGTTTTAATTATTTAACTTCTAGATTTATTTCATGGTTAAATGACCAAAAATAAATCCGCTATGGCTGATTTATCAGTCTGTTTATACAAAATGTTAATTATGTTAATTCACATTTTAAAAAACTGTTAATGAAATTGTGACTTTGTGGGTTCGTAGAATTAAAAATCTAATTTGCAGAAATTCTAAATGTTCTTTATTTTGGTAGAAATACACTGATCATTTCTCACGTAACATTATGTCACATACACACCACAATCTACCAAGGTCGACAATAACAAACAATGTTCTGATCAGCTCTAGTTACAACAATACCCTTGTTACACAACTCGTCACTTCCTTAAATACCTCATTCATAATTTGAGAGATTTCTAGAACAATAAAGAAACTGAATAATCAAGATGTTACGAGAAATTTCCATTTATCTCAGTTTGTTTGTTTCGGTAAGTCTTTCATCTCAAGCGCTATGTTTATCTGCTTATGCAAGCTCGTTATCTACGTGAAACCTATTCGTCTGTTGTCTTTATCTGCGGGCTCTTTTAAGTGCGCAAACCGCGCTTATCTCTCAGCACCGAAATTTCCGTGCTTTTTCACTGCGACAATATTTCTACCCTTAAAAAAAAAAGTTAATAATTTAAAAGAATTTGCTTACCATCCTTGGGTTAATAAACATTTTCAAAAACTTTATAAACAGTTTGATATAACTTTAGTTCCTCAAAATAAATATATTATTAAAAATTTATTGCATTTCTCTAAAAAGGATTAAATTCATAGTAATAAAAAAATCTGGTATTTATCAGTTTAATTGTTTCGATTCTGATAAAGTGTATATTGGAAACACAAAACGCAATTTGGAAACCAGGACGACAGAACATTTTCATAACATTAACATCCCTCCTGTTGTTGGGGCATATTGACATCCACACCTCATTCGTTTCCATGTCGATCATTCCCAAGATCCAGTTGCCCTCTATGACGTGCCCTTGAGGAAACTTGTGTCGTCCTATTTTGCATTCGTCGATTTGAACGACGTGACCGCGACTGCCAATTTCCCCCCTTGCAGTATACTTGGTGGCATTTGACATCATGCACACTTCGTGACAGTAGCTGAACCAGTCTGATACAGTGATACAGTCCGTGAGCTCATACATGTATTTCCCACGGAGCACTTCATTATCGTCGTGTCGTAAGATTGTTTATGTGCAAAGCAGTGCATGAGTAACAAAATTTGACCAGGCAATAACTTAGCCTGCTCAAACCATGTTCCTTTGCACACAGACTGTGTCACCTATGTCTAGGACATTTATGCAGAGGTTGACAACAAGTTTTACATATCTTTCTCATGTTGGCTGCAACGCGAGAACCAGCTTGGTCGCCTACTTGCGCATGCGTATATGTACACCTTTGGACTTAGAAAATATTCTCGCGTCGCACAAAAGAAAGTTTCTTTGTTTCTAGTTACACTCTTGTACCACATTATATACACACTAAATGGTCTTGCCCAGTAGAGATGTGTCTGTTTCCAGACCCACGCTAGAAGTGACCGAATAACCAGAAAACCAGGTGGTCATACTGGTCCAAACCATTCCTCCTCTAGGGAGCAATTGCCTACATGATCCATACACTGTTACCCTCCCCTCCTGGCTGGAGAGGGTGGTCCTGTCGCGCAGACAAAAATGCTGACTTACACTAGTGGGTTACCACAATACTAGGCAGGACAAGTCCAGAGCTGGAAACAATAAAATCTACACTTAGCGCCAACTTTGTGGCAATACAGGACGACATATCATTGTCAAAAGATATAGTCCAAACAAGAGGAGTCCTACAAGGGGACCCGTTGAGCCTAGTCCTATTTAATGTAATGACGGCAGACATTAGTCAAGCTATATGCTCGACAAATGTTAAGCTGCTCATGAATATGACATGGCCATTTTTTCCAAGAATCCTGAAGACCTGCAAGAAGTCCTTGAGAACGTCAGAAATTGGAAGAACTCCATGGAAATAAATAGCTTGAAGATAAAAGCAATGAAGTTCAGAAAAGGAGGGAGACTATAAAAAGAAGGACTACTACAAGGCGGCGACACAGCCATAGAATTCGCTCCCAGTTTTGAATACCTGGGAGTGATGCTGCAGACCACAGGAACCACGTTCACCATGCACATTCAAGACCAGACCACACCAGCAATAAAAGCTGCGTACGACATCCCCAGGATAGAGAGTCTGTCCCTACCAACGGCGAAGGCACTCTTTGAACTCCAGGTTGCACCAACGGCCACATACGGAATTCAGATAATATGCAGTCATCTAATAGCAAAAAACCTCAAGAAATTGGAGAATGTCACAGCCAGATACCTCAATTACTATCTAAGTAGTCTTATCACTTAAGTACACAAGAAGCAGATACACCTACTTAACAGCACAAGAATCATATTTCACTCAAGACATTAGACTCTGTTTCAACTTACCAGAAACCCAAGCATATGAAGACACCATTGAAGAAAGACAAAACAAGGCCAATGAAATCCTGAGGGACATAATGAAAAATGAAGCAATGAAAATGGATGCATGGAAAGTTCCAAACTTCCCATTACACAACATGTATACACATTTTGCAGTGAATGGTTTTCACAGGGCTTACCATGATCCCAAGGAAGACTGCAGATGCAAGCTGTGTGACGAGCCATGCTCCAAATACCACCTGGTGAACAAGCATAACTGAGACATTCAACACAATAACAAAGGACCAGTGGAAGTTAAAATTTTCAAATTTTAGTATGTACACAATGTGTTTAATAAATCTTTTAAATAAATGCAAATCAGACCTAAGTATAACAAATAGAAAATTATTAGTTAAGTTAATTGATGGAAATTAATCCTTCAAATATACTAGCCCTGTATAGGCTAAGGTTTTGGATAGATAGAGTCAAACTGAAAAACTCAATGCCACTGCCGGGATTTGAACCACAGATCTCCTGCTTTCCGTGATTAATTTTCATAAATTAACTTAACTAATAAGAGTTTAATGATGAAGCCTGGGACTTAAGTACTTAAAATAGTAAGTCGCCACAAATGGTGTATCTCGAATACGAGAGCCCCTAGTGGTCTACCAGGATAATATAATGAGTCAATTGGAGGATTTAATGTCGCAATGGCACGTTGGCCATGGTAGCTTAATGAGTAAGAGTGACTGGACGGAAATCAGGAGATCTGTGGTTCAAATCCCAGCCGTGGCATTGAATTTTTCAGTTTGACTTTATCTCAGAAACTATTTGTAGTTGGTTTATTAATACTTGTCACTTATTTGTTTATATTTATGAGAGACTAGTTTGACTTTTATCTATTTAAAAAAAATTGCTACTCTTATATTACTGTTGAAAATTTATTGGTGTCACTCCATTAAAAGCTGGATTTACTTATTTAATCACATATTATTCCGAGTGAAAATAACACATTGTTACAAGCATTAGAAGACATTTGTCTCACTGCAGGTGAAAATATGAGATGAAGTACAGCTTGTATGTTCTGTTTATTTTTTAAAATAAATATCTTTTCATCGTGTAATGAATTTTGAAATACCGGCAGTCGATTCTGTTTTTAAATTTGTTTCATTTTCAGATTTTAGTAGTACTAACAAGAACATAGTAATTTGAACACTATAGTGATACTAGTAACAATGGCACTCCACTTTCTGAAATACTTCTTTTTATTCTATAGTGACGATAGTTAATTTGGATATAGTAATAAGAACATAATAATTTTTAAATTTGTTTCATTTTCTGATTTTGGTAGTACTAACAAGAACATAGTAAGATCTAGCGTTTGTAGCCTATAGCGATGACGACAGTTTTGTTTGTGGTTCTGGCTGACGAGGTGGATAAATTTCCATGAAATCGCAATCCCGAACAATTTATAAAAAAATTTTCATCATTTCTTACAAGATAAGTGAAGTTTTAAGTTAAAAATTATTATATTTGTATATAAAAGTCATATGAACTGCCTTACAATAAAATACAAGGGTTGACTGCTAAGTCCCAGCCGTCACACAGAGATGGCGCCACTGGGCCAGTTTGATGGATAGTATCATATAATTTAACTCTAGACTATCTTGTATCCCTAGTAACAGCTCAATAGTTTATTTAGTTTTTGAATGACTGCATTTTAAACAAGACAAGTGTAGAGGTTTCATGAAAATGGACAATTTGGAAAAACGAGCAGTGATTAAATACTTACATTTGAAAAGCTTAACGCCTACAGAAATCAAGGAGGAAATGCACAGTACATTGAAAGACTCTGTCCCTTCGTATATAATGATTAAAAGGTGGGTTGTAGAGTTTAAAATAGGATGCACGAGCACTAGTGATGAGCCTCACTCTGGAAACCCTGTGGAAGTCTCAATTCCAGAGATCAATAAAAAAAATTCATTGCTTAGTAATGAAACACCGCAGATTAAAGTTGTCTGAGATAGCAGAGGCTATAAACATAAGAAAAAAAACATGCAAATAATATTTCAAGTAATGTGTTGGGGTTTCACAAGGTGCCTCTTGTTGGTGATGCAAGATGGGTGTTGCGTTTGTTGACCCCTGATTGAAAGAAGGGGAAAAGAAAAGAAAAAGAAAAGAAAAAAGAAGAAAAACTGTTTCTGTTAAGAATTTGGAGCTCTACCGTAAAAATGCCAGTGAATTTTTGAGACAGTTTATTACCATGGTCAAAACTTGGATACATCACTACACTCCAGAAAGTAAATCAGTCCAAATAGTGGTTTGTGCCAGGTGAATCAATTCCAAAATAGGCAAAATGAATTTTGTTAGCTAACAAGGTTATGGCAAGTGTTTTCTGGGATGCACAGGGAATTAGTTTTATTGATAACTTGGAAAAGTGTAAAAGTAATACTGCTGACTACTACACAAGCTTACTACAACATTTGTGTGATGAGGTCAAAAGAAAAAGACCTTATTTGGCAAAGAAAAAAATCTTGTTTCTTCAGGACAATGCTCCGGCCCATTGTTCAGTCACTGCAATGGGAAAAATGTGCAAATTTAAGTTTGAATTGCTTGAACATCCACCCTATTCACCAGATCTAGCACTGAGTGACTCTCACCTGTTACCAAACCTCAAAAAATTTCTTGGAGGAGGAAGATTTCACAATAACGAGGTCATTGATGTGGTAAACAGCTATTATGAGGACCATGATAAATTGTAATACAGAGATAGTTTAATTAAATTAAAATGCCAATATGACAAATGTATTAGCCATTCTGGAGGTTATATTGAGAAATAAAGAAAAAAAATTGTTTTTTACTTTTTATTTAATTAATTGAGAGGCCCAGGACTCATCATCCTACCCTCGTATGTGCAAAGTTTCTACAGCCATAAGCATGTATTCTGCTGCATCTGTAACATCACCAAGAGTTCTTCCCCATTTTCCTTTTCCAAAAATAAGGTAATGCATCATGAACAACCCTAGCAATCACCAAATTGTTCTTTCATTGTTTCTCTTGAAACAATGAGATGGTATACTGCTGGTTCAGATTCAGTTATTTTTTTCACGACGATGCTGGCAATAAATCTCCCACACAGGCTAACCATAAGTTTGAGTCACTGATATCTTCTTTTATTTCTTTTATTAGTTTAACATTAATAATTTTAGAAACTATTTGTATTTGGTTTATTAATACTCGTCACTTACTTATTTATATTTATACTTACACTTATTTTATATTTATTTCTCATAAATATAAATAAGTAAGTGACGAGTATTAATAAACCAACTACAAATAGTTTCTGAAATTAATTTTGACGTCACTGTCACTAAATTCCTCCAAACATATGTAATTAATAATTTTATTGAAAATTAGTAAAGATTAGGTGTGTAATTTGTGGTTTCATTTCTAATAGGGAACAAGTATTAAAAAAGAAAGTTTGTTGACCATTAGCTACAAAAATGAAACCCTGGCACTACAGGCTATATATAATTTTGCTTCCATTTGAAAATATTTTTGTATAATACACTCAAAAGTTTTAAATAATTGAAGAGTTTTTATAAAGCTCAAAATATTGGGTATGGAGTTGTGGTAGTTGATAAACTAATTTCATTAAATTATCTCTTCATAAACTTTGCAAAGGCAGTTTTTCCTTATTGTTGATTCATCAGGAACTTTTTGTCCAAAATATTTTTCCAGAAAATTTAGAAATAATACATTTTTTAGCTTATTGAAAGGGATTCTGATTGAAACGAATGCTTTACAGATACCTATCATTCAAAAAATTACCATTGCCATCATTTCCACTTGTACTTGCAGTAAATCCTGTTGGTTGGTGGTTTTTGGTGTTTATAGAAGTTGTGTAATCTATAATTTATAATTTTTTGTTGCAATGGTATAAAATTAATATGGGTTTATTTTAGTTAGATAAACCAATGGTCACTAACTAAAAAATCACATTGATTTTTTCAATATTCTGAAAATTCAGAAATAATACTTAATGTTTTAACACACTTGCACATTGATCAGGGCACCAATTTTGAGTTTAACCTGATGAAGGATGCACCGGAAAGACTTGGGGTTAACAAGACTCGCACAACACCTCTATATCCCCAGTCGGAAGTAATGGTCGAGAGGTACATCAAGACCCTAGAAGAACACCAGAGGAACGTCGTGGCCAGCCATCAGCGAGACTGGGACGTCAAGGTGCCACTGTTCTTGCTGGCCTAATGCTCGTCAGCTCACAACACCACTGGGATGATGCCAGTAAGCTTAATGTTCGGCCGAGAGCTCCGCCTCCCTTGTGACCTGGCCTTTGGGAGTCCTCTGGAAGCGAAACAGCCAGCAACGGAGTATGTGGAGAATCTCGTGGACCATCTCCACGACATGCACAAGATGTCTCAGAAACTATTTGTAGTTGTCGAGATTTAACTGTATTGGAACACCACAGTGAAGCGAAATAATTATTAATTTTTAGATGAGTCGTATTTATTACACATCTGCTTCACTTTCGTACCTATTTTGAGGACATGTTTCGCAAATCATTGTTTGCATCTTCTGCTCTTATGCGACTAAAGCTTGAAAACCATGAAAACCAAATCCAAAATTACTAAAAGGAGTGATAAACCAAAATAAATTGACAACATGGGAGAACATATTCATATGGAAAAATAAGGATTGCGTAATGAACTTTGAAATCCCACCAGTAGATAATTTGACTAAGAAGTTCATAGTTCCACCACCAGAGAGAGAGCAGACAACAACAGATGCCAGTTGGAAAGAGATTGAAAATGGAGGCGAATGTCTTTGAAACTAGTCTCTCATAAATATAAACAAATAAATGACGAGTATTAATAAACCAACTACAAATAGTTTCTCAGATTAATTTGATGTCACTGTTACTAAATTCCTCCAAACACATATATGCACAAGATGGTTCGTCAGAACATCCAGATGGTGAGGGAAAACATGAGGACCTGACACGACAGACAAGCCAACAGCCGAGGGTTCCAGCAAGGTGACCTGGTCTGGTTGTAACACCCTACCCGGACCAAGGGATGCTGCCTGAAACTTCAACAGCCATGGCAAGGACCGTACCGGGTGGTAAAGAGGATTAACGACGTGGTCTACCGCATCCAGAAGGTGCCCTGAGGAAAAATGTTAGTGGTACACGTGGATCGTCTGGCCTGCTACGATGGTGCTGTTCTGGATGACCAGCCTTGAGGAGGGAGAAATGTCGCCAGGCATTGTTTTGCTGATGGCTGCCCCCACGTAGGTGAATGAATTTAGACCCTCAGTAGACTTTCACACATGCGGAAATAGCGTTCTTAAACAAAGGATTAAAAACTTGAGTAGATTTCTCCGATAACACAGAAGATTATATAGTTGACATTGAAATAGTTACTGAGGGTATAAATACTGGGCAGAAATCAGTAATTAGAAGCAAATGTGGGAAGATCTTAGGAAAAATAGAAAGGGAAAGCGGCAAACCCAAACCATAATTAAAATACTTAAATCTCTGAATAAAAAAGATGTTGTTTATACGAAAGCAGACAAAGGAAATATGACGGTCATCATGGACAAACAAGACTACATTTCTAGAATGACGGATTTATTGGCAAGTGATGAATTCCAGGAAATAAAGTCTGACCCTTTAAATATGTGTGTAAAACAGTTAAATGAAACAATCAAGGATAAAATGATCATACCAAAAGAAATTAAACAAAGTTTAAAACCAGACAACCCTACAGTAGCTAACATATATGGATTACCCAAAATTCATACAATAGGAAATAAGCTGCGCCCAATCATTAAAAACATAAACACACCCTGCTACAAACTATCCAAATGACTGAACAAAAAATTTAAGGAGCTACCAAAATTTGAAAGCCACAGTATTACAAATTCATTGGAATTCATCAACAAAACTAAGAATCTACAATTCTCCCCAACCGACCGAATGGTATCTTCTGATGTAATCTCTTTGTTCCCAAGTGTACTTTCATTTGTATTTGCTACGAAAATAAAGTGTAGTTTTTGTGTTTTGTAACCTCGTCTTGTTATTTCACGAACCCACAAAGTCACAGTACCAAGAAACAAACTCATGGAGTACATGCAAATATGGCTTCAGTCTCTACAATTAGACCAACACCTTCACTTAACAAATATATGCATTGAAAAGTCCTTTTTTACATTCAATAAAAAAAATTTCAAACATAAAATTCATAAAACTATGTTTACGAAATAAAGTAACACCCCGATTTGTCCGGAGGATAGTAAAACCAGGCAACGGAAATCAACAACAAAGAGCGGGTGAGAGAAAAGTTTTACAGCTAGAAGTCAATGAACATTATAAACATTTGGAAGAAACAGAATTGAAACTTTATAAACTTCATTCAGTTTTAACGAAAACGCTGGGAAACACGATGTGGGATAACTTCGAACAAAACTATTTGGCAATGCTAAGCAAGAAAATGAAAACAAAAACCGAAAAACTAAAGTACAAATTGACCAATTTGATGAACATTTCTTCACATCGAAACCATACCGAAAAAAAGTTTAAGAATAAGAGTCACATGCGAAATAGAAACTTGAGTCCAACAGCAATTAGTCCACACGTTAAATGCAAAACGGCAATAAGTAGCGTAAACGAAAAAACAAACATGCAAAACTTTGAAAATGTTGTAAATCTATCTAATCAAAATTTCTCCACAAAAGAATTAGGTCTTCTAAACAAAGGACTAAAAACTTGCGTAAGTTTTTCAAACGAAATTGAGGACTACATTGCAGATATAAACATTTCGGCACAGTGTCTACCAGTACCAAAACAAAATCCACTTAAAAGCCAATGTGAAAATATTTTGGAAGAAATAAAAACCAGATCCGTTCAGAAGAGCAAACAAAATATTATCCATTCATTGAAACAAAAAAACATCATATACACCAAGGCAGACAAAGGTAACAAAATAGTCATGATGGATAAATCTGATTACCTTGAAAAAATGGAAGAAATGCTAACTAACAGTGAATATGAAACCATTAACAAAAATCCATTAACAGCTTGCATACAATCATTTGAAAAAACAATAGCAAAATCAAGTATAATATCAAACAAATATACAGCTAAACCAGATAACCCAACCATACCTACACTTTATGGCTTACCCAAAATACACAAACCATCCATAACAATGAGACCTATAGTTAGCAGTATAAATTCACCAACATACAAACTTGCAAAGCGGCTAATAAACAAATTCAACTCCTTTCCAAAATTCGATAGCCTAAGCATCAATAACACCTATGAACTTATAGAACACATTAAGGATACTGAACTAAATGAAGAGGACACACTAGTCTCATTTGACGTTAAATCACTGTTTCCCAGCATACCAGTTAAACAACTCCCAACGTTGATAGAAAAATGGCTCAAATCACTTGGAATGTCATTACTTGAAATTTCAGATTACATCCAACTAACCAAATTATGCATACAACAGAATTTCTTCCAGTTTCAAACAAAATATTTCCATCAAACTTCTGGTTTAGCAATGGGCAACCCCTTATCACCATTCCTGGCTGATCTGTACATGAGTGCACTAGAAATAAGGATCACTAAAGGTTTCCCATGGATGTTCAAACTCTGGCAAAGATATGTAGATGGCATATTTGCCATAGTGCCAAAAAAACACATCAGTGATGCACTAAAACTTTTAAATATTCAAGGAAAAAGCATCAAGTTCACTGTAGAAGTTGAAAAAGACGAGTATTTACCATTTTTAGATCTACAAATAATCAGAAATAAAAATAGAATAAACTTTGGCATTTACAGAAAACCAACACAGACAGACAACTACATAAAAGCTAATGGCTACAATCCAAGATCCCACAAACAGGCAATCTTCAATAGTTTAGCACACAGACTGGTCAACATCCCTCTCACAGCAGAAGAATACAAAATAGAATACAACAAAATTATTGAAATAGCACAGAAAAATGACTTTCCCAAATCACTAGTAGACAAAAAAGTGAACTCAGCAAATAAGAAGAAACTACTAAAGGAAACCACAACCCTCTCAGCTACAGAAACTAAAATGATCTTCAAAAAATTCACTTACCATCCATGGGCCTATGGTAAATTCAAAAAAGTCTTCAAAAAACAAAACATTCAACTACCTCCAGTGAACCATTACTCCTTAAAAAACCTAATTTGCTCAAACATCAAAGATGCCATTCCATCTACCAAAAAATCTGGTATATATAAAATTGAATGCTGTGACTGTAGTCAGATTTATATTGGAAAAACCAAAAGAAATTTAGAAACAAGAGCAAAGGAACACTTTAGGAACATAAAATACAAACAATTAGAAAAATCAGCAGTTGCCACGCATTTTTGGGAAAAAAACCACAACATAAATCCAGAACCAAAATTACTAAAACATACAACAGGAAAACAAGAACTGTCCACATGGGAACCAATCTTTATTTCAAAAAATAGGAACAAAGTATTCAATTTCGACATCCCCCAGAAAGATTTGTTCAGCAAGTTCCTCGAACCACCACCAGAGGAGACCGATGACAAAATATTGCCAGCTACACCAATAAAACCAGTCGATGTCTGGCTGAAAATAGAGGGAAGGCCTCTGAAACTAGTTCCAGGAAAATTTAAAAGTGTTGTTTAGTGTCATTAATCGACTCCCAATTAATTTAATTAAAAATCAGGACTATCTATGGGCAACCCATTGTCCCCATTTTTGGCAGACCTCTTAATGAGTTTTTTGGAAACCCATATCACAAAGGCATTCCCACTAATTTTCAAACATTGGTATAGATATGTGGATGACATTTGGGCAATAGTAAATGAGAAACAAGTGGATGATGCATTAAAAATACTAAATTTACAAAACCTGCAATAAAATTTTCCATAGAAAAAGAGACAAACAATGAAATCCCTTTCTTAGATTTAAAACTAAGCAGAAAACATAATAAACTTAAATTTGGCATACAAAGGAAGCAAACTCACACAGAAAATTTCATAAAAGCATGCTGTTATCAACAGTTTAACTTACAGGCTGGTTAATTTACCTTTAAACAAGATGGAGTATATCAAAGAATACAATAATATAATTCACATTGCAGAATGCAATGGATTCAGTGCTGAATTGGTCCAAAAGAAAATTGATAAATTCAAAAGACAACAAAGATGCAAACAAGTAACTACTCGTGGAAATGTAGAGTCAGACAGAAAAATTCGGAGTCAGTTGGAGAATTTAATGTCATATCGGCACGTTGGTCATAGTAGCTCAATGGTTAGAGCGGCTGGACGGAGACCAGAAGAACCGTGGTTCAAATCCCGGCTATGGCATTGAATTTTTAAGTCTGACTCGACGTTTCCACAATTTAGCCTACACACGGCCAGTGTGAAAGAACAATTAATTTCCAAGTAACTACTCTTTCCCCAGTCAGCAATAAAACTTCATGTAGAAAATTTACGTATCATCCCAGAGCTGCACACCTTTTCCAGAAAGTCTTCGAAGAGCACAACATTACTTTGGCCCCACAAAACAAATTCAGTATACAACACCTTTTGAAATCACATAATACAAAGGAGATACCCACAGACAAAAAAATCAGGTGTGTACCGGATAAACTGCAAAGGCTGTGACAACTTTTACATTGGAAAAACAAAAAGGAACTTGAACATTAGGCTTAAAGAGCATTTTAGGAAGATCAGGAACAAAGAAATAGATAAATCGGCGGTAGCGTACCATTTTTGGAAGGAGAATCATGATATAGAACGAGAAATCCACTTATTAAAAACTGTCCAAGGTCCAGCTGAATTAACCACATGGGAAAAGGTCTTCATAAAGAAATATGAAAGAAAATTTTTAATTTCGACACTACCTTTGATGAAAACCCAAATTTCAAGTTCATCAAGATACCGACAGAAACGCACCTGTCACCTCCAATGAGTTCACCAAACCAACGTCCATTAGTCGACAACAGCTGATGATGCTAGCAAGATCCTAGCGAAACGCGTTCTAAGTAAATACTAGCAATAAATGAAGCATTGAGTACTAGTTCGACTCAAAATTATATTAAGCTTTTTATCTCTGCTCTGCACTATCTGTCTCTTTGTGCGTGGCAGCCACATTAGTATCCTACATTATATTAAATTGAAAATAAATGTTATAAATACAGGGTATCTGAGTATTAAATCCTTTCATGGAAGTGTTGAAAACAGTGTTGTTGTATAAATTAAATTAATTGGGAGTCGATTAATAACACAAAACAAGTTGTGTTGTTTGAGTGTTGTTTTGTGTTATTAATTGACTCCCAATTAATTTAATCTGAGTATTATTTTCTTGGGACAAAGTAAAGAAAGAAGAGGCATTATTTTGTAAAAGTACTATAGGTTACAGGCAGTCTTAAACATTCCTAGAAAGTTGACTAATGAGGCTAAAAGTGTTATTGATCACATAATATTAAATTCTTATTTTTGGAAGTATAAAACAGATGTATAGGACACTGCCCTATCTAATCATTATGGTCAATTACCTCATTTATTAAACAAAAATATAAATGAGTTAAAAAATCCTCAATCTAAAACAATTTACAAATGCGTAAAAGTGATACAATAAACCACTTAAAGTAGTGTTTTAACAAAAGAAATATGGGATGTGGTGCATCAAGATAATTTTGTAAATAAAGCTTGTATACAGTTTTTAAATATTTTTAAATATCATGCAGATGTTAACTTATATGTGAAAGAAGTAGAGATTAATATATCAAGCTATGGGTAATTAAGGGTATCCATAAATCAAGCAAAAGACAAAAATTTCTTTGCAGAAAGGCAAAGAATATGTTTCAGCAAATTTTCTTGATCATTTACACACATGTAAGTAGGCTTATACAAAATGGTCAGGACCTCTACAAAAATGGTTAACAAAAATATTTTGGGATTTGTAAATAAATCAAAATCAATTAGGGATACAATTAAAAATTAACCATAAATTACCCACAAAACTATAAAAGACATATGTTTCAAAAACCAGGATAATCTAATAATAGAAGAAACATTTGAGTGCTTCAATAAGATTTTCAAAAGTTATCCATAATAAAATGAATATTAAAACCAACAGGAGCAATAAAAATACTACTACAACCCCCATACATATAACAAAACTAAATCTAGTATGTATATGGCACCAACAGATGAAGAGGAAACGACCCAGATGGACTTCCAAATAGTTTACTAAAATGACATCACCATGTTACAAAACCATTATGTTGTTTAGTGAATTTATCATTCATTTCAGAAAGTTTGCAGATGCTCTGAAAATCCAAAGGCTCCAACGAAAGAAATGTAACTATCCTAACTGTTTCATCCAACTCCAACAGTTGGAGAGATAGAGTCAACATGAAAAATTCAATGCCATGGCCGGGATTTGAACCACGGATCTATCAAAAACCTTAGCCTATATATGGCTAGTATGAGGAAATGATTAATTTCCATCAATTAACTAAAGTAGTTGGGGAGAGATTGAGGATGGAGACAATGGCCATTGGTATATCTAAAGGAAGAAAAATGGGAAGGGATAAAAAGAAGGTGGTAAAAAAAGTCAAATGAATAAATAAATGCAGAAACACAAAATATTATTTAAAAAAACATGCAATACACACCAAAATGTGTAAAAATGAAATTTGAGTATCTCCATGTTCACACTTTAATTTATAAACATTTTCCACATATAAGCAAAAAAATATGTAACTACATAAGATACACAGGTCTAGTAAATAACTGCTATTGTGCACATTTCTTTTATTTATTTTTCTGAAATACATTATCAAAGAAAGTGTTAAAAAAAAACAGATAAACATTTAATCATATTTACTTGTCTCTTATGTGATTTTCACATGACTTTCTCTGCTACTATCATTTGTTTTTATATAGTTTGTAGAAATTATTCCTAAAAATGCTCACACTTCTACCTAATTCATGTGAATGGGACAGATATTTTATTTATTATTACTCTTTTTGTTCTTTAACATCTGTTCTTATGGAATATGACACCTCAGGCTGTGGTCACTGATGACATATGAATTGAAGTGGTGACAATTTTGGGAGCAAACCTACTAGAGCACACCAACCCTTCTGGTGTCTATGCCCTAATGGCCATGATTACTCATGTTGCTAAGATAAATGTCTGCAAAAATAGTTTAATTACACAATTTTGATATAAATAGAGCACAAATTTTTGCATACTTACACGTTCCATTCCTTGATAGTTAAACATATGCATGTAAGGAACAAATTTATTCTATATGGTAAGGAGTTCAACACAGAAGTTCTATAAATCATATAAATGGGTATTTTATGGATTAGTGCATATTTAACCAATTTCTGCGTACACTTTACTTTTTCAGCAGCATTTCTTGATATACAAATATCTCATCACGATACTGTAAGAAAATGAGAAGGATCCAAGCATATTTATCTTTTACTGCTCTGTTTGTGTAGGAATGTTACTAAATAAGAACACAGCTACCAACAATGAGCACTTCCTTATATAAAAATATGCAGCCGTAAAGCTTAACACAAACGAAATAGCGTTCAAAAATCGTGCAACAAATCTGTAGTTTGGTACAACCATTGCATCAAAAAACTTGATGCAGTTTGCATTAATGTTGCAAACAAACCTGTCTTCCTCAACAATATTTCCAAAACTGTAGAAGTGACATTTATAGTTAAATTCCAGACTTGTAACTAGAGTGTTGTTACCTGTAATTTCTGAAGCGTGAGCAGGAGGAAACAATATTAAAAAACTGAAGTAGACAAGCAGTACAGCTCATTTGTTTTGACAGTGGATTGATGGAAATCCTACTCTCACGGATGTAAATATAGTACTGCACTAGGTCTGTCAAAAATACATAAGTTCTATTTCTGTATCTTCAAATATTTTAATAGACAATGAGAAATGTCCTTTGAAAAGCTGTGTTAGTGAAGCAATGTGTCAATATCTTCTCAATTCACTTTTATTTTGGTGACTGGTGGTTTTACTTAACCCACTGCAAAAAAAAAAAAAAAAAAAAAAAAAAAAAAAAAAATGTTCCAGGTGTCCTGTGACAAAAAGTTCCAGATTATTGTGACTTTGTGGGTTTGTAGAATTAAAAGTCCAATTTGCCGAAATTCGAAATGTTCTTCATTTGCATAGAAACACACTTCGTATCAGCAGAATTACATCACATATCACCATCTACAGCACCAAGGACGATGACAATAACAATTTCAAGCGCTATATTTATCTGCTTATGCAAGCACCGTCCGCCTGTTATCTTTATCTGCAGGCTCTTTGTGTACTAAAGCCGCGCTTATCTCTAGGCACCGAAATTTCTGTGCTTTTCGCCGCAACACTACTCCCTCCTCAAGGCTGGTCATCCCGAACAGACGTAGCAGGCCAGACGATCCAAGTGTACCACCAGCATCTTCCCTCGGGGCACCTTCTGGATGCGGTAGACCACGTCGTTAATCCCCTTCACCACCCGGTACGGTCCTCGCCATGGTTGCTGGAGCTTCGGGCATCGTCCCTTGGTCCGGGTAGGGCGGTGCAACCAGACTAGGTCATCCTGCTGGAACCCTTGGCTGTTGGCTTGCCTGTCGTATCGGGTCTTCATGCGGTCGCTCGCTTCTGGATGTTCTGACGAGCCATCTCATGCATGTCGTAGAGATGGTCCACCAGGCTCTCTACATACTCGGTTGCTGGCTATTTTGTGTCCGGGGGGCTTCCAAAAGCCAGATCACAGGGGAGGCGTACCCTCGGTCGAACATTAAACTGGCTGGCATCATCCCAGTGGTGTCGTGTGTAGACGAGCGGTAGGCCAGCAAGAACAGAGGCACCTTGATATCCCAGCCTTGCTGATTGCTGGCAACGACCTTCCTCAGGTGTTCTAAGGTCTTGATGTGTCTCTCGTCCATCCCTGTAGGGGAGGGGAACCGTCCCCTTCAGATGCTGTGGTGCTGGCACTGCAGACCCCTAGCACTCGTGGTACCTCTGACGTTACTAGAGGAACCTCGGACCCAACATTGGAGCTCCTCCCTGATGGGGAATTGTTCGGATTGGGTTGGACTCGAGGGGGCAGTGGTTCCTGATACCCGTGGGAGATCGGGTACGTCTCCGGACGGGGTTGAGGGAAGCCATTAATATTCCCGCGTACTAGCCAGCATAGCTAGTAGAAGGCGTGCTAGATCACCAGGCGGCCCCAACGAGGTTATATCGGTAGCCTTCCCATTTTGGTGTCGGCGCACGTAAGTGGCGTATCCACTTCAAACCGTCTTGAGTCCACAGGACAAGATGGGGGAGGGGCTTGTTAGTCTCTAGGTCTTGCCTATAGAAAGCCCCCACGGAGGCGCCGGGCGCCCTTTCGGGACAGCTCATTAACTCCCTGGTCGAAGGAGACCGGGGTCCTTGGTCCTACGGGTCCAGGACTAATGGGAGTAGAACCTCTGTTATTAACTATCTCTCGACCATGCACTCCGACTGTCGGTGTAGGGGTGTGGTGCGGGTCTTGTTCACCCCAAATCTTTCTAGGGCCTCCTTCATCAGGTTGGATTCAAAATTGGTGCCCTGGTCGCTGTGGAGCTATAACGGCACCACAAATCGGCCGAACACTTGCTCCACGAGGTAGTCTGTAATGGTCTTTGCCTCCTGGAATGGCATACCCCTCCGGCCACTTGGTGAAGTAGTCCACGACCACTATCAGGTACTTGTTGCCTCGGTCGGACACTGGGAACGGTCCAGCTATGTCGACGCCGAACATTTCAAATGGCTCTCCGACGTTGTACTGCTGCATGCGACCTCAGCTCCTAGCCTGGGGGCCGCGACACGCCGCGCACACGTAACATTGACGGCACCATCTCTCAGCATCTGCTCAGAGCCTCAGCCAGTAGTAGCGCTGCCTAAGTTTGTCGATCGTCTTGTTTGCTCCCAGGTGTCCACCTGAAGTACCGGCCTGCACTTATTCTAAGACTTACAGGACCTTACTTCGGGGAAGTACCAACTGTTCTCTCTGCATCTTCCCATTGGGCGATTCCCATACCCGGAACAGCACGCCCTCTCTGATCTTTAGCGAGTCCCATTTGGCCAGGTACGACTTGTATGTGCCGCTCCTGGCTGCGATGTCCTCCCAGGTTGGTCTTCTCCCTGACTCCACTTCTCTCAAGAGTGGCCTCAAGTCTGCGTCCACCATCTGCTTCCTCCTCAGGCCTGCGCTATCCCAGCCACCCACAGGCACTGCTCTGACAGCTGCGGCACGCTCCTTCTCTTCCACTCTTGTGCGTTGGCTGCACTCCTCTGGGCAGGGTCTTCGGGACATGGTGTCTGCATTACCGTGGCTCTTCCCTCTACGATGTTCAGAGGTGAAGTCGTACTCCTGCAGCCTCTGTACCCAGTGTGCTCTCTGGACTTCCAAGTTTCTAAAGCTCAGTAGCCAGGTTAGGGCAGAGCGGTCAGTCCTCAGGTGGAATGGCTGACCTTACAGGTACTTGTGGAAGTGCTCCAATGTCTTTACTACCGCCAGTAACTCTCGCCGGGTGACGCAGTAGTTCTTCTCTGCCTGGATAGTGTCTTGCTGAAGTAGGCCATCACCCGCTCGTGGCCGTCCTGGATTTGCAATAGGACGCCTCCAATGCAACAGTCGCCGGTGTCGGTGTTCACGATGCAGGCACCGCCTGGTTGTGGAAATCCCAAAACTGCAGCACTGCACAGGGTCTTCTTCAGGTGCTGCAAAGCATCTAAGGCATCCTCCATCCACACATAGGGTCGGTGTTCTTCTGTCAGGCGGGTGAGGGGCATGGCGATATTGGAGAACCTATTTATGAAGCGGCGGTAATAACTGCACAGCCTCAGGAAACTGCGCAACTCTCTCTCTTATCCTTCGGCCGAGGCCAATCTCTCACAGCCTATGTCTTCTCCGGGCCTGTGGCCACTCCAGTTGGTCAGACTATGTGGCCCAAGTAGTTAACTTCCTTGCGGAAGAGCTGGCACTTCTTGTTCAGCTTCAAGTTGGTTGCCTGCAGTCTCTGTAACACCTTGCTTAGGTTGTCGAGATGGTCTTTGAACGTCTTGCCGACGATGATGTCGTCCAAGTATAGCAGGCATGCGTCATTTGTCAATCCTCTCATTACTGATTCCATGAGGCGTTGAAATGTGGCTGGTGCATTGCAGAGGCCAAAGAGCATAACTGTGAACTGCCAAAGCCCTTGGCCTGTCGAGAATGCAGTCTTCTCCTTGTCTCTCGGGTCTAGAGCCACCTGCCAGTAATCTGACTTCAGGTCCAGGATCGAGAACCACTGTGCACCAGCTAGCGTGCCCAGTGTCGTCAATCCGGGGTAAGCGGAAAAGTCCTTCCGGGTGACAGGGTTCAGCTTTCTGTAGTCCACGCAGAAGCGTAGCTTGCCATTCTTCGTCACCAGAACTACAGGGGAACACCGCGGGCCGTCATACTCTTCAATCACTCCCCTGGATTTTATGTCCTCTATCATATCCCGTACCGCCCCCTCTTTTGCCAGCGGAACACATCTAGGTGGTTGCCGAATAGGCCGGACGTTTCTGGTGTCGATGCAGCGGTGGTCGGCCGCCCTCTCCAGTAAGCCTTCCAGCCGGGGCCCCAGGTGTTGTGTCGGCACCGGCTCCTGTGTCTTGTCGATTGCCGTCATGCTGACCACGGGCTCGCACGTCCCCAGCTCCGTTCCTGCCTGGACGTAGTGATCGGTGTGTGCCAGGTTGAGTACCCTCACTGGCTCCTCCTCTCGGCACGGCATCAATGTCCTGGCTACACATAGTCCGTGCACAGGCGTCTTCTGGTCCAGCATCATGTTCTTCGTTCGCTGGTCTTCCAGTCGCGCCGTCACCACCACCTCAATTCTCGCGGGGACCACCACGTCTTCCTTCAAGATGACCCTGCAGATTAAGAGGCGTTCTTCGGGTTGCCGGAGTATCGTCTCTTCTCCATTGAGCCGCATTACCTTTCTGCTGACGTCAACCATCGCCTCGTGCCTCCTGAGGGCATCCAGTCTCAGTATCACCTCCTGATCAACCTTCGCGACGAACACCCACAGACATACGTCACTCCGTCCCAAGGTCAACTTCGGTAGGGCCTCCTTCTCCACAGGCAAGGTGTCACCCCACGCCGTGATAGGCTGGTATGGTGGGCTCGGTTTTCTCGACGACAAACCCTTGGTCATGTCAGGTCTGATGATGGTCACGGCTGCCCCAGTGTCTACGAGCACGTGGCACAGTTTCCCCTTCACACAACCGTCCGCGATGAGGCTGTAATCCATACGCCGGCTGACGGCGCGCAGTGTCACTTGAGGAGATGGTGATGATGGTGCCGATGTGCCCCTCTCCACGACGGCCCTTACTCGTTTTCCGGCTGCTCTTCCTGGCATAGGCAGTCTCTCTCCAGGTGACCCGGCTGTCCACACCCCCAACACAGGCTACTAGGTCTTCGCCAGCCTGGTCTTCTGTCTCCGGTGTAGCGGACATTCCTCGTTCTCGATGTCGGGATAGCTGTCACCTTGGCCGCCTCCATCCTTAATGCTGCCGTTAGCACCTCATGGACTTAACTTTAAAGAGAGTCGATTAATGACACTAAAGAACACTTACTTTTAAATTTTTCCGGAACATGTTTCAGAGGTTTTGCCTCTATCCTCAGCCGGCCTCTCAACTAGTTCTCATTGGTGTAGTTGACGATATTTTGTCACAGGTCTCCTCTGGTGGCGGTTCAAGGAACTTGCTGAACAAATCTTTCTGGGGGATGTCGAAATTGAATACTTTGTTCCTATTTTTTGAAATGAAGATTTGTTCCCATGTGGATAGTTCTTGTTTTCCTGATGTATGTTTTAGTAGTTTTGGTTCTGGATTTATGTTGTGGTTTTTTTCCCAAAAATGTGTGGCAACTGCTGATTTTTCTAATTGTTTATATTTTATGTTTCTAAAGTATTCCTTTGCTCTTGTTTCTAAATTTCTTTTGGTTTTTCCAATATAAATTTGACTACAGTCATTGCATTCAATTTGATATATACCAGAGCTTTTGTTAGATGGAATGGCATCTTTGATGTTTGAGCAAATTAGGTTTTTTAAGGAGAAATGGTTGACTGGTGCTAGTTGAATGTTTTGTTTTTTGAAGACTTTTTTGAATTTATCATAGACCCATGGATGGTAAGTGAATTTTTTGAAAATCATATTAGTTTCTGTAGCTGAGAGGGTTGTGGTTTCCTTTAGTAGCTGCTTCTTTTTTGCTAAGTTCACTTTTTTGTCCACTAATGATTTGGGAAAGTTATTTTTTTGTGCTATTTCAATTATTTTGTTATATTCTATTTTGTATTCTTCTGCTGTGAGAGGGATGTTGACCAGTCTGTGTGCTAAACTATTGAAGATTGCCTATTTGTGGGATCTTGGGTTGTAGCCATTAGCTTTTATGTAGTTGTCTGTCTGTGTTGGTTTTCTGTAAATGCCAAAGTTTAGTCTGTTTTTATTCCTCATTATTTTTAGATCCAAAAATGGTAAATGCTCATGTTTTTCTATTTCTACCGTAAACTTGATGCTTTTTTCTTGGATATTTAAAAGTTTTAGTGCATCACTGATGTGTTTTTTTGGTACTATTGCAAAGATGTCATCTACATATCGTTGCCAGAGTTTGAACATCCAAGGGAAATCTTTGTTGATCCTTATTTCTAATGCACTCATGTACAGATCGGCCAGGAAGGGTGATAGGGGGTTGCTCATTGCTAACCCTGAAGTTTGGTGCAAATATTTTGTTTGAAAGTGGAAGAAATTTTGTTCTATGCATAGTGTGTCCGTTGCCTTGTAATAGTAAAACAAGGCAATGGAAATCCACAACAAAGGGCTGCGGAGAGAAAAGTTTTAAAATTCGAAATTAATAAGCAATACAAAAATTTCTATGATATAGAATTAAAACTTTACAAACTTTATTCAGTTTTAACGAAAGCGCTGGGAAACATGATGTGGGAAAACTTTGAACATAATTATTTGGCAGTCCTAAGCAATAAAATGAGAGAAAAAACCGTACGACTTAAATACAAACTACGAGCACGCAGATCTTTGAAAACATCGTAAACCTATCTAAGCAAAATTTCTCCAAAAAAGAATTGGGTCTTCTAAATAATGGATTAAAAACATGCGTCAGTTTCTCAAACAAGATCGAAGACTACATTGCAGATATCAACATTTCGACACAAATTCTACCAGTATCCATACAAAATTCAGTAAAAAGCCACTGTGAAAATATTTTGGAGGAAATAAAGAACAGATCCTTTCAGAAGAGAAAACATAATACTATCCATTCTTTGAAACAGAAAAACGTTATTTACACAAAGACAAAGGCAACAAGATAGTCATAGTGGAAAAATCAGATTATATTGAAAAAATGCTAACTGACAATGAATATGAAATCAATAACAAAAGTCCTCTAAAAACTTGCATACAGTCATTTGAAAAAACAATAGCAAAATCAAGCATAATACCAAACAAATATGCAGTTAAACCGGATAACCCAACCTTACCTAGACTTTATGGCTTACCCAAAATACACAAACCATCCATAACAATGAGACCTATAGTTAGCAGTATAAATTCACCAACATACAAACTTGCAAAGCGGCTAACAAACAAATTTAACTCATTTCCAAAATTCGACAGGCTAAGCATCAAAAACACCTATGAACTTATAGAACACATTAAGGATACCGAACTAAAAGAAGAGGACACACTAGTCTCGTTTGATGTTAAATCACAGTTTCCCAGCATACCAGTTAATCAACTCCCAACATTGATAGAAAAATAGCTCAAATCACTTGGAATGGCATCACCTGAAATTTCAGACTACATCGAACTAACCAAATTATGCATAGAACAAAATTTCTTCCAGTTTCAAACAAAAAATTTCCACCAAACTTCAGGGTTAGCAATGGGAACCCCCTATCACCCTTCCTGGCCGATCTGTACATGAGTGCATTAGAAATAAGGATCAACAAAGGTTTCCCTTGGATGTTCAAACTCTGGCAACGATATGTAGATGACATCTTTGCAATAGTACCAAAAAACACATCAGTGATGCACTAAAACTTTTAAATATCCAAGAAAAAAGCATCAAAATCACGGTAGAAATAGAAAAAATAGAGCATTTACCATTTTTGGATCTAAAAATAATGAGGAATAAAAACAGACTAAACTTTGGCATTTACAGAAAACCAACACAGACAGCCAACTACATAAAAGCTAATGGCTACAACCCAAGATCCCACAAAAAGGCAATCTTCATTAGTTTAGCACACAGACTGGTAAACATCCCTCTCACAGCAGAAGAATACAAAACAGAATACAACAAAATAATTGAAATAGCACAAAAAAATAACTTTCCCAAATCATGAGTGGACAAAAAAGTGAACTAAGCAAAAAAGAAGAAGCTACTAAAGCAAACCACAACCCTCTCAGCTACAGAAACTAATATGATTTTCAAAAAATTCACTTACCATCCATGGGCCTATGATAAATTCAAAAAAGTCTTCAAAAAACAAAACATTCAACTAGCACCAGTCGACCATTTCTCCTTAAAAAACCTAATTTGCTCTAACATCAAAGATGCCATTCCATCTAACAAAAAATCTGGTATATATTGTGACTTTGTGGGTTCGTGAAATGAAAAGTCCAATTTCACCACTCAAAAATGTTCTTTATTTCCACCGACTTACAGTTTAACACTTGCCAATTACGCAGAATTGCATACTGCACACAATTACAATTCACCAGTCCGTCCGTTACAATTTCACTTGTACTCGCGATTACATCAACTCCGATACTCATACACAGTTACGTACAGTCTTCCGTTGCACAATCTTTTCGTTCATTAACACGTCACTGACTAACACTGCCTTCTTACACCAAGAACTGTCACTCACTCACTCACTAAACTTCTGACTAGCTGCCGCCCTTTTTATAGGCATCTCGCCGTCTTCTCGGCTTTTCTTGTTCCCAGGCGAAGATTCCAGAAGTTTGAAAGATCCCGTAATTTCCAGAACAGGTGGAAGAGAAACAGACCGCACAATCATGTTTTTTGTCCCCCAGCCATCCCTGTCACCACTATAAGACGGACGAGGGGGAGGCGTGGCTAACACGGACCTCCCCTGTCTTCCGCTCTCAGCTGCTTCCATAGGGTGTTCCAAAGCCCGGGTGACACTGCTCCCTCCTCAAAGCTGTTCGCCCCGAACAGCACCCTCGTAGCGTGCCAGGCGGTCCAGGTGTACCACCAGCATCTGCCCGGAGTCTGAGCCAGAAGTAGCGCTGCCGTAGTTTGTGAATCATACGGTTCGCTCCCAGGTGTCCTCCTGAAGTACCGGCGTGCACTTCCTCCAAGACTTCCGGGACCTTACTCCGGGGGAGTACCAACTGTTCTCTCTGCGCCTTCCCATCGGGTGACTCCCATACCCGGAACAGCACGCCCTCTCTGGTCTTCAACGAGTCCCATCGGGCCCAGTACGACTTGTAGGTGGCGCTCCTCGGTGCGATGTCCTCCCAGGTTGGTCTCATCCCTGCCTCCACTTCCCTCAAGAGTGGCCCCAAGACTGCGTCCGCCAGCTGCTCCCTCCTCAGGCCTGCGCTATCCCAGCCCTCAGCAGGCACTGCCACAACTACTCGGACTGCATCGGCACGCTCCTTCTCTTCCACTCTTGTGCGCTCATGGCCGTCCTGGATCTGCGATAGGACACCTCCAATGTAATGGTCGCTAGCGTCGGTGTCCACAATGAAGGCGCCACCCGGTTGTGGGAAACCCAAAATTGGAGCACTGCACAGGGTCTCCTTCGGGTGCTGGAAAGCGTCTTCGGCGTCCTCCGTCCACACATAAGGCCGGTTTTCCTCCGTCAGGCGGGTGAGGGGTTTTGCGATGTTGTCGGTCTTTTCCTCTAAATCATTAAGGCGGTCGTCTACTTGACCCATCCGCTTGCCCAGATTCGTGACGTCATCCCTCACGCCGGCCAACCGTTTCTCAAACTTGGCGGCGAGGACCTTGTTCGCCTCCCTCATCTCCGTTGTCAGTTCGGCCATCTTTGCGGTCATTGTCGTGGCCAAGTTGTTGCTTGCCGTTTCCATCTTCGCTGTTAATTCGGCCTTCATTTCTTCCATCTTCCCGGTGATGTTGTCGTTGGCCGTCTTCATTTGTTTCAACTCTGCGGTGATGTTGTCGTTGGCCGTCTTCATTTGTTTCAACTCTGCGGTGATGTTGTCGTTGGCCGTCTTCATTTGTTTCAACTCTGCGGTGATGTCATCGTTGGCCGTCTTCATTTCCGAGGTCAGTTCGGCCTTCATTTCCATCATCTTCTCCAAAATCTTTTCCAATGCCGCGTCCATGGTTGTAATGTTCGGTGATGTTATCTTCCCGCTTCCTGACACCAGTGTGACTTTGTGGGTTCGTGAAATGTAAAGTCCAATTTCACCACTCAAAAATGTTCTTTATTTCCACCGACTTACAGTTTAACACTTGCCAATTACGCAGAATTACGTACTGCACACAATTACAATTCACCAGTTCGTCCGTTACAATTTCACTTGTACTCGCGATTACATCAACTCCGATACTCATACACAGTTACGTACAGTCTTCCGTTGCACAATCTTTTCGTTCATTAACATGTCACTGACTAACACTACCTTCTTACACCAAGAACTGTCACTCACTCACTCACTAAACTTCTGACTAGCTGCCGCCCTTTCTATAGGCATCTCGCCGTCTTCTCGGCTTTTCTTGTTCCCAGGCGAAGATTCCAGAAGTTTGAAAGATCCCGTAATTTCCAGAACAGGTGGAAGAGAAACAGACCGCACAATCATGTTTTTTTCCCCCAGCCATCCCTGTCACCAGTATAAGACGGACGAGGGGGAGGCGTGCCTAACACGGACCTCCCCTGTCTTCCGCTCTCAGCTGCTTCCATAGGGTGTTCCAAAGCCCGGGTGACAATATCAAATTGAATGCAATGACTGTAGTCAAATTTATATTGCAAAAACCAAAAGAAATTTAGAAACAAGAGCAAAGGAACACTTTAGAAACATAAAATATAAACAATTAGAAAAATCAGCAGTTGCCACACATTTTTGGGAAAAAAACCACAACATAAATCCAGAACCAAAACTACTAAAACATACATCAGGAAAACATGAACTATCCACAAGGGAACAAATCTTCATTTCAAAAAATAGGAACAAAGTATTCAATTTCGACATCCCCCAGAAAGATTTGTTCAGCAAGTTCCTTGAACCGCCACCAGAGGAGACCTGTGACAAAATATCATCAACTACACCAATGAGAACCGGCTGATGATAGAGGCAAAGCCTCAGAAACATGTTCCAGAAAAATTTAAAAGTAAGTGTTCTTTAGTGTCATTAATCGACTCTCTTTAAAGTTAATTTATCATAACAACACTGTTTTCAACACTTCCAAGAAAGGAACCTCATGGACTGTTTTGTAGCCGCCGAGTATTAGGTGCTGACGAATCTCCGTGTCTCATACTCCTTCAACGAATGTGTAGGCGGCTTCCCGGGATACGAACTCTGGTGGGAGGTCGACTAAGGCTTTGCTAGCCAGCTGCTCAATTGCCAGGGCGAACTCCTGCAGTGTCTCCCCTGTGATCTGGCCTTTGGAAGCCCCCCCCCCCCCCCCCCTCCGGATGCAAAACAGCCAGCAACCGAGTATGTGGAGAGCCTGGTGGACCATCTCCATGACATGCATAAGATGGCTCATCAAAATATCCAGAAGGCGAGCGACCGCATGAAGACCCGATACGACAGGCAAGCCAACATCCAAGGGTTCCAGCAAGGTGACCTGGTCTGGTTGTACCGCCCTACCCGGACCAAGGGACGCTGCCCGTAACTTCAACAGCCATGGCAAGGACCATACTGGGTGGTGAAGAGGATTAACATCGTGGTCTACTGCATCCAGAAGGTGCCCCGAGGGAAGATGCTGGTGGTACACTTGGATCGTTGGGACTGCTACGTGCTGTTTGGGAAGACCAGCCTTGAGGTGGGAGCAGTGTCGCAGCAAAAAGCACAGAAATTTCGGTACTGAGAGTTAAGCGCGGCTTGAGTACACAAAGAGCCTGCAGATAAAGATAACAGGCGGACAGTGCTTGCATAAGCAGATAAACATAGCGCTTGAGATAAGTGACTTGCCGGCTCAGATAGGGTTTCACGTAAGCAAGGTTCTAGTGATATCTCGATTGACAGAGAATAGTTGTTTTTCTTATTTGCTCCACAAGTCTCTCGAATCTATCAATGAGGTATTTAAGAGAGTGACGACTCAACAAGAGTAAGTCGTGAGTAGTAAGCAGTAGTAGAGACATGTAACAAGAGTGTTGTAAACAGTGGAAGTTTAGTAAGCTGTTTGTTATTGTCATCATCCTTGGTGTTGTAGATTGTGATATGTGATGTAATTCTGCTGCTACGAAATGTGTTTCTACTCAAATAAAGAACATTTTGAATTTCGGCAAATTGTACTTTTAATTTTACGAACCCACAAAGTCATAACTTGCCGAAATTCGAAATGTTCCCACTTCTGACACCAGTTGTGACTTTGTGGGTTCGTAGAATTAAAAGTCCAATTTGCCGAAATTCGAATTGTCTTTTATTTGCATAGAAATACATTTCGTAGCAGCAGAATTATATCACATATCACAATCTACAACACCAAGGTCGATGACAATAACAAACAGCTTACTAAACTTCCACTGTTTACAACACTCTTGTTACATGTCTTTACAACTGTTTACTACTCACGACTTACTCTTGTTGAGTCGTCGCTCTCTTAAATACCTCATTGATAAATTCAAGAGACTTCTGGAGCAAATAAGAAAAAAACTATTCTCTTATTAATATTTAGATGAGTCGTATTTATTACACAGTTAAATCCCGAACTATTCTCTTGTCAATCGAGATATCACTAGAACCTTCCTTACGTGAAACCCTATCTGGGCCAGCAAGTCACTTATCTCAAGCGCTATATTTATCTGCTTATGCAAGCACTGTCCACCTGTTATCTTAATCTGCAGGCTCTTTGTGTACTCAAGCTGCGCTTAACTCTCGGCACCGAAATTTCTGTCCTTTTCGCTGCGACATTATGTAACTTCTACAAACAGCTGCTCACAAGGATACTATTCATAAAAATGTTTCCAAGATCGAAACAACTCTACAGAAGTATTTACTGGAAGCAGAAGTGGAAATGACCATTTGTTGAAAGATACCTGCAATGCATTAGTTTCAGCCAACATCCCTTTGAATAAGTTAAATAATGTAGAATTTTGAACTTTCCTATAGAATATGAAGAGGTAATTCCTTTCTTGGAAATGATGAAAACAGTGTTATAATAAATTAAATTTAAATGGAGTCGATTAATGACACTAAACAACACTTACTTTTAAATTTTTCCGGAACATGTTTCAGAGACTTTGCCTCCATCCTCTTCATTCCAAAAGACAGGAACAAGTATTCAATTTCGACATCCCCCAGAAACATTTGTTCAGCAAGTTCCTCGAACCGCCACCAGAGGAGACCTATGACAAAATATCAACTACACCAATGAGAACCAGTCAATGGCCGGTTGAAGATGGAGGCAAAGTCTCTGAAACATGTTCCGGAAAAATTTAAAAGTGTTGTTTAGTGTCATTATTCGACTCCATTTAAATATAATGAAGAGGTAAGTTTAAATTTTATTTAATGAAATTAGTTCATGTATCAACTATCCCAACCCCTTAATCCAATATTTTGAGCTTTATAAAAACTTGTCAATTATTTAAAACATTTAAATGTATTACACAAAAATATTTTCAAATGGAAGCAAAAGTATGTATGGTCTGTAGTGTCACAGAGTTTGATTTATTTAGTTTACGATCAAGAAACATACTTTTAATATAATTTTGAGTCAAGCTAGTACTCGTGTTCCATATATTGGTAGTGTTTACCTAGAGCACATTTCATTAGCACCTTACTAACATCCTCAGCTAAATGTTAGGTAGGTCCTAATGAAATAAATTCTAGGTAAACACTACCAATATATGGAACATCGAGTACTACTTTGACTCAAAATTATATTAATTTTGTGTTCTATTGCATCACAGTCCTTACAAGAACATATTTTTATTTAAACTTGTTCCCACCAATAGCAGCCGACTCATGAGGGAGATTTAGTGCCAACATCATCATGGGAAAAATGACTGAACCTGAACCAGGAACACTCCATTTCATTATTTCCAAGACACGGGAAGTAACAAACCATTGCTCCTGATGCACTACATGTTTGGTGGCCATCTGAAGGAAATGAGGAAAAATTCTTGGTAATTTTGTAAAAAGCTGAAGCTACTGACAGTGAAACAATTCAAATATTATAAATAAACTACAATACTTGGTAACCAACTCCACTTATCTGTTTAAAATTGTTGAAACTGGAGGATTTATTTATAATACTCTTGGTGATGTTACATGTACAACAGCATACATGCTTAAGACTGTTAAAGCTTTGCAAGGCAGTTCATACGACTTGTTTAGCACATGCTCTCCACTGGTAGTCAGAGAAAATTCGAGCCAATTTTCCAGAAATAAATGCCTTAATTTCTTCTGTGAAAAAAGTGCTTGCGGAGCCCTCATCAAGAATGAAATTATTTGCTGATATGATGAAAGATATTCATTTATACCTAGAGCCAATCCTTGAGAGATGGGGAACATGGACTGAAATAGCTCTATATTACAGTGATTGAAAATGGTTCTTGATATTATGGAAAAAAACAAAGCAGAAAGTAAGTTATGAGTGATTGGAGGAATTTAGTAATGAAATATTTGGATTTAGAGGGGAGGTGTTTTCAAGACATTTCTGATGAGATCTTGATATTGAATGCAACACTATCTTGAACTGCTAGAAACATTATACAGAAAGTAAAACTAATATTTCATGTTATTGTTTAAATTTTAATTTTCCCAGCATTCAATACATCACCTGTTAACTCTCTTGTCACCCGAACGTTGGAACACCCTATAGAACCGGCTGGCGGCTGAGCAGGAGACGGAGGCATTTGGACACGCCCACTCGTTTGTCTTATAGCGGTAACGAGGGGTGGCTGGAGAAAAACATTACCGTGCCGTCTCTTTCCACTGCCCTTGATTTCTCGAACTTACACGATATTTCATCTAATCCAGAACCTTCTAGATCGGCCAGCTGACCCTATATAAGCAATACGTCGGGCTCGAGGAAAGTCAGTGAGTGCTTGGCAAGCAGCGAAGTAGCGCCGTGTTAGTGAACGAACGAGAAGACTGTGTGCGTGCAACGGATGAATTTACATAATTGTGAGCGTAAAGTGAAACTATAACGGACGTACTGGTGAGTTGTAATTGTGCGCATTACGTAATTCTGTGTAATCGGCAGGTGTTCAACTGTAATTCGGTGGAAATAAAGAACATTTTTGAGTGGTGCAATCGGACTTTTAATTTCACGAACCCACAAAGTCACACTGGTGTCAGGAAGCGGGACTACAACGTCACAAAACATTACAACCATGGACGAAGCATTGGAAAAGCTTTTGGAAAAAATGAACGAATTAACGGCGAAGTCGGAGGCGGCAAATACCAACCTGACCGTGGAGTTGAAACAAATGAAGACGGCCAACGACAACATCACCGAGAAGATGGAAGAAATGAAGGGCGAATTAACAGCGAAGACGGAGGCAGCAAATAACAACCTGGCCGCAGAGTTGAAAAAAATGAAGACGGCTAACGACATCACCGAGAAGATGGAAGAAATGAAGGCCGAGTTAACCACAGAAATGAGAGCAGCGAACGGCAGTCTGGCCACGGAAATGAAGGCGGCGAACGAGGCTCTCACCGCAAAGATTGAAGAACAGTTGGCCGGCGTAAAAGAGGACGTCACAGAGTTAGGAGAGCGCATCGAAGACCTGGCGAGCCGCGTTAATGAGCTGGAAGGGAAGGCCGACTATAGCGTCAAGTCCCTCAGCGCCATGGTGGAGGACGTCGTCGGCAGGAGGTTGAAGCATTTGAAGGCCGACGCACCAGGACGCGACACAACATCGGCGCGCGTCAAACCTCCCAAAAAAAAATTAATAAAAAATAAAAAAAAAAAAAAATAAAAAAAAAATAAAAAAATAAACTCTGCTTTCTTATGTTCCGATGCCTAGATTCTATATCGGAACCTTTTAACTATTTCTTATTTTCATTTATAAATTTATGACGGAGCGTCAACGTTTGAAGCCTTCTGCCGCCAGTTCGACACAGTGGCCAAGCACAACAAATGGTCACCAGAAGAAGAGGCCACACAGTTAATAGCCAGCCTCCAGGGACGGGCCGCGGAAGTCCTGAACGCGGTTCAGATAACGGCGGCACCCAAGGACATCTGGGAGGCCCTGAGGAATCGTTTTGGGAACCACCGCTTAGCCGACGCTTACCGCAGCCAGCTGAAGGCTAGGTCACAGCAGCCATAGGAGACGCTGCAGGAGTTCGCCCTCGCAGTTGAACAACTGGCTAACAAGGCCCTAGTCGACCTCCCACCAGAGTTCGTATCCCGGGAAGCTGCCTACACATTCGTGGACGGGGTACCAGATACGGAGATTCGTCAGCACCTAATGCTCGGCGATTATAAAACCATCCACGAGGCGCTGACAGCAGCATTAAGGATGGAGGCGGCCAAGGTAACATCTATCCCGACGTCGAGGACGAGGAGTGTCCGCTACACCGGAGACAGAAGACCAGCCGAGGGACGCCGGCGAACACCTAGTGGCCTGTGTTGGGGGTGTGGACAGCCCGGACACCTGCAGAGAGACTGCCCACACCAGGAAGAGCAGCCGGAAAACGAGTAAGGGCCGTCGTGGTGAGGGGCACGTCGGCGCCATCACCACCATCCCCTCAAGTGACACTGCGCGCCGTCAGCCGGCGTATGGATGAGAGCCTCATTGCGGACGGCTGGGCAAGAGGAAAGCCGTGCCGCGTGCTGGTGGAGACCGGAGCGGCCGTGACCATCATCAGACCTGACGTGGCGAAGGGTTTGCCGACAAGGAAGCTGAACCGACCATACCAGCTTGTGACGGCATCGGGCGACACCTTGCCTGTGGAGAAGGAGTCCCTGCTGGAGCTGACCTTGGCACGGAGTGCCGTACGTCTTTGGGTGTTCGTGGCGAAGGTGGCTGAGGAGGTGATTCTGGGACTGGATGCCCTCAGGAGCCACGAGGCGGCGGTCGACGTTGGCAGGAAGGTCCTGCGGCTCAACGGGGAAGAGGTCATACTCCGTCAACCAGAAGGCGCCTTGGAATTTGCAGGGTCGTCTTGAGCGAAACGCGGTTGTCTCCGCGAAGAGCGAGGTGATAGTGACAGCGCGACTGGAAGGCCAGAGAACCAGGTACATGATGCTGGACCAGAAGACGCCTGTACACAGACTGTGTGTTGCCAGGGCATTGCTGCCGTGCCGAGAGGAGGTGCCAGTGAGACTGCTAAATCCAACGGACGCCGATCACGACGTCCAGGCCGGGACGGAGTTGGAAACGTGCGAGCCCGTGGTGAGCGTAACAGCAATCGACGAGACACAGGAGCCGGCGCCGAAGCAACACCTGGAGCCCCGGCTGGAAGGCTTACTGGAGAGGGCGGCCGACCACCTGACTGCAAAACAGCTGGAGAAGGTTCGACAACTGCTAAGACGGTATCAGCGCGTCTTCAGCCAAGGTGATAGTTACTACGGCCGCACGGACAAAGTGCTTCACCGCATCGACACCGGGGACGCCCGACCTATTCGACAACCACATAGACGCGTTCCGCTGGCCAAGCAAGGGGCGGTACGAGACATGCTGGAGGACATGAGATCCAGGGGAGTGATTGAAGAGTCTGACAGCCCTTGGAGTTCCCCTGTAGTCTTGGTGACAAAGAAGAATGGCGAGCTGCGCTTCTGCGTACACTACAGAAAGTTGAACGCTGTCACCCGGAAGGACTGTTTCCCCTTACCCCGGATTGACGACACCCTGGACACGCTAGCATGTGCACAGTGGTTTTCGACCCTGGACCTGAAGTCGGGCTAATGGCAGGTAGCTCTAGACCCGAGAGACAAGGAGAAGACCGCATTCTCGACGGGCCAAGAGCTCTGGCAGTTCACGGTTATGCCCTTTGGCCTCTGCAACGCACCAGCTACCTTCCAACGCCTCACGGAGTCAGTGATGAGAGGACTGACTTACGAGGCCTGCCTGCTATACATGAACATCATCATCGTCGGGAAGACTTTTGAAGATCACCTCGAGAATCTGAGTAAGGTGCTACAGAGACTGCAGGCGACCAACTTGAAGCTGAACGCGAAGAAGTGCCAGCTCTTCCGCAAGGAAGTGAACTACTTAGGCCACATAGTTTCAGCAACCGGAGTGGCCACACACCCGGAGAAGACACAGGCTGTGAGAGATTGGCCTCGCCCAAAGGATAAGAAAGAGTTGCGCAGTTTCCTGGGGCTGTGCAGTTATTACCGACGCTTCATAAAGGGGTTCTCCAACATCGCCAAACCCCTCACCTGCCTGACAGAGGAACACCGGCCTTATGTGTGGATGGAGGATGCCAAAAACGCTTTCCAGCACCTAAAGGAGACCCTGTGCAGTGCTCCAATTTTGGGTTTCCCACAACCGGGTGGCGCCATCATTGTGGACACCGATGCTAGCGACCATTGCATTGGAGGTGTCCTATCGCAGATCCAGGACGGCCATGAGCGGGTGATCGCCTACTACAGCAAGACGCTATCCAAGGCAGAGAAGAACTACTGCGTCACCCGATGAGAGCTACTGGCGGTAGTAAAGACATTGGAGCACTTCCACAAGTACCTGTACGGTCAGCCATTCCACCTGACTGACCATTCTGCCCTAACCTGGCTATTGAGCTTTAGGAACCTGGAAGGCCAGACAGCACGTTGGGTCCAGAGGCTGCAGGAGTACGACTTCACCTCGGAACATCCTAGAGGGAAGACCCACGGTAACGCTGTCGCCATGTCCCGAAGACCCTGTCCAGAAGAGTGCGGCCAGTGCACAAGAGTGGAAGAGAAGGAGCATGCCGCAGCAGTCCGAGTAGTCACGGCAGTGCCTGCGGAGGGCTGGGATAGCGCAGGCCTGAGGAGGGAGCAGCTGGCGGACGCAGACTTGGGGCCACTCTTGAGGGAAGTGGAGGCAGGGACGAGACCAACCTGGGGGGACATCGCACCGAGGAGTGCCACCTACAAGTCGTACTGGGCCCAATGGGACTCGTTGGAGACCAGAGATGGCGTGCTGTTCTGGGTATGGGAGTCACCCGATGGGAAGACGCAAAGAGAACAGTTGGTACTTCCCCGGAGTAAGGTTCCGGAAGTCTTGGAGGAAGTGCACGCCGGTACTTCAGGAGGACACCTGGGAGCGAACCGAACGATTGACAAACTACGGCAGCGTTACTACTGCCTGAGACTCCAAGCAGAAGCTGAGAGATGGTGCCATCAGTGTCACGTGTGCGCGGCGAGTCCTAGCCCCCAGACTAGGAGCCGGGGTTGCATGCAGCAGTACAACGTCGGAGCGCCATTTGAACGGATCGCCGTTGACATTGCTGGACCGTTCCCAGTTTCTGACCGAGGCAACAAGTACCTAATGGTGGTCGTTCACTACTTCACCAAGTGGCCGGAGGTGTATGCCATCCCAAACCAAGAGGCAAAGACAATCACAGACTGCCTCGTGGAGCAAGTGTTCTGTCGATTTGTGGTCCCGTTAGAGCTACAGTGACCAGGGTACCAACTTTGAGTCCAACCTAATGAAGGAGGCACTACAAAGGCTTGGGGTGAACAAGACCCGCACGACGCCTCTATATCCCCAGTCGGATGACATGGTCGAAAGGTACATCAAGACCTTAGAGGAACACCTGAGAAAGGTCGTGGCCAGCCACCAGCGAGACTGGGACGTCAAAGTGCTACTGTTCTTGTTGGCCTACCGCTCGTCTACACACGACACAACTAGGATGACGCCAGCCAGCTTAATGTTCGGCCGAGAGTTACGCCTCCCTTGTGACCTGGCTTTTGGAAGCCCCCCGGAAGCAAAACAGCCAGCGACCGAGTATGTGGAGAACTTGGTGGACCATCTCCACGACATGCACGAGATGGCTCGCCAGAACATCCAGAAGGCGAGCGACCGCATGAAGACCAGGTATGACAGGCAAGCCAATAGCCAAGGGTTCCAGCAAGGTGACCTGGTCTGGTTGTACCTTCCTACCCGGACCAAGGGACGCTGCCTGAAGCTCCAGCAGCCATGGCAAGGACCGTACCGGGTGGTGAAGAGGATTAACGACGTGGTCTACCGCATCCAGAAGGTTCCCCGAGGGAAGATGTTGGTGGTACACCTGGTTCGCCTGGCACACTACGATGGTGCTGTTCGGGACGACCAGCTTTGAGGAGGGAGCAGTGTCACCCGAACGTTGGAACACCCTATAGAACCGGCTGGCGGCAGCAGCAGGAGACGGAGGTGTTCGGACACGCCCACTCGTTTGTCTTATAGCGGTAACGAGGGGTGGCTGGAAAAAAAATTACCGTGCCGTCTCTTTCCGCTGCCCTTGATTTCTCGAAATTACGGGATATTTCATCTAATCCAGAACCTTCTAGATCGGCCAGCTGACCCTATATAAGCAACACGTCGGGCTGGAGGAAAGTCAGTGAGTGCTTGGCAAGCAGCGAAGTAGCGCCGTGTTAGTGAACGGACGAGAAGACTCTGTGCGTGCAACGGAAGAATTTACGTAATTGTGAGCGTAAAGTGAAAGTATAACGGACGAACTGATAAATTGTAATTGTGTGCATTACGTAATTCTGTGTAATCGGCAAGTGTTCAACTGTAATTCGGTGGAAATAAAGAACATTTTTGAGTGGTGCAATCAGACTTTTAATTTCACGAACCCACAAAGTCACACTATTAAGAGAGAGAGAGAGAGAGAGAGAGAGAGAGAGAGAGAGAGAGAGAGAGAGAGAGAGAGACAAAAGAGCGAGAGAAAAGCAGCAATAACTTAAATGCACAGGATGGTCAAAATATCTGAAACTATTTGTGTCTATGCAAGTAACAAGAGAGCTTATACATTAGGCCTTATAGTCTTTTCTTTTTTCTCACTACCAGGCTTTCAGTTGGAGTTTGGTCAAATATGGGGGGTCTACGTTGCACCACATCCTGAAGGAAATACAAATATGATGCTTAGCTGAAAAAACCGACTACAAATACTTCTTTTTTCAATTAATTTTGACATCGCTGTTACTAAATTCCTCTAATCACGCCAAAATGATGCTTAGTGTTCAAGCCCTTCTGTGTTATTTGAAATAGCATTTCTTTTCTCTTTACTGCTAAACAAATGAATATATAATTTTGAACTGATGAGAGAAATCAGTTCTCTTCAAAAATCCAAGATAGTAGCAAGAAACTTTGTAAGTGATTGGAGGGGTTTAGCAACAGCGACAGAGTCAGACCTTTGAGGTTGAAAATGGATACAACAGCTTCCGAAACTAGTCCCTCAATAATATAAAAATGTAAGTAATGAAGTGTTAAAAACTGACTACAAATTGTTTTTTGAATCAAGAAACTTTGTTCTTTTTAATGAAATACTGGATGTTTTAGAGGAAACTCCATGTGTCAGGAAAATATGATGGAATAATACGAAAAAGAATTAATTCACTGCTGTATTTCTAATGTTTATAGTTAACAGTAAATAATAATGTAAATAAAATTATATATTTACTGTGGGTTGATATGATATAACCATGTAACTAATGAATGTGTTCATAGCATTTTCCAGTAAGTTGTTAAACTGGTCATAGTACATTTACTGTCATTTAGATGATCACTAGGCATAGTGATGAGTTAAATAATACCAATTAACATTTTATGGGATATTCAATTTTGATTTGTTTATTAATTCCAGTATTAATCAAAACTTACTTGTAATTTATATGCTGAGTGTGACTCCCATGTCCTAATGGGTTGTTTCACTTGAAAATGCTGGTATCTGATAGATTGTGGTCTCCTGGAAAGGAATGGCAATTGGATCACATGCAACTAAGATGCCAGATGTTCCTTCACCTGTGCCATCCATGTAATAATACCTTACAGTGCTGTTGTTCCACTGATGTTGCTGTATTTGATAAGCATTTAGCTGTTCCTGGAAAAGGAAAATTTCAATAAATATCAAGTGTAACAAACGCGAATTCCTGGATAACATTCTGGATATAATAGGACATAATCATTCGTTATCCATTTCAATTCAATCAGTAACCACTTATTTTGTAAGCTCTGTGAATTCCCATATTCTGATTACCCTTCATAAAACTTTAAATTTAAGAAATGTATTAAATAAATGACAGGCAAGGTTTGTCTTTATACAAAATACAAATCAATTCTGGAGTTAAATAAACATAAATAAATATTAAAAGCAGAAGCATTATTAACAGTGAAGTATTCTTCATATTTGAGTTTGATTTATGAGTCACTATGTTTACACTCAAACTTCACTTACTTGTTGTTGTATAATTGAAACGTTTTCAAGATCATTCGATCTCATCCTCAGCTGTTTGGTGACAGTTTGGAGTCACCAAACAGCTGAGGATGAGATCGAATGATCTTGAAAACGTTTCAATTATACAACAACAAGTAAGTGAAGATTGAGTGTAAACATAGTGACTCATAAATCAAACTCAAATAAACATAAATTATGTAATAAGTGCAAAATAAAATGCTCTGACAAGCTTTAGTTTTCATATAGTTCATACTGCAGTACACTGATGAATTGCAGTTACTGTTTGGTGATGTTGAGCTAAGACCTTAACTAATGAACTGTGATATGATGTACACATACAGTCTAATCCTTCTCTTCAAAATAATGCAACACCTTCTGAATAGCTTTTCTCTTGAACTTCTATCAGACAAGAGGGAAGTATAAACATAAGCTACCTTAACCAAATATACCCAGTGACTTAATCTTAATATATTTTTGTTATTTAGTAACAATTTTTAGTTATGAATTGAGGTGTTAAGACATAGGTATAATATTTACGGAGAGCTTAACTTTGTTGATGTGAAAGGTGAAAATAAAAGCTGAGCTAACATTCCACTGTGAGAAGCTAAACAATGTCTTAAAGCTCACAGAAGAATATGAAGTAAAAGAAGGATCCAAGAGTTGGTATTTTCAGCATGTTCCTGTTCTACAGCAGAATGTCAATCTAAAATATGGTGGAGACCTAGAAATCAGCACTTGCCACCCATCAAAACAACCCTTCTGCTCTTCATTTGGATGTACAATAAACACACTGACAAAGTGCATTTCAAGGTGAAAAATAGAAGAGGAAATGGACTGAACACTTACACTTTTTTTGTTGTTGCAACATTGCTTTACTGTTGTGGAAAGCAAGCATTTTAAGTACATGCTACAACCACTTGCCTGGTCACTGCGCTGCTTGATGAAGTTTATGAAGAAGAATGTCAAGAGTCAGTTTTACTCATTGATGGAAAATTGACTCCAATAATAAAGGTTGTCACATGGTAAACACTGGAAACAGCAGGTGACTCAAGGGACAGGAAATTAATTATGTGCTACAGCAAAACCATACACATCTAAAATACTGTGTCAGAAAATGTGCAAGAGTCACAAATAATGGCATTCTTCTTGTAAGTCTACCTACAAACAACTCACTAAAAGTAAATTAACTTTCCAGCAGGAGCGCCATTGTAAAAAGTGCAACACCAGCAGTATTTACTGTTTATGTATGTTTTAACCTTGAGATATTATCCTACAAAAGCAAATGAGACCCAAAACATAATAAAACCATTACAAACAAAAACAAAAATAGCCTTGGTACTGATGATATACCTACATCACTACATAAAGCATGTAGTCAAGAAATTCTAAATCAGGGGAAGACAGGTAGTGGCGGTGTGACGTCAGCTCCGTCAGCTCTAACCACTAACTATGCCGCCGAACGAAAGTCAGGTTAGCATGTGACGTCAACGCACTGATTTCTGCTGCCCAAGAGGAAGGAAAAGTTTGATGTGTTGGGGTTCTGACAAGTAGAAAAGACAGGAAACGTATCAGGTATTAATAGTATGTACAACTTATATCTTGAGTGTTGTAATATTAAGGATGACTGCTTTAATTACATAATTGGTCACAGTTTCTAAACAATTACATTTTGACTGTGTGTTATGAGAAAATATATAACAGTTCAACTCGTAGTTTATCTGAAGGTCAGGCATGTTATGAATTAAATAAAATAAAACGTAAAGAAACTTTCTCTGCAACTTAGAGGAGACCCATTCAGAATAAAATTAGGTGGAGATTTTCTGACACTTTGCTTTGTTTTTCTTTAACTAGTTCATCAATGTCAGGACGTAATGTCTGGAAAATTTGTAATCGAGGGCTGCATGTTAGACTGTGATCCAACAAGATACTTCGGGCTTTGGACTTAGCTAATTTTGTAACAGAAAAAAAAAATGTTCGCACACATATGTTGAGCCAAACATACACAATGTCAATGTCTGTGCGGCAATGTAACATAACCTCGAATATCTGGTTTTGGGTACATTCTTGTAAAAATCAGCGAAGATTTTCTTGTGTGTATATTTGTCCTTCAATAAATTGTCACATTGTAAATTTAACAGTTCCATTTGGTACGTGGCAGCTACATTGTCATCAAGTGCGCTACACCTAACTGAACCCTCAGATTCTGTACTCACAGCGCCATTTATATAGGCAACTTGGTACTACATGACTCTTGCCTGACGTCACTGCAGGTCTTGCTCCCGGCTGAAATACATCACAACTCCCAAAGAAGTCTTCCTCTGTTCAAAATCCTCCTATTGAAATAACTTCTTGTTTAGAAAATGTAATTTTCCTGACAAATACAAAATAGCTTAAGTAATGCCATTCTTAAAAAATGCTTGCTTACAATCCATTATCAATCTTAGCAGCAGTCTCAAAAAATTTAGAATGAGTAGTCCACATAACACTAATACATTTACTTAACAAGTTCAGCTTAATACCCAAACACCAAAATTGGTTTGTCAAGAAAGGTCAACAGTCAGAATAGCTCCTGAATGAATAAAATGTTAACACATGTAAATAGGCTATCTTATTAGACCTTCCCTGGGCATTAGAGGGTCAACGATATACAGTAATAAAATCTTACATGAATAATAGGTAACAATATGAAGTCCCAGATACTAATATGGTGATGCCATATTTACTATTTTCACCCGATCGTCGAAGTAGCGACAAGCCAGTGGGTAGGAAAGAAAGAGACAGATAGCACCCAATCCATGCCCACATGTGGATGAACGCTTGATGCTTGCCGAGGGAGAGAGAGACGGGGCGGGGAGAGATGGAGACAGAGCAAGGTTTGGATAATTCTTTCCTTTCTCTCGCCATCGTGAAAGGCCGTGAAGCTTCAGCAACTTTCGAGAAACAATGGCTCGGGTATAAATAAGGGACAGGGGGCGAGTCAGTCAGTGTGCAGCAGAGTTGCTAATCGTGAGCTGTTCATTGTGTGTAGCCATTTGAAGTGTACAGCAGTAATTTATTTCGTTTGTTTACCTGTGGTGAGGCCACGCGAGGCTAAGTTGGTATATGTTACGTCACCCTGCTGCAAAGGGCTATACAAACTCTTTCTACGGAAATAAAGAGAATTTTGAATTTCTGCAAACTAGACTTTTAATTTTACGAACCCACAAAATCACATCTCGGCGACTATAAAACCATCAACGAGGCGCTAATGTCCGCACTCAGGATGGAGGCGGCCAAGGTGACGGCTACCACGATTTTGAGAACAAGGAGTATCCGCTACAATGGAGACTGAAGACCAGCTGAGGGAACACCGGCGAAGACCTAGTGGACACCGGGGCAGTCGTGACCATCATCAGACCTGACGTTGCTAGGTGTTTGCAGTCGAGAAAACCGAGCCGACCATACCAGCTTGTGACGGCATCGGGCGACACCTTGCCTGTGGAGAAGGAGGCCCTACTGAAGTTGACCTTGGGACGGAGTGCCGTGCGTCAGTGGGTGTTCGTCGCGAAGGTGGCTGAGGTGATATTGGGATTGGATGACCTCAGGAGCCACGAGGCGACGGTCGACGTCGGCAGGAAGGTCATGCGGCTCATTGGAGAAGAGGAGATACTCCGGCAACCCGAAGAACGCCTGGGAATCTGCAGGGTCGTCCTGAGAGAAGACGTGGTTGCCCTACGAGAAGTGAGATGGTGGTGACGGCGCGACTAGAAGGCCAGCGAATGAAGTACTTGATGCTGGACCGGAATACGCCTGAGCACGGGCTCTGTGTAGCCAGGACGTTGTTGCCGTGCCGAGGAGGTGCCATTAGCCTGTTTAATCCAACAGACACCGATCACGACGTCCAGGCTGGGACGGAGTTGGGGACGTGCGAGCCTGTGGTTAGCGTAACGCAAATCGACAAGACCCAGGAGCCGGTGCCGACGCAACAACTGGGACCCGGGCTGGAAGCCTTAATGCCCTAGAACAGCTGGAGAAAATTTGACAACTGTTGGGACAATACCATCACGTCTTTAACCTGGGTAACAGTGACTACGGCCGCACGGAGAGAGTGTTCACCGCATCGACACCGTAAACGCCCGGCCCATTTGGCAACCACCCAGACGCGTTCCGTTGGCAAAACAAGCGGCAGTATGTGACATGCTGGAGAACATGAGATCAAGGGGGTGACTGAAGAGTATGACAGCCCTTGGTGTTCCACTGTAGTCTTGGTGAAGATTGGAAAGCTACGCTTCTGCGTGGACTACAGGAAGCTGAATGCTATCACCAGGAAAGATTGCTTCCGCCTACCCCGGATTGACGACACCGTGGACCTGAAGTCGGGTTACTGGCAGGTAGCTCTGGACCCGAGAGACAAGGAGAAGGCATTCTCGACTGGCCAAGGGCTTTGGCAGTTCACAGTTATGCCCTTTAGTCTTTGCAATGCACCAGCTACCTTCCAACGCCTTATGGAGCCAGTGATGAGAAGGATTGACTTATGACGCCTGACTGCTATACCTGGACATCATCATCGTCGGCCAGACATTTGAAGAGCATCTCGAAAACCTGAGCAACGAGTTACAGAGACTGCAGGCGACCAACCTGATGCCGAACATGAAGTGCCAGCTCTTCCGTAAGGAAGTCAACTAGTTGGGCCACATAGTCTTACCAACCGAAGTGACCACAGACCTGGAGAAGACAGGCCGTAGAGATTGGCCTCAGCCAAACGATGAGAGAATTGCAGTGCTCCTATTTTGGGATTTCCACAACCACGCGGCGCCTTCACTGTGGACACCGACGCCAGCGACCATTGAATTGTGGGTGTCCTATCCCGAGTCCAGGACGGCCACAAGCAGGTAATAGCTTACTACAGCAAGACACTGTCCAAGGCAGAGAAGAACTACTGCGGCACCCGGCGAGAGTTACTGGCGGTGGTAAAAACTTTGGAATACTTCCACAGGTACCTGAACGGTCAGCTATTCCACTGACCACTCCCCCCTAACCCCTAACCTGGCTACTGAGCTTTAGGAACCTGGAAGGCCAGACAGCCCGTTGGGTCCAGATGCTACAGGAATACTTCACCTCCACACATCGTAGAGGGAAGAGCCACGCCAACGCAGACGCCATGTCCCAAAGGCCCTGCCCAGAAGAGTGCGGTCAGTGCACAAGAGTGGAAGAGAAGTAGCGTGCCGCAGCTCTCAGAGTGGTCACGGCAGTGTCTACAAAAGGATGGGATAGCGCAGTGCTGAGGAGGGAGCAGCTGGCGGACCTCACTGTTGAGGGAAACAAGACTGACTTATTCATAATCATTATCCCTTATTCACCATTAAGCTTACATGAAGCAATAGGTTTCGTGAGTTATAAAAAGTATTTACAATGTATTTACAAGTACAGAAGGTTTACTTGGGAGGACATTGCACCTGGAAGCGCTGGGTTTAAGTCATACTAGGCCCAATGGGACTTGCTGAAGACCAAGGAGAGTGTGCTGTTCCAGGTATGGGAATCACCTAATGAGAAGACAGAGAGAGCAACTGGTACTGTCCCAGAGTAAGGTCCCAGATGTTTTGGAGGAAGTGCATGCCGGTATTTCAGGAGGACACCTGGCAGCAAACCAAACGATTGATAAACTCTGACAGCGCTACTACTGGCTTCAGCCAGTTGTGCAGTAGTTTATGGTCAAGTTCACTTGTTTGTCAGCTTAGTCATCTGCCTTCTAACCCACTAGCTTTATCAGGAATCTGCTGCTGAAAGCAGAGATCTTACCCCTACCATTGATTCGCATGTCACTCATACACATCAGAGCAAGGTCATCTGCAACATCTAAAAAATATATTTGTACACTTCTCTGCACTGCTTGGTCGACTGACCAACTGATTTGTGAACTACTCCATAGTGCCAACTCCTTCCCTATGGAGCAACAGTTGTTACCTCAACATGAAACACACAGACTCTGAATACCAAACAGTACTACTCTCACTACTAAGACTAGACTTGCATCAGCTTTATGTACCTGATGTATACAAAGATAACTATGATCTCAAATTTTAAATTTGTTGAGCTCCTTATCAAGATGTATGTTTAGGGCTCAATTTTCAATTCAATTCAATTTTACTGCAATTCAATATGGTGTTGTACACGATTGAACCCAGTCAAAGTAAACAAGTACATAAAGTAACAATAACATTAGTAAATAATAATAATAATAATAATAATAATAATAATAATAATAATAATAATAATAATAATAATAATAATAATAATAATAATAATAATAATAGTATTATGTAAACATAAATATAATATATACAAGTACTGTTAACCAAGAGTAGTTCAGAATATACACAATGAACTATTAACTATAGACATATCAATTTATAATTGAATTTGTTACAAGTTATAGAACACAACTACGAAGTAATTCTGTTAATGAAATATTACAAAGCAGTTATATAGTATTACAGAATTGTTTACATAGGTATTCATTCATACTGTAAGAAGATTTACTAATGAAGAACTGTTTTAACAGTTGTTTCAATTTCTTAAAATTAATATTGTGCTATTGGGGTGTAATATAGTCCGCCTCCCCGTGGTGCACCCTGGATAACGCAAAATGGACTACAAAAAAAGCTCAATATGAATGGCCCCAAAGGGAAATCTTTCAGAGGTAAAATAGCCCCGCAATCAGATCTCCGGGCGGGAGCATCTTTGGGCAAATCTCATCTAAACATCCTACAATGGAATGCTGGAGGATTCACACAACCAAAAAAGACAGATTCTGAAACTACTACATGACAATAAAATTGACGTCCTTATTATACAAGAAGCCAACGTTTCCTCAGATACTGTAAAATACTTCCATCTTAAAGACTACCACATCCATATACTACCTAAGAGTAGACAAATTGCAAGTGGCATCTTAGCAGCAATACATAAAGACATAACCCATAATTTCAATATAGTTAAGAGCATGAACCACATAGATAAGTCTGAAGTAATAAAAATAGACACTTGGAAAAACAACCAACACACAATAATCTATGGGATATACAATGCTCCAAATAATATACCAAATATGCAGCAAATTGCAGTAAATAAAACAGTAATAGTAGGAGATATCAATGCTCATTGGGGATATACAAACACTAACCCAACTGGCCGAACGATAATGGACTTTCTTAATGCAAACAATGTGGAACTACTCTACCAGCCAAATGATACACCATCCTTCCTTCATTATAATGGTTCCTTACCAAATCCTGACCTTACCATTATATCTTCGACTCTCCTTGGTAAGACTCACCGCAAAATCATAGATGACCCAGGCTGTGGACACCAGCCAATAATTACAACAATTTCCCTACAAACTGCAAGAGCCCACTACAAGATTCAACATAAACCAAAATACTCGTGGAATTACAAAAAAGCAAACTGGGAAAAATATACTACACAGTTAGATGAAAAACTATCCAACATGAAGATCACAGATTCTGATCCAATAGATAAATATGTAAACAACTTCTGTAAAGCAGTGTTATCAGCTGCAAAACAAAATATACCAAGAGGAAAAATCCCCAAATACAAACCCTTTTGGACAGAAGAACTCACAAAACTAAAAGCAGAACGAGAAAAAGCCAGAATTAAGGCAGAAAGAACGAGAAAACCTAAAGATGTTCAAGAATGGAGGAAAATTAAAGCTCAGTTAATAAAAGAAATCAGTTCATCCAAGAAAAAGTCCTATGATAAATTTTTAAGGAACACAGATTATAGGAAAGATGGTGGAAAAGTACACAAATTCATTGGCTCACTAAACAACAAAAGAGCATTGACCAAGAAGGAACCCATTATTCTCCAGAACAAAGTATTGACAGACAACACTAAGATTGCAGACTCCTTCAACAAGATGTATACAGCTTCACAACCAACTTCGAAACCAAAAAAAGAGAGAAGAGAAATTACAAAAAATAAACATAAAACAGCACTTTCAAACAAAAAACACACATGAAGTATTTCAAAAGGACTTTGAACCTCAAGAATTAGGGTCAGCAATATCACAACTAAAACCACACAAGAGCCCTGGACCTGACAAGATAACTGGACAAATGATCAAACATCTCGGCCCATATGCAAAAAATATGCTCCTCCAACTAATCAACAAGTCCTGGAATTCAACAGTTCCCACAATATGGAAGAAAGCCATCATTATACCAATACTAAAGCCAAAGAAACCATCAAACAAACTAGACAGCTACAGACCCATCTCATTGACCAGTGTTCTAGCTAAATTAATGGAGAGAATGATTTGTGCTTGCTTAAATTGATACCTGGAGACACAAGACCTCCTTTCACCGTCACAAGCAGCTTTTAGAAAACACCAGTCCACAATTCAACAGATAGCTACATTAAGCCAAGACATGAAAGATAATTTAGATAAACGAAGATCAGTAGTTTCTGTTTGTTGACTTGAAAAATGCGTATGACACTCTACCTCTATTAAAACTATTACAGAAAATGATAAAAATTGGAGTAGAGTGTGTGTGCGTGTGTGTGTGTAGTGTTTTAGGGCCCGTCGACAACAAGGTCATTTGGGCCAAATTGGAGTAGAAAACAAAATGTTAAAATGGTTTTATAATTTTCTTATTCAAAGATTTTGCACAACTACCTTTGATAATTCTACATCAAAATCAAAACAAATGCATAGAGGAGTACCCCAAGGATCTGTGTCAAGTACTACTTTATTTCATATTATGATAAATGACTTACCACAAAAACTAAACAAAATAGAGAATGTTAAATGTGCCATGTATGCAGACGACATAGTAATCTGGACATCAGTTAGTAACAAAGAACTGAATAAGCTACCACAACAGATGAACAAGGCATTGGAAGAACTACATAACTGGTGTTCCGATAACGAAATGACTGTGGACTTATCCAAAACAAAATACCAAGTGTTCACACTTTGCCACACAAAACCGCTTATCAAAATAACACTAAATGATGAGCAACTAACAGAAACAGAAAATTATAAATACCTAAGCATAACACTCGATTCTAAATTATCTTGGAAAACCCACATTAATGAAACCATAGAAAAGACCACTCGGAGATTAACAACACTCAAAAATACTAGCTGGCAGCAAATGGGGGTTCTCTGTCAATACACTCAACACCACCTATAAAAGTTACATCAAACCAGTACTCCTCTATGGAAGAGGGATGAAACTTACAGCAAGTCAAAGCAAACTAGCACAACTTGAAACATTACAAAACCAAGCACTCAGACTAATAATGGGAGCAGTCAAACCAACACCAATTACTGCAATGCAAATTGCTACAAATAACTTGTCAATTAAATATGAAATGGAAAAACGGAATCTCCTCCTAAATGAAAAACTACAAAAGCTCTCCTTTAATACTCACTGGAAGAACTACAAAAGCAGAGGAAGGACCTTAAAAACATAAGAAGGGTTTATACATCTGGATTTGGCAGTATGCTCACCGCAGTTAGCAGTGTCTCTCTAATGGCACGTCATCTCTGACCTACACTCCAGTAACCACTTCCCCTGTCTATTGGTCTCCTGGCACAAAATGTGCGTTCCACACGCTTGCCCACCTGGCGCTTCGATCATGCCAACTGGAATCTTTACACCCAGCTGGCTGTTTTGTTATGAGGAGCATGGCTAGGCAAACGATTTAATGGACCATCTTACCGAGCAGATACTTTCCGGAGCAGAACTGTACTTTCCCCGTTCGACTCCCAATCCTCGTCGACTGTCTGTACTATGATGGAGAGATGATTGCCAGAATCAAACCCTGCTCATAGGCGTGCTCTAAAGGTTTTCCGTCACCCCACACTGGAGAACCTGATTCAGTACAAGAAACTGCGTGCCAGGTCTAGGCAAGTAATTAAGGACAGGAAAAATCATTCTTGAAATGCTTTTGTGTTGTCTTCTAATCGCCATACACCTTCTTATGTTGTATGGGATAGGTTAAGGCGCGTGGCCCGAATATCGACACACTTGTCGATTACTGGCCTGGAAACTGCATCAGTAGTCGTTGTGGATCTGTTTGGCGTGGCTAACACCCTTGGCAGTGCCTTCGCTCACGTGTCTAGCTCAGTTCATTATGCACCTTAGTTTGTCTCAATTAAGAATCAGGTGGAGTCTTAAGGTTTCTACTTTCTTTCTGAAAACCTTTAAGACTAAACTCGCCTTTTCACCATGGCAGAGCTAGAACACGCACCTTCATCTCCACGACTATCCGCACCAGGACCAAATGGTATCCACGTGCGATTGTTACAGAATCTCTCTTCCGAAGTGAAGGCGTTCCTACTTGTGGTCTATAATCGTGCCTGGGTCGACGTTAGTTTTGCTGAGAAGTGGCAGGAGGCCATCATCATATCCATTTTCAAAGCTGGGAAGGACCGACATCTGTCCTCCAGCTACCATCCCATTTCTCTCACCAGTTGCATCTCCAAGGTGATGGAACGCAAGATCAATTGACGGTTGGTATGATGGTTGGAAACTCACAATCTTCTGACGAACATCCAGTGTGGTTTTCGACGACGCCTTTCCACAGTAGACCATCTCGAGTCAATATACACACAGATAATGAACGGTTTTGAAGAACTGTCAGACCTTCCACATACATTTCGATCTCGAAAAGGCTTATGATACGTTTAGCGTGCAGGTCTGTTACACACCCTGCACAGTTGGAATATTCGTGGACGCCTACCTGTCTTCCTTCGGGAGCTCATTAACGACCGCGTTTTCCGAGTAAGGGTCGGCTCGGTCTTTTCGAACCTTTTTATCCAAGAGAACGGAGTCGCTCAAGTATCGGTACTAAGTGTTACACTGTTTGCTATTGCCATTAATTTTATCTGTAAATGTGCTCCTCGAGGAGTTTCATCGTGCTTATTCGTGTACGATTGCGCCGTCTACTCTACTTCTCAGCGAACTCCGTTTCTAGAGCGTCAGCTTCAGCTATGCTTAGACAATCTTCACGAGTGGAGCTCTATGAACGGATTTCGGTTTTCTACTGAGAAAAGGTCTGCATTAACTTCTGGCGCTGCAGGAGCTGGTTGCCACCCTCCCTCCGACTTGGTTGACATGTTTTATCATTTGCCGATGAAACGATGTTCCTTGGACTGATTTTTGATAGAAAGTTTAGCTGGCCATCGCATATAGCACAGTTGAAATCTAGATGTGAGCGTAATCTCTTGCGGGTATTTGGTGTGAAATCGTGGGGAGCGGATCCGGCAGTGCTGCTTTGTTTGTATCGCACATTGATCCGATCCAAGCTGGAGATAATGGGTGCATCTTTTATGCTTCAGCTTGTCCATCTGTGCTGTCCATAACTCTCGCCTTCGTGTAGGTATTGCGAAATTTCCAACTAGCGCAGTTCTGAGCCTTTACGCCGAAGAGGCAGAGCCTCCTCTGCAATGTCGGTGGGAAGTTTTTCTAGGCAATTATGGCTTGGGTTATATAGTATGCCGTGGCATCCGACGTTTGCACCCTTTTCCCCACCTTAATCGAGGTACACTATAGAAACACACGTCTTAGTCCAAAGCCGCCAGATTTTCGCTTCCGGGAACTGCTTAGGAGGCATGCACTTGAAATGCCTCGGATGTTCCCTAAGGGCGAAAGAGTGTATCCTCATTGGTTGCGGGCAGCACTTCCTGTAGATCTTAGGGTGACGGTATACAGGAAGTCTACGATGCCCACGTGTAGAATGCGAATTTATTTTTTAGAATTTTTATCGGACCATAAAGATTTTAAATTAATTTTCACCGACGGGTCAAAATGCTCTCGCGGTGTTGGATGTGCATATGTCCGTGGAACCGAACCCTTTACATTCGGTCTCCATTTTACATGTTCGCCGCAGAACGTTGCGTGATTGCCTTATCCTGGGTGATTCCCTTAGCACACCCCAGATCTAAACTTCATGAGCCTGTCTTTAAATTTTAAGCGTAATAGATATCTAAACGAGAATAACTTAAGACTTGAAGCTTTCGCGGCGAGCGTTATTGCTTAAGGCTTCACCGGTGATCAGCCGCTTCAAATTTAAGATTCCTCCAGTCACCATCCTCCGACGCTGAAGAGTCATTTCAACTTTGTTTCACCGGGCACTGGGCATAGCAGATGAGGATAATATCGACCAAGAAATTCAATATCTTCGTAACACTCTATTACAGAATGGCTACAGTAAGCGTGACATCACGGAGGCTCATAGAAGAGTGTTACGCAACAGATCCAATCTCTCACACCCATCACCCAACAGCAGCCCTGATAACTACCTTAGCAAGGCTGTCATCCCCTTCCATGGTTCCGTTTCAAAGATTTCCCGAATCCTCTCCAGATTCAACATCCGAACTTTTATTATTATTATTATTATTATTATTATTATTATTATTATTATTATTATTATTATTATTATTATTATTATTATTATTATTATTTTGTAATTTTACGTCCTCCAACGTTAAGTCATATCGGACGATGAATGGGATGGATGAAATGATGCTCAAATGAGTCCGGGGTCCATGGAGCTTAGTTACCTGACATTCGTCTTTCAGGATAAGGGAAAAGCCCGGAAAAAACCTCATCCAGATAACTCACCCTGACCGAGATTCGAACTCGGGACCTCTTGAACGTGAGGCAGACATGCTAACATACGAACTTACTTTGCCGCTCCCAAGAAAATTCAACAGTACCTTAGGCAGGTGAAAGATACTCCTTTGCTCAAGGTCCTAGGAGTGGACGTGAATGTGGACGTGTATACGTGGGACAAACAGGACGGACAATTGAGGAAAGATGCAAGGAGCACCAGTGTAACATCAGGCTCCTACAACCTGAAAAGACAGCAGCAGCCCAACATTGCATAGAGCAGGTCCATAAAATTTACTTCAATAACATTACAGTCCTGGAACAAACCGACAAAGGATTTGACAGGGTCATTAAGGAGGCCATTCAGATAAAAGCACATCCGTTCAATTTCAATAGGGATTCTGGTCTTCAACTGAGCCCAGCCTGGACACCGGCCATCAAAAGCATTTTGATTGCGGACTCCAAATGCACGGTTCAAGTGACGGGCCACGTAGAAAACGACAGTAACTCCAACCACACGCGTTCAGTGACCAACCTCACAGAAAACGCCAAAGCGGATGGTAGCTATGTCCATCACCAGCCGAGCCAATCCAACATTGTCACTCGGGCATTGGCCAGGGCAGGGCGTGCTCCGCCCACCGATTAACATATGAATAGGGTCACGTTTCGCAGCATTCACTCATACTTGCTGCGTGTGATGGAGACCGCCACCTTGGGTTTCCAGGAAGCCGCCTTCACGGTCGCGGTTTCGCTGGATGTCGAGAAGGCCTTCTCTACGACATGGCATGCCGGACTCCTACACAAATGATCCACCTGGGGCTCCCAACACAAATGATCAACATCATACACAGCTTCTTGCGATATCGCTCATTCAAAGTCTCAGACGCAGGGAAAACATCAACACTAAGGCCAGTGAGAGGCGGAGTCCCCAAAGGCTCTGTGCTATCCCCACCCTTTTCAACATCTTTATGGCAGATTTCCCCACAGAACCATGAGTCGTAATGGCACAATACGCTGACGACGTGTTTCTGTTCTGCAAAGACAAACACATCCTCAGAGCCTTCAAACCCATTCAAAGACATCGCCTAACACAACAGTGGTGCCGGCGTTGGCGGATGTCCGTAAATCCGGACAAAAGCCACACCATACTTTTTACAAAGCGCCACACCTCCGCAGACTGCCCCAATTTCAGCTACCGAGGTCGAAGGATAGAGTGGTCTAACTCTGTCCAGTACCTAGGAGTAAAATTAGACAGAGGTCTAACTTTTCGCCGACACATCAGGGACCTCTCGGCGAAGGTACAGGGAGCAATCGCTTCCCGTACCCAAAGCTGGGCTCGACCTCGATGCCAGTTGGCACGAAGTTAAATCTCTTCCGAGCGCTGGTAATCCCGGTGATGCTATATGCCTGCGAGATCTGGGGCATGGCAGCAGACAGCTGGATAGCATGGCTTCAACGTGCACAGAATAGAGGACTACGCTCTATCTATTCTGTGGGACGTTATTTCCCTACCAGGTTGCTCCACGAAGCATCGGGTCTTCCATACGTGGAGGATGAAATTAGGCGCCGGGCTTCAAAATTATACGCAAGCTTACCATCTCACAGAAGCGTCCTGGTTAGATCATTGGGAGATTCTAACCCCACTAGACGCTGATCTAGACTGCACCGGGTCCACCGTATGGCATGCGAACACCCTAGATAACCAACGAGCAAATCCTATCAGCAGCTAAAGCTGAGCTCCTCATAAATCTTCTCAGCTGTTTGGCATCTAAATTTTTCCCCAACTTAAAAAAAAATAATTAAACAAACATAAAGATTTGGGTGCAAAGTACTGCATCCTCCCCTTCAACCCGAAGGTACTTCAGTAGCTTCTAAATTAACTCCCAACCAAAAGACCTACAAATTTCAATTCTAAATCCTACCTGCGGAAAAACCCTTAATGGGTGGGCACACAGCAAAAACCTTCTGGCTGTATACAGCCAGCCAGCACAAGCGAACGAGAGAGCATTTATTCACTTCCTGATGAAGGCCATAGAGTGTAAAATAGCCGAAAGCTCGATCTTCTTAAATTTGACGCGGCTCATCACCCGTGAAGCCTTAATCGAGAATAACTTATTAATTAGTCCAAGTCAGTTCAGGTTTAGGAAACGTAAATCTACCATTAATGCAGTAGATTGTTTGAATAAAACTATCTTGTACATTTATGTGTGACGTCAAAATTGATTAAAAAAAACTATTTGTAGTCAGTCTTTTGACAATTCGTCAATCTGAGACCATTACTGTTTTTAATAATGATTAATGATCAGCCATCCAATGCAACTCCCCACTCCATTACATCTGAAGATGCTACGTTTTCCCTCACTAACACTTAATTTTAACTTATAAATGTTGTAGATGATATTTTATAACAAACCTGATTATAGGAAATTAATTGATAAAAATTCAATGCCAAAGCCGGGATTTGAATCACGGATCTTCTGGTATCCGTCCAGCCGCTCTAACCATTTGAGCTACTATTGCCAACGTGCCAACATGACATTAAATTCTCCAACTGACTCGTGTTTCTCCCGGTAAAGCACTAGGAGTTCTCATAAACACATGAGACAACTACCTTAATGGCGACTTACTATGCTGTACGTACTTTTAAGGCCCGGACTTTATAGTTCGGAGCACTATTAGGTCAGTTAATGGAAATCAATTGTTCTTTCACACTAGCCGTGTGTAGGATGCACTATGAAAGGGTAGAGCCAGAATGAAAAATTCAATGCCATAGCCGGGATTTGAACCACGGATCTTCTGGTATCCGTCCAGCCGCACTAACCATTTGAGATACTATGGCCAACGTGCCAACATGACATTAAATTCTCCAAACGACTCATGTTTCAAATCCCGGCTATGGCATTGAATTTTTCATTCTGGGTCTACCCTTTCATAGTGCGTCCTACACACGGCTAGTATGAAAGAACAATTGATTTCCATTAATTGTACCTAATAGTGGTCCGAACTATAAAGCCCGGGCCTTAAAAGTACTTACAGCATAATAACTCGTTGTCTCATGTATTTATGAGAACTCCTAGTGGTTTACCGGAAGAAACACGAGTCAGTTGGAGAATTTAATGTCATGTTGGCACGTTGGCCATACTAGTTCAAATGGTTAGAGCGGCTGGACGGATACCAGAAGATCCGTGGTTCAAATCCCGGCTATGGCATTGAACTTTTCATTCTGGCTCTAACCTTTCAAACCTGATTATAGTTCAGGACATATGGACTTTCATTGAATGAAAACAAAATACAATTTTTAACTTGAGATACATTCAAATAAATAAATAAGATTAGAACATTAAGTTTTAGATATTTTTATAGTCATTTATCTTGGGGAAACATTAAGTTTATTACTGGTAAGTATCTAGGATTATGTACTTGATAGGAGTCTTACCATCTGTTTCCGATAACTATGTACGTTTATATTCAGTTTCCTTTTGAACATAATGTCATATGTAACATTATTCCAGGGAAGCAGTTCTTATTGTCACCCGAACGTCGGAACTCCCTATAGAACCGGCCGGCAGCAGCAGGAGACGGTAGGCGTTCGGCCACGCCCACTCATTTGTCTTACAGCAGTAACGAGGAATGGCTGGAAAAACATCACTGTACTGTCTCTTTCCGCTCCACCTGAGTTCTCGAACTTACAGGATATTTCATCTAATCTGGAACCTTCTAGATTGGCCAGTTGGTCCTATATAAGCAACGCGTCGGGCTGGATGTCAGACAGTACTTGACGAGCATCGTAGGAGCGCTGTGCTAGTGAATGGACGAGAAGACTGTGTACTTGCATCGGAAGAGTGTACGTAACTGTGAGCGTGCAGTGGAACCGTAACGGACGAACTGGTGAATCGTAATTGTGTGCATTACGTAATTCTCTGTAATTGGCAAGTGTTCAACTGCAAGTCGGTGGAAATAAAGAACATTTTGAGTCTGTGCAATTGGACTTTTAATTACGCGAATCCACAAAGTCACACTGGTGTCAGGAAGCAGGACCACAACATCACCGAACATTACAGCCCTGGACGCGGCATTGGAAAAGATTTTGGAGATGATGGAAATGAAGGCCGAACTGACCACGGAAATGAAGGTGGCGAACGAGACTCTCGCCGCCAAATTTGAAGAACAGTTGGCCGGCGTGAGGGATGACGTGACGGAGCTGGGCAAGCGGATGGGCCAAGTGGACGAGCGCGTCGAGGGCCTGGCGAGCCACGTTAACGACCTGGAAGGGAAGGCCAACAGCAGCGTTAAGTCCCTGAACGCCATGGTGGAGGACGTCGTCGGCAGGAGGTTGAAGGATTTGAAGGCCGACGCACCGGAACGCGACACAACATCGGCGCGCGTCAAACCTCCGAAATATGACGGCGCGTCAACATTTGACGTCTTCCGCCGCCAGTTCGACACAGTGGCCAAGCACAACAAATGGTCACCAGAGGAGGAGGCCACAAGGTTAATAGCCAGCCTCCAGGACGGGCCGCGAAGTCCTAAACGCGGTGCAGACAACGGCGGCGCTCAAAGACATCTGGGAGGCCCTGGAGAATCGTTTCGGAAACCACCGCTTAGCCGCAGCGTACCGCAGGCAGCTAAAGGCAAGGTCACAGCAGCCAGGGGAGACGCTGCAGGAATTCGCCCTGGCAGTTGAACAACTGGCTAGCAAGGCCCTAGTCGACCTCCCACCAGAGATCCTATCCCGGGAAGCTGCCTACACATTAGTGGACGGGGTACGGGACACGGAGATTCGTCAGCGCCTAATGCTCGGCGATTATAACACAATCCACGAGGCGCTAACGGCAGCATTAAGGATGGAGGCGGCCAAGGAAACAGCTATCCCGAAGTCGAGAACGAGGAGTGTCCGCTACACCGGAGACAGAAGATCAGCCGATGGACTCCAGCGAAGACCTAGTGGCCTGTGTAGGGGGTGTGGACGGCCCGGACACCTGGAGAGAAACTGCCCACACCAGGAGGAACAGCCGGAAGAACGAGTAAGGCCCGGCGTGACGAAGAGCACATCGGCGCCGTCCACACCATCTCCTCGATGACACTGCGCGCCGTCAGCCGGCGGATAGATGACAGCCTCGTCGCGGACGGCTGGGAAAGAGGAAAGCCGTGCCGCGTGCTGGTGGACACCGGGGCGGCCGTGACCATCATCAGACCTGACGTGGCGAAGGGTTTGCCGACGAGGAAGCCGAGCCGACCATACCAGCTTGTGACGGCATCGGGCGACACCTTGCCTGTGGAGAAGGAGGCCCTGCTGATGCTGACCTTGGGAAGGAGTACCGTACGTCTGTGGGTGTTCGTCGCGAAAGTGGCTGAGGAGGTGATACTGGGATTGGATGCCCTCAGGAGCCACGAGGCGACGGTCGACGTCGGCAGGAATGTCCTGCGGCTCAACGGAGAAGAGGTTATACTCCGTCAACCCGAAGAGCGCCTTGGAATCTGCAGGGTGGTCTTGAACGAAGACGTGCTTGCCCCGCGAGCGAGGTGGTGATGGCGCGACTGGAACGCCAGAGAACCAGGAACATGATGCTGGACCAAAAGACGTGTGTGCACGGACTATGTGTAGCCAGGGCATTGCTGCCGTGCCGAAAGGAGATGCCAGTGGGACTGCTAAATCCAACGGACACCGATCACGACGTCCAGGCCGAGACGGAGTTGGGAACGTGCGAGCCCGTGGTGAGCGTAACAGCAATCGACAAGACAGCAAAGGTGATAGTCACTACGGACAAAGTGCTTCACCGCATCGACACCGGGGACGCCCTGCCTATTCGGCAACCACCTATACGCGTTCCGCTGGCGAAGCAAGGGGTGGCACGAGAAATGCTGGAGGACATGAGATCCAGGGGAGTGATTGAAGAGTCTGACAGCCCTTGGTGTTCCCCTGTAGTCTTGGTGACGAAGAAGAACGGCGAACTACGCTTCTTCGTGGACTACAGGAAGCTGAACGCTGTCGCCCGGAAGGACTGTTTCCCCTTACCCCGGATTGATGACACCCTGGACACGCTAGCTGGTGCGCAGTGGTTCTCGATCCTGGACCTCAAGTCGGGCTACTGGCAGGTAGCTCTAGACCCGAGACAAGGAGAAGACCGCATTCTCGACAGGCCAAGGGCTCTGGCAGTTCACAGTTATGCCCTTTGGCCTCTGCAACGCACCAGCTACCTTCCCACGCCTCATGGAGTCAGTGATGACAGGACTGACTTACGACGCCTGCCAGCTATACCCGGACATCATCGTCGGTAAGACCTTTGAAGACCATCTCGAGAATCTGAGTAAGGTGCTACAGAGATTGCAGGCGACCAACTTGAAGCTGAGCGCGAAGAAGTGCCAGCTCTGCCGCAAGGAAGTGAACTACTTGGGCCACGTAGTCTCAGCAACCGGCGTGGCCACAGACCCGGAGAAGACACAGCCTGTGAGAGATTGGCCTCGCCCAAAGGATAAGAAAGATTTGCGCAGCTTCCTGGGGCTGTGCAGTTATTACCGACGCTTCATAAAGGGGTTCTCTAACATCGCCAAACCCCTCACCCGCCTGACAGGGGAACACCGGCCTTATTTGTGGACGGGGGACGCCGAAGACGCTTTCCAGCACCTGAAGAAGACCCTGTGCAGTGCTTCAGTTTTGGGTTTTCTTCAACCAGGTGGCGCCTTCATTGTGGACACCTACGCCAGCGACCATTGCATTGGAGACGTCCTATCGCAGATCCAGGACGGCCAAGAGTGGGTGATAGCCTAGTACAGCAAGACGTTATCCATGGCAGAGTAGAACTACTGCGTCACCCGACGAGAATTACTGGCGGTAGTAAAGACATTGGAGCACTTCCACAAGTACCTGTACGGTCAGCCATTCCACCTGAGGACTGACCATTCCGCCCTAACCTGGCTATTGAGCTTTAGGAACCTGGAAGACCAGACAGCACGCTGGGTCCAGAGGCTGCAGGAGTACGACTTCACCTCGGAAAATCGTAGAGGGAAGAGCCACAGTAACGCTGACGCAATTTCCCGAAAACCCTGTCCAGAAGAGTGCGGTCAGTGCACAAGAGAGGAAGGGAAGGAGCGTGCCGCAGCAGTCCGAGTAGTCACGGCAGTGCCTGCGGACGGCTGGGATAGCGCAGGCCTGAGGAGGGAGCAGCTGGCGGACGCAGACTTGGGGCCACTCTTGAGGAAAGTGGAGGCAGGGACAAGACCAACCTGGGAGGACATCGCACCGAGGAGCGCCACATACAAGTCGTACTGGGCCCAATGGGACTCGTTGGAGACCAGAGAAGGCGTGCTGTTCCGGGTTTAAGTCCAGATGGTCTACTCCCATTAGTCTTGAACCCGTAGGAACAAGACCCGGGTCTCGTTCGACCAGGGAGTTATCCGAGCTGTCCCAAAGGGCGCTCGGCGTCCACCGTGGGGCTTTCCATAGGGCAAGACCTAGAGACTAACAAGCCCCCCCCCCATCTGGTCCTATGGACTCAAGACGGGATGGAAGTGGATACGCCTTTTACGCGCGTCAACAACAAAGGTAAAGACTACCGATCTGACCTCGGTGGCGCCGCCTGATCTGCTGTTCCGGGTATGGGAATCACCCAATGGGAAGACGCAGAGAGAACAGTTGGTACTTCCCCGGAGTAAGGTCCCGGAAGTCTTGGAGGAAGTGCACGCCGGTACTTCAGGACACCTGGGAGCGAATTGGACGATTGACAAACTACGACAGCGCTACTACTGGCTAAGGCTCCGAGCAGACGCTGAGAGATGGTGCCGTCGATTTCACGTGTGCGCAACGAGTCGCGGCCCCCAGACTAGAAGCCGGGCGCGCATGCAGCAGTACAACGTCGGAGCGCCATTCGAAAGGATCGCCGTCGACATAGCTGAACCATTTCCGATGTCCGACCGAGGCAACAAGTACCTGATGGTGGTCGTGGACTACTTCACCAAGTGGCCGGAGGTGTATGCCTTCCCGAACCAGGAGGCAAAGGCAATCACAGACTGCCTCGTGGAGAAAGTGTTCTGTTCTTGTTGGCCTACCGCTCGTCTACACACGACACAACTAGGATGACGGCAGCCAGCTTAATGTTCGGCCGAGAGTTACGCCTCCCTTGCGACCTGGCTTTTGGAAGCCCTCCGGAAGCGAAACAGCTAGCGACCGAGTATGTGGAGAACCTTGTTGACCATCTCCAAGACATGCAGAAATGGCTCGCCACAACGTCCAGAAGGCGAGCGATCGCATGAAGACCCGGTATGACAGGCAAGCCAACAGCCAAGGTTTCCAGCAAGGTGACCTGGTCTGGTTGTACCGCCCTACCCGGACCAAGGGACGCTGCCCGAATCTCCTGCAGCTATGGCAAGGACCGTACCGGGTGGTGAAGAGGATTAACGACGTGGTCTACCGCATCCAGAAGGTTCCCCGAGGGAAGATGTTGGTTGTACACCTGGATTGCCTGGCACGCTACGATGGTGCTGTTTGGGATGAACAGCTTTGAGGAGAGAGCAGTGTCATCCGAACGTCGTAACTCCTGATAGAACCGGCCAGCAATAGGGCCAGACCGGAAGCATTCGCACACGCCTACCCATTTATCTTGTAGCAGTAACGAGGGGTGGCTGGAAAAACGTCACTGTGCCCTCTCTTTCCCCTCCCCATGCCGTCTAGAACCTTCGGGGTGATTCACTGAAATGCGAGAGTTCCAGAAACAGCGATATTCCTATAAAAAGGGGCTGCAGTTGGCGAGTGAGTTCAGTTCTTGGCAAGCAGCGTGAGGAGCCCCGAGTGAGTTAACGGACCGGAAGACTGTGAACGTGCATCACAGGAGTTGTACGTAACTGTGAGCGTGCAGTGGACCTTGACAGACGAACTGGTGAATTGTAATTGTGTGCATTACGTAATTCTGTGTAATCGGCAAGTGTTCCGACTGTAATTCGGTGGAAATAAAGAACATTTTTGAGTTGTGCAATTGGACTTTTAATTTCACGAACCCACAAAGTCACATTATTAAGGAAATATGGCTCACAAACTTCAACATTAGAAAGTAGATCAAGTGACCATAATACAGTAAAATGCCATGACCGTGTTCCCAATTATGACGTTATCCAGTTTATTATGTTCTATCTGTAAAGTCCCTGGATATTCCATATCATTGCTGAATGATTTTACCTTCTTTAGCAGTTCCAAATGCCGCTATTAACATTGTGGAAATAGTAATGACAAATGGATTCAACCTAGACTTCATAAGGAGCATGCTAGAGAAGGAGTAACTTAAGAATATTTTACAAATGGCCACATTAACCCTGCTATCAAACACTGACTGAAAGTACAGAATGTTCACGTACCACTCCTTAACTCTTAGAAAATTTGAAAGGGTCTTCAAAATGTTAAAAATAAGACTAGCCTCACAAAACAGATACAACTTCAACTAAACAAACATCTTAAAAATACAATCCCAAGGACCTTAAAATCCAGAATCTATCTGATCAGTTGTCAGGAATGTGAGAAATGAGAAATACTATACAAGTAACACAGTAACACTGCAATAAATTTTGAAACCTTGTCTTTAACAGAAGTGCTAAAACTGTATGCCCCTAACACCAGATGGTAGAATGATCAGTCCCAGCAGGAAGGGGAAACAATAGAAGAACTTCAGTCACCCAGTATCTCATAATGAGGGCAAAAGCCCTCAAAAATGTTCCAATTGTGTTCCAACATTTAAAGCTTATTTATTATTATTATTATTATTATTATTATTATTATTATTATTATTATTATTATTATTATTATTATTATTATTATTATTATTATTATTATTATTATTATTATTATTATTATTATTTGCTACTATGTCATTGTTACTTTATGTACTTTCTTACTTTGACTGGATTCATTCGTGTACTACACCATATTGAATTGCAATAAAATAAATTAAATTCAATTGACAGGTGAAGGTGAGTGTAAATAACTGTCACTACAATACTCCTACAGATGATTATTTCACAGTTAATAGTGTTACTGATTTTAATATTTAATGCTCCATTATTTTAAATCAAAGCTTTCGGTTTCCCAAACATTTCTTCTATGATGAGCAGCTATAAAAAGGGAGCATAAAAGCCAGTCTGCAGTTCACAGTTCAGTTGTTAGTTATGTGTTGACCAGTGAGCATCAGCTAGAGCAGTTTTGCAGTTAAAAGTGAGTAAGGGTCTACAAGCAGTGAACTTATATCTGCAACACAGATATAAAGGAACATAGAATTACTTTCCCTTTTTACAGTAGAGAATGTAAGCACATCAAAGTAAGCATTGGACTAACAATTCTAATCCACAATGAAGGAAATGCTTAAGAAATTATAGGTTAAACTGCACAAGATGGGAAGCAAAATCTGAAGTAGAAGAAATAAAGAATGAAATAACAGTGAATTCCTCAGTGGAAGAAATGAAGGCATAAGTGTGAAATAAGATCCTGGGTAGAGAGAATGAAAATAATGACAACAGAAATGAAATATGAGATGAAGATGACAAAGACACTGAAAACCGTCATGCAGAAAGATAAGAGAGCAAAATTGACAAACAACCAGCCGGCATGAAGAAGAATATGATGCGGCTCGCCAGGACCTCGACGCGCTCGTCCACTTGGCCCATCCGTTTGCTCAGCTGCGTCATGTCATCCCTCACGCTGGCCAACTGTTCTTCAAATTTGGCGGCGAGAGCCTTGTTCGCCACCTTCATTTCCGCGGTCAGTTTGGCCATCTTTGCGGTCATTGTCGTGGCCAAGTTGTTTGCCGCTTCTGTTTTTGTTGTTAAATAGTTCATTTTCACAGCCAATTTGTAGTTGGCCGTCTCCAACTGTTTTTCCATTTTCTCGGTGATGTTGTCATTTGCCGTCTTCATTTCCGAGGTCAGTTCGTCCCTCATTTCTATCATCTTCTCCAAAATCTTTTCTGATGCCGCGTCCATGGTTGTAATGTTCGGTGATGTTGTCATCCCACTTCTGACACCAGTGTGACTTTGTGGGTTCGTGAAATTAAAAGTTCAATTGCAGAAACTCAAAATGTTCTTTATTTCCAGCGACTTACAGTTGAACACTTGCCAATTACACAGAATTACGTAATGCACACAATTACGATTCACCAGTTCGTCCGTTACAGTTCCACTTTGCTCTCGCAGCAATTACGTACACTCCTCCGATGCACGTACACAGTCTTCTCGTCCGTACACTAGCACGGCGCTCCTACGCTGTTCGCCATGAACTGAACTCACTCGCCAACTGCAGCCCCCTTTTTATAGGGATATCGCTGTTTCTCGAAGTCTAGCGATTCGGTGAATCATCGTGCTGGTTCTAAACGTCAAGGAGGGGGAAAGAGATGGCTAACAATGTTTTTCCAAGCATCCCCCTCGTTACCGCTACAAGACAGATGTGTAGGGGTGGTCGAATATTTCCCGTCTCCTGCTACCCTGCTGCCGGCCGGTTCTATCGGGAGTTCCGACGTTCGGGTGACAATATAATCAGGCACTCTTAATGACTCTTTTCACATCTATCAGCGAGTTTTTCTCCTTTTGTGGGTTAATAGATTTACATTCTACTAATTGCCCATAATGATCACTAAGTGCTCCCCGTATTATTGAAACCGTAAGTGCTTCCTCATTTAGGTTTGTGTACACATGATCAATTAATCTTGATGTTTTTGTGACTCTAGTTGCAGCCGTCTTTATTTGATTTATATTATTTCTTTGCAGAAGCTCTGATGGTGCCCTTTTCTTAACACCCTCTATCAGAACATCGATATTCATGTGTTATGTGTGTTTAGAGCAATTTAGTAACAATGACGTCAAAAATTAATTGCAAGAACTATTTGTAGTCAGTTTATTGACACTTGTCACTTTTTTTTATATTATTGAGAGACTAGTTTCAAAGACCACCGCCTCCATTTTCAGTTGGAGAGAGGTTGAAAAGGGAGGCAATGGCCTTTGAAACTAAGAAAAATAAGTGACAAGTGTCAATAAACCGACTAAAAATAGTTTTTACAATCAATATTCATGTCCCCCCCATAACTATGATTTTATTTTTAGCTATATTATTAAGGCAAATCTCTAGTTTTGTTATCAATTTACTTTTATCTGCTTTTGGGGGGCTGTAAATTCCTAAGACTACTATTTTTTCCTTTTTTAATGTTACTTCAATACCACACAGTTCACAGCACACTTCCTCACAATAACCTGTGCAGTTCAGTACCCTTCATAATGTAGATTGCTACTCCTCCACCTTCATGGTTTTCTCTACAATAGCTAGTAGACAGCACATAATTGTCATAGCAGTTTACATTAACTTCATCACATTTTAACCCATGTTCTGAGAAGATTATTATTTTCGTTCAATTATCACATGTTTATTTGTAATATATTGGACATTCTGGTGAAAAATTTTAAACAATTTTTATTGCCCCTATCTACTTTCCCTGTATTTTGATTTGAACTGTTTTATGCCATCAAGATTACTGCACTCACATTTCTGTAAGCAAGGATCTTGGAAGTGTTGAAAACAGTGTTATGATAAATTAAATTTAAAAGGAGTCGATTAATCGACTCCCTTTAAATTTAAGGATCTAAATGGTCACCTACCATAGCTGTTTGTGCCTGTATTTCACTTATTCTGCAGTTTTTTATTTCTTTTTTAGAAGCTGTACCTCCCCTGGCCCATACATAAATGTATTGCATTATTCATTACGTTTTCTGGTTTACAGGTTCGCTTCCTATTGTGATGTAGGCCACCTCTCCCTAAACAATCAATTCCTAAATATTAAAAGTTTAACAGTGAAGTATTCTCCATTTTTGAGTTTGATTTTGAGTCACTTTGTTTACACTCAAACTTCACTTACTTGTATAATTGAAACGTTTTCAAGATCACTCGATCTCATCCTCAGCTGTTTGGTGACTAAATGAACATTCTTCTTCCTCCACTACTACGGTGCTCCAATCTCTCTGACATCTGGTGTTAAGGGCACTAAGTTTTAATACTTCATTTAATGCCGGGATTTCAAAATTTATAACTTTATCATGGTTTTTGGTTATGAATATTTTTTCCCAAATATCCAATTCTATGGGTGTACTTAAAGATTTAAACAACATTGACCATAACATAAAACTGTTAAAATATTTAAGTACACCCATAGAATTGGATATTTGGGAAAAAATATTCATAACCAAAAACTGTGATAAAGTTATAAATTTTGAAATCCCGGCATTAAATGAAGTATTACAACTTAGTGCCCCTAACACCAGATGGCAGAGGGATAGGAGCACCGTAGTAGTGGAGGAAGAAGAATGTTCATTTAGTCACCAAACAGCTGAGGATGAGATCGAGTGATCTTGAAAACGTTTCAATTATACAACAAGTAAGTGAAGTTTGAGTGTAAACAAAGTGCCTCATAAATCAAACTCAAAAAATCAATTCCTATTTGCTTATATATGTCTACAAACACACAATTTAGAACCTCACAGGCCCATCGTATGTTTACATTTACCTGATTCATATATGTTGGGTTTACATCCCTTCTTTTCACTATCCCATTCACTACAACGTGAGTGTTTGTATATTTCTTTTTGATACACTTTATTACACTGTATATGTCATCCATTATCTCCTCAGGACACTTCGACATTTTCACATCATTTGTTCCTACGTGCAGGTAAATGAATTTCGGATCACATTAATAATAATAATTTATTCACCATTTGGTAATTACAATAATTACAACAGGCTTCGTCAGTAACTTATTACTAGTGGAACAAACATATTTATATATACACTGAGGGATGGTAATATTTACATGTTTTACAAGTCATGTTTATTAATATCTAGGTATTCTTGTATGCTGTAGCATGGAGTTTTTGTTAGCCATTTGTATATTTTTTCTTTAAATCTTTGAATATTTGTATTGTGTATTTCCAAAGGAAGTGCATTAAATATTTTTATACCAGTACAAAAGTGAATCGAGAATATATTGACACATTGCTTCACTCACAATGTTTATCTGTGTGTGTCGGTTTCCTGTAAATACCAAAAGTGAGTTTGTTGTTCATTTTTTTGATCTTGATGTCCAAAAAGGGGAGCACACCATCCTCTTCTGTTTCCAATGTAAATTTTATAGCTGGATTTTGTATATTCAAAAGTCTAAGACCATCTTGTATGAGTTTTTTAGGTACTATTGCAAAAATGTCGTCAACATAGCGATTCCACACTTTGAAATAATTTGGAAAAGCTTTTGTGTTATGTGTTTCAAAAGCACTCATGAATACATCTGCCAAGAAGGGAGACAATGGGTTGCCCATAGCTAGGCCCGTTTTTTGTTTATAGATCTGTCCATTAAAGCTGAAAAAATTTTGATTGATACAAATTTCTGTAAGTTGTGAAAGTTCTTCTATTTCTTCAGGTGTTATTTGTATTGATTCCAGCCATTTTATGAGAAGTGGAATAAGCTCATTGGTAGGTATACTTGGATATAAAGAAATGACGTCAAAGGAAACAAAAAGAAATATTAACATCAGAACTAAAGAACAGATAAGAAACATTAAAAATGGTGAAACAGAAAAATCAGCAGTGGCTTTTCATTTTTTGAATACTAGACATGACATCAATTTGGAAACTTCTCTAATAAAATACGTTAATCACCCCATAGACCTTTCCGTATGGGAAAAAATCTTCATTAACAAAAATCGTCATAGAGTCATGAATTTTGAAACTCCACCACCGGACATCTTTGACAAGTACATCACGCCACCTATTGACAATACGGAGAAAGAGGAAACCACTACAACTTACACTGATCGAGTATCAGCTGATGATAGGAGCAAGAGCTCTTCAAACATGTCCTGTGAATAAACAGTGTGAGTGAAGCAATGTGTCAATATATTCTCGATTCACTTTTGTACTAATTTGTGCTTCACTGTCCCTACGCTTCTTTCAAGTTTATACTTTGATTTTTATACCATTTAACTTGTAGTACCTAGAGGACTTCTGCAGCCTAAGATATGGTATATCCACTCTGTTTCAGTTTCTTGTGTTGTATGTGTGAATTTCACTTCTGGTGTTATAATTTAGTTCGTTTTCTTTGATATATACAAGAACATCATACAAGTATAGATTAACGACAGTCGGGATTTCTAGCATTTTAAAAAGTGGTTTACAAAGATCAGTTTTATTAGAATTCCTTTCTTGGAAGTGTTGAAAACAGTGTTGTTATGATAAATTAACTTTTAAAAGAGTTGATTAATGACACTAAACAACACTTACTTTTAAATTTTTCCGGAACATGTTTCTGAGGCTTTGCCTCTATCATTAGCCGGCGCTCGACTGATGATAGAGGCAAAGCCTCAGAAACATGTTCTGGAAAAATTTAAAAGTGTTGTTTAGTGTCATTAATCGACTCTCTTAAAAGTTAAGTTTTATTAGAGTTTGCCACTATTCTAATGACCTTCTTTTGAATCCTTAGCACCTCTGTTATTCTTGGACTACAACCCCATAGTATCAAACCATACCTAAAAATGCTTTGAAAGAATGAAAAATAAGCCATACGAACAAATTCGTTTGGGACTGCTCTCGTTAAGTTTGCTAACAAAAACACTGATCTCGACAGCCTACTGCATACGGAGTCAATGTGAGAGTTCCAAGATAGACGATTATCAATTAACATTCCAAGAAATTTTACGGTCTCAGTTGTGTTGTTGCATAAATTATTACTCTTTTTTAATGTAAAAAGAATATTTTGTGATTTACTTTCATTCATGAAAAAACCATTGCTTCTAAACCATATTTGGGCATTTTTTATGTTCTCTTGGACCGACTGTGACGTAAGATCAAATGAGTTATTGATATTAAGAAATGATGTGTCATCTGCATAGACAACAGTATGACATTGAGAACAATTTGGCACATCATTAATCATTATTAAAAAGAGCAGAGGTCCTAGCACTTCTACCAGTATGCAGCTGATTTGAATCACATTTTGCAACTGACTGCAAGTGGCTTTTATGCCACTATACACGTGCACTTTGGCCACCTCCTTCAACTTAACATACTTGATTATGGAGTCACCTAAAACTATTGTTTCTTCTGGTTGCACACTGTTTGCCATCTTGTTTTCTCTTTTCTCTTTAAGATGTTATCTCTGTAGCTTCACTTCCTCGTTGGTTTTTTTTTTCAACTTTCATCCATTTCCCCTGTGGTTCGAGGCTTTTAGATGTCGGCAATTGAGGTTACCTCACATGTTCCAGTTTTTGTGATAGCTGCATATGACTTTTCTTCTTTTTTTATTTTACTTTTCAGTTGTTCATTTTCATATTTTAGTATTTTGATCTCTCCTTTTAAGTCCTTGTTAAGAATTTCAATAACCATTTGCAATGATGCAATGGCCTTGGCTTACCTGTTGATTCCTGTTTTGCTGTAACCTGTGGCTTTCATTTCTGCTGCACTTTCCCTCTCCATATTCTAAGATCCTCTCTTCATTTGTGATCTCTTCTCACGATTTAGTACTATTTTCGCCTAAATTGTGGAGCTTATCACGGGCCATTACTAGACACGCTGCTATCTTGCCTTTTAAAGGTAAGAGGCTCATATATTAAAATCTCAGAACTTAAGCAACTTTGCATAACTTGCAGTGATCGGTAATGCAGTTTCTACAAAAAATTCATCGTTATTTTGTATTTTTAGTATGTGAAGTGTAGTGATACATTGTTCAGTGTCTTCCACCTTTTATAGGAGAAAATGTATGAACAATTCAAATAACTTGTTACTTAACAGTTTTTGAAGAAAGTGCATTTGGCAAGGTTGAGCTAGGAGATCAAATTCAAATATGGACTCTGCATATTGTTTGCAAAACATGTAGTGATGGGTTTAGATAGTGATACAATGGAAAACAGAAATCAATGGGGTTAAGGGTTATGCTGTGGTGTGAACAAAAAAAAATCACTATGATGATTGCTACTTCTGCATATGTAAAAATCAGGACAAAATAAAAAGACAAATGAAACAAACATGAAATATTCAGATGGCTTTGCTTCAGCTATAAAACCTGTGTCACATGGAGTAGATATCCCCATTCCTATTCCACCAGCTCAACTAAAGGACAGTAAGAGTTCAGCCTCTGGGTAAACGAAAATTCCAATACAGATGATTTCTTAGCACTCTACTGAAGACAAATCACAGAATTTTGGACAAGAAGATTTGAACAACTTAGAGACTTAGCTGTTACCAAAGACAAGAACAAATTACTTAGATCAAAGTTGAAAGAAGAATATGCTGGCTCCAGACACCACATTTTCTTGTTACAGAAATAGAGACATATAATTTACCAAGTTCTTTAAGATGTAAACTAACATGTTTACTACTGCATTGTACCCAGCTTAATACATCAATTGGGAAGACAAACATAGAATAGTAATGACTGACATTTATTTATTAATGTTTCAATGGCTATTGTAAGGAGACCTAAAGGTGTCCAGTTATTACTAGGGCAGCAAGGACGATATACGAAATAGCTGCAAGCTTCTTATAAGAATGGAACGGTAGAAACAGAGTTAAACACTAGACAGTGAGAGAATCACCTAAAGAGTAAAGGCCAGGAGAGGAAAATGTTGTTTGTGCAGGTCTAGTTGATCTAAAAGGAATCTCTTTGCATATAAAATTAAGTATTATAAAACAATCTGACTCTACCTATCAAAGTTTGTGAAAGTACTTGACAAGAATGCTTCGTGTATCAAATAACTGATCAGTTATTACCTAAACACTACAGTAACACAACTTCACTATTACTTATCTTGTATTTACAATCATTTTGGACCGATTTGGAAACAACTCTGTTTCATTTTCAACCTGTCAACTGACACTACATAACCTGATCAGTAAATTTCCTGTGATGTCTGAAGCTAAGATAAAAGAGGGTATATTTAATGGACCTCAATGAAGATAGTGCATTTCTGGACACCATGAATGATATAAACCGCAACCATGCTATAAATTCAAAGAGATGGTCAGTATATTTCTTGGAAATATGAAAGATCTGCGATATGAAAAAAATTTGAGAAATATGCTACAAAAACTATGAGCTTCTGGATGAAACATAAGCTTAATGCTTCACTCCTTGTACTCTCATTTAAAATATTTTCCTTGTAATTTTGGATACCTCAGAGATGAACAAGGAGAATAACTTCAACAAGAAATCAAGGAGATATCAGGGTTGGTGGAACACTGCAAAAATAGCAGACTACTGTTGGTGCTTTAAAAGTGAAGTCCCTTAATCATGAAATAAGCGTAAATCAACACAACCAACCTTCCGGCCAAGGGAAACGTAACTTCACACCTTCTTTTGGAGATATACAGGTAATTGTATATATTTATTCCTCAGAAATTTTGCTTTTCGGGTACATTTTGTAACATATGATTTTTACATCAAAAACACTTTTCAAATTCTTATTTTGTGATTTGTGAGAAAATCTTATGTGATAGAGAAAAATGGACAGCAACATTCAATTTAGCACACCGAAATTAGTTGAAAACATCTTTCATATTGCAAACTAGTGAACCAAAGTTATATTTTGCAGGACTGTATTAAACTGTGAAATAGAGAATAGGAAATAATGAGGTTAGATAAATAGTAAAAATTGTAAAAAGAGTTAAATAAAGAAAATTGTGGAAATAAACTCATTAAAAGAATGTTTCACAATTCTTACAACTTATTTGGTATAAGTATTTACAAAAGAAAAAGTAAGCAACAGCATATTCAGTTCATTCACATATCATCCAAAAACATTTAATACACTTAAAAAGATCTTCAAGGAACAACATATCACCTAGACACCTACTAATAGACACTCAATTTTAAAATTGCTAAATTCAAAATCAAAAGATGAAATCCCATCAGTTAACGGATCAGGAATATACCAAATAAGTTGTAAGAAAAATGCTACATAAGTCAAACTAAAAGAAAACTAAAAACCGGAGTCAAAGAGCACTTTAGAAACATCAGATTGAAACAAGAAGATAAGTCTGCAGTAGCATTTCATTTTTGGAATGAAAATCATGACATTGATCCAAATCCAAAATTATTAAAAGGAGGGATAAAACAAAGTAAATTGACAACATGGGAGAACATGTTCATATGGAAAAATAAGGATCGCGTAATGAACTTTGAAACACCACCAGTAGATAATTTGACAAAAAAGTTCATAGTTCCACCACCAGAGAGAGAGAGAGAGAGAGCAGACAACAACAGATGCCAGTTGGAAAGAGATTGAAAATGGAGGCGATTACCATTGACACTAGTCTCTCATTAATATAAAAAAGTGACGAGTATCAATAAACCAACTACAAATAGTGTTTGAGATTAATTTTGACATCATTGTTACTAATTCCTCCAAACACATATAACATATATGTGAAAAAAAGTGTTCAAGTTTAAAAACACTTTTACCACTGATGTATAGTCTTGTGTGAAATTTGTACATTCCAAGGTAGAATATAATTTATCAAAAAGCATTGCTTCTTGAGGCAATTTCTTATATGAGAATCAACACCATTTCCCTCTTCTGGATACCAAAACATTTAACATTTTATTCAGACTTCTATAAAGCATTTATTTCAGCTGACATTCGCCTTTGTAAGGCGAACAATTCTGAGCTCAGAAAGTTTCATACTAAATATACAAAATTTAAATCCTTCTAATGAGTTGAAAATTATCAAAAAATTATCTTATAAATTGCTTTGAGAAAACATTAAGCCATGCAAGGTCCATTTTTAAAAATGAAAATATTTGGGTTGGCATTGATGAAACAATAGCTGGCTAGTTAGGATTCTTAATGAAGCTTTGGAAACCTTATGGCCAAATGTTGTAAAACATGACAATATTGCTTCTGCTTACGGACTTGGCAGCATAAAGAAATAAGGAGTGTTTTTTCAAAAAAATGCATAAAATGTGTTTGAGGAAATGTGTAGTGTTTAATGCCCGCTTTTACTACATACGGCACTGCAGGCGATGACACTGATGATACACGAGATGAAGATGGAGCACTGGTGGAATGAGATGGCGGGGGAAATCGGAGATCCCAGAGAAAACCCGCCCCAGTGCCGTGTTGTCCAACACAAATCAAACTTTGCGGTCACCTGGAATTGAACCCGGGCCGCCTTGGTGAGAGCCAAACGGTCTAACCACTGAGCCACGGCATGGCCTGTGTTTGAGGAAAACGGTTTTTTCTGATTATTGGCAATACTAATTGGTTAGCACAGCAGTTACATTAATCATTCAAGTCTCCTTTTTGAAACAGACTGATTGAATGTGAAAAGAAACAAACAGAATAGTTTAACTAGTGCAAATTTGGGGTTTGAAAATGCAGAGTTTTTTCAGAAGCTGATAGATGCTGATTAACTTTTCTGCTTGAGCAAGAAGTTCACACATGAAGTTTTGTTATTTTTGTCATTTATTGTTTTTCTTACTTTTTATTTATGTATTTATTATTTATTTTCACCTTTTCATAAAACATAATTTACAATACAACGAACATCATAATGTTGATAAGGCTTACTTGATCAGGTATAAACTTAAAAACTAAGTATCACTACATTCTCAATAATGATATAATATTTTGTTTTATTTATATAACATATTGAATGCATACAAAGAACTTTCAAACAATAAGAATATACTAAAATTAGGCAAGTGAGTCAACCTTGTATATACTTTTCTCCACTTACAGGACCTCTTGATGAATTTTGAAATTCCCGCGGTAGATGACGTCATCAAACTTACCAGGACATTAGATGGCAGCACGACACCAAGCCAGATGCAGACACCGGATGCATCATCAGTCAACCACAGAACTGACGATAGGGGAGAAGTCCCCAGAAACTAGTCTTCATAAAAAACTTGTAAGTGGAGAAAAGTAAATACAAGGTTGACTCACTTGCCTAATTTTAGTAACAATGGCACTCCACTTTCTGAAATACTTCTTTTTATTCTATATAAATACGAATATAGATAGTCAACATGAAAAATTCAATGCCATGGCCGGGATATGAACCACAGATCTCCTGGTTTCTGTCCAGTCGCTGAGTTTTTCATGTTGACTATCTATCAAAAACCCTTAGCCTTTATACGGCTAGTGTGAAGAAATAATTTATTTCCATCAATTAACTTAACTAAAATAATATGAATATGTAAGCTTTAACATTTATTAGTATCTTCTAGTACATCTTTATAATATTCTTCTGCAGTTTCTGGAATTTCAAAAAATTTAGCTAGATTTTTAACATCCCTTTTCCTTTTCTTTGCTCACACTAATAATTTTGGGAACATTTTGAGATCGAAGCAGGAGTTTGCTGCAGCACTTGCTATGCGATTTCTTCACATCCATCTTCACAGGCAAAGCAGAGTATGTATTTTGAACTTCTTCACATACCTTATGATCTTCCTTTGATTCCTTGGAATATTTTATGATTCGGTGGGTATTCATTATGAAAAGAAGCTTTGAATTCAATGTTTGTTTTGCACTTTCTTTCAAATCCTTAATTTTAGAGTCTTTGAACAACACTTTCACAGAGCTGTGATTTTGTAATATCTGATGGTACTCATCAGGGCTCAAGATATTCTTGTTTTCTCTTAACTCTTTTTCTATTCTGCCAAAAACTTTATCAGGAGGCATATAACTGAGCCCACATTTTAGGTGGATATGTGAAATGCGGGAAAATGCATTATTCTTCTCCAGGAAAGTAATAAGCATAAACATCATAACACTATTCTTGCTCTGACTAGAGCAAGAGTCTGAAAATAAATGAAAGGTAGAAGGAGCATTGCTGGACATCCTTTCTTCCAGTTCCAACAAGAAGTGGTGCAAAGCTGAGGCAACCTGGTTGCAGACTTTAGCAGATTCAGTTTCCAACCATGTATACAAGGAAATGTCTTTGTTTTGGGTTTTAGATGGAATCATTATGAACAGATTATACAGCCACACCTGCCTCGCTAACAGAAAGTTTAGGTAGTGGTTGATTCTGCTGCATATCAAAGCAAATAGTGATTGCCTCAGCATTTTTCTCTTTCAATAGCTGATAAAACCGTTTTGAACGCAGCTTGTGCAGTCTGTACATGGTTCTTAGTTCATTTTTCTTTTCCACGTCTGCCTGTCTTAATCTTCATTAGTCCCATTTTGCAGGTTAAGCATGTGTCAGTGTGTGGTGTACAGAATGAAATATAAGTGTAAAATATGTATATATATATATATATATATATATATATATTTTTTTTTTTGAAAATGAGTAGACTGGCAATCTTCTTTCATTACAAAATTGCTCCACATTTTTCCGATATTAAGTTCTGGAGGTAAATATACTCTCCTTGATTTTGCTCTTCCATAATGGCTTTCTCTACATCTGTATTTCTTAATGTCTCGCTTTATAGCAGCAGAAATGCCTTTCTATGATATTCCTGTTCTGTCACCTCCTCTGGTTTTCTTTGATACATTTCCAGATAAATGAAATTTTCTAGCCAGGAGAGATAATCTATCTTTTGATACCCCTGTAATTCCTTGGAAGCTTGCAGTGCATACTGACAATACTCGGCTCTCAGTTCTCACTCTGTATTTAGTGCTAACAGTCTGCTTTCTATTTGCAGCTTCTTTCTTCACCACTCTGCGATTAGGAGATGTAATATGCATATATTTCATAAAGAATTTATCTTGATCTATTTTGTTGAGCACGGAAAGATGGTGGTGAAATCCACTTATATCATTATAAGTCAAATCAGCTACATCAGAGAGCTTATGCTCTTTACTTTTAGGATTTCATGGAGTGCACTCGAGACCATGTGAATATGAAATTGCTGGAGTATGACCTTTCCTTGATTTGCATTTTGATTTCCTTTCCTTGTTTTTGCAATTCCTACCTTTCGTGCATTCTACAACTGGTACAGTTTCACAATCTGAGCTCCTGTCCATTGTGCATAGTACTGTGCAGTGTCTCAAGAAGCAGTGTACAAAGATTGCAGGAATGATTGAGAATTCCAAGAATCGCAATAGTGAGATGGCAGTCAATGCCAACTTGTGTGTTTTGGAATTGAGGTTGTTACACGCTGGATCATAAAATCATAAAATTGCATCTATCAACTTTTGCTTTAACTGATCAAGTGCATCTATCAAGTTTTGAAAAAACTGCTAATATTCCCTAAATTCTACATAGCACATGAATTGAATTTTGCAAAATATGACTTCACAGAACGATGCAGAAAGTGAAAATTATGCCGATACTTTGTTGTTGTTGTCAAATGCTAGGGTTTGGCAATGAAGCCATTAGCTCTCTTGCTCTCCAATATTTCTGTGTAGTGGATCCAGCAGGTAGGACTTCACAGGTTAAAAGATGTTCTTCAGTCATTTCCTCTTCTTTGTTGCACAGAGGACAATTTGGACATGTATAAATTCCTATTCTGTGTAAGTGTTAGGCTAAATAATCATGTTCCATAAGTAATCTAAAATTTGCTACTGCAGCTTTATGTGGGATTTCTGGAATAATTTCTGGATTTTTAATTAAAATGTTCCATTTTTTATCTTTAGCTTTGTTAGATATTGATTGGTTTTGTTTGATTTTATTATGCCGATACTAGATATCACTCAATTTTGCAAAATTTTGCATCTATCAAGTTTTGAAAAAATGCCTCTCAAATGTCTGAGTGTAAGTTTGCCAAATATGATTCAATTAACTTGCATTGTTCAAACTCAGCCTAGATTACATGAAGCAATCTGAATGCTTTATCCCAACGTAAACAAATAAGTACTCATTAAAGCCCCATCACACATTGATAATTCAAAAATATTAATCCTGATCTTATATTGCTTTCGACTAGTAGAACTATATTGCGGTGCTGGCTTAAAGCTGTGGTATATTATGCAGATCATTTTGAAGCATTCGCATTAGCAGTAAATGATGTGTCTGCAATCAGAATATCCACAATTTAATGTGATGCTAACTTAAAACAAGACTTGGCCAAACCCTCATAGTGGCTAAAACATAAGTGTACTTGAAAATGTTCTGTTAGTGATATCTCAGAATAAGGCAGGATCTGGAGATGACATTTGTTGTGCACTGCAATGTTTACTGTTCTATACGCTAACAGCTACTTTATATTTTGTTGTAAATTTTTTGCAATTTATTTTTATTTTTAGGGCATATTTTAAGAATCACTATCACATAAAAAAATAAATACTACAACATATCGAGATTTAACTGTATTGGAACACCACAGTGAAGCGAAAAATTATTAATTTTTAGATGAGTCGTATTTATTACACATCTGCTTCACTTTCATACCTATTTTGAGGACATGTTTCACAAATCATCGTTTGCATCTTCGGCTCTTATACCACTAAAGTTTGATCCAGTGGTGTGGGTAATTCTGGGGTTGCTGCTGCCATCTGTTGATTTAGTGATGAACTTAAATGTGGGATTCTCTTCTGGCGGGATTTCAAAGTTCATTAGTTGGTTTTTATGTTTTTCTATGTATATCCTCTCCCATATGATGAGTTCACTATGTTTTTGTACGTATTTTAGTAATTCTGTGCTATCTTCAATTTCATGATTTTCAGACCAGAAATGAGCTGCTATTGCGGACTTATCAATATTTTTGTATCTTAAGTGCCTGAAGTGTTCTTTCTTTCTAGTGCCTATGTTTCTTTTTGTCCTCCCTATGTAAATTTTTTCACAGTCTTTACACTTAATCTTGTAAATGCCTGATTTTTCCTCTGGTTTTATCTTATCAGTATTATTACTGTGAAGTAGGTTTTTAATGTTGTAATTGTTTTTTGGTGCCAATGTTATATTGTATTTCTTGAATATTTTTTGGAATTTCTTTGTGGCCCTGGGGTGGTAAGTAAATTTAGCAAATCTAATTTCTTGTTTTATTGGTGTGAGAGCTGTGATCTGTTTTAATCTCTTTTGAAGTTTGAATGATTTTAGTTTTTTATCTACAAGGTTTTTTCCATATCCATTTTTAATTGCAGTTTTTAAGATTTGATGGTATTCGTTTTGATATTCTTGCTGGCTGAGAGGTAGATTTACTAATCTGTGTGTGAGACTGTTGATGGTTGCATGTTTGTGTGGAATTGGGTTGAAACTATTTGCTTTGATGTAATTATCTGTGTGTGTTGCTTTTCTATGGATACCAAATTCTAGTTTTTCATTGCTTTTTTTGATTTTAAGGTCTAAAAAAGGTAGAGTACAGTCCTCTTCAGTTTCCACTGTGAATTGTATGCTGGGTTCTTGCAGGTTGAGTAGTTTCAAAGCATCATCTATTTGTTTGTAGGGCACTATTGCAAAGATGTCGTCTACGTATCTGTACCATGTTTTAAACATATGAGGGAAGGCTTTAGTTATATGTGTTTCAAAAAAGCTCATGTATAGATTTGGCCAAAAATGGTGATAGCGGGCTTCCCATAGCTAGTCCTGAAATTTGTTTATAATATTTTCTATCGAAGACAAAATAATTTTGATGTATACATATTTTAGTCATTGCCAAATATTCTTCTATTGCATTGGCATCTAGGTTTATAGAATTTAGCCATTTTTTCAGTTGAATCAAATGTTTGTCTAATGGAATGCTAGGGAAGAGGGAGCAGACATCAAAGGATACTAAAGTGTCATGAGGTTTTAGTTTAAGATTTTGAATTTTTTCTACCAGGTCTAAAGAGTTTTGTATGCTCAGAGTATGGAATTGTGGAAAGGACTGAAATTTTTTTGGACAGCCATTTTGCCAGAAGGTAAGTAGGAGTGTTTATATTATTTACAATGGGTCTCATGGGTATGTTGGGTTTGTGTATTTTAGGCAAACCATATAGTCTTGCAAGGGTAGGGTTGTCCGGTTTGATAGTTTTTTGTTCTGCAGTTGTTAAAATTTTACTATTAATGATGGTTTTTTGTACATCTTTTATGCATTGGTTGAGTGGATTAGAATCTATTTCCTGGAATTCTTTTTGTTGTAGTAACTCTAACATTTTTTCCTTGTATGTAGCTGTATCTAAGATTACCATTTTGTTCCCTTTATCAGCCCTTGAGAAGATTACATCCTTTTTCCTTAAAGATTTAACTATCTGAATTTGTTTCAAATGTTTTCCTGGTTTTTTATTTATTAAGTTTTCCAATATAGGAGCTGATTTTTTCCTAATTATATTTTTGTCCATGGTTTCCAAGCCTTCTTACTGCTAATTCTATATCTGCAATGAATTCATCTGGGTTGCTGGAGTATGTTATACATGTTTTTAGGCCTTGGTTACAATGGCATACAATTCATAGTGGAAACTGAAGAGGACTGTACTCTACCTTTTTTAGACCTTAAAATAAAAAAAAAAAGCAATGAAAAACTAGAATTTGGTATCCATAGAAAAGCAACACACACAGATAATTACATCAAAGCAAATAGTTTCAACCCAATTCCACACAAACATGCAACCATCAACAGTCTCACACACAGATTAGTAAATCTACCTCTCAGCCAGCAAGAATATCAAAACGAATACCATCAAATCTTAAAAACTGCAATTAAAAATGGATATGGAAAAAACCTTGTAGATAAAAAACTAAAATCATTCAAACTTCAAAAGAGATTAAAACAGATCACAGCTCTCACACCAATAAAACAAGAAATTAGATTTGCTAAATTTACTTACCACCCCAGGGCCACAAAGAAATTCCAAAAAATATTCAAGAAATACAATATAACATTGGCACCAAAAAACAATTACAACATTAAAAACCTACTTCACAGTAATAATACTGATAAGATAAAACCAGAGGAAAAGTCAGGCATTTACAAGATTAAGTGTAAAGACTGTGAAAAAATTTACATAGGGAGGACAAAAAGAAACATAGGCACTAGAAAGAAAGAACACTTCAGGCACTTAAGATACAAAAATATTGATAAGTCCGCAATAGCAGCTCATTTCTGGTCTGAAAATCATGAAATTGAAGATAGCACAGAATTACTAAAATACGTACAAAAACATAGTGAACTCATCATATGGGAGAGGATATACATAGAAAAACATAAAAACCAACTAATGAACTTTGAAATCCCGCCAGAAGAGAATCCCACATTTAAGTTCATCACTAAATCAACAGATGACAGCAGCAACCCCAGAATTACCCACACCACTGGATCAAGCTTTAGTCGCATAAGAGCCGAAGATGCAAACGATGATTTGTGAAACATGTCCTCAAAATAGGTACGAAAGTGAAGCAGATGTGTAATAAATACGACTCATCTAAAAATTAATAAATACTACAATGTTTTGGTATATAAAAATATGTGCCCTAATTATTAAGATGTTACATCAATTCAGTAGCTAACTATTTAGGTTTAGGGTATTAGCGCCGCCGCCGCCGCCGCCGCCGCCGCCGCCGCCGCCGCCGCCACCACCACCACCACCACCACCACCACCACCACCACCACCACCACCACCACCACCACCACCACCACCACCACCTCGCTTCTCGCGGGGACAACCACGTCTTCCCTCAGGGCAACCCTGCAAATTCCAAGGCGTTCTTCAGGTTGCCGGAATATGACCTCTTCTCCATTGAGCTGCATGACCTTCCTGCCGACGTCGACCGTCGCCTTGTGGCTTCTGAAGGCATCCAGTCCCAGTATCACCTCCTCAGCCAACTTCGCGATGAACACCCACTGTCGTATGGCACTCCGTCCCAAGATCAACCTCAGCAGGGCCTCCTTCTCCACAGGCAAGGTGTCACCTCATACCGTCACTAGCTAGTATGGTCGGCTCAGTTTTCTCGACAACAAACCTCTGGCTACGTCAGGTCAGGTCTCATGATGGTCACAGCTATCCCGGTATACACAAGCACACGGCACGGCTTTCCTCTCACCCAACCGTCCATGATACGGCTGTCATCCATCCGTCGGCTGACGGCGTGTAGTGTCACTCGAGGGGATGGTGGTGATGGCGTCAACGTGCTCCATACCACGACGGGTCTTACTCCTTTCTCTGGCTGTTCTACCTGGAGTGGGCAGTCTCCCTCCCAGTGTGCCGCATGTCCACATCCCCAACACACGGCACTAGGTTATCGCCGGCGTCCCTCGGCTGGTCCTCAGTCTCCAGTGTAGCGGATACTCCTTGTTCACGACACCGGGGTAGCCGTCACCTTGGCCGCCTCCATCGTTAATGCTGCCGTTAGCGTCTTGTGGATGGTTTTGTTGTCGTCGAGCATTAGGCGCTGACGAATCTCCGTGTCCCGTACCCCGTCAACGAAGGTGTAGGCGGCTTCCCGGAACACAAACTCTGGTGAGAGGTCGACTAAGGCTTTGCTGGACAGCTGCTCAATTGCCAAGGCGAACTCCTGCAGCGTTTCCCCTGGCTGCTGTGATCTTGACTTCAGTTGGCTGCGGCCAAGCGGTGGTTTCCGAAGTGGTTTTCGAGGGCTTCCCAGATGTCCTTGGGCGCCGCCGCTGTCTGGACCGCGTTCAGGACCTATGCAGCCCGTCCCTGGAGGCTGGCTATTAGCTGTGCGGGCTCTTCCTTTGGTGACTTGTGCTTGGCCACTGTGTCGAATTGGCAGCGGAAGACTTCGAACGTTGACGTGCCGTCGTACTTTGGTGGTTTGACGCGCGCAGAGGTGTCGCGTCCTGGCATATCGGCCTTTAAATCCTTCAACCTCCTGCCGACGATGTCCTCTACCATGCCGTTCAGGGACTTTGTGTTGCTGTCAGCCTTTCCCTCTTGGTCATTAACGCGGTTCGCAAGGTCTTGGATGCGCTCGTCCACTTGACCCATCCGCTTGCTCAGCTCCATGGCATCCTGCTTCCCGCCGGCCAACTGCTCTTCAAATTTGGCGGCGAGAGCCTCGTTCGCCGCCTTCATTTCTGTGGCTACTTTGGTCATCTTCGCGGTCATCGTAGCAGCCAAGTTATCGTTCGCTGTCTTCATTTCTGTTAGCTCCGCGGCCAGGTTGTTATTTGCCGCTTTCATTTCCGTGGTCAAAGTTGCAGCGAGGGTGTCATTCGCTGTTTTCATTTTTTCAGCTCTTCTAGAATATTTGCCAATGCAGCGTCCATCGTAGTACATCTCACTCCTGACACCAATTGTGACTTTAAATGCTAGAATATTCAAACACCTTATTTCTTGTGGAAGTGCATTTGGAACTTTTATACCAATTACTTTGTGGTTGTTAAATGCTTTTTGCAATCTATGGTATAGCATATCAATTATATCATTATTTCTTGTCTCCTATTTATGTATTCCATTTCTAGTTTTATAATCATGTAGGTCCTCTTTGATGTTAATCAGTATGTCATAGATATATAAATTTACCACTGTTGGAATTCCTAATTTAACAAATAATGGTTTACAGTGTTCAGTTTTGTTTGAATTTGTTAGTATTCTAACAATCTTTTTTTAAATTTTTAAAATTTCAACTATTCTAGAATTGCTACCCCATAGAACTAATCCATATCTAAAAACACTTTGAAAAGACGAATAATTTATTAATACAAACAAAAATACCACTGATTACAAATTTTTTTCCAGGTTAGTTTTTTGTCTATAATTACTTCTAAGAGTTTAACTGTTTCATATGGACTTTCTTCTTGTTCAACGTTTTTTAAGGTAAATAAAAGTCTCTCGTGTTTTGCTTTCATTCATGTAAAACCCATTTTTTCTGAACCAGTTGTGATTTTTCTATTGTTTTTGCTAGTTGTAACAGTGTTTTGTTATCTTTGTGAGTGCTAAGAAAAGATATATCTTTCGGTAGATAATGATTATCAGGGCTTGTAGGCCGTGGTCTAGTGAAAGCCTATGCACTACAAAAGATGTATCATTGGCATATAGTATATATCTTTTCCACACATACATGCATACACTTACAATGTGTAATGATAAATTTCAAAGAACACAGAGTAACACTAATACACACTAATAAAAAGTAATAAACACAAATATGAAAAAAAAATTACTAATATAAATTAGAAGATAGACAATACCCAAATTAAAACTATCTGGAAAGAAAGGTAGTGCAAGTTTCTTAGATTTGCATAGATAAACACTTTGAATACTTAAAAAAATTATTCTCTGAACTCTGGCAGAGCATTGTTTTGATAATGACCATAGAGCCAATTTTCGAGAGACGACCATCTTAGCAATATACAACAGTTACTGGGAGCGGAGAATTAAGGAGGCTTTGGCCATTTCCTCTGAAAGGAGCATGCTTAGTCATGATACTGGATTTCAGTTCAGCTACTCTTGGAAACCGGCCTTAAAAATGGAAATCCGTCGATTTAAGAAGCCTAACCTGACATTTAATTGACTGAAAACAGTCTTTTGTCCAGTAATGCAAATTTTGATAGTGTTTTGTCTTTGTTTATATTTGTATTATATTCAGTGTTTCATTTGTGGTTATAACATTTAATAAATATCCTGATGATGGGAGAGATGTACGCTCCCGAAATGTCGATTTCTAATAGTCTTTTCACCTGGCTTGCTGCCCAAAAAGAAATTGAGCATATTCATCGCCAGGAAAGCTTCAGGTCTTATTTTAGTTCTGTTTTTTTTTTTTCTCATGTTATATTCCTGAATGGTTCTATTTTTTCCTTCTAAGTGGTTTCTTATTACATGTTTGAGAAATTCAAATATATATAAACAGGGTAATGTGAGTATTTTAAGTTTTTTAAAACTGCATTTACAGGATTGTCTCCTACGGAATTTTCCATTATTCTTATTGCTCTTTTTTGTTGCCTAAATGTTCTTAACATATTTTCTTACCTGCTGCTCCACATAAAATGATCCCGTAGCTTAGGTGTGCATGTATAAATGCATAATAAATCTTTAGTGCAGACTTCATCCGTAATTTGTGTTGTGTGTTTTAATAAATATATGCCCTGGTTTATTTTCTTGTTGATCTTCTCTATATGTTTGTGCCATTTTAAACTACTATCTATAACTAATCCTAAAAAGTTTGTGTTACTTGGCTAATTTGTTTATTTTGTATTGTTAATATGATGCCAGATTTTGTTCTGTTACTGAATTGAATTTGCATTCATTCGGTTTTGTTTGTGTTTAGTACCATTCCCTGTGCTTCTAAATAAGTGCTAATTGATTCTAATAAGGAGTTTGCTTCTTCCTGATCTTCTGCCACTGTCTTGCCTGTTACCACTACAGTTGTATCATCTGCATATCCAATGGCTAATCCTTCTGCATCCTTTATTATTTTAAATAAATAATTTATATATAGGATAAATAGATATGGTCCCAATTTTGACCCCTGAGGCACTCCATGTGTTATACGTTTGAATGCTGATTTAAGTGTTTTTCAAATGTCCTGTATTGAGTATTATTTCAACACACTGCACTCTATTTAGCAGGTTCAAGTGTAACCATTTTAATGGCATGCCTCTTATCTGATAGTTTTCTAATTTCGCCAATAGGTGTTTATTATTAAAACAGTCAAATGCTTTTGATAGATCAAGAAAAATTGCTATAACTCTTTTCTATCTAATGCTTGAACAATTATTTAATTTCCCTTACTAACTGATTTCTTTTTCTTAAAACCAAACTGATTCTGTGATATAATATTAAATTTACTACAGTAGCTTTGGAGCAGTTCTAAGAAAAGTCCTTCGATAATCTTTGAAAATCCAGAACAAAGAGATACTGGGTGATAATTTTCAATCATTCGTTTGTAGCCTTTCTGTTTATAAATATAACTATTGATTATGTAGAAAATGAAGCTAGCCACAGTGAAGCAACAAATACTATACAAATACAACAATTTGTCACACAAGCTTCACTTAACTTAAGAAAAGGGTGTTAATTCTTCTTTCTAATTGATATTCTTCTTTGTAATTGATATCAATATCAATTAGAAAGAAGAATTAACACCTGTTTCTTAAGTTAAATGAAGCTTGTGTGACAAATTGTTTTTTTCTTGTATAGGTCTAACTATTGTTTGTTTTAGGTTACTTGGAACAGTTACAGAAATAAAACTTTTATTTATTGTATGTGTGAATATATCCATTATTTTGTATTTGCAGTATTTTATCATTTGGTTTGAATATTTATCTAATCTGCTAGATCTTTAACATTTTATTGTATTTATTTGTCTAATGACATCAGCTTGTGTAAGTTCTCTTACTACCATTGAGTTACATATGGGACTTTCATTTGCTTTGTAGCCTCTTGTCTTAATTCCCATATTAGCTATAATATCTATATTGTGACTTTGTGGGTTCGTGAAATGAAAAGTCCAATTGCACCACTCAAAAATGTCCTTCATTTCCACCGACTTACAGTTGAACACTTGCCAATTACACACAATTACGTAATGCACACAATTACGATTCACCAGTTCGTCTGTTACAGTTCCATTTGCACTCGTAATTACGTAAACTACTCCGACGCACGTACGCTGTCCGTCCCCTCACTGGGCGCTCCTCACAGCTCACCAAGAATTGACTGTCCTCACCCATTGCCACCCTTTATATAGGAAAATCACTGTTTTCTAGAAGACTCTGGCTTCAGTGAATCACCGCGAAGGTTCCAGACGGCAGGGGAAGAGGGAAGAGGCGGCTAGTGACAAGTGACACTTCCCTAATCATCCCCTCAGTTAGTGACTGTGATTAATGGGTGGGTGTGGCGCTGAATACCTCACGTCTGACCCTCCTGCCGCCCAGTTCTATAGGGAGTTCTGACGTTCGGGTGACACTGCTCCCTCCTCAAAGCTGGTCGTCCCGAATAGCACCATCGTAGCGTGCCAGGCGATCCAGGTGTACCACCAACATCTTCCCTCGGGGAACCTTCTGGATGCGAACCTTCTGGATGCGGTAGACCACGTCGTTAATCCTCTTCACCACCCGGTACGGTCCTTGCCATGGCTGCTGGAGCTTCAGGCAGCGTCCCTTGGTCCGGGTAAGGCGGTACAACCAGATCAGGTCACCTTGCTGGAACCTTTGGCTGTTGGCTTGCCTATCATACTGGGTCTTCATGCGGTCACTCGCCTTCTGGATGTTCTGGCGAGTCATCTCGTGCATGTCGTGAAGATGGTACACCAGGTTCTCCACATACTCGGTCGCTGGCTGTTTCGCCTCTGGAGGGCTTTCAAAAGCCAGGTCACAAGGGAGGCTTAACTCTCGGCCAAACATTAAGCTGGCTGGCATCATCTCAGTTGTGTCGTGTGTAGACAAGCAGTAGGCCAGCAAGAACAGTGGCATCTTGACGTCCCAGTCTCGCTGGTGGCTGGCCACGACCTTCCTCAGGTGTTCCTCTAAGGTTTTGATGTACCTTTCGACCATGCCATCCGACTGGGGATGTAGAGGCGTCGTGCGGGCCTTGTTCACCCCAAGCCTTTGTAGCGCCTCCTTCATTAGGTTGGACTCAAAATTGGTACCCTGGTCACTGTGTAGCTCTAACGGCACCCCAAATCGACAGAACACTTGCTCCACGAGGCAGTCTGTGATTGTCTTTGCCTCTTGGTTTGGGATGGCATACACCTCCGGCCACTTGGTGAAGTAGTCCACGACCACCATTGGGTACTTGTTGCCTCGGTCGGAAACTGGGAACGGTTCAGCAATGTCAACGGCGATCCGTTCCAATGGCGCTCCTACGTTGTACTGTTGCATGCGACCCCGGCTCCTAGTCTGGGGGCCATGACTCTCCGCGCACACGTGACACTGACGGCACCATCTCTCAGCATCTGCTCGGAGTCTCAGCCAGTAGTAGCGCTGCCGTAGTTTGTCAATCGTTCGGTTCGCTCCCAGGTGTCCTCCCGAAGTACCAGCGTGCACTTCCTACAAGACTTCCGGGACCTTACTCCGGGGAAGTACCACCTGTTCTCTCTGCGTCTTTCCATCGCGTGACTCCCATACCCGGAACAGCACACCCTCTCTGGTCTTCAATGAGTCCCATTGGGCCCTGTACGACTTGTAGTTGGCGCTCCTCAGTGCGATTTCCTCCCTGGTTGGTCTCGTCCCTGCCTCCACTTCCCTCAAGAGTGGCCCCAAGTCTGCGTCCGCCAGCTGCTCCCTTCTCAGTCCTGCGCTATCCCAGCCGTCCGCAGGCACTGCCACAACTACTTGGACTGCTGCGGCACGCTCCTTCTCTTCCACTCTTGTGCACTGGCCGCACTCTTCTGGACAGGGTCTTCGGGACATGGCGTCAGCGTTACCGTGGCCTTCCCTCTACGATGTTCCGAGGTGAAGTCGTACTCCTGCAGCCTCTGGACCCAACGTGCCGTCTGGCCTTCCAGGTTCTTAAAGCACAATAGCCAGGTTAGGGCAGAATGGTCAGTCCTCAGGTGAAATGGCTGACCGTACAAGTACTTGTGGAACTGCTCCAAGGTCTTTACTACCGCCAGTAGCTCTCGTCGGGTGACGCAGCAGTTCTTCTCTGGTATTCATGGTATTCCTGGATCTGCTAGGACACCTCCAATGCAATGTTCGCTAGCGTCGGTGTCCACAATGAAGGCGCCACCCGGTGTGGGAACCCAAAATTGGAGCACTGCACAGGGCCTCCTTTAGGTGCTGGAAAGCGTTTTCGGCGTCCTCCGTCCACACATAAGGCCGGTGTTCCTCTGTCAGGCAGGTGAGGGGTTTTGCGATGTTGGAGGACCCCTTTATGAAGCGGCGGTAATAACTGCACAACCCCAGGAAACTGCGCAACTGTTTCTCATCCTTTGGGCGAGGCCATTCTCTCACAGCCTGTGTCTTCTCCGGGTCTGTGGCCACTCCGGTTGCTGAGACTATGTGGCCCAAGTAGTTCACTTAATTGCGCTAGAGCTGGCACTTCTTTGCGTTCAGCTTCAAGTTGGTTGCCTGCAGTCTCTGTAGCACGTTACTCAGATTCTGGAGATGGTCTTCAAAAGTCTTACTGACGATGATGATGTCGTCCAGGTATAGCAGGCAGGCGTCGTAAGTCAGTCCTCTCATCACTGACTCCATGAGGCGTTGGAAGGTAGCTGGTGCGTTGCAGAGGCCAAAGGGCATAACCGTGAACTGCCAGAGCCCTTGGCCTGTCAAGAATGCGGTCTTCTCCTTGTCTCTTGGGTCTAGGGCTACCTGCCAGTAGCCCGACTTCAGGTCCAGGGTCGAGAACCACTGTGCACCAGCTAGCGTGTCCAGGGTGTTGTCAATCCGGGGTAAGAGGAAACAGTCCTTCCGGGTGACAGAGTTCAACTTTCTGTAGTCTACGCAGAAGCGCAGCTCGCCATTCTTCTTTGTCACCAAGACTACAGGTGAACACCAAGGGCTGTCAGACTCTTCAATCCCTCCCCTGGATCTCATGTCCTCCAGCATGTCTCGCACCGCCCCTTGCTTCGCCAGCGGAACGCGTCTATGTGGTTGCCGAACAGGCCGGGCATCCGCGGTGTCGATGCGGTGAAGCACTCTGTCCGTGTGGCCTTAGTCACTGTCGCCTTGGCTGAAGACACTCTAGTATCGCCTCAGCAGTTGTCGAACTTTCCCCAGCTGTTCTGCGGTCAGGTGGTCCGCCGCCCTCTCCAGGAGGCCTTCTAGCCGGGGCCGCAGGTGTTGCGTCGGCACCGGCTCCTGTGTCTTTTCGATTGCTGTTATGCTCACCACGGGCTCACAAGTTCCCAACTCCGTCCCGGCCTGGACGTCGTGATCGGTGTCCGTTGGATTTAGCAGTCTCACTGGCATCTCCTCTCGGCACGGCAGCAATGCCCTGGCTACACACAGTCCGTGTACAGGCGTCTTCTGGTCCAGCATCATGTTCCTGGTTCTCTGGCCCTCCAATCGCGCCGTCACCACCACCTCGCTCCTCGCGGGGAGAACCACGTCTTCGTTCAAGACGACCCTGCAAATTCCAAGGCGCTCTTCTGGTTGAAGGAGTATAACCTCTTCTCCGCTGAGCCACAGGACCTTCTTGCCTACGTCGACCGTCGCCTCATGGCTCCTGAGGGCATCCGATCCCAGTATCACCTCCTCAGCCACTTTTGCGACGAACACCCACAGACGTACGGTACTCTTTCCCAAGGTCAGCTTCAGCAGGGCCTCCTTCTCCACAGGCAAGGTGTCGCCCGATGGCGTGACAAGCTCGTATGGTCGACTCGGCTTCCTTGTCGGCAAACCCTTCGCCACGTCAGGTCTGATGATGGTCACGGCTGCCCCGGTGTCCACCAGCACGCGGCACGGCTTCCCTCTCACCCAACCGTCAGCGATGACGCTGTCATCCATACGCCGGCTGACGGCGCGCAGTGTCACTCGAGGGGATGGTGGTGATGGCGCCGACGTGCCCCTCTCCACGACGGCCCTTACTCGTTTTCCGGCTGCTCTTCCTGGTTTGGGCAGTCTCTCTGCAGGTGTCCGGGCTGTCCACACCCCCAACACAGGCCACTAGGTGTTCGCCGGCGTCCCTCGGCTGGTCTTCTGTCTTCGGTGTAGCGGACACTCCTCGTTCTCGACGTCGGGATAGCCGTTACGTTGACCACCTCCATCCTTAATGCCGCGTTGGCGCCTCGTGGATTGGTTTATAATCGCCGAGCATTAGGCGCTGACGAATCTCCGTATCTCGTACCCCGTCCACGAATGTGTAGGCCGCTTCCCGGGATACGAACTCTGGTGGGAGGTCGACTAGGGCCTTACCAGCCAGTTGTTCAACTGCCAGGGCGAACTCCTGCAGCGTCTCCCCTGGCTGCTGTGACCTTGCCTTTAGCTGGCTGCGGTACGCTGCGGCTAAGCGGTGGTTTCCGAAACGATTCTCCAGGGCCTCCCAGATGTCCTTGGGCGCCGCCGTTGTCTGCACCGCGTTTAGGACTTCCGCGGCCCGTCCCTGAAGGCTTGCTATTAACTGTGTGGCCTCCTCCTCTGGTGACCATTTGTTGTGCTTGGCCACTGTGTCGAACTGGCGGCGAAAGACCTCAAATGTTGACGCGCCGTCATATTTCGGAGGTTTGACGCACGCTGATGTGTCGCGTCCCGGTGCGTCGGCCTTCCAATCCTTCAACCTCCTGCCGACGACGTCCTCCACAATGGCGTTCAGGGACTTGACGCTGCTGTCGGCCTTCCCTTCAGGTCGTTAACGCGGCTCGCCAGGTCCTCGACGCGCTCGTCCACTTGGCCCATCCGCTTGCCCAGCTCCGTCACGTCATCCCTCACGCCGGCCAACTGTTCTTCAAATTTGGCGGCGAGAGCCTCGTTCGCCACCTTCATTTCCGTGGTCAGTTCGACCATCTTTGCGGTCATTGTAGTGGCCAAGTTGTGGTTTGCCGTTTCCGTCTTCGCTGTTAATTCGACCTTCATTTCTTCCATCTTCTCGGTGATGTTGTCGTTGGCCTTCTTCATTTGTTTCAACTCGACAGTGAGGTTGTCGATGGCCGTCTTCATTTGTTTCAACTCTGCGGCCAGGTTGTTATTAGCCGCTTCTGTTTTTGTTAACTCGTTCATCTTCGCGGCCAAGTTGTTATTTGCCGTCTTCAACTTCTTTTTCCGTTTTCTCGGCGATGTTGTCATTTGCCGTCTTCAACTTCTTTTTCCGTTTTCTCGGCGATGTTGTCATTTGCCGTCTTCATTTCCGATGTCAGTTCGGCCTTCATTTCCATCATCTTCTCCAAAATCTTTTCCAATGCCGCGTCCATGGTTGTAATGTTCGGTGATGTTGTCGTCTCACTTCTGACACCAGTGTGACTTTGTGGGTTCGTGAAATGAAAAGTCCAATTGCACCACTCAAAAGTGTCCTTTATTTCCACCAACTTACAGTTGAACACTTGCCAATTACACAGAATTACGTAATGCACACACTTACGATTCACCAGTTCGTCCGTTACAGTTCCACTTTCACTCATAATTACGTAAACTCCTCCGACGCACGTACGCAGTCCGTCCCCTCACTGGGCACTCCTCACAGCTCGCCAAGAACTGACTGTCTTTATTACGTTTAAACAATCATTTACCTCACCCCCAAGTATTTGTACTTTACTTGTATTACCACTTTCATCATCTTCTTTAGATGTGGTGTTCTCTATAATATGTAGGATCCTGGGACTTGGAATTTCTTCTGCAACAATGTCCACACTTAGCTGCAGGTCTTCCAGGATTGAAGAACAGCCATCCTTACATCTCTTGTTTTGTGTTTTTCCTTGGTTATGCAGGTACCATCCACCATGGCCATTCCTGATTTGTGAAACTATTGACTGTATTGTATCACATAGCAGGTTACCAAAAATATAGGACAATCTGTGATTCAAGTGGACCCAATCCTTGCACAGATCTTGTTTTGCAGCCAAAAGTTTACATCAATAAAGGTACATTTTCTCCTTTCACATAGCCAGTTTAGTTTTTCCTTTAGACAATTTTGACATTTATTTATTCATCCTGGGCCCAAATGACCTTGTTGTCGACGGGCCCTAAAACACCACACACACTCACTTTATTCATCCTTTTGATCATAGTACATGATATAGGACACGTCAAGTACTTATAACTAAAAATTATACAGTAAACATTTACACAACACAAGTTTAGAAATGAAAATTCTGAAACTGTATGTACAATATAACAATTTATTGGTATTATTAAATTTTAGATGAGTCGTATTTATTTGTAGTTGATATTAAAAAAAAAAAATATCACCTATACTATAAAAACAATGCTCTAACAGGAACTTTTTCACAGTTAAGGAAGTGCAGATATTGTCAACCTAGTATAATAAATTACACACCCAGAAGGGGTTCATGGAAAAGTATTTAAAAACTCATCAACTGAGTAAGAACAATGTTGCAATAGCAGATGTTTCACCTTGTGCTTAAATGCAGTTTCTGAGGTGGTGAGTTTAATATTATGGGGTAACTTGTTATATAAGGTAATTCCAGAGTGTCTTACGCTTTTGCTGAATAGTGATGTATTATGTGTAGCCATGCTCAGTTTCTGCCTATTTCTAGTGAGATAATCATGTTTTTCAGAGTTTGTATGAAAATAAACCAAGTGTTTTCTAACAAACATCATGACTTCTAGTATATATAGACAAGGAAGTGGCAATATATGGAGTGATTTGAATAAGTTGATAACAAGAATCCCTTTCAAAGTATAAACTTGAAAGAAGCATAGGGACAGTGAAGCACAAATTAATACAAAATTGAATCGAGAATATATTGACACATTGCTTCACTCACACTGTTTATTCACAGGACATGTTTCAAGAGCTCTTGCTCCTATCTTCAGCTGATACTCGACTAGTGCAAGTTGTAGTGGTTTCTTCTTTCTCCGTATTGTCAATAGATGGCGTGATGTACTTGTCAAAGATGTCCGGTGGTGGAGTTTCAAAATTCATGACTCTATGACGATTTTTGTTAATGAAGATTTTTTTCCATACGGAAAGGTCTATGGGGTGATTAACAGAAAAATCAGCAGTGGCTTTTCATTTTTTGAATACTAGACATGACATCAATTTGGAAACATCTCTAATAAAATACGTTAATCACCCCATAGACCTTTCCGTATGAGAAAAAATCTTCATTAACAAAAATCGTCATAGAGTCTTGAATTTTGAAACTCCACCACCGGACATCTTTGACAAGTACATCACGCCATCTATTGACAATACGGAGAAAGAAGAAACCACTACAACTTGCACTAGTCGAGTATCAGCTGAGGATAGGAGCAAGAGCTCTTGAAACATGTCCTGTGAATAAACAGTGTGAGTGAAGCAATGTGTCAATATATTCTCGATTCAATTTTGTATTTTTAAGAATCCCTTTGTTTCTTTCCATTATTGTTCTGATTACTCGTTTTTGAATTTTAAAGATTATGTTTTCTTTATCACAGTTACCCCAAAAAATCACTCCAAATTATAGTAAGCTATTGAAATGAGCAAAGTATAGATTCCTCAAAGTGTTCAAATTTGCAATATTTTGTATGGTTCTGAACATAAAACAAAGCTGGCTTAGCTTAGATGCCAGTTTTTCAACATGTGTGTTCCATTTCAGGTGCTCGTCAATCCATACACCCAAGAATTTAGTAGTGGTATTATAGTACACCAATTAATTCATTATCTAATTTTATTTGCGGCTTATATACATTAGTATTCTGAATATGGCTGAAGGAAATGGCTACAGATTTATTCTTATTTATTATTAACCTGCTTTGTATAAACCATTCCTGCATTCTTAGGTCTAAGCTCAGTATGTCAGACTTAACATCATTGTCATTTCCCATTACATCTATGGATGTGTCATCCGCAAACAGTACAACCTTATTTGGCTGTAGATGATTTACAAAGTCATTTATGTATAGCAAAAATAAGAAAGGTCCCAGGACTGAACGTTGAGGGACCGCACAAGTTACCTGTTTTTTTCCCGATCTATGTACTTCGGATGTAAGATTATGGCGGTTTATTTGCATTATTTCAACTAGTTGTTCAAGTTGATTTAGATATGAACTAAACCAACTATTTGCTACGCCTCTTATACCAAAGCATTCTAGTTTTACCAACATTACTTCGTGATTAACTAGATCAAACGCTTTAGCAAGGTCTAAAAGGAATTAAAGCAGCTTTGGAACAAACAAAATGTGGCAAGGCTCCTGGAGTAGACAGTATTCCACCAGTTATTGAAAGAAAACCTAGCAATGACAGTGGTATAATCGTACCCTGTTTGAGAAGATCTGGAACAGGGAGAAAACGCCTAAAGAATGGAAGACTGCCATTCTAGTTAAACTTCCAAAAAAGGGCAACCTAAGAAATTGTAATAACACTACCCAGCATGAATTTTGCAGCAAAGCATCTGATTAGTGATTATGGCTAAATAAGCTCTCCTGATTTCAGAAATGTCACTGGTTTTCTTGTACCACATCTTGTTTTCACACTAATCGTGATTTACTGTCTGAAAATGTATCACTGCAGCTCCACACTGATTTGAAATAACAGTGAATTGGTTTCCTGTGTTAAAAAACACGAGGCCGAAACTGTTTACACGAGTCGGACCAACCAAGACATACGCCTGCCAATACGCCTGCAGAAGCACAGCCAATAGGAGAGACGTAGGCGGTCTCCTTCCAGCCTATATATATATATATATATATATATATATATATATATATATATATATATATATATTTGGTGCCCTATGCCGGAGCCACTCTAGTTTGCCATGAGTCCATGAATTAGAGACTAATTCACATATGTAGAAAGTTACACATAAAAATTATTCAGAGAATGTATATACAATAATTTGTTAATGATGTGTACTGTCTTAAACTAGTTTCTAAAGTAATCGAAAAACTCCTGCACACTGTAGAAGGTTTGCTCAATTAAAAAGTTTTTAACTTCTTTCCTAAACTTAGTTTGACTGCTATTGTGGATTCTATTTGTGATTTCATTATACATGTGTATGCCCTTATGCAATATGGAATTTACCTTTTTTGTTATTTTGGCAGTCTGTATGTGCATTTTATTACTATTTCTAGTACTATGTGTATGAACAGTGTTGTTAATGGTAAATAAGTGAATATTGTCCCTTATAAAACACACAGTCTCTAAAATATACAGACTTGGTAATGTCAGAATGTGATTTTGCCCAAACTATGCTTTACTTGATGCTGTCCTATGCAGATTTAGCATTAGTTTAAGTATTTTCTTTTGTATTATAAATAACACACTTTTTCACTACTGAATCCCCATATAAATATACCATAAGTAAGCACGGATTGCACATATTCACACCAGGAGTAAAAAATGTTAGAAATGATGCCTTTGTTGATCCACAAAAGGTTATTTTGCCACTGCTACACATCAAACTGGGAATCATGAAGCAGTTTGTTAAGGCCTTGGACAGAAGCATCCACTGTTTTCAGGATACTACAAGCAAGTTTCACATTTATCAGATGCAAAGGTCAGGAAAGACATTTTTTATGGGTTACAAACTGTGTGTGTGTGTGTGTGTGTGTGTGAGTGCGCGTGTGTGCGTGTGCGTGTGAGTGCGCGTGTGTGCGTGCGTGCGTGTGTGTGTGTGTGTGTGTGTGTGTGTGTGTGTGTGTGTGTGTGTGTACGCATGCTTTATTACATGCGGCAGATTGCTGGGCAACCAAGCAGTCATTCAAAGGGGATATTTCAGGACTGTTTGCACTAAAGTTGACTGTAATTTTTTGCTGTAATAGCATCTTTTGGTGTTGTTTCATGTATATGCTACCTTTTTCATGAATTCTTTGGTCACATTTAATTGCTAGAGCAGAGAAATCATTTCTGCAATATGTGCACCACTGGTTCAACCCTAGGTACTAGTACTTGAAACTTAGTGTTTATTTGGTTCCCTCTAAGAAAAAGTAATGGGATAGTCATGTCGTGGGCTGTTTACAAAATATGACTACACTATCTCTATGATATTTCCAAACTTACCTTAATTTGTTCAGTACTTTTTATTCCTATATCTCTTATTTTGCAGTTCCTATTGCAAGAAAACCTGACATGATACATAGAAACGAGTAACGAATTTGTGATCAGTGACCCAAAATTAGTTAAGATCACATGTCACATCCCTTGCCACAAGAAACAAGTTTCAAAATGCTGGGTAGTAGTGTAATTTGAAAGTAATCATGTTATTGTGTATCCCTGGCTAGGTGCTGTCATGAATTATCCCAGATAGAATAAAGGGGCACCTTGAAATTCCCCTGAGGAAGGAGCAAGCAGACTTTCGTAGGAATCAAACCTGTGTGGACCAGATGAACACTTTACATAATATTCTAGAACAAAATATGGAATATATGGATATTCTATAATCAGTATTTATAGACGTTGAGAAAACTTTTGATTCAGTATCCAGAGGAAGTATGTGGAAAACTATGGCAACTTATGGTATCCCTGATAAAATTATCAAAATTATACAGGAAATGTATAATGGTTACTCATGAAAAGTTATGCAAAAAGGGAAATTTACACCATTATCAGTGTGAAATCAGGTGTAATGCAGGAATATATTCTCTTGCCATCTGTATTCCTAGTTGTGATGAAGTGATGAGGAAAGCAATTCCGGGAAAAACAAGAGAAATAAATTGGAGTATCACAGACCAATTAGAGGATATATATTTTGTTAATTATGTGTGTGTCTCCCCTCACCAAATTTTAAGCACATGAATGATAAGCAAAGATCTACAGGAAGTGGCACGAAGGATGGGATTAACTATAAACATTAGAAAGACCAAATTACTATGACTAAATGCAGTAACCGACAGAAACTTCCAATTAAGTGGAGAAGATATAGAGAATGTTGGAAATTTTACTTATTTTGGAAGCATTGTGACAAAAATGGGTAGAGCTGATGAAGATGTATATAGTAGGATTAGAAAAGCAAATGCAGCTTTCATGTACTTGCTGTATTGAAAAGCAATGAGATCTCCCAACAAACAAAACATCAAATATTTAATAGCAATGTAAAATCAACACTGCTTTATGCCTGTGAAACCTGAAAGGTGACAAAATCTATCACCAGGAAAATACAAACTTTTATAAATTGATGCTTACAAGGACTCCTCAGTGTTTTGGTCAAATGTTATCTCCAATGAAGAGTTATGGAAATGTGCCAAACAAAAGCCTGTAGAAATACAAATTAAATGGAAGGAAATGGAAGTGGATTGGACATATGCTACACAAAAATCAAATGGCAGTAGATAGGCAGGCCCTAAACTGGAATCCTCACGGCCATCACAAGAGAGGAAGACCAAGAGTGAATGGAACAGAACAGTGGAAAGGGAGGCAGCAGAGACAGGGAAAACTCGGGGGGAAGTGAAAGGAGTAGTGAACACAGATCCGCTGGTGATGTGTCATTGAAGCTCCATGTTCCAACAATTGGAAAAACAGGACCTACGTCAAGTAAGTCAAGCTACAGTTAATTAATGTACTAGGTTATACGCAGGGCATATATTCTGATGACATGTATTACAGCCACTTTTTTGGTCATTTTTCTCTATTTTAATGTTTTAGATAATTTTTTTAATATTTCAGGACACTTTCCGGTCATTTTTAAACATATTGGGACATAATCATTTTTAAATTGCATCATCTCTTGCAATGACACAAGACGACCCCATGGGCTCTGTTTGCGATGACCTTGTTGTAGGGATTTCCCTTTCTGATTGCCTCGCACTGTTTGGACTTGTCACTGTGTTATTAGGTCAGTGAACTAGCCAATTTGTAACAGTGGGTTATGCATCGTGCTATCTAGGTGTTCCATATAATTATGCTGAAAGTGAAACCTAGTGTTGTTACAGGATTAAAGAATACTGTAAATGAGTTTGGAGAGGAAGTTTTTTTACAGATGGTTCCATATTGTTTTGTAAGCTTTGTGAAATTAAGATAGCAGCTGAGAAACAATTCACTGTGCAACAACATATTCGATATGATAAACATAAGCAAACCATGGAAAATTCTAAGCAAAAAAACGTGCAAATGGTACTTTCTGTGAGTGTAGGATTAAATATTGGTGCAGGTTAATAGTGAAGTGTTTGTGTCTACAAATATTTCTCCAAAAAGTTGAATAGTGCTAAGTTGAACAATTTTTTTTGAAACATCACATGGGACATGTTACTTTGTGGATTTGTAGAATTAGAAGTCGAGTTAGTAGAAATTCAAAACGTTCTTTATTTTCGTAGAAGCACACTTTGGTCAACCCTTAGAGTAGCAGAATTACATAACATACAGAAATACAATCTTCAAGATCGACGACCACAACAAAAGAGTCCACTTTCAAAACACAGCTGCAAGCACACAATTATCAAGTTACATTTACGACTGACTCATCTTGCAATCTGTGACTTCTTTTATAGCTCCACTCACTGTCCTAGAAATTTGTGGAATGTTCTCTAACAACCAAGACAGCACTAGAAAGATGAACCGTCCAGTCATCTACCTTTATCTGCTTCAGCAAGTTTTTTGCCTCTGCGCTGCACTATCTGTCCCTTTGTGTGCACCAGCCGCGCCAGTTGCAAGAATGTGATTGGCGACAATATGAAGAAACTATGCAAAATATAAAAGAGTACATCACAGAAAAGAAAAATGTTTCCATTGATGAAAGCACGGACAGTGAAGGTCAGTACATAGCCAATGTAACAGTAGGAACACTAGAGCTGGATGGACCCGATATTTTTTCGTACTTTTGGTAAATCATTCAAGTATATGTATTCTAAAATAAAAGTGAATTGAGAAGATATTGACACATTGCTTCACTCACACTGTTTTGCACAGTGTCAATATCTTCTCAATTCACTTTTATGTTAACTTGTGCTCCACGCTTCTTTCAATTTTTATACTTTATATGTATTCTGTTCACTAATTCCATGTCATTGCCTTGGCCTAATGGGATCTGGTATAAGGACGTGCTGCTTTTTGTTACTGATGCTGCTCCTTATATGGTTAGAGTGGCAAAATCAATCAAGGACTTTTATCCATGAATGATACAAGCAGCATGTTTGGCACATGGTTCACTAGAGTGGTGGAAGAAATAAAGTCACGCTTTCCGCAAGTAGATGCATTTATTTCAAATAGTACAAAGATATTCGTCATATCCACTCCCACACGCAGAGAACATTTCAAATCCCATTCCCCTGGTGTTCCATTACCTTCACAATCAATAACATGATGGGCCTCATGGCTAGAAGCTTAATTTTATTTCTGTGCACATTCTCAAACAGTGAAGTCCAAACTAACTTGACACAGAAGATGCTAGAGTGACTGAGGTTGTTTAATGATAGAATTAGAGGGGCAAATAGCTTATATCAAGTTAAGCTTTGGTTGATTCAACATAACAAATTCAATGCCATGGCCGGGATTTGAACAATGAATCTCCTGGTTTCCATCCAGTCGCTCTAATCAATTGAGCTACCATGAACAACTTGCCGTCATGACATTAAATTCTCCATTTGACTCGTATATTTCCCCAGTAAACAAGTAGGGGCTCTCACATTCGAGATACACCGTTTGTGGCAAGTTACTATTGTAAGTACTTGAATCCCAGGCTTCATCATTTAACTCTTATTATTTTAGTTAATTGATGGAAATTAATCATTTCTTCACACTAGCCATATATAGGCTAAGATTTTTGATAGATAAGGTTTTTTCTATCAAAAACCTTAGTATATATACAGCTAGTGTGTCGAAATGATTAATTTCCATCAATTAACTTAAATAATAAGCTTTGGTTGTTTACCATTTATGATTCAAAATCATCAAGAAAGGGCTTTGCAGTAGACAAGCTTTGGTTAAAAATGTTGAAGATGCATTGAATATCATGACTGGTGAAATTGGCATGAAGATTTTGAAGAAATTTACAAATGTATTAGGAAAGAATCTAGTAAAAAACATTTTGCACAAGTTTGTTTCCCCTTCTTTCACGGGAAAATTTAAAAACTGTGGAGATACAAGAGTAATTGACACCCAGTTACTTGTCGCTATTCAAATATGCTGCTACAGTCGGTGCAGAAGTGGAAAGAAGTTTCTCAATGTACCACAATGTCCTTGCTGACAAATGCTGTTCCTTCAGATTCAAGAATATTTGAATGTACACTGTTATATACTGCAATGGAATGGATGCATAACAATTTAAGGTATGATTTTCATTTTTTCTAACCAATTTATTAGATTTTAGGTATACTCGAATTGCTAATTAATTCATGAATTTTGTTCTTATTCTGTACATTTTAGTGCTGAAAATTAAGTGTGTATCCCCATTAATTCAATAATCTTTAATTTATAATTTAGGTCATCAAAATCTGCCCCTGGTTATAAGTTATCAGATTGTCAACAATTCTCTTTCAGACACTTAGATTAAAAAAGACTGAAACCTAATGTAACAGAAATCAGAAACCTAAGTGTACAGAGTAAAAATTCATTTAAAGATAATGGCAATTAATTGGGAAGAAATGTTGTACAAAAGAAAGTTCAGTAGAAGGAACATTTAATATATATATATTTTTTTTTAAATCTGATGGATTAATTTGACAATTCTTGCAAAAAGTTTAAGAAAAATTGTAAATAACAAACAAAACAGAAAAAAGATTTACAGTCATGACTGGTCTAATTCCTGTTTACAAAAACTTGAAAAAAAAAAAAAAAAAAAAAAAGCTTACAATCCTGCAAGACCAAATAAAAAAAGACAAAGCTATTAAATCCTAATAAAAGTCCAAGGGGTTAGAAATCACTATAAAAAATTCATAATAGAAGGCGGAAGGCAAATCAAAAGTTAATAAACAATTCAGAAAATAAGTACAAAAAGCATGTTCAGTAAGAAACCCAGTAAGAAAATTAAATAGAAGAGAGAGTTCTACTGAGATATTACCAAATGAAGAAACAGAACCTCTTAATGAATTTTGAAATTCCTGCCACGAATGACATCTTCAAGCTTACCAGAGTATCACACCAAGCCAGACGCAGACACCAGCTGCATCATCAGTCAACCACAGAACTGAGGATAGGGAAGAAGTTCCCAGAAACTAGTCTTCATAAAAAAACTTTTAAGTGGAGAAAAGTGTATACAAGGTTCACTCATTTGCCTAATTTTAGAAAGAATGGCACTCCACATTCTGAAATATTTCTTTTTATTCTAAATGATTTATAGAATTGTTTAACAAAATAACTTTGAATGATAATTTGTGAAGAGATAAGGCTCTGAGATTTATGACTGAATTAGCTGTAAAGAGTACAGTCACATGTAATGATGTACAAAGAGTAACAATGAAAGTTATAAATTCAGATGTAAAACACATCTATGCCTTTACAAATAATTTAGTTATACTCCTTAACTTTCTCTATCAAAAGATGTATCAAAGAAGGTATTTTTCCAAAAGTAATTCCAATATACATAAAAGGAGAAAATGATAAACTGAACATACACAGGCCAATATCTATAATTCCCAAAACATCAAAAATCTTTGAAAGCCTTATAAAATATCAACTACAGAATTAATTTGAGGCTCAATATTGTCACTGGAACATCGGAATTCCCAATAGAACCAGCTGGCAGGTAGGGCAAGACGGGAAGCATTCAGGCCACGCCTACCATTTGCCTGTATAGCACTCACGGAGAGGATGGTTAGAAGAGCAGCATGAGCCCTGTACCGTCACTTTCCCCTCCCCCTGACGTCTGGAACCATCGGGATGATTTTACGAGCCGCGAAGCTTCCAGAAACAGCGATCTTCCTATATAAGGGCTGCGGTGGATGAGTCAGTTCAGTTCTTGGCAAGCAGCCGTGAAGAGCGCCGTGCTACGAATGAACTGGAAGACTGCATACGTGTATCAGAGGAGTTGTACATAATTGCGAGTGTGGAGTGGACCTATGACAGACGAACTGGTGGATTGTAATTGTGTGCGCTAGGTAATTCGATGTAATCGGCAAGTGTTCCAAATGTAATTCGGTGGAAATAAAGAACATTGAGTTTGTGCAATTGGACTTTTAATTTCACGAACCCACAAAGTCACAACTGCTGTCAGGAAGTGGGATAACGGCAATGGAATCGGCATTGGAAAAGATTTTGGAGAAGGTGATGGAAATGAAGGCCGAACTGACCTCGGAAATGAAGACGGCAAATGACAACATCACCGAGAAAATGGAAATCACCGAGAAAATGGAAAAGAAGTTGGAGACGGCGAATGGCAACTTGGCCGCGAAGATGAACGAATTAACAACGAAGACGGAGACGGCAAACAACAACCTGGCAGCGGAACTGAGAGAAATAAAGACGGCGAATGATAAACTCGCTGCGAAAACAGAAGCGGCGAATAGAGACCTGGCCGCAAAGTTGGAGAAAGCAAATCACAATCTGAATGCAAAGAAGGCTGAATTAAACACAGAAATGAGAGCAGCGAACGACACTCTGGCCACGAAAATGAAGGTGGCGAACGAGGTTCTCGCCGCCAAATTTGAGCAACAGTTCGCCGGCGTGAGGGATGACGTTGCGAAACTGGGCAACGGAAGGGTCAAGTAGACGAGCGCCTTAATGATTTACAGAAAAAGGCCGACAATAACGTCAAGTCCCTGAACGCCCGTCGAAGACCTTGCGAACCGCGTAAACAACGCGCCGGGAAGCAACACAACATCGGCGCGCGTCAAACCTCCTAAATACGACGGTGCGTCAACGTTCGAGGTCTTACGCCGCCAGTTCGACACGGTGCCCAGGCACAACAAGTGGTCACCAGAGGAGTGAGTGAGTGAGTGAGTGAGTGAGTGTGTGTGTGGTGTTTTAGGGCCCGTCGACAACAAGGTCATTTGGGCCCGGGTCACCAGAGGAAGAGGCCACAAAGCTAATAGCCAGCCTCCAGGGACGCGCCGCGGATGTCCTAAACGCGGTCCAGACTGCGGCGGCTCTCTGCGAAGCCCTGGAGAACCGTTTCGGGAACCACCGCCTAGCCGCAGCCTACCGCAGTCAGCTGAAGACAAGGTCGCAACAGCCAGGAAAGACACTGCAGGAGTTCGCCCTGGCGATTGAGCAGTTAGCTAGCAAGGCCTTGGTTGACCTTCCGCCGGAGTTCGTATTCCGGGAAGCCGCCTACGCCTTTGTCGACGGGGTACGAGACACCGAGATACGTCAGCGCCTAATGCTCGGCGACTACACAAACATACACGAGGTGCTAACCGCAGCATTGAGGATGGAAGCGGCCAAGGTGACGGCTACTTCAACGTCGAGAACGAGGAGTGTCCGCTATACCAGAGACAGAAGACCAGCCGACGGACACCGACGAAGACCTAGTGGCCAGTGTTGGGGATGTGGACAACCGGGACACCTGGAGAGAGACTGCCCACACCTGGGAGAACAGCCGGGAAACGAGTAAGGGTCGTCGTGGCGAGGGGCACGTCGGCGCCATCACCACCATCCCCTCGAGTGACACTGCGCGCCGTCAGCCGGCGGATGGATGACAGCCTCATCGTGGATGGTTGGGTGAGAGGGAAGCCGGGCCGCGTGCTGGTGGACACCGGGGCAGCCCTGACCATCATCAGACCCCACATAGCCAAGGGTTTGCCATCCAAGAAGCCAAGCCGACCATACCAGCTGATGACGGCATCGGGCGACATCTTTGTTGTGGAGGAGGTCCTGCTGAAGCTGACCTTGGGACGGAGTGCCGTGCGTCTGTGGGTGTCCGTCGCGAAGGTGGCTGAGGAGGTGATTCTGGGACTGGATGCCCTCAGGAGCCACGAGGCGACGGTCGGCAACGGCAGGAACGTCCTGCGGATAAACGGAGAAGAGGTTATACTCCGTCAACCCGAAGAGCGCTTTGGAATTGGCAGGGTCGTCTTGAACGTAGACGTAGACTGGAAGGCCAGAGAACCAGGAACATGATGCTGGACCAGAAGACACCTGTACACTGACTATGTGTAGCCAGGGCATTGTTGCCGTGCCGAGAGGAGGTGCCAGTAAGACTGCTAAATCCAACGGACACCGATCACGACGTCCAGGCCGGGACGGAGTTGGGAACGTGCGAGCCAGTGGTAAGCGTAACAGCAATCGACAAGACACAGGAGCCAGTGCCGACGCAACACCTGGGGCCCCAGCTAGAAGGCCTACTGGAGAGGGCGGCCGACCACCTGACCGCAAAGCAGCTGGAGAAGGTTCGACAACTGCTGAGACGATACCAGCGCGTCTTCAGCCGAGGTAGCAGTGACTACGGCCGCACGGACAATGTGCTTCACCACATCGATACCGGGGACGCTCGGTCTATTCGGCAACCACCTAGACGCGTTCCGCTGGCAAAGCAAGGGGCGGTACGAGACATGCTGGAGGACATGAGATCCAGGGGAGTGATTGAAGAGTCTGACAGCCTTTGGTGTTCCCCTGTAGTCTTCGTGACGAAGAACGGCGAGCTATGCTTCTGCGTGGACTACAGGATGCTGAATGCTGTCACCCGGAAGTACTGTTTCCCCTTACCCCGGATTGACGACACCCTGGACACGCTAGCTGGTGCACAATGGTTCTCGACCCTGGAGATGAAGTCGGGCTACTAGCAGGTAGCTCTAGACCCGAGACACAAGGAGAAGACCGCGTTCTCGACAGGCCAAGGCCTCTGGCAGTTCACAGTTATGCCCTTTGGCCTCTGCAATGCACCAGCTACCTTCCAACGCCTCATGGAGTCAGTGATAAGAGAAATGTTCAATGCTCCAAAAAAGAGTAAATTTATAAATCAATAACTATTACATTTTACCCTGAAGCCATTTCAAATACTACTTTTATAAATATTTTAAAGTGCTTGTATACTAAGTTTAGCTTCTGAAGTACAAAACTCAAAATTTATTTCATCGTATAACTAGTTGTGTCACACTGATACATCAACTGTATGTTGTCACGAGGCGTTGTCTTGCCACTCGTAAGCGAACGCAGAGAGAGAGAGAGAGAGAGAGAGAGAGAGAGAGAGAGAGAGAGAGAGAGAGAGAGAGAGAGAGAAGCAGGGAGAGAAAGAGAGAGCACCCAATCCACGCCCAGAGAGAGAGAGAGAGAGAGAGAGAGAGAGAGAGAGAGAGAGAGAGAGAGAGAGAGAGAGAGAGAGAGCAACAGAGCAAAAAAGAGACAGAGACAGTTCAATGGTGATCTCGCTATATCACGAAAAATTGTGCTAGTTCGGTAGCTTTCGTGTGGCTTCAACAGGTTTTGAGAAACTTTGAGAAACATCTCTCATGTAAAAATAAGAGTTTGGCAAAGAAGCAGTCAGTCAGTGAGTTACAATTGCGCAGGGTGAACATGTGGCAGACAGACTTCAAGATTGCGTCCGTGTGTGTTACATCATTCTACTGATTCCACAGTTGTACAAGTGTCTTTCTACGCAAATAAAAAGAGCATTTTAAATTTCTGCAACTTCAACTTTTAATTTTAAGAACCCACAATGTCACAATTGTTGTCATGACTGGAACGCGACGATAGAAGCTGCATTGGAAAAGATTTTAGAGAAGATGGAAGAAATGAAGACGGTAACGACAACCTCGCAGCCAAGTTGAGAGAAAAGTCAGAGAATGACACACCCTTGTGCGAAGACGGAAGCTGCAAATAACAAGCTGGCCGCGATGATGACTGAAATGAAGCCCGAATTAACCATGCAAATGAAGGCGGCGAACGACAGCCTGGCCACAGAAATGAAGGCTGAAACACGAGGCCATCGCCACCAAATTTGAGGAACAGATGGCCGGCGTGAGGGATGAAGTCACGGAGCTGGGCAAGCCGATGGGTCAAGTGGACGATAGCGTCAAAGACCTGGCCAACCGGTTAACAACCTAGGCCAACAGCAACACCAAGTCCCTGAACGCCATGGTGGACATCGCCCGCAGAAGGATGAAGGATTTAAAGGCCGACGTGACGGAACGCGATATAACATCTGCGCGCATCAAACCACCTAAGTACGACGGCGCGTCAACGTTCGAAGTCTTCCGCCACATATTCGATACAGTGGCCAAGCACAAGTGGTCACCAGAAGAGGCCGCACAGCTAAAAACCAGCCTTCAGGGACGGGCCGCAGAGGTCCTGAACGCGGTTCAAAGAGCGGCGGCGACCAAGGACATCTGGGAAGCCGTGGTAAACCGTTTCGAAAACCACCGCTTGGTCACAGCCTACCGCAGCCAACTGAAGTCAAGGACGCAACAGTCAGAGGAGAAGCTGCAGGAGTTCACCCTGGCTATTGAACAGCTGACCAGCAAAGCCTTAGTCGATCTCCCACCAGAGTTCGTATCCCGGGAAGCCGCCTACACATTCGCTGACGGGGTACAAGACGTCGAGATACGTCAGCGCCTAATTCTCGGCGACTACAAGACCATCCACGAGGTGCTAACGGCAGCATTGAGGATAGAGGCGGCATGGGTGACAGCTACCCCGACTTCCAAAACAGGGAGTATCCCCTACAATAGGGACCGAAGACCAGCCGAAGGACAATGGCGAAGACCTAGTGGCGTATGTTGGTTGTGTGGCAGAGACTGCCCACACCAGCGAGAGCAGCCGGAAAACGAGTAAGGGTCGGCGTGGCGACGGGCACGTCGGCGCCATTACCACCATCCCCTCGAGTGACACTGCGTGTCGTCAGTCGGCTTATAAATGACAGCCTCATTGCGGACGGTTGGGTGAAGGGGAGGCCTTGCCGCATGCTTGTGGACACCGGGGCAGCCGTGACCGTCACCAGACCTGGCGTAGCCAGGGATTTGCCGTCGAGAAAGCCCAGCTAGTTACGGCATCGGGCGATACCTTGCCTGTGGAGGAGGCTCTGAAGTTCACCTTGGGGCGGAGTGCCATGCGTCAGTGGGTGTTCGTCACGGAGCTGGCTGAGAAAGTGGTACTAGGACTGGATGCCCACAGGAGCCATGAGGCGACGGTCGACATCGGCAGAAAGGTCCTGCGGCTCAATGGAGAAGGTCATACTCCGGCACCCCGAGGAACGTATTGGAATCTACAGGGTCATCCTTAGGAAAGACGTGGTTGTCTCTGCGAGAAGCGAGGTGGTGGTGACAGCGCGACTAGAAGGCCAGCTGACCAAGAACATGATGCTTGGCCGGAAGACACCTGTGCACGGGCTCTGTAGCTAGTACATTGTTGCCGTGCCGAGTTGAGGTGCGTGTGAGGCTGCTCAATCCAACAGACATCGATCACGACGTCCAGGCAGGGACGGAGTTGGAGACATGCGAATCCGTAATCAGCGTAAAACCAATCGACCAGAACCAGGAGCCGATGCCGACACAACACCTGGAGCACCGGCTGGAAAGGTTACTGCAGAGGGCGGCCGAACACCTGACAGCAGAACAGCTGAAGAAGGCTCGACAACTGTTGGGTCGATACCAGCGCGTCTTCAGCCAAGGCAACAGCGACTACGGCCGCACGGACCGAGTGCTCCACCACGTCGACACCGGATATACCCGGCCAATTCGGCAACCACCTAGACGCGTTCCACTGGCAAAGCAAGCGGCGGTACGGGACATGCTGGAGGACATCAGATCCAGGGGAGTAATTGAAGAGTATGACATCCCTTGGTGTTCCCCCGTAGTCTTGGTGACAAACAAGAACGGCGAGCTACCTTTCTGCGCGGACTACAGGAAGCTAAACGCTGTCACCAGAAAGGACTGCTTTCCCTTACCCCGGATTGACGACACCCTGGACGCGCTTGCTGGTGTGCAGTGATTCTCGACCCTGGACCTGAAGTCGGGTTACTGGCAGATGGCTCTAGACCTGAGAGAGAAGGAAAATACTGCATTCTCAAAAGGCCAAGGGCTTTGAAAGTTCACAGTTATGCCCTTTGGTCTCTGCAATGCACCAGCTAACTTCCAACGCCTCATGGAGTCAGTGATGAGGGGATTGACTTATGACGCCTGGCTGCTATACCCAGATATCATCGTCGGCAAGAACTTCGAGGACCATCTCGACAACCTCAGAAAGGTGTTGCAGAGACTGCGGGCGACCAACCTGAAGCTGAACGCGAAGAAAAGCCAGGTCTTCCGCAAGGAAGTCAACCACTTGGGCCACATAGTCTCACCAACCGGAGTGGCCAGACCCGGAGAAGCCACAGGCCGTAAGAGATTGGCCTCGCCCAAAGGATAAGCGAGTTCCCTGGGGCTGTGCAGTTATGACAGAAGAACATCGGCCTTTTGTGTGGACGGAGGACGCCGAAGGCGCATTCCAGCAGCTGAAGAGGACACTTCGCAGTGCTGCTATTTTGGGATTACCACAACCAGGCGGCACCTTCATTGTAGACACCAACACCAGCAACCATTGTATTGGAGGCGTCCTGTCCCAAGTCCAGGACGGCCACGAGCAGGTGACAGCCTACTACAGCAAGACACTGTCCAAGGCAGAGAACTACTGCATCACCCGTCGAGAACTCCTGGCGGTAGTGAAGACCTTGGAGCACTTCCGCAATTACCTGTACGGTCAGCCATTCTACCTGAGAACTGACCACTCCGCCCTAACTTGGCTATTCAACTTTAGGAACCTGGAAGGCCAGACAGCCCGTTGGGTCCAAAGGCTGCAGGAGTACGACACACACCTCCAAACATCTTAGGGGGAAGAGTCACGCAAACACAAACGCCTTGTCCCGAAGACCCTGCACGGAAGAGTGCAGCCAGTGCACAAGAGTGGAAGAGAAGGAGCGTGCCGCAGCTGTCAAAGTGGTCACGGCAGTCCCTCGGACGCCTGGGATAGCGCTGGCCTGAGGAGGTTGCAGCTGGTGGACGCCGACTTGGGGCCACTCTTGAGGGAAGTGGAGGGAGGGATAAGACCAACCTGGGAGGATATCGCGCCCAGAAGCGCTGCGTACAAGTCGTACTGGGCTCAATGGGAATCGTTGAAGACCAAAGAGGGTGTGCTGTTCCGGGTATGGGAATCACCTGATGGGAAGACGCAGAGAGAGCAGTTGGTACTTCCCCGGAGAAAGGTTCCGGAACTCTTGGAGGATGTGCACGACGGTACTTCAGGAGGACACCTGGGAGCAAACCGGACGATCGTCAAACTCCGACAGAGCTACTACTGGCTGAGGCTCCGAGCAGATGGTGCCGTCCATGCCACGTGTGCGCGCGAGTTGCGACCCACAGACTAGGTGCCGGGGTCGCATGCAGCGGTACAACATCGGAGCACCTTTCAAATGCATCACTGTCGACATAGCTGGACCTTTCCCAGTTGCCAATTGAGGCAACACGTACCTGATGGTGGTCATAGACTATTTCACCAAGTGGCCGGAGGTGTATGCCATCCTGAACCAGGAGGCAAAGACAATCACCGACTACCTCGTGGAGCAACTGTTCTGCCATTTTGGGGTGCCATTAGAGCTCCACAGCGACCAGGGTACCAATTTTGAGTCTAACCTAATGAAGGAGGCACTAGAAAGACTTGGGGTGAACAAGACCCAGACAACAACTCTACATCCCCAGTCCGACGGCATGGTCGAGAGGTACATCAAGACCTTAGAACATCTGAGGAGGGTCGTGGCCAGCCGTCAGCGAGACTGGGACGTCAAGGTGCCACTGTCCCTGCTGGCCTACCGCTTGGGAGCCCCCGGAAGCAAAACAGTCAGCAACCGAGTATGTGGAGAACCTGGTGGACCGTCTCCACAACATGCATGAGATGGCTCATCAGAACATCTAGATGGCGAGCGACCGCATGAAGCCCCGATACGACAGGCAAGCCAACAGCCAAGGGTTCCAGCAAGTGACCTGGTCTGGTTGTACCGCCCTACCCGGAACAAGGGCGTCGAATGTACCGGGTGTCAAAGAGGATTAACGACGTGGTCTACCGTATCCAGAAGGTGCCCTGAGGAAGGATGTTGGTGGTACACCTGTAATGCAGAGGGTTCCATCTGCCATCTTAGTCAGAAAGTACATTGCTTAAGGTCTTACCAAGTTAAAGTAAGCCATTTACCCAAACAATTCCTGTGCATATTAAGCAAATTATACTTCACAGTCAGATAACTACATGAAATATTCTCTTATTGGAAGATACACTGTGCATTAAATTTTATTTTTAAAACTCTACATTTTCTTTTTCTTCAGCATTCATTACTGTTCTTATACATGACATTGAATCATTTACAAATTCAAGGTTTTCATAATAATTTATTCTGCACTTGTGAATGATAATTCAGCCAAAGTGATTAGAAGTATATAAAAATAGTGCCATTTATGAAATTTAGTCTTCAGTTGGTGACACTGACTCATGTACTAATTTGACATTGTCATATGAATCAATCACAAATTTCAGGTTTTTCTCTGAATATGCTTTTGTATAGTTGTGCTTAAAGTAATGTATGTACTATAAAACTTTTCAAATTCTTATTAAATATAAGCATTAACAGAGCTGGTTTGTTCACATTTTAAAGAGATAATTTTATATATACATTGCTTTAGTGGGGTTTCTTTTTTTTTTTTTTCCTTCTTCTTCTTTTAACACTTATTCCAGGGAATTTTGCAACATTCTGTGTACAAAGAAATTGCATTACACATAACTAGAGCCCGGATTTTATGTAATAACAATTTAAGAAACATGTACATAAACTTTTAAGTTTTTTAGCTGATGATGCTAGTATATTTTTAACCAGGCCAAATTTCTATTCTCTAGATGATAATATAAAACTGGTAAGAAATCAACTAACTAATCAAGTGGTTTGAAGGAAACAGATTAGTAATAAATGTGGAAAAGACAGTGGCTATTTCTTTCCAAAAAATACATGGTATCCAAAGTAGTGGACCTAATATAATACTAAATGTAAAATATACTGGTTACTCTGGGAGCATAAATCTCCTTAGTCTATATCTAGATAAAAACTTGAAGTGCAATATTCACATTAACGAAATTTCTATGCATACTTCCACTGTATCATTTCTTATGGTATAATACTATGGGGAAACGGTGAAAATGCAATTACCATATTTAGATTACAAGAGAGCTATACGTACCATACTAAAGGTAAGCAAAAGAACTAGTTGCAGAACACTTTTTAAAGAATTAAAAATAATGTCTCTACCTTGCTTGCATATCCAAGAAATAGCAATCTTTGTTAAATTAAATATTCATTTATACTCCACTAATACATAAATACATAATCATGATACTCGAAGGAAAGAGCAAATAACACCATAACACCAGTTTGTTTGGTAAAAGCTTTATATATACCGGACTTTGACTTTATAGTATAGCGGCCTACCTGAACACCTAAAAAGCATATCTGTGTGAGAAAGCTCCTGTTAGAACATTGTTTTTATAGTATAGGTGAATTTTTTGAATATGTCAACTACAAATAAATTATTATTATATTGTACATACAGTTTCTGAATTTTCAATTCTAAACTTCTGTTGTGTATATCTTTAGTGTATAATTTTTAGTTATAAGTACTTGACGTGTCCTATATCATGTACTATAATCAAAAGGATGAATAAATACTTATGTAACAAAACACTGTGAAATATGTAACTAAATATGTAATAAAGCAATTATATGTAAAATCAAAAATGTTATTTCATTGCTATAAAAAAGAAGTACACACAGACAAATCTCTTAAGTTAATTTTTAATCAATTCACTTCTGCTAAAAGTACAGTACTGAAGCACAAGTGTCAACTATTCAAGCATTTAAGCCATATTGGATCAGTGTCCAATGTTAATTATAAGATACTTTTCCAAATGTTCTGATGTCATGCAGTCTTCTGTATGAGAATATGTTTTTGTAAATTGAAAAAAGATTGCTCAACTTCGCAAGAAGTCAAAGTGCATATTTAAGCAGAGGGATTGGGCTAGGAATAATATTGTCACCCAATTAGGGGAAAGCGCAACCAGCGACAGCTGAGTAAGGGTGCCAGAGGCAGCCAACCACACCCTCCCATTAGTCTCTGTCACTGAGGGGGATGATTTGGGAAATGTCACTTGTCGCTAGCCGCCTCTTTCCCCCCTTCCCCTGTCCATCTGGAACTTTCGTGGAAATTCACCAGAGACTTCTAGAAGACGGTGATATTCCTATAAAAAGGGCTGCAGTGAGTGAATTGAGTTAGTCAGTGCTCGACGAGCTAGCGAACGGACGAGAAGACTGCATCGGAGGAGTTTACGTAATCGCGAGTGCAAGTGGAACTTTAACGGACGAACTGGTGAATTGTAATTGTGTGCATTACGTAATTCTGTGTAATTGGCAAGTGTTCAACTGTAAGTCGGTGGAAATAAAGAACAGTTTTGAGTGGTGCAATTGGACTTTTCATTTCACGAACCCACAAAGTCACAATATTTTCAATGCATTCTAAATTTTCACCAATAAATAAGCGAGAAAGAGTAACAAGAGTTGAGTATCCAGGGTTCTTTTTTAGCACAGACTGCAGTTTAGTGGAAACTCACCACTCATTTCACATGGTATAACACTGAACTTTTGGACTGCATCTTCCATTATTTCCACAGCTTCTTGGAGAGACATACCTGAAGTTTCCAGTTTCTTGATACTGTCGGGAAACCAACTGAAGTGACTTATGATGTATGAAACTGAGCTGAGCACTTTTGAACTGTTGAATGCTGACAAGGGTTCACTCACACACACACTGCAGGACCAGAAGAAAAATTCTTAAGCACTGACTTCACAGCTTTGAAGTGCTTACTGTAGAAAATTACAGCTTCGATCCATGTTGCCCACCTTGTTATCACTGGCTCTGGAGGCAGAGGTACATCAGGTAGCTCTTCCTTGTAGCGTTGTATACTTTAAGGGCATTTTAAGAAAATATTCTTCGTTGCTGATATCAGTTTACTTACTTCTGAGAATTCATGTCTGTCTCTACCATTCGTTGCAATGCATAAGCCGTACATGTAACATGCAGTAAGTTTGGATAAAATACAGTAAGCGATTTCCCCACTTTTAACATGTAAAGAGCTGTATTTGTGTACAGCAGTAAGAACCTCTCTTCTTTTACGCCATTTAGCCATAGTACCTTAAGTCCATCATTAATGAATTTAGCAATTCTTGAATTATTTGTTAGCTCAAAATTATAATAAATTAAGTAGGGTTTTGATGCAGCTTCTAAGTCCATCTTGCCCACTATTAGATTAGCGATGAAACAGTCTGAAGCATCCGTTGTCTCATCAGCAGAAATTCATATAGGTGAGTTGCCGATGTTAATCCTGGTTTTTCTAACACGTAAACTTAACAAAAATCCAAGTAATTATTCCTGAGCGTGGACTTGTTTGGAATGTTACAGTTGCAGTATTTGTGTAAGAATGTTTAAATACAGGTACCTGAAGTTTGTTCTAAGGTATGTTCGCTGCAACCAACGCCATACACAGTTCTTTGTAAAATTCACTATTAGATGATATCGGCTGTCCCTGCAACTGTGCAAGTAGTACCTGTTTCTTTGAAGACACTCGTTTATTTTTAATATGCAGTTTGCTTCGTAGATGTTGTTCAATTTGAGATTTCACTATACACTCTATACGTTAACACAAGTTTGGCACAGGACCTTTACCATCAGTTATTAAAGCACTGTCAACAGAAATCCATGTTTTTAGCTTTGAAGACAACGAAGATGCAACCAGTGCCATGGCTAAATTAAATAGAACTGATCGTTATAAATTCTGAAAGGTTTCACATTTGAGAACAAGGAAGAAAAAATGTTTAAAACAAGTGATTGTTGTCAGCATTGGACCCATACAATTTAGCCTTGAATGCAGTGAAAATGTGTAGAATTGACGACAATGAATGAGAAGCACAATAATAAAAATTGCAATGGTTTCTTCTTTCTTGCTATGTAACAAAAATTAACGGAATTGACGAAAATTTATAATAATTCCAAAAAAAAGTATTAAAATATGTAAAATTATGTACTATGGTGTGAAATATTGTCGCGAGCACATTGTTGAAGTGAAGCAGCGCGAGGGACGAGTTCAAAGAGACAGGCAGTGCAGTGCGTAGATAAAAGCTTGCCAAAACAGTTGGGGGAAGGAGACGGATTTCTACAGAGTTCGTCTTTTTTCAAGCGCCGTCTTGATTGTTTGAGAACATTCTGGATAGTGAGTCAGCTATAAATAAGGAAGCTGCAGCTCGACAAGGGAGTCAATTGCTATTTGAACTCGCGTGCGTGAATAGCTACGTGAGCTGCATTGTGGTCATTGACTTTGCAAGTTGTATTGTGTATGTGACGTAATTCAGCGACTGTAAAGGTTGACAAAGTGTGTTTCTATGGAAATAAAGAGCAATTTTTAGTGTTTGTAACCTGGACTTTCAATTTCACGAACCCACAAAGTGACAACATGTATTACAGTTTGAAATATGTAAAAATATTTAATTTAAAATGGTGGAATATGGGTCTTTACAGTTTAATTCATTGACATTTTAGCTTTTTTTTATAATTACATACACAGCAACAGAATATGTAATTATATAAAATCCGGGCTCTACACATAACCTTATGGTATCCTTTCCTGTTTTCCTGTACCTACAGAATCATTATTTTAGTATTAAGTTACCTTTCTTGTAATTATTACACTAAGATGCTTGAGGGAAAGGGAATATCAATGTGTTGTATAATGTCGACAGCATCTTGAGTGACCTCAAGATTTTCCCTATGGGTGCTGCACACTGTAGGGCAGTCTAAAGCAACTGGGTTTCATATAAAATAATCGTTTGACATGCGCAGATGATGTGTCTGCCTTTCCCTCTAGGTTGTTAACGCACTCATCTACTTGGCTCATCCGCTTGCCCAGCTCCGCGATGTCATCCCTCACGCTGGTTAACTACTCTTCAAATTTTTCAGTGAGGGCCTCTTTCGCAGCCTTCATTTCCGTGGCCAGGCTGTCGTTCGCCGCTTTTATTTCTGTGGTTAATTCGGCCTTCAGTGCACTTAAAACATGACACCAGAGTTGTCCACATTTTCCAAAAAAAAAGCTGTTACTGTTTCTGAAACAGCAACTGAGAGTACTGCATAAAGTAATGTATTTTTCAGATGGGTCAAGTGCTCAGTATAAAAATAAAACAAATTTTTCAAACAACTGTTTACATGAAAATGATTTTCAAATTCAAGCAGTGTGGCACTTTTTCGCCACATCCCACGGAAAAGGACCTTGTGATGGCATCGGTGGTACTGTTAAAAGACTTGAAATGAAAGCTAGCCTTCAGCCTGGAATAGACCCTATCACAACTCCAAGAAAACTGTTCACCTGGACCGAGAAGAACATTTCCAATGCAGTTTTCAACTTTTTCCCCGATAGTCAACATAAGGAGCATAATAATTATTTCAATCAAGATACCAACAAGTAAAAGTGATGCGAGGCACTTAACAATTGCATTCTTTTGTGCCAATATCTGTATCTCAGTCAGTAATAAAAAACTATTCGTTGCAAAATGAAGGGAGAGTGGTGGATATTAAAACCCCTTAACCGATCTATGATTAATTTTAAATCAATGCAACAAAATACGTGGTGACTACAAGTGTAAATTTGTGACTGGAATTTAAAACTACGGAATGTTGTGTAATGAATGTGTTGTTGTTGTTGTTGTTTTCAAATGCTAGACTTTGGCAATGGAGCCATTAGCTCTCCTGCTCTCCAATATTTCTGTGTAGTGGGTCCGGCAGGTAGGGCTTCACAGGTTAAAAGATGTTCTTCAGTCATTTCCTCTTCTTTGTTGCACAGAGGACAATTTGGACTTGTATAAATTCCTATGCTGTGTAAGTGTTTGGCCAAATAATCATGTTCCGAAAGTAATCTAAAATTTGCTACCACAGCTTTACGTGAGATTTCTGGAATAATTTCTGGATTTTTAATTAAAATGTTCCATTTTTTTATCTTTGGCTTTGTTAAATATTGATTGGTTTTGTTTGTTTTTATATTTGCTCTTGATTAATCTTTTTATGGATGTAAAGGATGTAAGGGATGCAAGGGATAGTGATGTGCGTTCCATAACCTCTCCTATCCAAATCCCAACCTCAACCTGCCCGTGGTGCAACCTGCTTTTACCAATGAGGCTCTGGGGACCGAGCGTTAGTGGTATAACTACATCAGAAATATAGTGGTATAACTACATCAGAAATAGAGGAAATGCTATTTCACCTCTTACGCTGGCCTGTCTCGGCGTACAAATGTTCCACAGTTGGTGCTTGTGAGAAAAGCCGATGGGCTTTAAAACTCCTCCCGGCCAGGTTCGATGAACCCATTAACCAAAGACAGGTGTGGCCCTCCAGACATACTGGAGGTTAAAGCGAGTGGATGATGTAACCACCATTACTAGCAAAAAATTGGTGTCCACTTAAAAAATTGTTACATTTATGCTACTCGTGTAATGAATGTGATCAGAGAGAGCTATTAATAGTATCACCAAGCTTTTGGAAACAGAAATAATAATTGTCCTTGTAGGTGATGACGGCAGTGCAACGCAACATATGCAGTCAGCTGGCACACAGTGTGTGTGTGTGTGTGTGCGTCTTGACCTTGTAAGCAGCGCTGCATGACTTGGTAAGTTACTTAATTTCTCTCTTATTATTTGGAATTCCAATCTGAATTTTTTCCTGAGGTTATATGAGATCATGAGGTTAGTTTTAAATTTTTTTCGGAATTTTTTTAGTAAAATGCTAGCATTGATAATTATATTTGTAATCTTAATGCCTTTGTGAAAATATAAATATTACACGAACTATTTTTTGTTTAATGTGTAAATGAAGTATGCATTTCAATTTAGTAAATGAGCCAAAAAATATATTTTTCTGACAAAAATAACCAGATATATTCACATTAATGTAGAACAATGAACACATAATACCCAAATGTTTAATACTTTTTTTGGCCAAAATAATTAAACCAGAGACTAACAAAAAATTACGTGTATCATTTTTTCCCTCATAGAACATAAGCTCAATATCTATGAAGGTCAATTTTCCCCGAAATTTGTGCGATTTGACATGGAATGACTCACCTGCATGATCACTGTTACCTATTCAAAGAAGATATTTCTTAGCATAGAAAATAAATAATCATATGAATATATAGTCATTATTACATAACAATCCAGTTTTAGGCTTTCCTTTAGAACATTGTGGGACTTCAAACCAGTAATTCCCACTTGTAGGTTCATTGACACCATGTCTCACTCTGCTGTTTCAATTGCCTCTCTTGATATAGTAAACATTTGGTGACCTGACTGTGTGTACTTATAAAGTTTATTTTAAACACAAATCTGCTTGTTCTGTGAGCATGAAGTTTGTTAAAAGATTTCCAAACACTGTAACACCTGCAAGAAAAAGTATACAGAGATCATAAATAAATTTGAAGGTTTTAGGAGAAGATCAGTTAACAGAAAATAAACTTGATGAAATCAGTGCCGCTTTAGAATGATCACCTCGAAAATCACTAAACAAATTAGCTCAACAAGCAGGTGCACCTCAGTCTTCTGCGAGAAATGGTATATGTCTACTACAACAAAAGCCCTATGACTATAGTCAAGTGCAAGCGTTGAAACAAAATGATCCCAGTAACGAGTCAATTACTGTGATTGGTTGCTCAATGGCTATTTTTATTCTCTTATGAGTCTTGGTTTCACTTAGATTGACAAGTGAATACTCACAACAATAGATGTTGGGCTTCCAGAAACCTTTACTATTGCATGAAATGTCCCACTGTGACCTGAAAATTGGAATGCTGTGTGCTGTAAGTGTTAGAAGAATAATTGGACCTGTTTTCTTCAAAAAAAAAAAAAAAAAATTGGAGTGTAATATTGGAGGTTAATTCCAGGACGATTTCTTGATTGCTTGACAGAAGATTTGGTAATTGTATGTGCTGTTTCAGGATCTGAAAGCTTGACTTGCATTAACTTGACGCAGATTTTTATGTGTGGGGTTCCTTGAAAGACAAAGTATAAAGTTCTAACTCTCATACATTACCAGAACTTTGTGATAAAATCATACATGAAATCACAAGAATTCCTACTGCTGAGCTTAGGTGAGTAAGCAACAACATATTTACAAGACATGCTGTCTGTTTGAGAGCAGCTCAACATTTTTAGCACTGTATTTAACAATGTATGTAAAATATTCTTTTGCAAGAAAGTATCACACAAAATTAAATTTTAAGTTTCCAATTTATACAGCACAATAATTTTCTATAATCTTAATCAAGGCTTCACGGGTGATCATCCGTGTCAAGTTAATGCAAGTCAAGCTTTCGGTCATTCTTCAGATACTGGTGTAAGTGGTAGCTGTAAAATTAGTAACAATAGTAAATTCAACCTATCAATCTTCCACCAAAACATCCAAAGCTTAAGGAACAAAAAGTGTAATATTGAAGTACTATTAACATCTGCTTTAAAAAACTCTACAGCAATTTGTTTAACGGAACATTGGTTGGGAGAAGAGAAATAGAGTATTTTAATATACCTATCTATGTGCTAGCATCTTCCTTCTGTAGGTCAAACAAGAAAAATGGTGGATCATGTATATATGTAAATGAATCAGTTAAATTTAGGGAGATTGTTATGTTTAAATACTTAAACCAGGAGGAACCCTTTGAAGCCAACATGTGTGAACTATTAGACAGCAAAATAATTCTTATTTGTGTGTACTGAAATCCCACAAGCGATACCAAAATTTTCCTTCAAAATTTAGAAATCATTTTGGACTTCTTTAAAAAGCCACAAAAAAATCTGTAATTATAGTAGGGGACATGAATATAAACTATTTAACAGAAAACGCAAATAAAAAGCAGCTGCAAAATATCTAATATGTATGAAATGGAAAACATAGTTAAAGTAGCAACCCGTGTCTCGAATTCGTCATATTCTGCGATTGACCAAGTAGTGCTGAATATAAATTAGTGGAAAATTCAGATTTTTGACACAGCCCTGTCAGAACATTACGCACAAATGTTAAAATTAGTTGTCCCAGTAGATCAGCATAACCCAAAACAGAATGCAAAAAATTCAAAAAGGTTAGACTTGCTAATGATGACAATCTAAGCTATCTAAATTTTCTATTAAGTACAGAATCTTGGGAAAGTGTGTACACTGAGCGAAATCTAAACAATGTCATGAATGCATTTTTGGACACATTTGATTTTCACTTTGTAACAGCCATACCAATGGTTAAAGTGGCAATGAACAAGCTAGGTAATAAGTGGATCACAACAGGAATCCGCAAATCTGGTGGCAGATTAAAATTCTTGAGCAAATTCATGAAGGAAAACAAGATTACACCGGAGTTTATGGCCTATTACGTAAAATATCGAAATATATATAATAAAGTTGTAGAGCAGCCAAAAAGTTACATAATGATGAAACAATAAATAAAGCAGTTAATAAAACTAAATCCATGTAGCAAGTAATTAAGCACGAAATAAAAAATGGACCCAAACTGAAAGAAAATTACCACCTAGAACATAATGGCCAAAAAGTAAGTGATTCTAAACAAATTTCGGAATTATTCAACCAGTTTTATTCAACTGTAGCGGAGAAACTGTTAAATACTCATTCTCTAGGAAAGAAGGAAAAGTGTAAAGAAAAAGAACATAGCATGTTTTTAATTCCAGTAACAGTTGAGGAAGTTAAAGATGTTATAAAAAAGTTGAAGAATAAGAAATCAGTAGGAATAGATGGTTACTCTAACTGCGTCATAAAGCATTGCTCCTTATTCCTAATTCAACCACTGACGTACTTGATAAATCTTTCACTTTCAAGTGGGACTTTCCCCGACAGGTTAAAAAAAAGGTAAAGTGAAACCCATCTTCAAAAAAGGTAACAAAGGGGAGGTAGCAATGATGAATTTCATTGAACAAGTGTATGAAACACTAGATAGTAAACAATTAGGGATAGGCACTTTTTTAGATCTTACAAAGGCATTTGATCTGGTTGATCACAAACTTCTACTAGAAAAATTATCCTCGTATGGCATAAGGGGGTTAGCTTTAGATTGGTTCAGATCTTATCTGGAGAATAGAGAGCAATCAGTGGAAATAGAGTATTTTGATGGTGAAACGAGTGAAGTTAAAACTCAGATTTCAAGTAGCGCTATATTGAAATATGGGGTCCTTCAAGGTTAGGTGCTTGGGCCTCTTTTATTTATAGTGTACATTAATGATTTGGCAGATAATGTAGAAAACAGAACAGATATAAATGTTACACTTTTTGCATATGATACAAATATTTTTATCAAAGAGGTGAATAAGGAAGGGGCAGATGTACATATTGAAAATAGTCTAAAATATATTCAAAAATGGTTTAGTGCCAATATGTTAATATTGAGTAAGGAGAAAACAGCAGCCCTAAGCTTCTATAATAAAATGAGTGGAAGTCACTAAAATTAGGCAAGTGAGTCAACCTTGTATATACTTTTCTCCACTTACAAGTTTTTTATGAAGACTAGTTTCTGGGGACTTCTCCCCTATCGTTGACTCCCCTATCGTTCTCCCCTACAAGGTTGACTCACTTGCCTAATTTTAGTAACAATGGCACTCCACTTTCTGAAATACTTTTTATTCTATATGAGTGGAAGTCAATTGTATCCAAATTTAATGCTGGGAAAAGACCAAATACATTATGTTAAAACTATCAAATTTCTGGGACTAATACTAGATGAAAATTTAAGTTGGGAAACTCACATAGAGACATTGACGAAAAAACTTAGTAAAATGTGTTTCTTAATCAGGGCAATTACAGGCATGTCGAGCTTGAAAGTTCGGAGAGTAGTGTATTTTTCATATATTCACAGTTTGGTGGCGTATGTTATAATTTTTTGGGGAAATTAAGACAGTATAAAAGTATTCAGATACCAAAAGAAAATAATTAGAATCATAGCGAATCTCTCAAGCACAACTAGTTGTAAGCCATACTTCAGTAAATTAGGTATCTTACCACTGCCAAGTATATACATATATGAAACTCTTGTCCATATGAAAGCAAGCCTAAGTTTATTCAAAACAAATTCTGAAATTCATATACACAACGCTAGAACAAAGAATAATTTATTTGTAAAGCCACATAAAACAAAGATGTATGAAAATAGTTTCACATATGCTGGCTTACATCTTTACAATAAGCTACCTGAATCTATACAAAAGATTGAATCACATCAATTTAAGAAATTGTTATTAAACTTCCTTAGAGCCAATAGCTTCTACAATGTGGAAGAATTTTTAAATTTGTAAATATTTAGTTAGCTACCTTAATTGTAAATATTGTACTTAGTTTTTAATTTGACGTGTCCTTTAACTTGTACATGTTTTAATGGATGAATCAATAAATCTAAATCTAAATCCTGAAGAAGACCCTGGAATATATAATGGCTGAAAGCATGACTTTCATTAACTTGACACGGCTGATCACATGCAAAAACTTGATTGATAATATATCGAGATTTAACTGTATTGGAACACCACAGTGAAGTGAAAAATTATTAAATTTTAGATGAGTCGTATTTTTTACACATCTGCTTCACTTTCGTACCTATTTTGAGGACATGTTTCGCAAATCATCGTTTGCATCTACGGCTCTTATGCGACTGAAGCTTGATCCAGCGGTGTGGGTAATTCTGATCAGCGATTGTGAATCATGCCATACTCGAAGAGGGAGAACATATCATCCAGTATGAAAACACAGATATTCTGGCATCAACATCACATTACCATTCACGCTTATTCTGCGAAGCCATCGAAATACATAAACACAATAACAACATAATCGCAAAGAAGAAGGCGTTAAACTTAACAGAATATGGCAAACAGCTCTAACAAAAGTGAAAACAAAGAACCTCACCCGAACCAATCAGACGCCAACAGAGCGCAACACTCCTCCCACACCAATCCAGCCCACCGTCCACCCGGACCAATCACAGCAGACCCCCCCTCCAGCCACTTGTATAAATACCGCGGTCCACGGTGCAAACAGCACAGTTGCTGTTGAAATAGCCACTAGAGTACTTCAACCTCGCCACTGCCACTGATGATGTCTGCCGTAGTCGCAGATGAAACGTCTGGGAAGAAGAAGAAGAAACAGCCCAAAAGACCACGGCCTACAAGCCCGGAATATACTTCAACTAGTATCCATAATCTTGTTAATACAGTCAAATGTTTAGGGTCTTCTTTGAATAAAAAAGAAATTCAATAATATTGTATGTTAACTGAAGAAAAACTAGATAATTTGGTGTCAGGTTGGAAGGCTCACCCCTTGATATATTTGGCTGTTGGAATGCTAGGCTTAGTATATATGGTCATATTAATTTGGGTGATAAGTGGAGCAACTATCAAGGTAATAGTGCAGTCAGCGTAGTTCAAGGATGATTGTCTGCTAATGCACGGAAATGCATCTGAAAAATATGCTTGTCAGGGACAAAATAATACTTCAGTGATAACTGCAGGTTTTTATTATATTAACTGCTAACATTTTGTAGATATTGTGGAAACGTTGAGTCAGACTGAAAAATTCAATGCCATAGCCGGAATTTGAACCACGGATCTTCTGGTTTCCGTCCAGCCGCACTACCATTGTGCTACTATGGCCAACGTGCCGATATGATATTGAATTTTTCAGTCTGACTCAACGTTTCCACAATTTAGCCTACACACGGCCAGTGTGAAAGAATAATTAATTTCCATTAATTAACCTAATTTTGTAGATATGTTTTGAAATACTTTCATATGATTATTTCTTTCCTACCTTTGGCTCTAAGGCTTATAAATATGATATCTATGAATGAGTGAGTGAATGAATCAATGAGTGAACGAATGAATGAATCTGTTGTTTTTTATGCCCGCTTTTACTACATTCGGCACCGCAAGCAGTGACACTGATGATACATGAAATGAAGATGGAGCACTGATGCAATAAGATGGTGGGGGATATTGGAGATCCCGGAGAAACCCGTCCCAATGCCATGTTATCCACCACAAATCTCGCATGCGGTCGCCTGGAGTCTTAACGTGGGCCACCTTGGTCAGAATCAAGTGGTCTAACCACTGCACCATGATGCAGCCAATATGATATCTATAAATAGCTACACTGACATTTATTATCTATATAAAAAAACCTAAGGGAAGCAACTTTGGCATAAATTGCTAACTAGATGAGTTAGTTTCTTAATATATGCTCACCATGCGTTTTTTTGTGTAAGAACTAAATAGAGAGAGGTTTGAGACAGGTTATGATGTGTTTTTTCGGAGTTAGAGTTGCCTATAGAATGTATGGCTGCTTTGGACTAGTATTATAACTTATTTAAATTGGACAACTTAGACAGTGGACACCGGCTTTCATCAAATTGAAGAGGGAAAGAAAATAAAAGAAGAAAAAAGCAAGCTATTCTCATTGTTAGGCTGTTATATTAAAAGGATGCAATAAGAGAGAAAACAAGATAAAGGGAAATAAAAATTAGAGAGGAAACAATATTGACAGTATTTTGTCAAACTGTCATCATCAAATGTTATAAGTAGCAGTGTATTTTAAAATCAGATGCATTTAACTCCTGCACCTATAAGAAAAAAACAGGAAATATTAATATATCGACATTTTACTGTATTGGAACACCACAGTGAAGCAAAAAATATATTAAATTATAGATGAGTCACATTTTTTATACCTCAGCTTCACTTACGTACCTATATTGATGGAGATCAAAGATGGCGGACGAGTGAAAAAATGGGCATTTGTCATATCTGTTTTCTGTGCTTTATTAAAGTAATATTTGCAACCTAGTGCAAAAGCAAGCAAAATACAGTGCATCAAGCCAAGATTTAGTGGTGTAAATAAAGGTGAAAGAAATATCACTCAGAAATAGCCACAAAGCGTGATTATATAAACATCACAGAAGCAATGACTGCCGCATGCTGTAATAAATGGAGGGAATGCGTGGTGTCGCTTCAGACTGTGATGCAACTACTCCAAAACGATATGAGGAACATTCAGAAGCTAGCTGAAAAAAAAAAACTGAGGAAAATAAAGTTCTTTCAGATCACCTAAACCGTATGAATATCGGTACAGTGGAACTAAGCGATGAGAGATACAGAAATGAGCTAAGTACCAAAGACAAAATGATTTCACTTCTACATAACGATATAGAACGATTGACGGAAGCAAATACAAAACTAGAGTCAGCAAATGAACACCTTGAAAAGGAACTTTGGAGCCTGAAGGAAACTCAATCCTCTGTGGCGACTTCTTGGCAAAAATGTGTAAAATCAAAGCAAATAACCCCAACGCTCTCGCAAGTAGCAACGCCCAACAAATACAAAATGTAAGGTGGACCCAATGGTGGCGATTAGAATCATTCGTCTAGTACTCCAGCCTCTGTTAGAAGACCTAGGCATCTGCAACACACCAAATATAAATGGTCAAAGAACATTGTTCCAGACAAGTCTGCGACAAATAACCGTCTACAAGAAGGCGAAAATAGTGATCTCAAAGAAAAAAAGAAAAAAAAAAAAGGAAAAAAAGCGGCTACCCAGTGGTGAATGATAAGGCAAAAACTGATATACTTGTGATGGGTGACTCAATATTAAAACATGTGGTAGTGGAAGATGCATTGGTGGAAGTGTACAGAGGCATCAATTCCTCGCAGCTTAAGGATAAAATTGATCAACTCAGTACAGCAGAGACCCACAAACTGAACACTGTGGTACTTCATGTTGGTACTAATGACATCCAGAGGAATAATTCTGCAGAAGAAGTAATGGGCGAAGTATACGACACTGTGAAAGCAGCAAAGAAGAAGTTCCCCGGAGCAGTTGTAGTGGTGAACAGTATAACAAAAAGAAGAGATAAGTGTCCTGTGCTTATACAAGATATAAACTCAAGTATTCAATGGGCGTGTAATGCTCTAGGAGCCATATTTTGTGATGTTAACAAGTACTTAGATGTATCGTGTCTAGGAAAGGATGGACTCCATTTAAACTGTAAAGGGTCATATTACTTAGGGAAAATCATTAGTAAAGTAATTCAAATATGCAGGAAACAGGGAAACAATCAGTGTGTCTAGATAGTGAACTGAAGCTTGATATCAAGTTACAAGAATGTCCTCCAGCTAAGGTGAGTGGTGCTACTGCAACTTCAGGTATGGTACATAGTATGCAGCAAAAATTAATCCTCCTAGACTTAAACATGCAATGTCATAAAAATAAAATAGATGAATTAGATGTATTACTGGCCTCGCAATTCAATCAAGTTCACTTTTTATGCCTAACTGAGCACTGGATGCATGAACACAAAGTTTCATTGTACAAAGTTAGAGGTTTTGGAAATTTGAAATGCATATTGTAGGAAGGTATTTAAAAATGGGGGAGCTGCCATACTAGTCAAAGATGGCTTAAAACAATAAACAAAACATATTACCTTAATGAGGAAGAATGTTTTGAACATGCTGTTATCAAAACAAATGGTAAGAAAAGTAAAGTAACACTTGCCTGCATATACAGAGCTCCAGATGGTTGTATAAAAACATTTCTAGGAAAATTTGAGACACTACTTGCTACTCTGAAAAATAAGTCAAATAGATTAATAGTATGTGGGGATTTCAACTTAAATTTTCTATCAAAAGACAAGTATGTGGCAGATATTTTATCCATTATTCAGACACATAATTTGAAAACGATAATTAACAGTCCTACTCACATAACAGCTACCTCTAAGACATATCTTGATCAAATTATAATTGAAAAAGGTCTGACCACTTACAAATGCGAGAATATTGACAACAGCATTTCAGACCATGATGCGGTGCTATTGCACATGCAAATCAGTCTAGAATCTAAGTCATCAGAACCAATATCATATATGAGGACTTATAGTAAAGAAAATCTAAACTATTTAAATTTCCTGCTAGCTAAAGAAAACTGGGATAATGTACTAAGTTCAAGTTGTGTTGATAGAAAATAAGATCTTTTCCTAACAACATTTAAACATTGCTTCAATGTTGCCTTTCCAATGAAAAGGGTAAAAAAGTGCAAAACTAAAATATCTGGTTGGCTCACAAAAGGGATCCTAACATCCTGTAGGGGGGAAAAAAAAGAAGAAGACTGCTTAGCCAAATAAACAAATCCTCAACTAATGAGAATTTTAAACAATACTACAAAATTTATACATCAACACTTAGGAGAGTAATTAATGAAGCCAAAAAGCACCATAATAGTAGGTTTATTTTAAATGCACCTAATAAAAGTAAAGCCCTGTGGCAAATAGTAAAGAAAGAAACAGGAACAACTAAATCTAATAGTGAGAGAATCACACTCACTGGTGTCCAGAAACCAACCGATGTCGTCAATGCTTTTATGAGCCCTTTTTCAAACATGGTTGGAAATTTACATTCCTCACAACCCTCACATAAACAACCTTTATATGTAGGCAAGGAAAATATACACTCAATTTATCTGAGCCCGGTAACGGAAAATGAAATTACTGATTCCTTTCTTGGAAGTGTTGAAAACAGTGTTGTTATGATAAATTAACTTTAAAGAGAGTCGATTAAAGACACTAGACAACACTTACTTTTAAATTTTTCCGGAACATGTTTCTGAGGCTTTGCCTCTATCATCAGCCGGCTCTCGACTGGTTCTCGTTGGTGTAGCTGACGATATTTTGTCACAGGTCTCCTCTGGTGGCGGTTCAAGGAACTTGCTGAACAAATCCTTCTGGGGGATGTCGAAATTGAATACTTTGTTCCTATTTTTTGAAATGAAGATTTGTTCCCATGTGGATAGTTCTTGTTTTCCTGATGTATGTTTTAGTAGTTTTGGTTCTGGATTTATGTTGTGGTTTTTTTCCCAAAAATGTGTGGCAACTGCTGATTTTTCTAATTGTTTATATTTTATGTTTCTAAAGTGTTCCTTTGCTCTTGTTTCTAAATTTCTTTTTGTTTTTCCAATATAAATTTGACTACAGTCATTGCATTCAATTTGATATATACCAGATTTTTTGTTAGATGGAATGGCATCTTTGATGTTTGAGCAAATTAGGTTTTTTAAGGAGAAATGGTTGACTGGTGCTAGTTGAATATTTTGTTTTTTGAAGACTTTTTTGAATTTATCATAGGCCCATGGATGGTAAGTGAATTTTTTGAAAATCATATTAGTTTCTGTAGCTGAGAGAGTTGTGGTTTCCTTTAGTAGCTTCTTCTTTTTTGCTAAGCTCCCTTTTTTGTCCACTAATGATTTGGGAAAGTTATTTTTTTGTGCTATTTCAATTATTTTGTTGTATTCTGTTTTGTATTCTTCTGCTGTGAGAGGGATGTTTACCAGTCTGTGTGCTAAACTATTGAAGATTGCCTGTTTGTGGGATCTTGGGTTGTAGCCATTAGCTTTTATGTAGTTGTCTGTCTGTGTTGGTTTTCTGTAAATGCCAAAGTTTAGTCTGTTTTTATTCCTCATTATTTTTAGATCCAAAAATGGTAAATGCTCATCTTTTTCTATTTCTACAGTGAATTTGATGCTTTTTTCTTGGATATTTAAAAGTTTTAGTGCATCACTGATGTGTTTTTTTGGTACTATTGCAAAGATGTCATCTACATATCGTTGCCAGAGTTTGAACATCCAAGGGAAACCTTTGTTTATCCTTATTTCTAATGCACTCATGTACAGATCGGCCAGGAAGGGTGATAGGGGGTTGCCCATTGCTAACCCTGAAGTTTGGTGATAATATTTTGTTTGAAACTGGAAGAAATTTTGTTCTATGCATAATTTGGTTAGTTCAATGTAGTCTGAAATTTCAGATGATGCCATTCCAAGTGATTTAGCCATTTTTCTATCAACGGTGGGAGTTGATTAACTGGTATGCTGGGAAACAGTGATTTAACATCAAATGAGACTAGTGTGTCCTCTTCTTCTAGTTCAGTATCCTTAATGTGTTCTATAAGTTCATAGGTGTTTTTGATGCTTAGGCTGTCGAATTTTGGAAATGAATTGAATTTGTTAGTTAGCCACTTTGCAAGTTTGTATGTTGGTGAATTTATACTGCTAACTATAGTTAGCAGTTAATCAACTCCCACCGTAATAGAAAAATGGCTCAAATCACTTGGAATGGCATCATCTGAAATTTCAGACTACATTGAACTAACCAAATTATGCATAGAACAAATTTTCTTCCAGTTTCAAACAAAATATTATCACCAAACTTCAGGGTTAGCAATGGGCAACCCCCTATCACCCTTCCTGGCCGATCTGTACATGAGTGCATTAGAAATAAGGATCAACAAAGGTTTCCCTTGGATGTTCAAACTCTGGCAACGATATGTAGATGACATCTTTGCAATAGTACCAAAAAAAAAACCATCAGTAATGCACTAAAAGTTTTAAATATCCAAGAAAAAAGCATCAAATTCACTGTAGAAATAGAAAAAGATGAGCATTTACCATTTTTGGATCTAAAAATAATGAGGAATAAAAACAGACTAAACTTTGGCATTTACAGAAAACCAACACAGACAGACAACTACATAAAAGCTAATGGCTACAACCCAAGATCCCACAAACAGGCAATCTTCAATAGTTTAGCACACAGACTGGTAAACATCCCTCTCACAGCAGAAGAATACAAAACAGAATACAACAAAATAATTGAAATAGCACAAAAAAATAACTTTCCCAAATCATTAGTGGACAAAAAAGGGAGCTTAGCAAAAAAGAAGAAGCTACTAATGGAAACCACAACTCTCTCAGCTACAGAAACTAATATGATTTTCAAAAAATTCACTTACCATCCATGGGCCTATGATAAATTCAAAAAAGTCTTCAAAAAACAAAATATTCAACTAGCACCAGTCAACCATTTCTCCTTAAAAAACCTAATTTGCTCAAACATCAAAGATGCCATTCCATCTAACAAAAAATCTGGTATATATCAAATTGAATGCAATGACTGTAGTCAAATTTATATTGGAAAAACAAAAAGAAAATTTAGAAACAAGAGCAAAGGAACACTTTAGAAACATAAAATATAAACAATTAGAAAAATCAGCAGTTGCCACACATTTTTGGGAAAAAAGCCACAACATAAATCCAGAACCAAAACTACTAAAACATACATCAGGAAAACAAGAACTATCCACATGGGAACAAATCTTCATTTCAAAAAATAGGAACAGAGTATTCAATTTCGACATCCCCCAGAAAGATTTGTTCAGCAAGTTCCTTGAACCGCCACCAGAGGAGACCTGTGATAAAATATCGTCAGCTACACCAACGAGAACCAGTCGAGAGCCGGCCGATGATAGAGGCAAAGCCTCAGAAACATGTTCCGGAAAAATTTAAAAGTAAGTGTTGTCTAGTGGCTTTAATCGACTCTCTTTAAAGTAATTTGAAATTACTGATGTGAAAAATCTAAAAAACAAACATTCATGTGGCTCAGCTGGTATTCCAGATTCGGTAATTAAAGCTTGTGTAGAATACATTGCTGAGCCTTTAGCAGATATAAGTAATGAATAGAATAGAATAGAATCTTTATTGTCACATAACGTTTACATTGTCAGCCTAGCTGGTAAACTGGTGAGTCGTCAGGTTATACATAAAAGAAATTTAAAAGAAAGAAAAAGAAAAAACAAATTCTAATGTATATGTACATAAATTATCAATTACAAGTAATAATAATAATAAATAATAATATTAAATAATAATAAATAACAAATAATATATAAATAAATAAATAATTATCAATTACAAGTAGTTATGATATTGTGTCATCCATGAATTCCTGTATGGAGTAATATGTCTTATGTAATAACAGATCTTTTACACTTTTATTAAATAGTTTGAGTTTTTATTTCTTTGGGTCGTTGAGGTAATTTATTGTATATTTTTATACCCATATAATGGGGTGTTTTTTCATATAATGTTAATCTATGCATGGGGTATTTTATGCTGGACTCTTTCCGAGTGCCGTAATGATGACGATTTTGTTTTTGGATAAATTTCTCATAATTTTTATATACATAAGTGGATAACTCTAATGCTTCATCAAGCTCTAGAATTTTTCCTTAGGTATTCAAAACCGCTAAAGTAACTCCCATCTTTAAAAAAGGAGACAGAAATAATCTTGAAAATTATAGACCCATCTCACTCTTATCTGTATTCTCAAAGATACTCGAATGAGTAATGTTCAATAGAATTATATCTTTTCTTGAAAAATATGAAATATTCACCCCTTCTCAGTTTGGTTTCCGAAAGGGTAAGTCCACTATTAATGCATTACACTCGTTTGTAAATGATGTCCTTGAAGCAACCGATCACAATCAGCGAGATATTGGTATCTTTCTAGACCTGTCAAAGACATTTGATACAGTTAACCATAAGATATTCCTGGACAAATTAGAAAAAGTCGGCATTAGAAGTATAGCCAATGCTTGGTTTGAGTCGTATCTCAGTCAAAGGAAGCAGTATGTCGAAGTAAATGATAAGCATTCTACTTCAGCACCTCTAAAAGATAGAGTTCCACAAGGGTCAATTCTGGGGCCCATTCTGTTCCTAATAAATGTAAATGACCTGCCATCAAATCTCAAAGAAACACAAGTAACTCTGTTTGCAGATGATACTAATATAATACATAGGAATCGTAATCTCTGTACCCTAGAAAATGACATAAATCAAAAAAATATAATTTTACATGAATGGCTGGTATGAAATAAGCTCCATTTAAATATAGATAAGACAACTTTTAATATAAAAATTATTTGTGGTTGGTTTATTGACACTCGTCACTTACTTTTTCATATATTTATGAGAGACTAGTTTCAAAGGCCCTGGCCTCCATTTTCAATCTCTTCCCAACTGGCAACTGTTGTTATCTGCTCTCTCTGGCGGTGGAACTATGAACTTTTTTGTCAAATTATCTGCTGGCGGGATTTCAAAGTTCATTACGCGATCCTTATTTTTCCAGATGAATATGTTCTCCCATGTTGTCAACATATTCATCTGGAAAAATAAGGATCGCGTAATGAACTTTGAAATCCCGCCAGCAGATAATTTGACAAAAAAGTTCATAGTTCCACCGCCAGAGAGAGCAGATAACAACAGTTGCCAGTTGGGAAGAGATTGAAAATGGAGGCCAGGGCCTTTGAAACTAGTCTCTCATAAATATATGAAAAAGTAAGTGACGAGTGTCAATAAACCAACCACAAATAATTTTTATATTAATTTTGACGTCACTGTTACTAAATTCCTCCAAACACACATCAAGACAACTTTTATTAACTTCAGTCCTGGTAAAGTATCTAACGAACTGCAGATTTGCATTAATACTCACTCCATAAAGGAAGCTAAAGAAACTAAATTCTTAGGAGTGTGGATTGATTCGGAACTAAAATGGAATGCACATATTGGTTATCTAGCAAATAAACTGTCCAAAATCTGTTATGCATTCAGAGTAGCAAGTAAAGTTTGTACCACAAGCATGCTAAAAGCTATGTACTTTGGATATGTTCACTCAATTCTAACCTATGGCATTCCAGTATGGGGCATGTCCACAAATCTTTGTCATCTTTAAATTACAAAAGAAAATACTAAAAATAATTAAGCAAGTACCTATAAGAACACCTAGTAGGATAGTATTTAAGGAATTAAACATTTTACCTCTCCCTTCCATATATATTCTGGCAACATTATGCTTCTTCCATAAAAATAGAAATCTCTTCAAAACAAATGACATGTATCACACACACAACACCAGATTATTAAATCACATACATATCACATTCTGTCGCACCAATAAGAGTCACAGTAGCATTACTCACCATGGGAGTAGCCTATAGAACACATTACCTGGACATTTCAAAGATCAGGTTTATAGCAAATTTAAATGTTCATTAACAAAGGCACTCTTAAAACATGTACCATTTAGCATCCAGGAATTTAAACACATATATTTGTAATAACTTTGTAAATGTTAATTCTTGTATAAGCTACTTCACATTGTACATACTGCTGTATATAGTATTATGTTATATAATTATGTAGTATTACTGACGAAGCCATGATTTATGTATAAATCAAAAGGTGAATAAAGTATCTTATCTTATCTATATTGAGAACATGTTTCGCAAACCATTGTTTGTATCATCGGCTCTAATGCAACTAAAGCTTGATCCAGTGGTGTGGGTAGTTCTGGAGTTGCTGCTGTCATCAGATAATTTAAATATAGGATTGTCTTTTCGCAGGATTTCGAAGTTCATTACTTGGTTTTTATGTTTTTCTATGATATTCTCTCCCATATGACGAGTTCACTATGATTTGTATGTATTTTAGTAATTTGGTGCTATCTTCAATTTCATGATTTTCAGACCAGAAATGAGCTGCTATTGCAGACTTATCAATATTTTTGCATCTTAGGTGCCTAAAATGTTCTTTCTTTCTAGTGCCTATATTTCTTTTTGTCCTCCATATGTAAATTTTTTCACACACTTTACACTTAATCTTTTAAATGCCTGACTTTTCTTCTGGTTTTATCTTATCAGTACTATTACTGTTAAGTAGGTTTTTAATGTTGTAATTGTTTTTTGGTGCCAATGTTATATTGTATTTCTTGAATATTTTTTGGAACTCTTTTGTGGCCCAGGGGTGGTAAGTAAATTTAGCAAATCTAATTTCTTGTTTCATTGGTGAAAGAGCTTTGATCTGTTTTAATCTTTTTTGAAGTTTGAATGATTTTTTTTTTTTTTTTTTTTTTTTTTATCTACAAGGCTTTTTCCATATCCATTTTTAATTGCAGTTTTTAAGATTTGACATATTATTTTTGATATTCTTGCTGGCTGAGGGGTAGGTTAACTAATCTGTGTGTGAGACTGTTGATGGTGGCATGTTTGTGTGGTATTGGGTTGAAACTATTTGCTTTGATGTAATTATCTGTGTGTGTTGCTATTCTATGAATACCAAATTCAAGTTTTTCATTGATTTTGTGATTTTAAGGTTTAAAAAAGGTAGAGTACAGTCCTCTTCAGTTTCTACTGTGAATTGTATGCTAGGTTCTTGAAGGTTGAGTAGTTTCAAAGCATCTCCTATCTGTTTGTAGCCCGCCTCGGTAGCATAGATGGTAGCATGTCTGCCTCACGTTCAAGAGGTCCCGAGTTCAAATCTCGGTCATGGTGAGTTACCTGGATAGGGTTTTATCCGGGGTTTTCCCTTATCCTTAAAGACGGATGTTAGGTAACTCTAAGCTCTATGGATCCCGGGCTCATTTAAGCATCATTTCAACTATTTCCTTCATCGTCCGATATGACTTGACATTGGAGGACGTAAATTACAAAATCTATTTGCAGTGTACTATTGCAAAGATGTCCATGTATGTCCTACCCGCTACGTATCAGTACCATGTTTTAAAAATATGAGGAAAGGCTTTAGTTAAATGTGTTTCGAAAAAGCTCATGTATAAATTGGCAAAAAATGGTGATAGCAGGCTTCCCATAACCAGTCCTGAAATCTGTTTGCAATGCTTTCCACCAAAGACAAAGTAATTTTGATGGATACATATTTCTATCATTGCCATTGTGACTTTGTGGGTTCGTAAAATTAAAAGTCCTATTTGCAGAAATTCAAAATATTCTTTATTTCTGTAGAAATAGACTTTGGTCAACCCTTACAGTAGCAGAATTACGTTCCATACATCAATATAATGCTCAAAGTCTTCCACAGTCGCCATCCACAAAAACAGTGTTCACTTTCAAAATACAGTTGCAGGCACATGCTTCAGTTCCGATTACACACTCTCCCGGGTTGGCTATCGTGGCTCCTTTTTATATGACCATTCATGATTCCAGATGGTTGTGGAATGTTCTCTATCAATCAAGATGTCACTAGAACTTTCTAGCTATCTATCTGTTTCGGCAAGCTTTTGATCTCCCCGCTACACTATCTGCCCCCTTTGTGTTCGTCACTGCCAGTAGTGACACTGCTCCCTCCTCAAGGCTGGTCGTACCGAACAGCACCATCGTAGCAGGCCAGACGATCCAGGTGTACCACCAACACTTTCCTCAGGGTACCTCCTGGATGCGGTAGACCACGTCGTTAATAATCTTTACCACTCGGTACGGTCCTTGCCATGGTTGTTGAAGTTTCGGGCAGCTCCCTTGGTCCGGGTAGGGCGTTACAATCAGACCAGGTCACCTTGCTGGAGCTCTAGGCTGTCGTATTGGGTCTTCTTGCGGTTGCTCGCCTTCTGGATGTTCTGACAAGCTATCTCATGCATGTCATGGAGATGGTCCACCAAGTTCTCACATACTTGGTTGCTGGGTGTTTCGCTTCCAGGGGGCCGCCAAATGCCAGGTCACAAGGGAGGTGTAACTCTCGGCTGAATATTAAGCTGGCTGGCGTCATCCCAGTGTTGTCTTGTGTCGACGAGCGGTAGGCCAGCAGGAAACGTGGGACCTTGACGTCCCCGTCTAGCTGATGGCTGGCCAGGACCTTCCTCAGGTGTTCTAAGGTCTTGATGTACCTCTCGACCATGCCGTCTGACTGCAGATGTAGGGGTATTGTGCAGGTCTTGTTCACCCCAAGTCTTTTCAGTGCATCCTTCATCAGGTGCCCCGGTCGCAGTGGAGTTCTAACGCACCCCAAAACGACAGAACAGTTGCTCCACGAGGGAGTCTGTGATTGTCTTCGACTCCTGGTTCGGGATGGCATATACCTCCAGCCACTTGGTGTAGTCCACGGCCACCATTAGGTGTGCCTCGGCCGGACACTGGGAATGGACCAGCTATGCTGACGGCGATCCGTTCAAATAGTCCTCTGACGTTGTACTGCTGCATGCGACCCCAGCTCCTAGTTTGGGGCCCGCGACTCGCTGCGTACACGTGACAATGACGGCAAAACCTCTCAGCATCTGCTCGAAGCCTCAGCCAGTAGTAGCGCTGTCGGAGTTTATCGATCGTTCGGTTTGCTCCCAGGTGCCCTCCTGAAGTACCGGCATGCACTTCCTCCAAGACTTCCCGGACCTTACTTCGGGGAAGTACCAACTGTTCTCTCTGCGTCTTCCCATCAGCTGATTCCCAGACCCAGTACAGCACGCCCTCTGTGATCTTCAGCGAGTCCCATTGGGCCCAGTACAACATGTATGTGGGGCTCCTTGGAGCGATGTCCTCCCAGGTTGGTCTTGTCCCTGCCTCCACTTCCCTCAAGGGTGTCCCCAAGTCGGCGTCCGCCAGCTGCTCCCTCCTCAGGCCTGCGCCATCCAGCCGTCCGCAGGCACTCCCGTGACCACTTGGACAGCTGCGGCACTCTTCCACTCCTGTTCACTGGCCGCAATCCTCTGGGCAGGGTCTTCGGGGCATGGCGTCTGCGTTACCGTGGCTCTTCCCTCTACGATGTTCAGAGGTGAAGTCATACTCCTGCAGCCCCTGAACCCAATGGGCTGTCTGGCATTCCAGGTCTCTAAAGCTGAGTATTCAGGTTAGGGCAGAATGGTCAGTCCTCAAGTGGAATGGCTGACCGGACAGGTACTTGTGGAAGTGCTCCAAGGCCTTTACTACCGCAGTAGTTCTCGCCGGGTGACGCAGTAGTTCTTCTCTGCCTTGGATAGCGTCTTGCTCTAGTAGGCTATCACCCGCTCTTGGCCGTCCTGCACTTGCGATAGGATGCCTTCAATGTAATGGTCGCTGGCTGTTGTGTCCACAATGAAGGTGCAACCTGGTCGTGGAAATAACAAAATAGGAGCACTGCAGAATGTCTTCTTCAGGTGCTGAAAAGCGCCTTCGGCGTCCTCCGTCCAAACATACGTCTGGCATTCTTCCATCAGGCGGGTGAGGGGCTTGGCGATGTTCCAGAAGCCCTTAATGAAATGGCAGCAATAACTGCACAGCCTCAGGAAACTGCACAATTCTCTCTTATCCTTTGGGCAAGGCCAATCCCTCACAGCCCGTGTCTTCTCCGGGTCTGTGGCCACTCCGGTTGGTGAGACTATGTGGCCCAAGTAGTTGGCTACCTTGCGGAAGAGCTGACACTTTGCGCTTAGCTTCAAGTTGGTTGCCTGTAGTCTCTGTAGCACCTTGCTCAGGTTATCCAGATAGTCCTCAAAAGTCTTACCGAAGATGATGATGTTGTCCAGGCATAGCAGGCAGGCGTCATTAGTCAGCCCTCTCATTACTGACTCCATGAGGTGCTGGACGGTAGCTGGCACGTTGCAGAGGCCAAAGGGCATTACTGTGAAGTGCCAAAGCCCTTGGCCTGTCGAGAATGCGGTCTTCTCCTTGTCTCTCGGGTCTAGAGCTACCTGCCAGTAACCCGACTTCAGTTCCAGGGTCGAGAACCACTGTGCACCAGCTAGCGTGTCCAGAGTGTCGTCAATCCAGGGTAAGGGGAAACATTCCTTCCTGGTCACAGCGTTCAACTTCCTGTAGTCCACGCAGAAGTGCTGCTCGCTGTTCTTCTTCGTCACCAGAACTACAGGAGAATACCAAGGGCTATCAGACTCTTCAATCAGTCCCCTGGATCTCATGTCCTCCAACATGTCCCGTACCGCCGCTTGTTTCGCTAGTGGAACGCGTCTAGGTGATTGCGAAATAGGCCGGGCTCTCCAGTGTGAATGTGGTGGAGCACTCATTCCATGCGGCCGTAGTCGCTGTCCCCTTGGCTTATATCCCAATATAAATGAAAGATTAAGATTAAAAGATATAGAAGCAACACGATTAACTATTCAATATTTAACAGGACATGGATCATATAATGTGTATTTTAAGAAAATAGGAAGGTCTGATACCAGCAATTGTGATGGGTGTAATATATAAGATACTCCAGAACATGCCCTATTTGAATGTCATAAATATGATATAATCTTACATGAGGAAAGGAAAGAGAAAGTAAATATGTTTGGAACGTGGTTAGGAATATAAATGACTTCAAAATACTTGAAACGGCAGCAAAGAAAGTTTCCACTTTCAGTATAAACAGAACAGGGAACAGAATGACCAAATACAACAAGCCGGCATTCAAAATGAGTCACCGCAAGTTAGAAGATCAGACAGACTTGGACAACGTGTAAATTTATTATTTCAACATGGATGTGAACAGAAAATAATTATGGAGGAGGGGATAGATGAACCAGAGTCATCATAGATGAAGTATGGACATAAGGACATAACAAATAGCTAGAAGAATTATAAAGTCTTTTTCTTGAATAGCTACTAAATAATTTAACTAAATTATTAAATTGTTATTAACTGTCACTAATTGCGTATTATTAAATTGTTAGCTTAACAGAGCAGTTTAGGATAGTAGAACTAAATCATTATATTGTTATTAATTTGTCACTAATTTGCCTAATTAGTAATTGTTAGCTCATTAGAGTAGTTTAGAATAGTAGAATGAGAGATTTAATAAATAAGTTTGTATTTTCACATTCCTTTTCTGAATAGTTTATCATGTGGTTCTATTAAATAGAGGAGGAAATAATAGCATTTTATTCACTAACAAGAAATTGTAAGACTTATTAAAACTCAATTATAGAACCAAAATGCAAATGTAAAGCTACTAAGTGATAGTAGCTAGTTAGGTTTAGTGTTTGTAAACATAATTATAATATTTTATCTGCAAAAAATCATGTATTGTTTTCATGAAAAATAAAATTGTAAACAAGAAAATAATTAAATATTGTAAAAATAGGTCGCGGCTTAGATTCAAGATGTCGAGACAAAAGTAAAGCAGATATTTTTTTTTTTTTTTGCCTTGGCTGAAGACGCGCTGGTACCGTCTCAGCAGTTGTTGAACCTTCTCGAGCTGTTCTGCAGTCAGATGGTCGGCCGCCCTCTCCAGTAGGGGAAAGTAGCCTAATATGGGGTGGTGCGCAATTTGGGGTACCATGGTATCTCAGCTGCATAGTGCTGAAGCTTGCTAGAAATGTGATGGACTAAGAGAGTTTTGGCGACTAAGCATCCTGCGGTTATGTAATGGCATTCCTGCTTGAGATCGTGTCACGGTGAGCTGACAAAGGAAGTTTGCTCCTTGAAGTTATTTGCTGCTGTTGACATCTGTGTATACAAATATAATAATATATTTATTGTTTTAAACACACCTTTGCTGAAGTTGTAGTATTAAGATCAAACTATCTTTCTATGGCCAGTCCTTTGCCTCAGTTCAATTACAAAAGCAGCTGGAAGAACTAATAAATTAAAAATGGTGAGTTCCCTATATGGGGTACCATGGAGAGCTTAATTAGGTGTACCCCATATTAGGACCTCTATTGTACTTTTAATATTCCAGCTAGAAAGTAAACTTCTACTGCCAGGAAATCGAAACATGGCTGAAAAATCATATTGGTCGAACAGTTCCAGTTTACTAGATAGGAAATTTCTTTGCAAAAGCCTATCTACATACAGCCACTGCAGAAACAGCTAGTAGTGGATTTTGCAAAACGGGAATATATCCATTCAACCCCAACATTTTCAGGCCACAAGATTTTACAATCCATGAAAATGAAACCTGCAATGAACATGATGAAGCTTCTGAATTTAAAAATGTGGCACAAGTGACAGATCCACCTACTTCCCAAAGGAGATTGATCGTGGCGGCAGACATCAGCCCAATTCCAACACTGAAGCAGAAGGCAAGTTCATCAGAACAAGCCAATCCATCTTGAGTTGGGACATCTTGTGTAATTACAAGCTCGCCATACAAAGCTCAGCTCACTGAAAACACGTTAAGAAGGCCGACAAGACTTCGCCAAAAGCCAGATGGACCTTAGCATTGCAAACCAAAGCGGCAAAGAAAAATCAGAAAAGGAAGTGGCTGCTAAATCTTCATCCTCCGAAGACGAAGAGATTTTGTTGCTCTGGAATCGGAAGTGGAGTGGGGAAACGAGAGTGACGACGACGACGATGCGGAATGCCTCTATTGTGCAGGGCTTTTTTGGAAGACCGAGGGGGAGAAACATGGAAAGGTGCTGCAAATGTTTCAATTGGGCACACACGGTTTGTGCACGTGATAGTTCTAATAGGTTCTGTTGAGAAAAGTGTGTGACAAAAGGAAGTAAATAAAAAAGACCTTAACACCAGAAAATGTATCCCATATTAGGAATCACATTTTTGTATTTTAGAGAATTACATTTTATTTGTATAACAGTGTATTTAGAGCTCGAGTATTACATTCTATAAGAGAGGTAAAGAGTTGGAGTATACAAATGTATTATTTATAGACAATAACCTGAGTTATTATTGGTCATACAACAAAAAGAAAAAATGTACCCCATATTAGGCAACTTACCCCTACGTCTTCTAGCCGGGGCCCCAGGTGTTGCGTTGACACCGCCTCCTGTGTCTTGTCGATTGCTGTCATGCTGACCACGACCTCACACGTCCCCAACTCCCGGTCTGGCTATTGTTATCGGTGTCTGTAGGGTTGAGCAGCCTCACTGGCACCTCCTATCGGCACGACAACAATGTCCTGGCTACACAAAGTCCGTGCACAGGCGTCTTCTGGTCCAGCATCATGTTCGCTGGCCTTCCAGTCGCGCCGTCACCACCACCTTGCTTCTCACGGGGAAAACCACGTCTTCTCTCAGGACGACTCTGCAAATTTCAAGCTGTTCTTCGGGTTGCCGGAGTATGACCTCTTCTCCATTGAGCCATTGCCCACCAACACGCGGCACGACTTCCCTCTCACCCAACCGTCCGCGATGAGCCTGTCATCCATCCAAAGGCTGATGGCACGCAGTGTTACTCGAGGGGATGGTGGTGATGGCGCCGAGGTGCCTCTCTCCACGACGATCCTTACTCGTTTTTCGGCTGCTCTTCCTGGTGAGGGCAGTCTCTCTGCAGGTGTCCCGGCTGGCCACACCCCCAACACACGCCACTTGGTCTTCACCAGCGTCCCTCGACTGCTCTTGGGTCTCCATTAATAGCAGATACTTCTTGTTCTGGAAGTCGGATCAGCCGTCACCTTGGCCGGCTCCATCCTTAATGCTACCGTTAGCACCTCGGGGATGGTCTTGTAATCGCCGAGCATTAGGCGCTGATGAATCTTGATTTCGTACCCCGTCAACGAAGGTTTAGGCAGCTTCCCGGGATACTTACTCGGGTGGGAGGTCGACCATGGCTTTGCTGGCCAGCTGCTCAATTGCCAGGGCAAACTCCTGCAGCGTCTACCCTGCCTGCTATGACCTTGACTTCAACTGGCTGCGGCTAAGCGGTGGTTTCCGAAGCGGTTCTCCAGGGCGTCCCAGATGTCCCTGGACGCCGCCGCTGTCTGGACCGCGTTCAGGACTTCTGCGGCCCGTCCCTGGAGGCTGGCTATTAACTGTGCGGCCTCTTCCTCTGGCGATTACTTGTTGTGCTTGGACACAGTGTCGAATTGACGGCGGAAGACCTCGAACGTTGTCGTGCCGTCGTACTTTGGTGGCTTGACCCGCGCAGATGTGTCGCGTCCCGGCGCGTCGACCTTTAAATCCTTTAATCTCCTGCCGATGACGTCCTCCACCATGGCGTTCACAGACTTAGCGTTGCTGTCGGCCTTTTCCTCCAGGTCGTTAACGCGGCTCGCCACGTCTTCGAAGAGCTCGCCAACTCCTTTACGCCGGACAACTGTTCTTCAAATTTGGCGGCGAGGGCCTCGTTCACGGCCTTCGTTTCTGTGGCCAGGCTGTCGTTCACCGCTTTCATTTCTGTGGTTAATTCGGCCTTCATTGCAGTCATCGTGGCGGCCAGGTTGTCGTTAGCCATCTTCATTTCTTTCAGTTCCGCGGCCAGGTTATTTGTGGTCTCCAACTTCGCGGCCAAGTTGCTATTAGTCGTTTCCATCTTTGCGGCCATGTTATTTGCCACTTCCATCTTCGTTATCAATTCGGCCTTATTTCTTCCATTTTCTGTAAAATATTTTCCAATGCAGCGTCCATTGTCGTATATCCCACTTCTGACACCAATTGTGACTTTGTGGGTTCGTAAAATTAAAAGTCCAATTTGTAGACATTCAAACTGTTCTGTATATCCGTAGAAATACAGTTTGGTCAACCCTTACAGTAGCAGAATTATGGTACATACACAAGGTCTTCCAAGGTCGCCTTCCACAAACAAAAGAGTCCACTTTCAAAATAGAGCCGTATGTGGACAATTGTCAAGTTCTAATTCGACTCTCTGCTGGCGTGTCACAATTTCTTATATATATATATATATATATATATATATATATATATATATATATATATATATATATATATATATACTCATATTATTAGAATGAAGAAGATGGCACTAGATTCTTCCAGTTATCTATCTTTATCTGTTTCGGCAAGCCTTCTATCTCTGTGCTACACTATTTGGCCCTTTGAGTGCATCGCCGCCAGTTGCGACAAAATATTCTTCTACTGTATTGGCCTCTAAGCAGTAAACATTAGTTGCAAAAGAGCATCTTTCATAACATAAAACCAAAATTTGTTTGAAAAGTTAAGTGCTGAACCACATTTCAGAATAATTTATAGACTTTATATAATTATAATATAATTTATAAAGCAGATTTTCCATTTTTTGAAAGTTTAAATTCCAATTCATAACTTTACTTTGACAACATAACGCACAATCAAAGGGTATTATATAACAAAGTCGTTAAATCAAAAAACCTCTTTTTAGTTGGTTTTTTGACACTTTGTCACATTTTTATATTACTGAGGGACTAGTTTTGGAAGCCATTACATCCATTTTCAGCCTCTATTCAACTATCGTCTGTCTGCTGTCTTTTCCCTGGTGGTGGAGGTATGAACTTTTTTATCCAATTATCTACTGGTGGAATTTCAAAGTTCATTATGTATTTTTCCAAATGAATATGTTCTCCCATGTCACTTTGTTTATGTTTATCACTCCTTATAGAAATTTTGGATTTGGATCAATGTCTTGATTTTCCTTTCAAAAGTGAAATGCTACTACTGACTTATCTTCTTGTTTCATTTTGATGTTTCTAAAGTGCTCTTTGACTCTGGTTTTTAGATTTCTTTTAGTTTGACCTATGTAGCATTTTTCACAATTTTTACAGCTTATTTGGTATATTACAGATCTGTTAATTGGTAAGATTTCATCTTCTGTTTTTGAATTTAGCAATTTTAAAACTGAGTATCTATTTGTAGGTGCCAAGATGAAATTTTGTTCCAGTGAAAATGTAACCTCGTTATCATCCACATAGCCACCCCATTCTTTATCACAGGCAAACTTAACTGCAATTGCTAAACTTACAGTGTTTGGATTTGAATAGATCTACCACCTAAGAATTGTAGCTATTCAAGATGCTTGTCAAAGGGTTATAAAAACTATTTATTTTATTATTTACAAAATTTATGTTATTACTAACAAATTTTCATTTACAGTCACACAGATTAGAACTATATAAAACCAGACTTACTGCTGCTCCCTACCTATCTGAAAAATATTCATAATCTTAAAATATTCAAGAAAAAATTAAAGAAATATTGTATGGAAGGTTGCTGTTATTCAATTGATGAATATCTTAGATAATATTGACTAAATAAATAGTATTTGTATAATATAAGTGTAATAGTGTATAGTTTATGATTTATTATTGTAATTAGGTTATTTTAGAACTTGTTTATGTAAATATTAAACTATGTGATTTTCTGGTTGCACATATTTAACTTGACAATGTTTTGAATATGTTTTGTATTCTTTTAAGCAGATAATAAATGAATGAATGAATGAAGTAATTAGGATAAGAGCGGCACATGTATCAAAATAATTTGTGTAACGAAAGTAGCAGGATACAATTATTACTTAAGTGTGACCAAACTTATCATTAGAACAAAACTTTTCATGGAAGAAAAAGAAAGACATATAGATTGTGATTAGCTAGGATAATTTATAACTAAGCTCAAAAGTAAGTGACCACAAATAATCAGAACATATCTCTGAACCAGGAGTCCACAATCTAGCATAAAACCTTGCACATTTAAGTAAAATAGAATTATAAGTTATTTTTTAGTTAAAAATACAAGTAACTAGAAAGGATCTAGTCAGGGATAGCATTTAACCTTTTTCCATATTGGACTCAATCATTATGAATACGAAGATTGACAAATTTCTATAACAAATAACCAACAAATCAAAGAACTCTAAATATCAGGAGATTACCACATTAAAATCCCAAGAAGTAGTTCTCCAATCACAAGATTTGCATTATCCTTGGAAAGATAAAAAATTTCAGAGAGTATTCAGAAAACAACCACTCTGGGATCTCAAGACAAATACGGTATACACATATTAGTACAAAATTGAATCGAGAATATATTGACACATTGCTTCACTCACACTGTGACATGTTTCAAGAGCTCTTGCTCCTATCCTCAGCTGATACTCGACTAGTGCAAGTTGTAGTGGTTTCTTCTTTCTCCGTATTGTCAATAGATGGCGTGATGTACTTGTCAAAGATGTCCGGTGGTGGAGTTTCAAAATTCATGACTCTATGACGATTTTTGTTAATGAAGATTTTTTCCCATACGGAAAGGTCTATGGGGTGATTAACGTATTTTATTAGAGATGTTTCCAAATTGATGTCATGTCTAGTATTCAAAAAATGAAAAGCCACTGCTGATTTTTCTGTTTCACCATTTTTAATGTTTCTCATATGTTCTTTAGTTCTGATGTTAATATTTCTTTTTGTTTTTCCTATATAAATGTGTCAATATATTCTCGATTCAATTTTGTACTAATTTGTGCTTCACTGTCCCTACGCTTCTTTCAAGTTTATACTTTGATGGTATACACATATACTTCCCTAAATCACTTATCTGTTTGTAAAATCTTCTGCATCCATTACAGCTTCAGCCTATAGACTGAATAGCCTTTATTTCTTTCCTCAAGATAAAGGATAGCGTGCTATCTTACTGCTATCTACTGGAGCATTAAGTATAAACAAACTGATAAATCGGCCGTAGCAGATTATTTTTGGTCATTTAACCATGAAATAAATCCAGAAGTTAAATTATTGATCCGATAGATTTAATGGTTTGGGAAAAGATATTCATTTAAAAAAAATAAACATTGCATAATGAATTTTGAAGTACCAGCAGCTGATTCTGTTTTTAGGTTTGTTTTGTTTTCAGATTTTGGTAATACTGAAAAAAGCATAGTAACCTGTGTGTGGAATGAGGATGCAAACGAATGTTCATGAAATCGATCTCATCAATTAATAAGAAAAATTTACATAATTTTCTTAAGATAACTGAAGTTTTTGTTGCAAATAGTTGTATTTGTGTAATATTTATTGCTTCACTGTAGCTAGCTTCATTTTTTACGTAATTATGTGAAAGAGATCTGAAACTTTTATTTTTTATGTATTATCAGTGTTAGTTGATTTCGTATACATGCTTAAGTTTAATTTATTGTTATTTTTTATTATCTTTAGATCCAGAAAGGGGAGGCAACCATTGTTTTCAATTTATAATGTGAACTTCATAGCTTTATCCTGCAAATTTAGATGTTTTTAAGCCTCATCTATGCGTCTCTCAGGAACTATAGCAAAAATGTCATCAACATATCTATATCAAGTTTTAAAAATTAAAGGGAATGCTTTAGTGTCTTGCATTTAAAAAGAACTCATAAAAAGAGCAGCAAGAAAAGCTAAAAGAGGACTACTCATAGATAATCTCAAAATTTTTTGAAAAAATTTTCCATTATAAATAAAAAATTTTGGTCCAAACACAGACCTCGCATTTATCAAGTTAAATGTTCAGATAATGATCAGATTTACATTGATAGGACCAAATGTAATTTAGAAACCAGAGTGAAGGAACATTTCAGAAATATTAAATATAAACAGACAGATAAGTTACCAGTGGCTGATCATATTTGGTCATCTAAACATGAAATAAACCCAGGAGCAATAGATTTAATGGTTTGGGAGAAATTATTTATTTTGAGAAATAAAGGTCGCATGATGAATTTTGATATCCTGCCAATAGATGTCAATGTGTTGGTCCCTGTAGATGGCAATAAGATAGGAAGCTATTCCTTAACTTCTGGAAATAACCAAAGGCTGAGGATGTAACGGATGCATTATGAAACTGGTCCCTGAGGATGTTACAAACAGATAAGTGGTTTAGTGAAGTGTGTTGCTTTTTCAGATTTTTTTTAAAATACAAATAACAGTATACAAAGCTTACTTTGCACATCTTTAGAAGAGAGAACCCATTCCCCACACTGAAAGATCAGGTATATATGAAATTAATGTGCAGACTGTGATCAAGTAGGTGTACATAAGCAGGCTAAAAAGAAACCTGAAAAGCTACACTAAAAACACTTCCATTAAATAAAACACAAATAATTGGAACACATATTTGGAACAACCACCTTGCACTTTGCCCAACTGAGCTCTCAATATCATTACAAACAACAAGAACCATATTATGAACTTCTATCTTCTGCCATTGAACCAGCTCCACAAGTTCATACTACCACTACCATCAAGAGAACATAAAATGACAACTATTTGGCTGAAGATGGGAAGTAAGTTTCCTAAAACATGTCCGACTTAGTGTAACCCTAACAAAACCCTGAATTAAATTGAATTTGCCGCTTTTGGAATTGAATCTGTTTAGTGAAGAGGGCACAACTATACCAAGCAACAGAGCTTGTTTTCCTTTTTTCATTTGTCCTCCAATGTTAAGTCATATGAGAAGAAGAATGAAATGGGTGAAATGATGCTCAAATGAGCCCCGAGTCCAGAGAGCTTAAGAGTTACCCGACATCCACCTTTCAGGATAACGGAAAACTGCAGGAAAAAGTTAAGCAGTTAACTCACCCTAATCAAGAATGGAACTCGGGATCTCTTGAAAGCTACACTACAGAGGCAAGCATTCCAACACATCTCACCTCCATGGTGTATAGGTAGGTCAATTCTGTCTTCTAACCTGGAAGGCTCAATTTGAATATTGGCATGGCTAACTTGTGCTTCACAAGATTAAACATTTGGTTATGACCCTAGTCATTCATCATCTCTGGAGACCTGAGTTGCGGTAAGGGATGCTAAATGTCATTAACCCTTTCACCGATATGGACGTCATATGACGTCCAAGTTAAAATGCCCCAAAACGATATGGACGTGTATAGACGTCCTGCGCATACATGCATTTAATGCTCATTTAATGCCAATTATTTAAATCTTCCTATTGTACAATAAATTTAAATTAGTTCTATAAGGGATGTAAACGTACCCTTAGAGGTTTCTTTTTGAATTGTACACCTCCAAACCTTGATTAACACCCAAGGGCACATCTGCAGATTCACACCAAATAATATTGGTTTCCTTAAGAACTTTTTTTTCGCAACACACTAGACATTTTCGAAATGGTTGCAACTTTTTTGGTTGTGAATGGTATGCTTTTAGGAAAGTGTTTTCTCTCAAGTATGAGGGGTGATGTCGTGGTGAATTTCTTACCCCCAGTATAAAGAGGCCTCTGAGTATTATAATACTCAATTACGTTACGAGCTATTTATATGCTCAATTACAGGTAGATGAATGTCTTACATGAATTTACAGCTCTGAAAATTACTAAACAATTGTGCACGGTTACATCCAGTGGTATAAAAATACTTTTTTTTTTTTTTTTTTACCATTTAACTGTTTTTTGTAAAGAGGGATAGCTAGTAATACCTAATCCGCATCATCCATATTTGACCCGCCACTTCCCCCAAACAATGGCGTAGCTAACATGCCATCTGTACACCAGTACACGTCACTGCTACCTATATCCTAAACATCTTCATAATCGCACAACAAATCTTCCAGATTTTCTACAGTAATATCAGAAGCCTGTATACATCATATGCAAGGTAATTTATTTGCTACATTACGGGGATAAGCCATAGTTAACATTGAAATTTAACAATTTCAAATGTGCCGTTCATTTAGCTCTTGATAGCTATAAGAAATCACTCTGAACACATAGTATAAATAACTAAATTACTGAGCGAAAACAGCTGCATAAGGCTACCAGAAAGCTTGGTTGAGAAACACTGTAATAACAGATGGTGACAGAGAGTTTCCTTTCCAGTGTAACGCAACATATACTCATATGATTATCGCTTGGTATAGCATAAATAAACTAAACTTGAACCGGAGAAGTCGCTTGCGTAGCCATACATACATACATTCGTTCGTATACACACAAAACAAAATGATTCAAATATTAGGCGCATTTGGCACAAAGAATGGCTTTTGCTACAGTGAAACAAAGAAGTGAAATTTGAACGATTACTGGAGTCCCCACTTTTTTGTTACTGTAGATGTATACTGCCTTTAATGGGATTTAAACCAGTTTTTGTTTCGTTTAAATAACTTAATAAATACAGAAGATATGGAATTGTATTTATGATGCATGTTTACAGCATTTAACAATTTAAATGTCTTGTTCTGTTTATTGGGTATCCGTTTCTGGCCCCTGAAGGGTTTCAATGGCCATCAGTGAAGCGGTTAAAAACAAGAGAGTAAAGGCAGAATTACAAAGACATATCTGAAAAGAATGGTTGCATTTTAAATGCATCCAGCATAGATACAGAATTACAAAAGTGAGTGTAATTACTTGCTCTTTTTGTAACCTGTTTGGAGGCAGAAACATTTCCACTGGGCTCCAGGTGACCGTATTGAACTGTAGCTGGTAGTTCATGGAGATCTTTTGATAATCCCAAACATTTAGTTGAAATATTTGTAAAACAACACATTATGACATCAGAAATATAGGCTGTCAAATTTGTGACACTTTATTTAATCAATATGAAAATGCTAAAAGTAACCTCTTATTTTTCAGGCAAAAAAATGAGTAAGAAGTTAGATGGTCCTGTCAACCATGCAGTCTGGCTTAGATTTACAAGGCCACGCCGTGGCTCAGTGGTTAGACCGCTTGGCTCTCACCAAGGCGGCCCGGGTTCGATCCCAGGTGACCGCAAAGTGAGATTTGTGGTGGACAACACGGCACTGGGGCGGGTTTTCTTTTCTCCGGGACCTCCGGTTTCCCCCGTCATCTCATTCCACCGTTGCTCCATCTTCATCTCATGTTTCATCAGTGTCATCGCCTGCGGTGCCATATGTAGTAAAAGCGGGCGTTAAACACTACTCATTTTTTTAGATTTACAAGAATTATCAATTACATAAAGAACTAAACCAAATACACCATAGTTAAACAGAAGTCATCATTGAGAAGCTAGATTAACAAGAAAAATATTAAAACAAATTCAATAATAATAATGATGATAATAATGATGATAATAATAATAATAATAATAATAATAATAATAATAATAATAATAATAATACTAATACTAATAATACTAATACTAATAATACTAATACTAATACTAATAATACTAATACTAATAATACTAATACTAATACTAATAATACTAATACTAATACTAATAATACTAATACTAATACTAATACTAATACTAATACTAATACTAATACTAATAATAATAATAATAATAATAATAATAATAATAATAATAATAATAATAATAATAATAATAATAATAATAATAATAATAATGACTTTATGGGCAAGAATACTTCAACTAAAAGGAATCTCACATGCTATAACAGCAACTCAAGAATTTTCTAGTAGCTCACTAGCTTATAATCAAGCTCTTCAGTAAAGCATTTTATTTCTGGAGAGTATTGTCACCCAATTAGCGGAAGGCATGACCGGCAACAGCTGGGAGGAAACCAGAGGCAGCCGAGCCACGCCTCCCATTAGTCTCTGTCACTAACTGAGGGGGATTGCGGGCCACTGAGCCGTCTCTTTACCCTCCCCTTAGGTTCTCGAACTTGCGGGTGTTTTCATCTAATCCAGAGACTTCTAGAAGACGGCGATATTCCTATAAAAAGGGCTGCAGTGAGTGAATTGTGTGAGACAGTCAGTCAGTGTTTGGCGAACAGCTGTAAGGGTGCAGCACTAGTGTAAGAACGAGAAGACTGTACAACGGAAGAATTTACGTAACTGTGAGCGTACAGTGGAATTGTAATGGACGAACTGGTGAATCGTAATTGTGTGCATTGCGTAATTCTGTGTAATTGGCAACTGTTTAACTGTAAGTCGGTGGAAATAAAGAACATTTTGAAGTGGTGCAATTGGACTTTTCATTTCACGAACCCACAAAGTCACACTGGTGTCAGGAAGAGGGACAACATCATCACCGAACATTACAACCATGAACGCCGCATTGGAAAAGATTTTGGAGAAGATGATGGAAATGAAGGCGGAATTGACAGAAATAAAGACGGCGAATGAAAACATCACTGCAAAAACAGAAGCGGCAAATAACAGCCTGGCCCCGAAGCTGGAGACTACAAATAACAACCTGGCCGCAGAACTGAAACAAATGAAGATGGCTAACGACATCACCGAGAATATGGAAGAAATGAAGGTCGAATTAACAGCGGAGACGGAAACGGCAAACAACAACTTGGCCACGACAATGACCGCAAAGATGGCCGAACTGACCACGGAAATGAAGGTGGCGAACGAGGCTCTCGCCGCCAAATTTGAAGAACAGTTGGCCGGCGTGAGGGATTAGGTGACGCAATGTGCAAGCGGATGGGCCAAGTGGACGAGCGCGTCGAGGACGTGGTGAGCCACAGTAACGACCTGGAACGGAAGGCCGACAGCAGCGTCAAGTCCCTGAGCGCCATGGTGGAGGACGTCGTCGGCAGGAGGTTGAAGGATTTGAAGGCCGACGCACCGGGACGCGACACAGCATCGGTGCGCGTAAAAACCTCCGAAATATGACGGCGCGTCAACATTTGAGGTCTTCCGCCGCCAGTTGGACACAGTGGCCAAGCACAACAGATGGTCACCAGAGGAGGAGGCCACACAGTTAATAGCCAGCCTCCAGGGACGGGCCGCGGAAGTCCTAAACGCGGTACAGACAACGGCGGCGCCCAAGGACATCTGGGAGGCCCTAGAGAATCGGTTTGGGAACCACCGCTTAGCCGCAGCGTACCGCAGCCAGCTGAAGGCAAGGTCACAGCAGCCGGGGGAGACACTGCAAGAGTTCGCCATGGCGATTGAGCAGCTGGCTAGCAAGGCCTTGGTTGACCTGCCACTGGAGTTCGTATCCCAGGAAGCCACCTACAACTTTGTCGACGGGGTACGAGACACGGAGATTCGTCAGCGCCTAATGCTCGGCGAATATAAAACCATCCACGAGGCGCTGACAGCGGCATTAAGGATGGAGGCGGCCAAGATAACATCTATCCCGACGTCGAGAACGAGGTGTCCGCTACGCCGGAGACAGAAATCCAGCTGAGGGACGCCGGCGAACACCTAGTGGCCTGTATTGGGGGGGTGGACAGCCCGGACACCTGCAGAGAGACTGCACACACCAGGAAGAGCAGCCGGAAAACGAGTAAGGGCCGTCGTGGAGAGGGGCACGTCGGCGCCATCACCACCATCCCCTAGAGTGACACTGCGCGCCGTCAGCCGGCGTATGGATGCCAGCCTCATCACGGACGGTTGGGTAAGAGGAAAGCCGTGCCGCGTGCTCGTGGACACCGGCGCAGCCGTGACCATCATCAGACCTGACGTGGCGAAGGGTTTACCGCAAGGAAGCCGAGGCGACCATACCACCTTGTCTGTGAAGGAGGCCCTGCTGGAGCTGACCTTGGGACGGAGTGTCGTGCGTCTGTGGGTGTTCGTCGCGAAGGTGGCTGAGGAGGTGATTCTGGGACTGGATGCCCTCAGGAGCCATGAGGCGACGGTCGACGTCGGCAAGAAGGTCCTGCGGCTTAACGGAGAAGAGGTTATACTCCGTCAACCCGAAGAGCGCCTTGGAATTTGCAGGGTCGTCTTGGACGAAGACGTGGTTGTCCCCGCGAGGAGCGAGGTGGTGGTGACGGCGCGACTGGAGGGCCAGAGAACCAGGAACATGATGCTGGACTGTGTGTACTGTACACGGACTGTGTGTAGCCAGGGCATTGCTGCCGTGCCGAGAGGAGGTGCCCGTGAGACTGCTAAATCCAACGTACGCCGATCACGACGTCCCAGCCGGGACGGAGTTGGGAACGTGCGAGCCCGTGGTGAGCGTAACGGCTATCGAAGAGACACAGGAGCTGGCGCCGAAGCAACACCTGGGGCCCCGGCTAGAAGGCTTCGTGGACTGGGCGGCCGACCACCTGACCGCAGAATAGCTGGAGAAGGTTCGACAACTGCTAAGACGGTATCAGCGCGTCTTCAGCCAAGGTGATAGTGACTACGGCCGCACGGACAAAGTGCTTCACCGCATCGACACCGGGGACGCCCGGCCTATTCGGCAACCACATAGACGCGTTCCGCTGGCAAAGCAAGGGGCGGTACAAGACATGCTGGAGGACATGAGATCCAGGGGAGTGATTGAAGAGTCTGACAGCCTTTGGTGTTGCCCTGTAGTCTTGGTGACGAAGAAGAACGGCGAGCTGCGCTTCTGCGTAGACTACAGAAAGCTGAACGCTGTCACCCAGAAGGACTGTTTTCCCTTACCCCGGATTGACGACACCCTGGACACGCTAGCTGGTGCACAGTGGTTCTCGACCCTGGACTTGAAGTCGGGCTACTGGCAGGTAGCTCTAGACCCGAGAGACCAGGAGAAGACCGCATTCTCGACGGGCCAAGGGCTGTGGCAGTCCACGGTTATGCCCTTTGGCCTCTGCAATGAACCAGCTACCTTCCAGCGCCTCATGGAGTCAGTGATGCGAGGGCTGACTTACGATGCCTGCCTGCTATACCTGGACATCATCGTCGGGAAGACTTTTGAAGATCACCTCGAGAATCTGAGTAAGGTGCTACAGAGACTGCAGGTGACCAACTTGAAGCTGAACGCGAAGAAGTGCCAGCGCTTCCGCAAAGAAGTTAACTACTTGGGCCACATACTCTCAGCAACCAGAGTGGCCACAGACCCGGAGAAGTCAAAGGCTGTGAGAGGTTGGCATCACCCAAGGGATAACAAAGAGCTGCGCAGTTTCCTGGGGCTGTGCAGTTATTACCGCCGCTTCATAAAAGGGTTCTCCAACATCGCAAAACCCCTCACCCGCCTGACAGAGGAACACTGGCCTTATGTGTGGACGGAGGACGCCGAAGACGCTTTCCAGCACCTGAAGGAAACCCTGTGCAGTGCTCCAATTTTGGGTTTCCCACAACTGGGTGGTGCCTTCATTGTGGACACCGACGCCAGCGACCATTGCATTGGAGGTGTCCTATCGCAGATCCAGGACGGCCATGAGTGGGTGATAGCCTACTACAGCAAGACGCTATCCAAGGCAGAGAAGAACTACTGCGTCACCCGACGGGAGTTACTGGCGGTAGTAAAGACATTGCAGCACTTCCACAAGTACCTGTACGGTCAGCCATTCCACCTGAGGACTGACCATTCCACCCTAACCTGGCTATTGAGCTTTAAGAACCTGGAAGGCCAGACAGCACGTTGGGTCCAGAGGCTGCAGGAGTACGACTTCACCTCGGAACATCGTAGAGGGAAGAGCCACGGTAACGTTGATGCCATTTCCCGAAGACCCTGTCCAGAAGAGTGCGGCCAGTGCACAAGAGTGGAAGAGAAGGAGCGTGCCGCAGCTGTCCGAGTAGTTGTGGCAGTGCCTGCGGACGGCTGCGATAGCGCAGGCCTGAGGAGGGAGCAGCTGGCGGACGCAGACTTGGGGCCACTCTTGAGGGAAGTGGAGGCAGGGACGAGACCAACCTGGGAGGACATCGCACCGAGGAGCACCACCTTCAAGTCGTACTGGGCCCAATGGGACTCGTTGAAGACCAGAGAGGGCGTACTGTTCCGGGTATGGGAATCACCCGATGGGAAGACGCAGAGAGAACAGTTGGTACTTCCCAGGAGTAAGGTCCCGGAGGTCTTGGAGGAAGTGCACGCCGGTACTTCGGGAGGACACCTGGGAGCGAACCGAACGATTGACAAACTACGGCAGCGCTACTACTGGCTGAGACTCCGAGCAGATGCTGAGAGATGGTGCCGTCAGTGTCACGTGTGCGTGGCGAGTCGCGGCCCCCAGACTAGGATTCGGGGTCGTATGCAGCAGTACAACGTCGGAGCGCCATTCGAACGGATCGCCGTTGACATTGCTGGACCGTTCCTAGTTTCCGACCGAGGCAACAAGTACCTAATGGTGGTCGTGGACTACTTCACCAAATGGCCGGAGGTGTATGCCATCCCAAACCAAGAGGCAAAGACAGTCACAGACTGCCTCGTGGAGCAAGTGTTCTGTTGATTTGTGGTGCCGTTAGAGCTACACAGTGACCAGGGTACCAACTTTGAGTCTAACCTAATGAAGGAGGCACTACAAAGGCTTGGGGTGAACAAGACTCGCACTACGCCTCTACATCCCCAATCGGATGGCATGGTCGAAAGGTACATCAAGACCTTAGAGGATCACCTGAGGAAGGTCGTGGCCAGCCATCAGTGAGACTGGGACGTCAGGCCTACCGCTCGTCTACACACAACACAACTGGGATGATGCCAGCCACCTTAATGTTCGGCCGAGAGTTACGCCTCCCTTGTGACCTGGCTTTTGGAAGCCCTCCAGAAGCGAAACAGCCAGCGACCGAGTATGTGGAGAACTTGGTGGACCATCTCCACGACATGCATGAGATGGCTCGCCAGAACATCCAGAAGGCGAGCGACCGCATGAAGACCAGGTATGACAGGCAAGCCAACAGTCAAGGGTTTCAGCAAGGTGACCTGGTCTGGTTGTACCGTCCTACCCGGACCAAGGGACGCTGCCCGAAGCTCCAGCAGCCATGGCAAGGACCGTACCGGGTGGTGAAGAGGATTAACGACGTAGTCTACCGCATGCAGAAGGTTCCTTGAGGAAAGATGTTGGTGGTACACCTGGATCGTCTAGCCCGCTACGATGGTGCTGTTCGGGACGACCAGCTTTGAGGGAGCAGTGTCACCCAATTAGCGGAAGGCATGACCGGCAACAGCTGGGAGGAAACCAGAGGCAGCCGAGCCACGCCTCACATTAGTCTCTGTCACTAACTGAGGGGGATTGCGGGCCACTGAGCCGTCTCTTTACCCTCCCCTTAGGTTCTCGAACTTGCGGGTGTTTTCATCTAATCCAGAGACTTCTAGAAGACGGTGATATTCCTATAAAAAGGGCTGCAGTGAGTGAATTGTGTGAGACAGTCAGTCAGTGTTTGGCGAACAGCTGTAAGGGTGCAGCGCTAGTGTAAGAACGAGAAGACTGTGCAACGGAAGAATTTACGTAATTGTGAGCGTACAGTGGAATTGTAACGGACGCGCTGGTGAATCGTAATTGTGTGCATTGCGTAATTATGTGTAATTGGAAAGTGTTTAACTGTAAGTCGGTGGAAATAAAGAACATTTTGAAGTGGTGCAATTGGACTTTTCATTTCACGAACCCACAAAGTCACAGTATTAAACAAAGCAATGTACATTTGCAAAATTATTCTTGAATTTCTTATACAGAGCTTTAGATCAAAGAAACAGCTGTTTACTTACCTTTCTACTTACCTTTAGTCATTTGCAATAATTACTTATATATAACTACAGAAACATTACTTAGGATTTAAGACTACATAGAATATTTCTGTGTAAGTTACTGATTACTTCATTAGTATGGAATAGAATTATATTTAACTGTATCAAACTTATTGGAAGAAAGTGCAAGTTCAAGGACATGTTACTTTTAATATAACTTTTTACTATCAGTTTAACTTGAAGCATTATCCAACAAGAAAAGGCAAAAATCACTGAGCCAGAAATTTGAAAGATTAAACATCATAAAGATTAATTGTACTTATACACTGGCCGTGTGAAGGCTAAATTGTGGAAACGTAGAGTCAGACTGAAAAATTCAATGCCATAGCCGGAATGCCAGCTATGGCATTGAATTTTTCAGTCTGACACTACGTATTTTGACTGTATAGAAATAATTGACAGTGTCAGATGCTCTTGTAAGAGTCTATTGGCCGCAATAAATTATTATTATTATTATTATTATTATTATTATTATTATTATTATTATTATTATTATTATTATTATTATTATTATTATTATTATTATTATTATTATTATTATTATTATTATTATTATTATTATTATTATTATTCCACAATCATAAAGATGTTTGTACCCATCCTCAGTAGGTTTTCCACCACTTCATCATGGGTGATTCAGTGGTTTTAGGAGCTTTTATACAACTCAGCTATCACCACATAATCTATCACAAATTTAGAAGTATTTTCAACAAATACAACATGAACTTAGCTTTACAAAATAACTTTTGTACACAAACCTTAAATAGCAAGTCTTGAAAGTTCTCTCAAATCTACCTGACCAAACATAATTGCAAACAAGATGACATCACTGGAAATCTGTAGAGGATAGGTACAAGTTTAAAAGGACATTACTGTTTCCATTTCTGACATATCCTTCTATTTGCTGAACAACACTGCTCATGATTTACATGGATATGACTCAAGTTGTATTACAATAGAAATAATGAGTTTTTAATTTCAGTTAAAGAATATTCAAAAACTTTTTATTTATGCTTCTATAATAAACTCAAAACAGCCATCACTGAAATGTTTATCACATTACAGGTAATCACTAATGTACAGAAAAGAATAAACTTTGCATTTTGCACATTAAGGTAAATTTTTCAACTATCATATAATTTTCAATTTCTCAAATGAGAACAAATATTTTCTTTGTATCTTTCATTTTTTATATAATACATATAACGCTTCAATAGAATAAGTGTCCTCATAGGTATAGTGTATCTTCCATAATGAATAACATCACAACAAATCGTCAACATCCTTATCTCCAGGTTTAAACAGTAGAATGATCATGGCAGGGGTGTGGGATTCTTATTGCACTGAAGTTCTGTATGCTCACATTGCTGCACATCAGTGACATTTTCAATTACAGTGATTTTGCAGAACTTTCTTACCCATGTTTTTACATGACCCAAACATGGGTAAAGCAAAGTTGAGATGGTTAGCCCTTCTATTACCAAATGATAACTTGTTTGTTGGATTTTCATTTGCACTTTTAACTACTGAAGGTACTTTAGTAACTTTACATTTATCTGGTTGTTTAAACTCTTCTGAAATTTTTACCATTTAATTTAATAGTATTTTTATGTGAACCTTCATCACAAAGTTTTATCTTGGATTCCAAAATGCAATCTGATTTGGAATAAGGTATTGCAGTGAAATAAGCAGAACTATTTTTCATGTGGACTTCTTTTATGTCCAATATTTTACTCCTGCTCTTTTTTTTGCGTTTACATCTAGTTTCATTAATTGAGCTCACTAAAGTTTTCTCTTTAGTGTTTCCCTCCTCTGCTACACAGGAATATTCTCTTTTTTGATGGCCAACTCTTAGCATTAGCAAAGGACTTATATAGTTCAAACCTTCTTGATCAGTAAAACTGTAAGTTAGTAGTCCTTGCACACTGGTGTAATTGGCAAGCAAGTGTGCATTTGGAGCAGCAGTGCAATTTAAAGTTTCTGGAACAATACAACAGCATGTGGGACTAATATCAACTTCCATTGAAGAAGATTTTTTCTTTAACCTTTTTGACTTTACATCTGGTGGTGAAACATCTAGTAAGTTTAGTTTCGTTTCACCAACATCTAAGTTCATTGGTAAACAAGTTGCATTATGGGACTCTAAGTAGTTCACATTCTCCCAATAATCCTCACAATGATCTGTGAAAAGTAATTTTGCATTTACATTGAAATTATCTGCCTCCATATGGCCACTATTAGAGATCAACTCTAATTCAGTGTCAAGATCTGACAAAGGAACTGCCACAACCCTGCCATGTCTTTTATTTGGAAATTGCATAGATTGCGACTTCTTAAACTGAGTCCATGAGGCTGGACTGTGCTGCACTGCTTCAATTTCTTGTCTTTGATTGGAACTGCGTAAGACTCTGCCACACTTGCTCATTATGATATTCAGTCCTCTTCTGTGCAGTTCCCTGCACTCATCTTGTTGAAGTCGGCGAACAGAGAGGGGTAATTTCTGTTGCATCAACCACGTCTTCAAATTTGCTTGCTTTTTCTTCTCAAGCTTCCTCAACTTCCCACATAAGTCATTCTTTGAAGCATCCTGTAAATTAGCTAGGCTTTTTTCAACAGTATGAATAATAATTCTACTACCTGCACCAACTGAGAATGTTAAGAATTAAAAGTTCCTTAACTTCACGAAAAAGTTTAGAAACACTTAAATAATTTATATCTGTTAGTTTTGTTCCACATTTTAAGAAGAAAAGGACCTTAATACAGAAGAATATAACTTCTTAATATTAAGATTTCTCAGAATATGAACCTAAGATTGGAGTTCAGTGGTTTATTCTCTTTTGTGAGCAGATGCTGAGGATAATTGCATGCATAACATATAATATTAAACAACAATAAGAAATGAGAATACTCAAAGTTTACCTGTGATGAAGTACTAACAGTTGATTCATAGCCAAGGGAAGTGAATCTCTTATGCATTGCTTCATCTGAAGTTCGTTTTGATGTCTCTGGGTCTGACATGACATATGTCGGAACGCAGAGGGACGGTGTGTACTCTACGTTTGAAGACATGCTGAACACACTGTGTTGAAACACTGTATTACCCCAATTAGTCACAGTTCCTGATGGGATATATTGGTGTCCATTTGTGTAAATATTTGCTTCACCTCCTTCATAAACGCTTAAATTTTCTTCTTCTTCTTCTTCTTCTTCTTCTTCTTCGTCTTCTTCTTCTTCTTCTTGGTCCATATCAGATGCAACACCATCTACATATTCTGATGCATTTTCCTCATTCCCAGTAAAATCACTCACATGTTCATTATCCTCAGAGAAATGAGTCATTGTCACATTCTCACCATCATCCTCTTCATCTGTCGAACATAAGTCTATGACAGGAATGGAAGGTTCTATACCAAACTCTCCATGTTCAGAGTAGGTGTAAACTGTATTTGGAAGTAACTTTGGAAGTCTGCATTTATAAATGGGATTATATTCCATTAATGTTGGGGAAGTGGAACCCTCAGTATAGTGAGCAATTTCTTGGGATGTCAGCCTTGTCAGTACTACTGTCACAGGTCGACATAGCGTTAGCAACTCCTGGCTGTTTCTGTCCAGTTCTGAAATCAAATATATTGCATCTGTTACTTATCATTTTTCATCCTTTTTCACATATCTCACCCTACAGTACCTGGAACCAGTAAATAATAGCAGAGTTAATCTCAGTTGTGTTTAAAATAATACTTGAATCAAAAGTAATGGCATTTTGTGGGAAATACCCAGTCCCTAGTAAAATCTGCGTATCAAACTACATAAAAGAAAGAATGAATTTTCATTTCTATAATATGAAGAATCCTTTGTGGACAAAGTAGATATACCAGATAAAATTTTTCAGTACACCAGGACTATGGCAATAATAAATAACATAATGAAACCCTCAAAAGTACAGTGGCATACAAGACTAAGGCTTTACAAAACTTTAGCAAGACTAATCTTGTGCTATGGTAGTGAGACATGGACAAAAAGATGAAAACAGCTTATCAACAAAATTTAATGATACACATAATAACTGTATCCAAGTCTGTACGGAAAGATGTAATTTTATTTTGTCTAATCATTATTGCCAATATAGCCAAGAAATAGATGAATATATAGAACTTATTAAACAAATTCATACAAATTACTATAATTATGAAGTCATTAATACTTTAGATGCAAATGCTAAATCAGAATGGTGGTATAGTGACTTTAAGGACAAAAGAGGAGAGAAACTGGAAGAAATGATCTCAGAGTTCAACCTACATATTTTTAATAAGGCCAACAATCCGCCAACTTTTGAAAACCGCGCAGAAGCGGCATCAGATATTGACATAACCCTAGGAAATATCAGAATTACACCAAAAATTTTAAATTGGAAAGTCAGGCAGGATTACACATCTAGCGATCATAGACTAATTTTGTTTAGTTATGTCTCTAAATCATTAAAATATAATTAAAGATATTCTATACCAAGCTTTAATTTCAAAGCAGCAAACTGGGACGAATTCTATCAATTACTCCAAAGTAAGCATTAGGGGCACAGCAGAGTTGAAGCAAAGCTCGTAAATGTAGAAGAATATATCAAAAGGCCATATTTATACAAGAAAGAGAGAAATTTGGAAATATATAGGAAAGCTAAAGAAAAGTTTAAAAAAGAATTATTTGAAACTGGAACTAGATCGTGGACAATTTTTGTAGAAACCTGTACATTACATAATATATGGGAAGCACCTTATAAAATAATAATGGAAAAAATTAGAAAACCAGAAATATTGAAGAGATGATGGAACATTAACACAAAATTGGACAGAAACCACGGAAGAGTTACTACAAAAATTGTTACCCGATGATAGGAGACCGGCGAGGAGAATATTGAAATAAGATGGAATTTGGAAGAACCATATTTGAACAATATTATTATTTACCCCTTCGATAAAACAGATTTTCAATAAATAATTAAGGATTTGAAAAAGAAGAAAGCAGCAGGACCAGACAATATTAAAAATAAAATAATAATATACACAGTAGAAGCCTTTAATAAGTATTACAGGCTTCTACTGTGTATATTATTATTTCATTTTTAATATGATCTGGTCCTGCTGCTTTCTTCTTTTCCAAATCTTTAATTATCTGGAAATTAATTGTACCTAATAGTGCTCCGAACTATAAAGCCCGGGCCTTAAAGTACTTACAGCATATTAAGTCACCATTAAGGTAGTTGTCTCATCTGTTTATGAGAACTCCTAGTGGCATACCGGGAGAAACACGAGTCAGTTGGAGAATTTAATGTCATGTTGGCACATTGGCCACAGTAGCTCAAGGGTTTAGAGCAGCTGGGCGGAGACCAGAAGATCCGTGGTTCAAATCCTGGCTATGGCATTGAATTTTTCAGTCCGGCTCTACCCTTTCCTTAATTATTTGTTGAATTTCTGTTTTATCTAAGGGGTAAATAATATAAGTGTTCAAATATGGTTCTTCCAAATTCCGTCTTATTTCAATATTCTGAAAATTCTGAAATTCTGAAGCCTTTAATAAGTATTACAGCTCTCAGCATAAACTTTCCTCTGAAGCAAAAAGAAAACAAAGACAGATTAAAAAAGATCTCAAACACTTTAAAAAGTGCCCAGAACAAACAAACGATATATTCAGCAAAGAATTCACCATAAGGGAACTAAATCATGCCATCCATGAGATGAAAGATAAAGAGTCTCCTGGACCAGATAAAATACATGCTGAATTTCTGAAACACCTAGGATCAAAGGGAAGAAAGGTACTACTGAAATTATTTAATATATCATGGACCTCTACTGTACCTACAGAGTGGAAAAAAAGCAATAATTATTCTCAGAACTATTTGTAGTATTAATAAACCAACTACAAATAGTTTCTGAGATTAATTGTGACGTCACTGCTTCTAAATTCCTCCAAACACATATAGCAATAATTATTCCTATTCTAAAAAAAAAGACAAAGCAGCCGACAAAATAAATAATTACAGACCAATTTCCTTAACAAGTGTCATTGCAAAAACAGCAGAACGTATGAATTCAGCAAGGCTAAATTGCTTCTTAGAAAGTAATAACATATTAACAACTGCTCAAACAGGATTCAGACAACACTTATCTACTAAAGAAAATACAATTCAACTATCCCAAGATGTCAAAGACTATGTGCAATAAGTTCATATAAAATGAGGTCAATCCAAATTAAAGAATGTCACAAAATGATCCAACAATTTCAAAAACTACAGAAAAGAATTGTATTACAGTGGATACCTGCACATTGTGGAATTGCTGGAAATGAATCAGCTGATTTCCTTGCCAAAAAAGGTTCAAATTTAATTCAGAACAAAAGTAAAAACTTATCCTTTACATCCATAAAAGGATTAATCAAAAGCAAATATAAAAACAAACAAAACCAATCAATATTTAACAAAGCCAAAGATAAAAAATGGAACATTTTAATTAAAAATCCAGAAATTACTCCATACATCCCACATAAAGCTGCAGTAGCAAATTTTAGATTACTTACGGAACATGATTATTTGGCCAAACACTTACACAGAATAGGAATTTATACAAGTCCAAATTGTCCTCTGTGCAACAAACAAGAGGAAATGACTGAAGAATATCTTTTAACCTGTGAAGCCCTACCTGCCGAACCCACTACACAGAAATATTAGAGAGCAAGAGAGCTAATGGCTTCATTCCCAAAGCCTAGCATTTGAAAACAACAACATACACAGTAGAATTGTTAACTCCTATCCTTTGGAATTTATTTAATAATTGTTTATGGCAAGGGATATTTCCCAATAATTGGAAACAAGCTAAATTAACCATATTGAAGAAAACTGCAGATAAAGATCCTATGGATTGCAAATCCTATACGCCCATATGTCTTCTAAATATGATTAGAAAACTTTTTGAGGCACTTATAAATAAATGTATAATGGAATATGGCACACTAATAGGGCTTAACGAGGACCAGTACAGTTTCAGGAAAGGCAAATCTATGGAAGACGCCATAAATTCTGTTATTAGACTACCCTCATATCAAAACAAAAATATGTTATGGCAATATTTGTGGATATTTCTGCAGCTTTTGATAATGTATGGTAGCCATATTTTTTCACCAGGCTCAGACAACTTAATTATCCAAGAACGCTACAAAATATCTTAGAGGATTATTGTAAAATACAAAAAGTACAACTTGTTGGCATACATAAGACTTGTTACAAAAAGCATTACCAAGGGATACCGCCCGGGTTCGATCCTCAGACTGACATTCTGGGATATTATTTTGGAAACATTATTGGAACAAATTAAGAGCAATAATATTTGCCTTAAGGTAGTGGCATATGCAGATGATTGTTTTCATGGTGGAAGCCGATTCAAGAAAAATACAGGGAAAAAAGGAAATAATTTAAGGGAACTTTTTAATTGCTGTAGAGAATAAAAAATGAAGATCTCATCAGCTAAATCGGATTATATGATCTTAAAAGGCACATTTAAACGAAATCCAATCATAAAATTCAACAATGAACCGATAAAATGCTTCAAAGAAATGAAATATTTAGAAATATTACTGGATGAGAAATTAAGTTATAAATGTCATACAGATTATGTTAGAGTAAAGGCAGAAAAAATAATGTTAAAATTTGCTAGGTTAGCTCAATTTGATTTCAAAATCCCATTAAATACAATAACCATGTATCATTCGAGTATCTTTGGTTCAATAATAACCTAGACAGCAGCGATTTGGGTGCATAGAGCTAAAATCATTGTAATATGTGATCAATAATAATGATAATGATAATGATAATTAATACTAATAATAATAATAATAATAATAATAATAATAATAATAATAATAATAATAATAATAATAATAATAATAATAATAATAATAATAATAATAATAATAATAATAATAATAATAATAAATCTCTATCTATATTTCATCAAAAGTAGGAGGTTAAGAAACAAAATATAACTCGCTATTAATCAACCATGTATTTCTCAACATCACTTGATAATGTATGGAAAGATAGTCAGCCTGAAAAATTCAATGCCAAAGCCGGGATTTGAGCCACGGATCTTCTGGTTGCCGTCCAGCCGCTCTAACCCTTGAGCTACTATGGCCAACGTACCGACATGACATTAAATTTTCCAACTAACTCATGTTTTTCCCGGTAAACCACTTAAAAGTTCTCATAATCACATGAGACAACTACCTTAATGGCGACTTAGAAAATGTAAGTACTTTAAGGCCCGGGCTTTATACTTAACCACTATTAGGTCAATTAATGGAAATTAATTTCGCCTAGACATGGCCAGTGTGAAGGAACAATTAATTTCCATCACTTGATAGTTAAAATTTAGACCAATACCTCTCTTGCCAATTTTTAAAAAAATTCTTTAAAAGGTAATGTTCAACAGATGGTATAAAGACCTTGAACATAACGACATACTTGTCAGTGATCAGTTTGGAATCAGAAAGGGAATATAGACAAATAATACAACTTATAAACTTACACATGAAGTGTTGACTGCCTTAAACGAAGAAACACATGTAGGTGGAATTTTATGTGACCTAGCAAAAGCTTTTTATGTTAATCATGAGATTCTTGTAGCAAAGTTGGAATTCCAAAGTTTCATTGTGGGCACTGCAATTAGACTGCAGAGTGTATTTGCGTCCCACCCGTTGTTGGGGCATATCGTCATCCCCACCTCATTCACTTCCACATCGATCATTCCCGAGACCCAGTTGCCCTCTATGACACACGCAGGATGAAATCTGCATCGTCCCATTTTGCATTCGTAGATTTGAACGACGTGGCCGGGACTGCCAATTTTCCCCCCTTGTAGTATACTTGGTGTCATTTGACATCATGCACACTTCGCGGCAGTAGCCGAACCAGTCTGATACAGTGATACAGTCCGTGAGCTCATATATGTATTTCCTACGGAGCACTCCATTATCGTCATGTCCTAGGATTGTTTATGTGCAAAACCATGCATGAGTAACAAAATTTGACCAGACGATAACTTAGCCTGCTCAAACCATGTTCTTTTGGACACAGACTGCATCACCTATGTCTAGGGCAATTTTGCAGAGGTTGGCTACAAGTTATACGTATCTTTCTCATGTTGGCTGCAACGTGAGAACTGGCTTGGTCATCTGCTTACGCATGCGTATACGTGCACCTTTGGACTTAGGAAATATTCTCGCATCACACAAAACAAGTTTCTCCGAGAAAGCAATCATATATAATTATCCCTGCCTTGTTTTCCAATTGCTTTTCACATTGCCTATATGTAACATGTCTCTTAAGTTAAATTTTCAAGTAAATATGGTATTAAACTGTATAGCTCTGGACATGTTCAATGTTTACAGTCCTTTGTGGCTACAAGTGAACCACCTGAATGCAGATCTATCTAATCTAAACTAAATGTTAAAATGCACATTTAATCAATTATATATGTTAATTTGTATGATATTCTACAATAACGGATTTTGTAACAAAATTTTAAAAATTACAGTGCAAAGGAAATAAATAACAAAATGTTACCTCTGGAAAATACAACTATACAAGCTGTGAGTTCCGCTTCCTTCACTGAATACTCTATCCTTTCTTTCCTATTTAGTAAAGGAACCCAATTCCATCAAGAAAGTTTTCTTATGAAAACTACGCAAATAAATACTGGCATGAACAAATTTTAGAACAGAGAATTTCACGGTATGACTGTTTTAGCATTAATAACATTTTACAGTTCTTTCAATATAAAACAGCTTATTACTTTAAAAATAGATTTCAAATTTTGCTTAGAGTATGTTTAGTTTGCTGATTATTGCAGTTATTTGGCTGCTGCTCATAAATATTTGTTTTTCGAACTAAGTAATCTATCAGTTTCGAAAAACAAAATCAGGAGAAATAAATGTGAAGAGCTTCAAAACTATTTTGAGCTAAACTTGCACAAATACCAATAATAATGGTTTTTATTCCTGATTAGTAAGATAATAATAGTCACCCTGCTACATAAAGAGAAATTCAATTAGCTCCGTGTAACATTGCAAAATTATTATGGTGTTCTATCTCCCAAACATTAACTTACAACATAATAGAACAATTGATTTGAAAACTTTAAATTGGAATTAACACTGTTAAATTATACAATGAGTTGGCTGAGACACTCTGTACTTCACATACCACATACATCTATTCAGAAAAATTGACATTCGCAATTATTATAATTAAATGATCATACCAAAAATAATTACAATAAACACAAAGAAATAGGTAAAAATATGCACAGCTGATTTTTAACCAAAGTAAAGCAATTAAAGAAAATGAAGACTAAATAAATAAGATTTAAAACAAAAATTGCTGGGATTATCCATGATCAGCTCTATGCTTTTGTTTGTACCACCTTAAAATCCTACTTACCCATAGGACTATCCCTGAAAAGTCGTTTCCGTTTTCTTTTGCTTCTTGAAAAACAATACTGGTGTGTCCAAGACTCTTTGCCCTTTTTAGGTAATGGTGGCTTCCAAGAAACAACCCAATCTACTTCTTGAGATCTTTCATTTAATTCTCGCTCTCTAGGTCGATATTTAGGTTGTGAGATCTTTCCATCACAGTATCTTTCCACGCGATCCAAAAGAACCTGTAAATGTGGAACTATATTATGAATATGAATAATCTATTTGTGCAATTTCTTTTTTACAATCTTTTACATTATTCCTTACAACTGCTTAACTATCCCACACTACTTCATCTATTACCTTGTTGCTACCTTGGCTTACTTAACACACTGGTCTTCTGCTCTGCCAGGTAGCTCTTAACGTCCATGACTCCTTATTACTTAATTAGCCCCTTTCCTCTGCCCCCGCCTTCCTTTCTTATATTCTCTACATTCTTGTCCAGTTTTCCTTTTACTTTCTGTAAGAACTCACCAATACTTCTTACCTCCTATTCCTCCTTTCCTGTTAACATTTTTATAGCTACTTATAGCTACTTTATACTTTCTCTATTTTCTACCATTTTTCCTCCCAAACCTCTTCTTGCATTCTGTTACATAGTGTTCTATGCTTTCTTTTCCACCACACAATTCACAATTCCCTGTTCCCTACCTCTTATCCCTGTTAGGAATATTGTTCCTGTTCTCATCCAAACTAGCCCTTCTCTGTCTTGCCTATTGCAGTAATCTATGTATGCTTCTCGTCCCCAATTTCTTTTTATTGTTTCTAAAATTCCCCATATTTCCTGCCTTTCTGTATCTTCTGTTTTGCATTTTACCAATTTACCCACATCACTTGCATTCCTTTCCCAAATGGAAACAAACCTGAGTTGGATTACCCCAAGGGTCTGTTACAAGTGCTATTCGCTTTAACGTCTTTATAAACGACCTACCAGATGCACTGAAGAACTAGATAACATACAAGTGGGAATGTATGGCGACAACCAAGTAATATGAACCTCGGAAAAGAATATAAGTTCTGGGAAACATTATAAAAAGTTACAAACAACAATGGAGAATGCAATTATAATATTGGAACAATGGACTAACCATTACAATATGGAGATAAACACAGAAAAAACCCAATATCAACTGTTCACAATGCAACACAAAACAGAAAATATATGTCTGCAAATCAATAACAAAAATTTACAAGAAACATATCTAGGAATAGAACTAGACCGGAAACTATCAACGAAAGAACATGTAAACAATGTAGCAAATAAGATTAAAAAAAAAAAAAACAAGATCTTAAAAGGCCCAGCAGGAAAAAAATGGGGTGGAAATATATACCTCCTGACTTTGTGGGTTCGTAGAATTAAAAGTCCAATTGTAGAAACTCAAAATGTTCTTTATTTCCACCAAATTACAGTTGGAACACTTGCCGATTACATAGAATTACGTAGGGCACACAATTACAATCTACCAGTTCGTCTGTCACAGGTTCACTCCACACTCGCAATTACATACAACTCCTCTGATACAAGTACGCAGTCTTCCAGTCCGTTCGCTAGCATGTCGCTCTTCACGGCTGCTCGCCAAGAACTGAACTGAACTGAACTATCCTCCAGCCCAGCGCGTCGCTTATATAAGACCAACTGACCAATCTAGAAGCTTCCGGATTAGATGAAATATCCTGATTGTTCCAGAACTCAGGGGGAGGGGAAAGAGATGGCTAGTACCTAGTGACACTTTCCTAACCATTCCCTATGTTAGCGCACGATAAATGGGTGGGCGTCGCCTAAATGCCTCCTGTCCCCTACCCAGCTCCAGTTGGTCGTGCCCTCCGATAATTGGGTGACACTGCTCCCTCCTCAAAGCTGGTCGTCCTGAACAGCACCATCGTAGCGGGCCAGGCGATCCAGGTGTATCATCAACATCTTTCCTCGGGGCACCTTCTGGATGCGGTAGACTAAGTCGTTAATCCTCTTCACCACCCGGTATGGTCCTTGCCATGGCTGCTGAAGCTTCGGGCAGCGTCCCTTGGTCCGAGTAGGGCGGTACAACCAGACTTGGTCACCTTCCTGAAACCCTTGGCTGTTGGCTTGCCTGTCGTATCGGGTTTTCATGTGGTTGCTCGCCTTCTGGATGTTCTGGCGAGCCATCTCGTGCATGTTGTGGAGGTGGTCTACCAGGTTCTCCACATACTTGGTCACTGGCTGTTTCACCTCCGGAGGGCTTCCAAAAGCCAGGTCACAAGGGAGGCGTAGCTCTCGGCTGAACATTAAGCTGTTTAGCGTCATCCCCGTAGTGTCGTGTCTTGACGAGCGGTAGGCCAGCAAAAACAGTGGCACCTTGACGTCCCAGTCTCGCTCATGGCTGGCCACGACCTTCCTCAGGTGCTCTTCTAAGGTCTTGATGTATCTTTCGAACATGCCATCCGACTGGGGATGTAGAGGCGTCGTGCGGGTCTTGATAACCCCAAATCTTTGTAGTGCCTCCATCAGGTTGGATTACAAATTGGTGCCTGGTCACTGTGCAGCTATACCGGCATCCCAAATCGGCAGAACACTTGCTCCAGAGGCAGTCTGTGATTGCCTTTGCCTATTGGTTCGGGATAGCATACACCTCCGGCCACTTGGTAAAGTAGTCCACGACCACCATTAGGTACTTGTTGCCTCAGTCGGGCGCTGGGAACGGTCCAGCCATGTCAACGGCGATCCTTTCGAAAGGCGCTTCGACGTTGTACTGCTACATGCGACCCCGGCTTCTAGTACGGGGGCCGCGACACGCTGCGCACACGTAACACTGATGGCACCATCTCTCAGCGTCTGCTCGGAGCCTCAGCCAGTAGTAGCGTCGCCATAGTTTGTCAATCGTTCGGTTTGCTCCCAGGTGTCCTCCTGAAGTACCGGCATGCACTTCCTCCAAGACTTCTGGGACCTTACTCCGGGGAAGTACCAACTGTTCTCTCTGGGTCTTCCCATCGGGTGATTCCAATAGCCGGAAGAGCACGCCCTCTCTGGTCTTCAACAAGTCCCATTGGGCCCAGTACGACTTGTAGGTGGCGCTCCTCGGTACGATATCCTCCCATGTTGGTCTGGTCCCTGCCTCCAATTCCCAAGAGTGGTCCCAAGTCTGCGTCCGCCAGCTGCCCCCTGCGCTATCCCAGCCATCCGCAGGAACTGCCGTGACTACTCGGACTGCTGCGGCACGCTTCTTCTCTTCCACTCTTGTGCACTGTCCGCACTCTTCTGGACAGGGTCTTCGGGACATAGCATCTGCGTTACCGTGGCTCTAGCCTCTGCGATGTTCCGAGGTGAAGTCGTACTCCTGCAGCCTCTGAACCCAACGTGTTGTCTGGCCTTCCAAATTCTTAAAGCTCAATAGCTAGGTTAAGGCGGAATGGTCAGTCCTCAAGTGGAATGGCTGACCGTACAGGTACTTGTGGAAATGCTCCAAGGTCTTTACTACCACCAGTAATTCTCGCCGGGTGACGCAGTAGTTCTTCTCTGCCTTGGATATCATCTTGCTGTAGTAGGCTATTACATGCTCATGGCCGGCCTGGACTTCGGATAGGATGCCTCCAATACAGTGGTCACTGGCGTCGGTGTCTACAATGAAGGTGTGGAAATCCCAGAATAGGAGCACTGCAGAGTGTCTTCTTCAGGCGCTGAAAGCATCTTCAGCGTCCTCCGTCCACACATAAGGCCAGTGTTCCTCTGTCAGGCGGGTGAGGGGTTAGGCGATGTTGGAGAACCCCTTTATGAAGCGTCGGTAATAACTGCACAGCCCCAGGAAACTGCGTAATTCTTTTTTATCCTTTAGGCGAGGCCAATCTCTCACAGCCTATGTCTTCTCCGGGTCTGTGGCCACTCCGGTTGCTGAGACTATTTGGCCCAAGTAGTTCACTTCCTTGCAGAAGAGCTGACACTTCTTGGCGTTTAGCTTCAGGTTGGCTGCCTGCAGTCGCTGTAGCACCCTGCTCAGATTCTTAAGATGGTCTTCAAGTCTTACCAACGATGATGCCGTCCAGATATAGCAGGCAGGCGTCGTAAGTCAGTCCTCTCATCACTGACTCCATGAGGCGTTGGAAGGCAGCTGGTTCGTTGCAGAGGCCAAAGGGCATAACTGTGAACTGCCAAAGCCCTTGGCCTGTCGAGAATGCGGTCTTCTCCTTGTCTCTCGGGTCTAGAGCTACCTGCCAGTAGCCCGACTTCAGGTCCAGGTTCGAGAAACACTGTGCACCAGCTAGCGTGTCCAGGGTATCGTCAATCCGGGGTAAGGGGAAACAGTCCTTCCGGGTCACAGAGTTCAGCTTCCTGCAGTCCACGCAGAAGCATAGCTCGCCGTTCTTCTTCGTCACCAAGACTACAGGGGAACACCAAGGGCTGTCAGACTCTTCAATCACTCCCCTGGATCCGTTCTTCTTCATCACCAAGACTACAGGGGAACACCAAAGGCTGTCAGACTCTCCAATTACTCCCCTGGATCTCATGTCCTCCAGCATGTCTCGTACCGCCCCTTGCTTCGCCAGCGGAACTCGTCTAGGTGGTTGCCGAATAGGCCGGGCGTCCCCGGTGTCGATGCAGTGAAGCACTTTGGATGTGTGGCCGTAGTCACTGTTACCTTGGCTGAAGACACGCTGGTATCGTCTCAGCAGTTGCCGAACCTTCTCCAGCTGTTTTGCGGTCAGGTGGTCGACCGCCCTCTCCAGTAAGCCTTGTCCATTGCTTTTACGCTCACCACAGGCTCGGACGTTCCTAAATCCGTCCCGGCCTGGACGTCGTGATCGGTGTCCGTTGGATTTAGCAGTCTCACTGGCACCTCCTCTCGGCACGGTAACAATGCCCTGGCTACACATAGTCCGTGTAGAGGCGCCTTCTGGTCCAGTATCATGTTCCTGGTTCTCTTGCATTCCAGTCGCGCCGTCACCACCACCATGCTCCTGAGGGCATCCAATCCCAGAATCACCTCCTCAGCCAACTTCGTGACGAACATCCACAGACACATGGTACTCCGTCCCAACGTCAGTTTCAGCAGAGCCTCCTTCTCCACAGGCAAGGTGTCACCCCTCCATAGGGGAGGGGATCCGTCCCCTTCAGCTGCCGTGGTGCGGGCGCTGCGGACCCTTAGCACTCGTGGTACCTCTGACGTTACTAGAGGAACCTCGGGCCGAACATCTGTGCCCCTCCTTCGGGAGTTGTTCGGATTGGGATGGTCTCGAGGGGGCAGTGGTTCCCGATACCCGTGGGAATCAGGTACGTCTTCGGACGGGGTTGAGGGAAGCCATTAATTCTCCCGGGTACTAGCCTGCTAAGCTAGTAGAAGGTGTGCTAGATCGCCAGGCAACCCTACCGAGGTCATATCGGTAGCCTTCACCTTTGGTGTTGGCGCGCGAAAGTGGCGTATCCACTTCCATCCTGTCTTGTGTCCTAGGACCAGATGGGGGGGGGGGGTTTGTTTGTAACCCAGGTCTTGCCCTATGGAAAGCCCCACGGAGGATGCTGAGCCCCCTTTGGGACAGCTCGGATAACTCCCTGGTTGAAAGAGGCCCGGGTCTTGTTCCTACGGGTTCAAGACTAATGGGAGTAGAACCTCTGGACTCAAGTGTCACCCGATGCAGTGATCAGCTGGTATGGTCGGCTCGGCTTCCTCGACGGCAAACCCTTGGCTATGTCAGTTCTGATGGCGGTCACGGCTGCCTCGGTGTCCACCAGCACGCGGCATGGTTTCCCTCTCACCCAACCGTCCGCGATGAGGCTACATCCAACTGCCGGCTGAAGGTGCGCAGTGTCACTCGAGATGGTGTGGATTAGTTCTTCCGGCTGCTCTTCCTGGTGTCGGGAGTCTCTCTCTAGGAGTCCCGGCTGTACACACCTCCAACAGAGGCCACTAGGTCTTCGCCGGCGTCCCTTGGCTGGTCTTCTGTCTCCGGTGTAGCGGACACTCCTCGTTCTAGATGTCGGGTTAGCCGTCAACTTGGCCGCCTCGTGGATGGTTGTGTAGTCGCTGAGCATTAGGCGCTGACATATCTCGGTATCTCGTACCCCGTCGACAAAGGCGTAGGCAGCTTCCCAGGATACGAACTCGGGTGGAAGGTCAACCAAGGTTTTGCCAGCCAGCTGCTCAATCGCCAGGGCGAACACCTGCAGCGGCTCCCCTGCCTGTTGCGACCTTCTCTTCAGCTGACTGCGGTAGGCTGCGGCTAGGCGGTGGTTCCCGAAACGGTTCTCCAGGGCTTCCCAGATATCCTTGGGAGCCGCCGCAGTCTGGACCAAATAAATAAATAAATAAAATCTGAAAACCCTATCCCGGTTCCTAATTTCTTATACCGGGACATGATTTCCAAATTCCTATTTATTAAAATTCAAAAATCTACAAAAACTACAATTTACAATAACTATTTCTCAGATAATAAAACAAATAAAATAAATTTAAAAATAAATAAATAAAATACAAAACATGCTACCAACTATCAAAATAAAAGATAATACTGGGATCCAGTATTCATTTAACTGGTATCCAGTTAAATTAAAAACAACTACTTATACCGGTATCCGGTATATTATATATTGGTAACCAATACATTCTAAATAGCATTTAAATATAATTACATTAAAACATCTTCCAAATCTAGAAAGAAAAAAAAACTTTTTTTTTTTAATTTAACCAAAAACATAAATACAAAAACTTTAAATTTTTAAATTTAAAACATTTCAAATATTTTAAACAATACTTTTACTTTAAAAACAAATTCAATTCTTAAAGATTTTAGAACTTCTTAAAACACTTTAGAATTCATATAAACAAATAAAAACATTACAATAATACAAACTATTTATATCTAGACAATCTCATTAACATCATTTATCAAATAAACACTCAAAACATTCATATTATCTTAAATATAAACTACTTTATACACCAATTATCAATTACTTACATTTAGATAAACACTTAACATCTATAATAATTACACTTCCCCAATATAACATAATACTCATTTTAACACAAACTTTAAATATCCAAAAACATTATTCTTAATAATTTTAATCAAAATAGAAATATAGAACAAATTCCAAACCATGATTAACATATAACCATTCCAAAATAAAATAAATAATTTCATTCTAACAACTTATTAACTCTAATAACAAAATACAGTTACCCTACTTTAAACTTTTTAAAATATAATATATAAACCGCAATAATATTTAAACTTCAAAATCCATCTCCTCCTACTTCAAGCATCTACTTCAATCCTATCAACTATCACCCAAACATTATCATAATCCTTTTCTAACACTTCAAATATCCACTTCAAAACATTAAATATCACAAAACCATGAAAATCCTAAAAACCTTAAAAAACCATCTCTTTCTACTTCAAACATCCCCTTTAATTCTTCAAACAATCAAAAACCCTTCTCTAACAATTTAAACTTCCACATAAATCCTTTTTTTTAAAAAAAATCACAAAACCACAATTAAATCCTTTAGAACATATCTTAAATCCATCACCTCCTACATCAAACCATCCACATTCAATTCTACAATCATTTAAACACTATCATAATCCTTCTCTAACACTTTTAAACATCCATTTCAATCCTTTAAACCTCACAAAGCCACAAAACTTTAAAATATATCTTAAATCCACCTCCTTCTAATTCAAAAATTCACTTCAATCCTACATCACATCACAAAAACACAATCAATTAAACATTACCTATTAACCATCTCTCCTACTCAAACACTTCATTCCTTTAAATTCATAAATCAACAAACAAAAACGAACTTTTTAAAACAAATTTAAAAAAAAAAAAAACATTTCACAAAAGACCACCTCCTTCTATTCTTCAAATCCACTTATCACCACAACAAAATATATCACCAAATCTTCATCATCACTTCACACCATTACTTCAAAATAAACTTAAAACGGGGAGGAAAAATTTCTCCCCTAAAAAAAGGGAGGGGCAAAGCCTCCCCAAACCAAAAACATAAAAACCTTTAAAAATACAAAAACCACTTTTAAAAGGGGAGGGTTTACCCTCCCCTTAATCCATTTACCATAAAGCTGTAGAAAATGAAAGAAAAAAAAATCACTGAAACACTTCACTATATTAACTGCCGCATGTAGAAACTCCTCCTCAAAACTGATGAATGACGCGATGCTGTTCCTACACTCTGGTTATGGACCTGGATCATCTATATAAGATCCTCCTCCTCGTCCGAGCTGATACATATTGAATAAACTATGATGCATGGCTAGCCCTTGGTTGAGGATCCGGATCGCTCGCAGTCTCCTCCTCCTCGTCCAAGTTGGTGGATGATATGGAATGTAGAGTGCTACATTCATCAAGCCTCAGTTTAAAATCCCCATAGGCTTCATCAGGTAATCTTGCCAGTCTAATTCTCCGTCACTCTCCCCAAACACGTCTTCCCATATAAACCTAATACCTTCATCTTCTGTTGATTGATTATAAATTATCAACTCATATATCACCGTTGATAATAATATTTCTATTTATCCTGTTGGTAAGGATTCTTTCAGATCTTCTTACTTCAATAACTGGAACATCTTGTCTAGGTATGGCTTCATTTAGTGGAATCTTCCAAGCTAATTCACTTACTGTGTTTGCCAGATTAGATAATATTTTGTAAAGTTCTGGAGATGTAATTATATTCCATATATTAATTCCATTTAATGCAGTCCTTTCCTCAGAAATTTGTTCGGCATATTTAGGACATTCAAAGAGAAAATGCTCCGGATTATCACTTACTTGACATATATTACACATGGGGCTATTTATCCTATTTATCTTGTGCCAGTAAGTGCCATAAGGTCTATGTCCTGTTAGAAAACGTATTAAACCCTTTGTAGGTTTGAGATGTGGGATCCTTAATCGTTCAGTTACCGACGGAAAGAAGTCATAGCTTCTTCTTCCAACCTTTGCATTTATCCACACATCTTGCCATTCACTCAATAAATATTTCTTAATATCTGATTTATTAACACATACTTTCCCAATAATCTTTTTCACTTTATTACCATCACCTTTCTTCATCCAAAACATAGCTCCCCTTAATCTAATTAGGAAATCGATGGGCCAGATTCCTGCTACCATCAAAAGTGCTAGTGTTGAAGTTGTACAGACTGCACCAGTATGACGTAACAAGATTTTTCGTTGCGTACTTCTTAATTTCCTTCTTAAAGTTAAATTATTTAATTTTTGAGCCCAAACTGCTGCTGCATATGTAATTATTGATCCAAAAATAGTGTAATGATACGTTACGATATTATTTAAAGATATTTTATACTTTGAGTTAACAATTCTGGCTAATTTCTGCATAACTCTTTCGGCCTTCGTTCTAACAAACTCTGAGTGTTTGTTCAAATTTAACTTTTCATCTAAAATAACACCCAAATATTTGATATCTCTACAACGTTTGATATTTTCATTATTGTATTTGATAATAGGATTCCGTTTTAATGTTCCTTTCACCAACATGTACATTGATTTATGAGGGGCAATATATAAGTTGGACTCGGTGCACCATTCAGCTAATTTGGTTGTTAAAAAATTTGATCGCATTTCTAATTGTGATCTTGACTCTCCAGCAATCAAAAAGACAACATCGTCAGCATATGCGATAATTTTTAAATCATTATCATCATTTTCAAATACTTCTAAGAGAGTCTCCATAACTATATCCCTGAATGTTGGCCCTAAAACTGATCCTTGTGGACATCCTTTTGTAACATTTTTCCAAATCTTCTGATTGATTCCTTGTATATAGACTCTTCTATTTTCACAATAACTCAAAAGCAATTTATACAATGGTAACGGATAATTTTGCACTCTTAATCTATTAAAGAAGAAAGGCCACCACAAATTATCAAAAGCTCCAGATATATCAACTGATAAAGCAATGATATACTTATGAGTAGAGCAGGTTATACAATCTATAATATCAATTATTGCATCCTCAGTAGATCATCCTTTCCGAAATCCAAACTGTCTATTATTCATGCCAATCATAGATCTAAATTCAATAATTCTCTTATTAATTAAATGTTCAAAAATTTTTCCCATAGAATTCAACAGACAAATTGGTCTATAGGAGTTTGGTTTGGCCGAATCTTTATCAAGGCATTTTTTGAGGATGATAACTCGTGCCACTTTCCAACAATCAGGAAAATATCCTCTCCATAAACAATCATTATAAATACTGCATAGTTGGGGTATTAACGTATCCTGGAGGGCAATCAAAACTTCATTTGGGATATTATCTGGGCCACAAGATTTCTTCTTCTTTAATTTATGAAATATTTCCTTTATTTCAGAAATATCAAAGGGATATATTACATTATAATTATTGTAATTAATTTTCATATTCAATCTTAGAATTTTATTATGCAGTTTATCCATAGTCGCATCATCGGGCAAGAGAATATTCAACAATAACTTAGAGGTATCTTCCCAATTTGCGGTCATACTCCCATCGTCTCTTTCCAGTGTATTTAAAACTTCTGGTTTTTCAATCTTATCCATAATAATTTTATAGGGTATATCCCAAATATCTTTATTCAGATGAAATTCTACAAAATTGATCCATGATTTACTTCTTGTATCCAATAGAAGCTTTTTAAATTTAAATTTCGCATCTCTATAACGATTCAATTTATCTACTCTATCAGCTTCAATTGTAGCCCTTTGATAGATCTTTCTTACTTTTCTCATTTTTCTTCTAGAAGTTTCCAGTGCTTCATTCCAAATGTTATCGGAAAATTTCTTATTTCAAAAAGGCGGAACTGATTTTCTAATGGCATAAATTATGGAATTAATTAATCTACCTATATCAGACACACTATAAAATCCATTAAATGAATTGAATATCTCCTTTAATTGTATCCAATTTGCTTGGGCAAGATTTCTCCTTGCTGGGTTAATCGCAGTCTGGACCGCGTTTAGGACTTCCGCGGCCCGTCCCTGGGGGCTGGATATTAGCTGTGCGGCCTCTTCCTCTGGTGGCGACTAGCTGTGCCTGGCCACCTTGTCGAACTGGCGGCGGAAGACCTCGAACGCTGACGCGCCGTCGTATGTAGGAGGTTTGAGGCGCGCCGATGTTGTGTCGCGTCCAGGCGCGACGGCCTCCAAGTCCTTCAACTTCCTGCCGACGATGTCCTCTACCATGGCGTTCAGGGACTTTGTGTTGCTGTCTGCATTTCCCTCCAGGTTGTTTGCGTCGTTCGCAAGGTCTTCGACGTCTTCCACCATGGTGTTCAGGGACTTGGCGTTATTGACGGCATTTTACTCTAAATCATTAAGGTGCTCGTCTACTTCACCCATCCGCTTGCCGGGCTTCGCGACGTCATCCCTCACGCCGGCCAACTGTTCTTCACATTTGGCGGCGAGAACCTCGTTCGCCACCTTCATTTCCGTGGCCAGACTGTCGTTCGCTGTCATCATTTCTGTGGTTAATTCAGCCTTCATTGCAGTCAGATTGTGATTTGCCGTCTCCAACTTTGCGGCCAGGTCGCTATTTGCCGCCTCCGTCTTCGCTGTTAGTTTCGTGGCCAGGCTATTATTTGCCGCTTTCATTTCCGAGGTCAGTTCGGCTTTAATTTCCATCATCTTCTCCAGAATCTTTTCCAATGCCATGTCCCTGGTGGTAATATCCCGCTTCCTGACACCAGTTGTGACTTTGTGGGTTCGTAGAATTAAAAGTCCAATTGCACACTCAAAATGTTTTTTTATTTCCTCCGAATTACAGATGAACACTTGCCGATTACATAGAATTACGTAGCACATACAATTACAATCCACCAGTTCGTCTGTCACAGGTCCACTCCAAACTCGCAATTACGTACAACTCCTCTGATACACATACGCAGTCTTCCAGTCTGTTCCCTAGCACGGCACTCTTCACAGCTGCTCGCCAAGAACTGAACTGAACTCTCCTCCAGCCCGGCACGTCGTTTATATAAGACCAACTGACCAATCTAGAAGGTTCCGGGTTAGATGAAATATCCTGATTGTTCCAGACGTCAGGAGGAGGGGAAAGAGATGGCTAGTGCCTAGTGACACTTCCCTACCCATGGCCTATGTTAGCGCAAGATAAATGGGTGGGCGTGGCCTAAATGCCTCCTGTCCCCTACCCAGCTCCAGTTGGTTGTGCCTTCCGATAATTGGGTGACAATACATAAAACCCAACCAACTACTTGGAGAACTGTCAGCAACAGTAAACAAGAAACTCAAAAGGAAAATTGAAACTTCACAAAACTATTCACTAAGAATAATAACAGGAGCTATAAAAATAACACCAATTGCCATACTACAAAGCTTCACAAAACATATGGCCATAGAACGGGAACATGAACTAAAGGCAATCACCCCCGCACAAAAACTGCAAGTTAACAGAAATAGACACAAGTGGCACCACAGAGCGGATAATATAAGCACTCTAAAAACCCAAACAAGCTTCAGAACATATATCAATAACTCAAAACACAAGAACATAATAGCAACAAATATAACAATAGAGGAAACAAGCCCAACAGAATATATTGATATGTATATTATAAGAATGACCTGATATATACTGTTGCAGTAACAGGCATAAAACTTTCGGCGCAAACAGATAACAAATGGAGGATAATGTTTCATGGTAATAAAGAACGAGCATGAGTAGTTAACGATAGCGCGGCTAGTGTTCACAAAGCCGGCATACAAAGATAACCAAGATAAAGGACTTGCCAGCACAGCTAGGATTTCATGTTTGGAAGATTTGAGAGACATCTCGATTGACAGAGAATAGTTGTTTTTCTTATTTGCTCAAGAAGTCTCTCGAATTATGAATGAGATATATAAGCGATTGTGAAACGCTAGCCGGACTGTTGTGTAACAAGAGTGTTGTTCTAACAAGAGCTAATGTAATAAGCTCTCACTGTTTGTCGTAGTCATTGACCTTGGAAGACTGTGTTGTATAGGTGATGTAATGTTGTTACGTGAGAATTGAACAGTGTATCTCTACGGAAATAAAGAACAATTAGAATTTCGGCAAATTGGACTTTTAATTTTACGAACCCACAAAGTCACAACTGGTGTCAGGAGTGCTACGACATGGAGGCTGCATTGGAAAAGATGATGGAAATGAAAGCCGAACTCACCTCGGAAATGAAAGCGGTGAATGACCTCGCTGCGAAAACAGAAGCGACAAATAACCTGGCCACAGAGCTGAAACCAATGAAGACGGCTAACGACATCAATAAGAAAATGGAAGAAATGAAGACGGAAATGGCAAACAACCTGGCCATGACGATGGCTACAATGAAGGCCGAATTAACCACAGAAATGAAAGCGGCAACGACAACCTGGCCACAGAAATGAAGGCTGCGAACGAGGCCCTCGCCGCTACATTTGAGGAACAGCTGGCCGGCGTGAATGAGGACGTCACGGAAATGGGCAAGCGGATGGGTCAAGTGGACGAGCACGTCGATGACCTGGCAAACCGCGTTAACCACCCGGAGGGAAAGGCCGACAGCAACACAAAGTCCCTGAACGCCATGGTAGAGGACATCGTCGGCAGGAGGATGGACTGGAAGGTCGACGCGCCGGGACGCGACACAACATCGGCGCGCGTCAAACCTCCTAAAAACGACGGCGCGACAACTTTCGAAGTCTTCCGCAGCCAGTTCGATGACGTGGCCAAGCACAACAAAAGTTCAACAGAGGGAGAGGCCACACAGTTAATAGCCAGCCTCCAGGGACGAGCCGCGGAAGTTCAGAACGCGGTCCAGACAGCGGCGGCGACCAAGGACATCTGGAAGGCCCTGGAGAATCGCTTTGGAAACCACCGCTTAGCCGCAGCGTACCGCAGCCAGGGGAGACGCTGCAGGAGTTAGGCGGCCAAGGTAACAGCTATCCCGACGTCGAGAACGAGGACTGTCCGCTACACCGGAGACAGAGGACCCGCCGAGGGACGCCAGCGAAGACCTAGTGGCCTGTGTTGGAGGTGTGGACAGCCGGGACCCCTGGAGAGAGACTGCCCACACCATGAAGAGCAGCCGGAAAACGAGTAACGGCCGTCGTGGAGAGGGGCACGTCGGCGCCATCAGCCGCGTACGGATGCCCGCCTCATCGCGGACGGTTGGGTGAGAGTGAAACCGTGCCGCATGCTCGTAGACACCGGGGCAGCCGTGACCATCATCAGACCTGACGTGGCCAAGGGTTTGCCGACGAGGAAGACGAGCCGACCACACCAGCTTGTGACGGCATCGGGTGACACCTTGCCTGTGGAGGAGGTCCTACAAAAGTTGATCTTGGGAAGGAGTTCCGTACGTCTGTGGGTGTTCGTCGCGAAGGTTTCTGAGGTGATACTGGGACTGGATGCCCTCAGGAGCCATGAGTCGACGGTCGACGTCGGTAGGAATGTCCTGCGGCTCAATGGAAAAGAGGTGATACTCCGGCAACCCGACGAGCGCCTTGGAATCTGTAGGGTCATCTTGAAAGTTGTGGTGGTCCCCGCGAGAAGCGAGGTGGTGGTGACGGCGCGATTGGAAGGCCAGAGGACGAAGAACGTGATGCTGGACCAGATGACGTCTGTGCACGGACTGTGTAGCCAGGACATTATTGCCATGCCGAGAGGAGGTGCCAGTGAGGCTGCTCAACCTGGCAGATACCGATCACGACGTCCAGGCCGCAACGGAGCTGGGGACGTGTGAGTCCGTGGTCAGCGTAACCGCAATCGACAAGACACAGGAGCCGGTGCCGACGCAACACCTGGAGCCCCGGCTGGAAGGCTTACTGGAGAGGGGGTCGACCACCTGACCACGGAAGAGCTGGAGAAAGTTCGGCAACGGCTGAGGAGATACCAGCGCGTCTTCAGCCAAGGCAACAGTGACTACGGCCGCAACTATAAAGTGCTTCAGCGTATCGAAACCGGAGATGCCCGGCCTATTCGGCAACCACCTAGACGCGTTCCGCTGCCAAAACAAGCGGCGGTACGTGATATGCTAGATGACATGAAATCCAGGGTAGTGATTGAAGAGTCTGACAGCCCTTAGTGTTCCCTGTAGTCTTGGTGACAAAGAATGGCGAGCTAGGCTTCTGCGTGGACTACAGGAAGCTGAATGCTGTAAACAGGAAATAAAGCTTCCCTTTACCCCAGATTGACGACACCCTAGACACCCTTGCTGGTGCACCGTGGTTCTCGACCCAAGAGCTGAAGTCGGGTTACTGGCAGGTGGCTCTAGACCCGAGGAGCATGGAGGAAACTGCGTTCTCGACAGACCAACGGCTTTGGCAGCACACAATTATGCCCTTTGGCCTCTGCAACGCACCGGCTACCTTCCAACGCCTCATGGAGTCAGTGATGAGAGGATTCACTTATGACGCCTGCCTGAATACCTAGATGACATCATCGTCGGCAAGACCCTCAAGATCATCTCGAAAACCTGAGCGAGGTCCTACAGACTACAGGCGACCAACTTAAAGCTGATCGCGAAGTGCCAGCTCTTTCACAACGAAGTCAACTATTTGGGCCACATAGTCTCACCAACCAGAGTGGCCACAGACCCGGAGAAGACACAGGCTGTGAGAGATTTGCCTCGCTCAAAGGATAAGTGAGAGTTCAGCAGTTTCCTGGGGCGGTGCAGTTATTACCGCCGCTTCATAAAGGTTCTCCAACATCGCCAAACCCCTCACCCACCTGACACGGAACACCGACCTTATGAGTGGACGGATGACGCCAAAGGCGCTTTCCATCAGCTGAAGAAGACGTTATGCAGTGCTCCTATTTAGGGATTTCAACAACCAGGCGGCACCTTCATTGTGGACACCGACGACAGCGACCATTGCATTGGAGGCATCCTATCCCAAGTACAGGATGGCCACGTGCGGGTGATAGCCTACTACAGCAGGACGCTGTCCAAGGCAGAGAAGAACTACTGCGTCACCCGATTAGAGTTAGTGGCGGTAGTAAAGACCTTGGAGCACTTCCCCAAATACCTGTGTGGTCAGCCATTCCACCTGAGAACTGACCACTCTGCCCTAACATGGCTACTGAGCTTTAGAAACCTGGAAGGCCAGACAGTACACTGAGTACAGAGGCTGCATGAGTACGACCTTACCTCTGAACATCGTAGAGGGGAGAGCCACGGTAACGCAGACGCCATGTCCCGAAGACCCTGCCCAGAGAAGTGCGGTCAATGCACAAGCGTGGAAGAGGAGCGAGCCGCAGCAGTCCAAGTAGTCACGGCAGTGCCTGCGGATGGCTGGGATAGTGCAGGCCTGAGGAGGGAGCAGCTGGCGGACGCAGACTTGGGGCCAATCTTGAGGGAAGTGGAGGCAGGGATAAGACCAACCTGGAGGCCATTGCACCGAGGAGCGACAACTACAAGTCCTACTGGGCCCAATGGAACTCACTGAAGACAAGAGAGGGCGTGCTGTTCTGGGTTTAGCCCAGAGGTTCTACTCCCATTAGTCCTGAACCCGTAGGAACTGGACCCGGGACTCCTTCAACCAGGGACTATCCGAGCTGTCCCAAAGGGCGCTCGGCGTCCTCCGTGGGGCTTTCCATAGGGCAAGACCTAGAGACTAACAAGCCCCCCCATCTGGTCCTATGGACTCAAGACGGGATGGAAGTGGATACGCCACTTACGCGCGTCAACACTCAAGGTGAACACTACCGAAAAACCTCGGTGGGGCCACCTGGTGATCTAGCACATCTTCTACTAGTTTTGCAGGCTAGTACCCGGGAGAATTAATGGCTTCCCTCAACCCCGTCTGAAGACGTACCCGATTCCCACGGGTTTCGGGAACACACTGCCCCCTCGAGTCCATCCCAATCCGAACAACTCCCGAAGGAGGGGCTTGGCTGTGCTGTTCTGGGTATGGGAATTGCCTGATGGGAAGATGCAGGGGGAGCAGTATATACTTCCCCGAAGTAAGGTCCCAGAACTCTTGGAGGAAGTGCACGCCGGTGCTTCGCGACACCTGGGAGCAAACCGGACGATCGACAAACTCCGACAGCGCTACTACTGCCTGAAGCTCCGAGCAGATGCTGAGAGATGGTGCCGTCAATGTCACGTGTGCGCGGCGATTCGCGGCCCCCAGACTAGGATCCGGGGTCGCATGCAGCAATACAACGTCAGAGCGCCATTCGAAAGGAATGCCGTTGACATAGCTGGGCGATATCCAGTATCTGACCGAGGCAACAAGAACCTGATGGTGGTAATGAATGAATGAGTGTGTAGTGTTTAACGCCCACTTTTACTACATACGGCACCGCAGGCGGTGACACTGATGGGGCATGAGATGAAGATGGAGCATCGGTGGAGATGGCGGGGGAAACCGGAGGTCCCGGAGAAAACCCGCCCCAACGCCGTGTTGTCCACCAAAAATCTCACTTTGCGGTCACCTGGGATCGAACCCGCTGATGGTGGTCGTGGACTACTTCACCAAGTGGCCATTGGTGTATGCCATTCCGAACCAGGAGGCTAACACAATCACGGACTGCCTTGTGAAGCAAGTGTTCTGCCGATTTGGGGTGCCGTCAGAGCTCCACAGTGACCAGGGCACCAATTTGGAATCCAACCTGGAATTCACCTTGGGGTGAACAAAACCCGCACCACACCCCTACATCCACTGTCGGACGGCATGGTGGAGAGATACATCAAGACCTTAGAAGAGCACCTGAGGCAGGTGTGGCCAGCCATCAGCGAGACTGGGACGTCAAGGTGCCACTGTTCTTGCTGGCCTACCGCTCGTCCACACACAACACCACTGGGATGACGCCAGCCAGGTTAATGTTCGGCCGAGAGTTACGCCTTCCCTGTGATCTGGCTTTTGGAAGCTCGCCGGACGCAAAACAGCCAGCAACCGAGTATGTGGAGAACCTGGTGGACCATCTCCACGACATGCATGAGATGGCTCGTCAGAACATTCAGAAGGCAAGCGACCGCATTAAGACCCGATACGAGAGGCAAGCCAACAGCCAAGGGTTCCAGCAGGGTGACCTGGTCTGGTTGTACCGCCCTACTCGGACCAAGAGACGATGCCCGAAGCTCCAGCAACCATGGCAAGGACCGTACCTGGTGGTGAACAGGATTAACGACGTGGTCTACCGCATCTAGAAGGTACCCCGAGGGAAGATGTTGGTGGTACACCTGGATCGTCTGGCCGGCTATGATGGTGCTGTTCGGGACGACCAGCCTTGAGGAGGGAGCAGTGTCGCGGTAACAGGCATAAAACCTTCTTCTTCTTCTTCTTTCTCTAACTCCTTTGTGCTGTTAAGCGTGGAGTACAAGCCTCTTCCACCCATTTCCTCCATTTTCCTCGGTCCATCATCATTCTCTTCATTTCTGTCATGGTTTTCCCTCTATCCTTCCCCAACTTCTCAATGTATTCCTGATACAACATGCGTGGCCTTCCCCTAATTCTTTTACCTTCTGGTCTTGCTTCTAAATATTCTTTGGGTTTTCTTTCTTCTGACATGCGGAGTACATGTCCATACCATTTAAGTTGTCTTTTTTCCAATATTTCTTTAACGGAGTGTGTACCCAACTCTTCCCTTATTGTAACATTTCTAATCATATCTCTTCTTGTCTTCCCCACAGCTCGTCTTATATATCTCATTTCCATAGCTGTTATTTTGCTTTCTTGTTTCTGTAGGAGAGTCCAGCTCTCTGCTCCATATAATAGAATTGGTAGTATTATTGTTTTAAGTACTATAATTTTTTGTATACTTTATTATTTCCTTTTTTCCCACAATAGTATTGTCGCCCTGGCGGTAGAATCGCGAAGCCGATGAAAAATGATGGCTGGTGGAGATTCGGAAAACTTCGGAACCAATCGTTACCGTTAGCAACAGACAGTTGAATGTAGAGTTGGAAAAATAAACAGTTTTGAGCTTCTAGCAATTTTGTAATGTTGAACAGTGTATTTCGAGGAGAATAAAGTGTAGTCTTTGTGTTTCGTAACCTCGTTCACGAACCCACAGTCACAACTGGTGTCAGGAAGCGGGACAACAACATCACCGAAGATTATGGCCATGGAATCGGTATTGGAAATGCTTTTGCAGAAGATGAACGAATTAACAGCGAAGTCGGAAGCGGCAAATAACAACTTGGCCGCGAAGATGAACGAGTTAACAACAAAAACAGAAGCGGCAAATAACAACCTGGCCGCAGAGTTGAAAGAAATAAAGACCGAATTGACCACAGAAATGAAGGCAGCGAACGACAGTCTGGCCACGGAAATGAAGGAGGCGAACGAGATCCTCGCCGCCAAATTTGAGGAACAGTTGGCCGGCGTGAGGGATGACGTGACGGAGCTGGGCAAGCGGATGGGCCCAGTGGACGAGCGCGTCGATGACCTGGCGAACCGCTTCAATGACCTAGAGGAAAAGGCCGACAATAACGCCAAGTCCCTGAACGCCATGGTTGAAGACGTCGAAGACCGCGCGAACCGCATAAACAACCTGGAGGGAAAGGCCGACAGCAGCGTCAAGTCCCTGAACGCCATGGTGGAGGACGTCGTCGGCAGGAGACTGAAGGATTTGAAGGCTGACGCACCGGGACGCGACACAACATCAGCGCGCGTCAAACCTCCGAAATATGACGGCGCGTCAACATTCGAGGTCTTCCGCCGCCAGTTCGACACAGTGGCCAAGCACAACAGATGGTCACCGGAGGAGGAGGCCACACAGTTAATAGCCAGCCTCCAGGGACGGGCCGCGGAAATCCTAAACGCGGTGCAGACGACGGCGGCGTCCAAGGACATCTGGGAGGCCCTGGAGAATCGTTTCGGGAACCACCGCTTAGCCGCAGCGTACCGCAGCCAACTAAAGGCAAGGTCACAGCAGCCGGGGGAGACGCTGCAGGAGTTAGCCATAGCGATTGAGCAGCTAGCTAGCAAGGCCTTGGTTGACCTGCCACTGGAGTTCGTATCCCGGGAAGCCACCTACAACTTTGTCGACGGGGTACGGGACACGGAGATTCGTCAGCGCCTAATGCTCGGCGATTATAAAACCATCCACGAGGCGATGACAGCGGCATTAAGGATGGAGGCGGCCTAGGTAGCATCTTTCCCAACGTGGAGAACGAGGAGTGTCCGCTACGCCGGAGACAGAAGACCAGCTGAGGGACGCCGGCGAACAGCTAGTGGCCTGTTTTGGGGGTGTGGACAACCCGGGCACCTGCAGAGAGACTGCCCACACCAGGAAGGGCAGCGGGAATAACGAGTAAGGCCCGGCGTGGAGAGGGGTACGTCGGCACCATTACCACCATCCCCTCGAGTGACAATCCGTGCCGTCAGCCGGCGGATGGATGACAACCTCATCGCGGACGGCTGGGTAAGAGGAAAGCCGTGCTGAGTGCTGGTGGACACCGAAGCGGCCGTGACCATCATCAGACCTGACGTGGCGAAGGGTTTGCCGACGAGGAAGCCGAGCCGACTATACAAGCTTGTGACGGCATCGGGCGACACCATGCCTGTGGAGGAGGCCCTGCTGGAGATGAACTTGGGACGGAGTGCCGTGCGTCTGTGGGTGTTCGTCGCGAAGGTGGCTGAGGAGGTGATTCTGGGACTGGATGCCCTCAGGAGCCACGAGGCGACGGTCGACGTCGGCAGGAAGGTCCTGAGGCTCAACGGAGAAGAGGTTATACTCCGTCAACCAGAAGAGCGCCTTGGAATTTGCAGGGTCATCTTGAACGAAGATGTGGTTGTCCCCGCGAGGAGCGAGGTGATGGTGACGGCGCGACCGGAAGGCCAGACAGCAGGTGGGGTTCAGAAGCAGCAGGAGTACGACTTCACCTCGGAACATCACAGAGGGAAGAGTCACGGTAACGCGGACGCTATGTCCCGAAGACCCTGTCCAAAAGAGTGCGGCCAATGCACAAGAGTGGAGGGGTCGAGTAGTCACGGCAGTGCCTGCGGATGGCTGGGATAGCGCAGGCCCGGGGAGAGAGCAGCTGGCGGACGCAGACTTGGGGCCACTCTTGAGGGATGTGGAGAACTTTGTGGACCACCTCCACGACATGCACGAGATGGCTCGCCAGAACATCCAGAAGGCGAGCGACCACATGAAAACCCGATACGACAGGCAAGCCAACAGCCAAGGGTTCCAGCAAGGTGACCTGGTCTGGTTGTACCGCCCGACCCGGATCAAGGGACGCTGCCCGAAGCTTCAGCAGTCATGGCAAGGACCGTACCGTGTGGTGAAGAGGATTAACGACGTGGTATACCGCATCCAGAAGGTGCCCCGGGGAAAGATGTTGGTGGTACACCTGGATCGCCTGGCCCACTACGAAGGCGCTGTTCGGGACGACCAGCCTTGAGGAGGGAGCAGTGTCGCCCTGGTGGTAGAATCGCGAAGCCGATGAAAAATGATGGCTGGTGGAGATTCGGAAAACTTCGGAACCAATCGTTACCGTTAGCGACAGACAGTTGAATGTAGAGTTGGAAAAATAAACAGTTTTGAGGTTCTAGCAATTTTGTAATGTTGAACAGTGTATTTCGAGGAGAATAAAGTGTAGTTTTTGTGTTTCGTAACCTCATTTTATTATTTCACGAACCCACAAAGTCACAGAATTATTAATCTGATAGTAGACAGAATTGGCCTCTCTTATTCTGTTTAAAATTTCCTGCTCTATTTTTCCATCCTTATTTATAATTGTACCCAGGTATTCATAACTGTCTACCTGTTCTAAGATTTCATCATTACATTTAATTTTAACTTCTTCTTCTTTCCTTCCTATATACATGGTTTTACTTTTGGGTATGTTTAATTCTAAACCTTTTCTAGTTAATTCTTCTTTCCATTCATTTAGCGCTAATTGTAAATTATTATTACTATTTGCTATTAATATGATGTCATCAGCATATATCAACGATTGTGCCCAAACTGGTCTTAAATTTCTATATCCTATCATAGTTCTTGCTGTTCTTCTTTTGCAAATGTTCCAGATTTCATCCATCACAATAATAAATAAGAGTGGGCTGAGATGGTTCTGATTCTTGTCCATCTAATCTTATTATCCATTTTGGTTCTTGATAAACTGATTGTATTGCTTCAATAAAATTCATAGGTACTTTTTTGTTCTTTAGAGATCTCCAAATTTCTTCCTTAGGTAATGAATCAAATGCTGCTTTCAAATCTAAGAATCCTGAATAAATAACCTTTCCTCTGTCTATAGCTTTCTCTATTATCTTTCTCAATGAGAAAATTTGGTCTTGCATTTGTCTACCCATTCGGAAAGCAGCCTGTTCTGCTTCTAAATCTTGTTCTACTATTTTCCTCAATTTCTGTTCCAGCATTCTAGTGTACACTTTATATACAACCGGGGAGAGACATATAGGTCTATAGTTTTTAAGCAATCACTTTGGTTGCCTTTCTTATGTATTGGAACAATTACATTAAATTCCCAATCTCTTGGTATTTTTTTTTCTGTCCATATCTTCTGAAAAAACTTTTCAGTATTTTTATTAATTCTTTACCTCCATATTTAATCAGTTCTGGTGCTATTCCATCCCTACCAGCTGCTTTACCTAGCTTGATTTCTTGTATTGCCATTTCAACTTCAATTTTATCAATTTCCGTTTCTTCTTCCTCTCTTTCTTCCCCATAATTATTAATTATTCTTCTCCTTCATATACCAGTATTCTCTGCATCTTCTTTTTATGTATGAATCTAGAGGGATATTCATAAACTTTTCTTCATAATATTCTCTCCATGTATTCAGAATTTCTTTGTGTTCGGTCACTAACTTTCCATGTTTATTTTTGACATTCCTTACCTGTTTTCCCCTTCTTCCACGTAGGGCCTTAAGAATTTGCCAAAATCTTCTGTTATTTTCTTTATAATTCTCTTGCATTGATTTTCCAAATTCTTCCCATGATTTGTTCTTTGCTTCCTTTATACATCGTTTAGCTTGATTTCTGGAATTTACATATTCTTCCCAGTCTTTGGGGTCTTTAGTTCTAAGATATTTCTTCCAAGATTTTGTCTTTTCTTGTATTATATTTTTAACTTCTTCATTCCACCAATCCGTATGTTTTGTATTTGGACCAATTTTCTTAATTCCACATACTTCCTTTGCATTTTCCAAAATAGTATTTTTAATTGACTCCCATAATGGATCAATATCTAGTTGAGTATTTAAATTTCGTAATGCTACTTGATTTTTGTTTTCGTATTCTTCTCTTACTTGGGTTTCCTTCAATTTCTCTACTGCAATTCTCTCATACCTCTTTGCTTTCGGTTTTCTATGTAAAATAACTTTTGTGTCTGCTACTAGTAATTGATGATCTGTTGAGAGTGCAAATAGATATCAAACGGCAGATAATGTTTCATGGTAATAAAGAACGAGCATGAGCAGTTAACGATTGCGCGGCTAGTGTTCACAAAGCCAGCAAACATAGATAGCCAAGATAAAGGACTTGCCAGCACAGCTAGAATTTCATGTTTGGAAGGTTCGAGAGATATCTCGATTGACAGAGAATAGTTGTTTTTCTTATTTGCTCAAGAAGTCTCTCGAATTATGAATGAGATATATAAGCGATTGTGACATGCCAGCCGGACAGTTGTAAACAGAGTGAGTAAGCAGAGAACCGCTGAGAGTGCTGTTGTTGTAAAGACAGTTGTGTAACAAGAGTGTTGTTGTAATGAGAGCTAATGTAATCAGCTGTCACTGTTTGTCATAGTCATCGACCTTGGAAGACTGTGTTGTATAGGTGATGTAATGTTGTTAGGTGAGAATTGAACAGTGTATCTCTATGGAAATAAAATTTCGGCAAATTGGAATTTTAATTCTATGAACCCACAAAGTCACAATACAATACATAAGCAAAACAATTCACCAGATGAAATGAGAGCAATAGCAATAGCCACAGAAAATGAAAGATGTCCAGAAAAAGAATGGCTCCGAATATATACAGATGGATCCTTTATTAACAAACTAGATGCTGGTGCAGAAGTATACTGCAAACATTTTGCATTGTATCTAACATGAGACGAAAGTTCAAACCATTATGACGGAGAACTAACAGCCATAAAAGCAGCACTACAGAACGTCCTGTACAGACCGTACATAAAGCAAAACATAGTTATCTTAACAGATTCAAAATCGGCCATAGATGGGATTGTAAGTTATAAAAACAAAACAACAAGAAACATCAAAGAAATAAGAAGTTTAATTAAAGCTGTTGAATCAAGAAATCATGTCAGCCTGCAATGGATTCCAGCCCATGTTGGACTTTCAGGTAATGAACATGCTGACCAACTAGCAAAAAAAGGTGCAACTCAAAATATAAAACCTGAAAGACAAATTGAAATTAATAAAAAAATTAACATTAAGCTACATTTTAAAAGACACAGAGACTTAAAGAAGATAAACTAAAAGATAAGGATTATGAGAACATTGGAGACAAAACTGACATACAAAAATTGCTCAGAAAAACTGCAGTGGCCCTATTTAGAATGGAAACTGGCCATGATTGTCTTGCAGAACACCTTTATAAAATACACTGCATACCTACACCCAGTGCACTATCTGTAAAGAGGAGGTCATCATGAACAAACATCAATTTGGACAAATGTAATGGTCTCAAAAGTGAGACCATTCCTCCAAACACATATCGAGAACCTAGAAGCTTTATATTGGGAAGCCAGGGGGAAAATCATGCAAATCAACTAATCCCCAGTGTCATTAGTCAACAACATTTTTCCTAATACATATAACACAATTATTCCCCTGTAGTTTTCTGGTTTATTTACACCCCTCTTACACTTTGAATTGTCCATCTAGATCTTCATTTACCATTTCTATTATTCCCAAATCTCTTATTTCTAATTTTAGCTTTCTTCACTCCCCTATCAGCTCTCTGAAATATCTCTGCCATTCATTTGCTTTAATCTCATTTTTTGCCTCCTCTTTCCTGACTACACCTCTTTCTGTTTACCATATTTTTTTTCCATCCTTTCTCTCTATAGCTTCTTTTAGCTTTTTCCCAGTAAACCACTAGTTCTCATAAACACATGAGACAACTACCTTAATGGCGACTTATTATGCTGTAAGTACTTTAAGGCCCGGGCTTTATAGTTTGGACCACTATTAGGTACAATTAATGGAAATTAATTGTTCTTTCACACTAGCCGTGTGTAGGACGCGCTATGAAACGGTAGGGCCAGAATGAAAAATTCAATGCCATAGCCGGGATTTGAACCACGGATCTTCTGGTTTCTGTCCAGCCGCTCTAACCATTTGAGCTACTATTGCCAACGTGCCAACATGACATTAAATTCTCCAACTGACTCGTGTTTCTCCCGGTAAACCACTAGTTTTCATAAACATTGTTTGTTCTCACAAATAACTCATTAATTGTAACTAATAGTGGCCCGAACTATAAAGCCCGGGCCTTAAAGTACTTACAGCAGTAAGTCGCCATTAAGGTAGTTGTCTCATGTGTTTATGAGAACTAGTGGTTTACCAGGAGAAATACGAGTCAGTTGGAGAATTTAATGTCATGTTGGCACGTTGGCCATATTAGCTCAAATGGTTAGAGCGGCTGGACGGAAACCAGAAGATCCGTGGTTCAAATCCCGGATATGGCATTGAATTCTTCATTCTGGCTCTACACTTTCATAGTGCGTCCTACACACGGCTAGTGTGAAAGAACAATTAATTTCCATTAATTGTGCCTAATAGTGGTCCGAACTATAAAGCCCGGCCCTTAAAGCTCTTACAGCATAGTAAGTCGCCATTAAGGTAGTTGTCTCATGTGTTTATGAGAACTAGTGGTTTACCGGGAGAAACACGAGTCAGTTGGAGAATTTAATGTCATGTTGGCACGTTGGCCATAGTAGCTCAAATGGTTGGAGCGGCTGGACGGAAACCAGAAGACCCGTGGTTCAAATCCCGGCTATGGCACTGAATTCTTCATTCTGGCTCTACACTTTCATAGTGCGTCCTACACACAGCTAGTGTGAAAGAACAATTAATTTCCATTAATTGTATCTAATAGTGGTCCAAACTATAAAGCCCGGCCCTTAAAGTACTTACAGCATAGTAAGTCGCCATTAAGGTAGTTGTCTCATGTGTTTATGAGAACTAGTGGTTTACCAGGAGAAATACGAGTCAGTTGGAGAATTTAATGTCATGTTGGCACGTTGGCCATAGTAGCTCAAATGGTTAGAGCGGCTGGACGGAAACCAGAAGATCCGTGGTTCAAATCCCGGCTCTGGCATTGAATTTTTCATTCTGGCTCTACCCTTTCATAATGATATGTTATTAGAAGAAATTGACAGCATAAAATTTCTGGGCCTTCAAGTGGACAGATGTTTAGATTGGAAAGCTCACATAAATTTTATCTTACCTAATATCAGCTCTGCCTGTTATGCTCTCCGAGAGCTGGTTAATGTGAGTTCTATTGACACACTTAAATTAGTATATTATGCATACTTTAACTCTATTATGAAATATGGAATATTATTTTGGGGAAACTCAGTAGAAAGTAAAAAAAATATTTCTTATGCAGAAGAGGGTTATAAGAATCATTACTAACACCCACAGCAGATGCTCCTGTAAAGATCTTTTTACAAGATTGAAGATATTAACGCTTCCTTGCATGTATATATTCTCGAACCTAAAATTCTTTGTATGCAATAGTGCCTTATTTGCAGCAAATAATGTAATTCACAAAATAAACACTAGACAAATGTATAATATCCATTATCCCAGTGCTAAACTTTCTTGCTTCCAGAAAGGTGTGCATTATGAAACTATCAAAATATTTGGCGCACTTCCTAATGTTCTTAAAGAAAAAGTTGATAATTTCGGTGCTTTTAAAAAAGCTGTTAGAGAGTACCTTTGCTCAAAATCTTTTTATTCTGTACAAGATTATCTGAATGACAAATTATCCTGATGATGCTTCTGTAGCTCTATAAGTAGTATCTAACTATTCCAATGACAAATCATTACTAATAAATATTTGATGCAAGTTGAAAGTTTATTTTTAATGTATATGTATTTAATAAATAACAAGAATGGTATCCATTGCAAAAAGGTTGAGACGTACTGGCATAAGCCAAGTGAAAACTGGTTTAAAAAGTGTTTCATTTTGTATCATATATAATTATCCCTGCTTTGTTTTCCATATTGTTGTTCATACTGCCTGTATACTGTAATGTGACTTATGTTAACTTTTGTACATATATATGCTATTAAACTTTATACCTCTGGACATGTTCAATGTTCACAGCCTTTCTGGCTACAAGTGAACCTACCGAATGCAAATCAATCTAATCTAGTAATTCCAGTAGTTCTAATGCTTTTCCCACACGATCTTCCCTAACGTTCAGCATTATACCCTTTTCTATAATTTGCCCTACATCTGAATTTATATCATGTATAAAACCTACTCTCTGTTCCTCCCTCCATTTGAACATTTTTATTCTCCTTGTCTGTATTACCTTTCCTCCTTCTACCCGTTCTCCTACTTTATGTTTCAGATTTATTTCTGTTATTATTGGAAAAGACCCCTGCTTGTGCATAAGTTTGTAATTTTGAAGTTGTTTATCTTGCCTTTCAAATTATTTGGCCATAATACTGTTGCGGCGCTGGACATAAACCTTTCGGCACAAATAGATAATAGACGGCAGATAATGTTTCACGAGCTTGCATGAGCAGTTAACGATAACGCGGCGAGTGATCACAAAAGCGGCAAACAAAGTTATCTCAGATAAAGGACTCGCCGCCACAGGTAGGATTTCATGTTTTGAAGTTTCTAGAGATATCTCGATTGACGGAGAATGGTTGTTTTTCTTGTTTGTTCGTGAATGTTCTCGACTTATGGACATATAAAAAGGATGGTGACACGCCAGCAGAGGAGTTGTGAAACAGGAGTAGTTGTGAAACGAGACAGCTGGAAGTGTTATTGTAACGAGAGCTGATGATGTTATTTGCTGTCACTGTTATTGTCATCGACCTTGGTAGACTGATGATGTACGTAACGTAATGCTGCTGTGATCTATAAAAGTATTTCTACGAAAATAAAGGAGATTTTTAATTTCTGCAACTTGGCCTTTTAATTCTACGAATCCACAAAGTTACAATACATAATGTTACACGTTGACCATTTGTACTTATAAATGTATATTCCCCAGCTTCATCTTCTCCATATTTTCCATTTAAAATATTGAGAGAATTTTGTTCACAAAACTCGATAAAGTTTTCACTCCCTCTGTCCACCATTTTGTCCCTGCTATGTCTAAACATTCTCTTTTCTGTAACACATTATTTGACTCCTGCCAATGCATTAAATTTACATCACTTCTCCCTATTCTAACATTGAAATCTCCCATTATTATTACCTCTACATATATATACTTAACTGTTATCCTCTTTATGTCCTTCTCTAAAAGCTTATATAAATTCGGGTTATGGAACTGTGATGTAACCGGAGGTTTGTATACTATGCCCATACATATTTTACTGTCATCTAACTGCTTATTTTGAATAATCACCCACAATACTCCTTTAGATCTAGACTATGTTTCTTTAACTGTGAACTATATGATACCTCATACATGCCAGCCCAATCAGCTGCAGCTACACAATTGTATCTTGGCATAGATCTGAGAGCCTTTGTTTGGAGGAATTGCTTGATATCAGAATGGCAATTGCACTGCAAATTAGAACTACACTAACCACATAGCTTTGCCAGAGAAAATGTTGGAAATGTTCTTGTGCCACCACACATTTCTCACACCTTTAAAACAATTTGCATGACTATGTTTTAATTCATTGCCATATATATAAACCACATTTTCTCAATAAAATAAATTACGTGCAGGCGAACAGAGTTATCATCAAAATTATCCAGCATCCAATTGTAGAAATTAACTCTACTCACATTAATGTATGGTTATCATTGCTGAGCTACAGTTATCTTAAAATGAAAGTGAATAGAGAAGATATTGACACATTGCTTCACTTACACTGTTCTTCACACGACATGTTTCAAGAGCTGTTGCTCCCATCTGCAGCTGGGTCTCGACTAGAGCAACAGCTCTTGAAACATGTCCTGTGAAAAACAGTAAGTGAAGCAATGTGCCAATATCTTCTCGATTCACTTTTATTTTAACTTGTGCATCACTGTCTCTATGCTTCTTTAAATTTTCATACTTTGTACAGTTATCTTATTGGGTTATGTTTAGTTACACTCTAAAAATAGATCCTCTTTCATAAACATAATCACAAACTGTTTTGATAGAGTCGACATGAAAAATTCAATGCCACAGCAGGGATTTGAACCATGAATCTACTGGTCTCAGTCCAGTCGCTCTTATAATTGAGCTACCATGGCCAATTTGCCATCATGCCATTAAATTCTCCAACTGACTCATATTTCCCAGTAAACCACTAGGGGCTCTTGCATTCGAGATACACTGTTTGTGGTGACTTAAATTGTAAGTACTTGAGTCCCAGGCTTCATCATTTAACTCTTATTATTTAAGTTAATTGATGGAAATTAATCATTTCTTCATGCTAGCCGTATACAGGCTAAGGTATTGGATTAATGGAGTAGACATGAAAACTTCAATGCCACGGCCGGGATTTGAACCACAGATTTACTGGTTTCTGTCCAGTTGCTCTTACCCATCAATCCAATTCCTTAGCCTGTATATGGCTAGTGTGAAGAAATGAATAATTTCTATCAATTAACTTAAACTGTTTTTCTGTATAGTCACCAACAGCAGAGAATTTGTCCCACTTCTCTACAAGAGTTTGTCACTCATATAGAAATCATGCTATATGTTGAAGTGTACATAACTTCTGACAATGTATCAGCCTTTGTACTAAGACTTTGTGTCATGTGATGGATAGAATGCAAGGTGGAAGGGAAACAGTGCAGGGTAAGCAATTTTCTGTAATACGGTCACATGTAGCAGTACTCCATACTGATGATTCAAACCTGACACTGTAGTTAATTTATCACCTGATATGAACAGCCAATATAGAGAAGCATTCTATTAGAATTAGAATTAGTTCTCTCTTTTATGCTAATTCTTGTTTTATATATAACCTAACGAAACACCAGTTTACAAGCTTAGGCTCACAATGTAATCGTTATGTGACAATAAAGATTCTATTATAATACAGTAAGAGCATGTGTATTTTAACGTTAAAAAATTAATTATTTCCAGTCTTGTAGGGCATGGTCCTGCAGTTCTATCCTACAAAGTTTAACCAAAAACTGCATCTGGCACCCTCAAGGAAGTCAAAGCCATGGATACACGAAGTTCAAGCAAGACTGGAGTGCTAGTCTGGTAGCCGTCACATTGGCTCTGATTCTGGTATAAAAGGAGAATCTCCTCTTTCCTCTGGTTTCAATCTTATTCCCTTCAGGGCCAAGATTCAAGCTTTATTTATCTGCTGTCTCTTGATTGAAGGCCTTGTGATTGAAGGCATCATGCTTGAATATTTCAATAGCTTCCTGTATCAACCGAGCCTAGTAGTCCATCATCTTCAAGAGCACAATAGTGTCCTTGTAGTTTACACTGTGGCCAAAGAGTGGGGAATGCTCTGCCACGTTCACTTTTCTGTCATGGGTTCTGGAGATTGCATTAGCATTATTCTTTTGGGAGGAGAGATCTTAAATCAAGAAAATTCTATAAAAAGGGCCTTCAAAGCAAGCACCTTTAATGTCATTTTTATCTGAGATTCTGAAATTCATTAAGTATTAAAAAGTGTAATGTTACTCAAGAAAAGTCTTGAGCATGCACCTGTCTTAATAAATTTGCAGTACAAAGGGTTGTCAAGTTTAAGCTGAGGTTGAATCTAGAGAATGCTATCCCAGATGCAACCACTTACAGGCAGAACCCGTAACTCTTCTAGAAAATTCTGCACTGTAATGTCCTGAAACAAATACACAAGACTCTTTCTAATCTGACCAATTATCAAATAAGTTGTTTAATTTTTGAGTTTGATTTATGAGTCACTATGTTTACACTCAACTTTACTTACTATGTTGTATAATTGAAATGTTTTCAAGATCATTCGATCTCATCCTCAGCTGTTTGGTGACTAAATGAACATTCTTTTTTCTCCACTACTACAGTGCTCCGATCCCTCTGCCATCTGGTGTTAAGGGCACTAAGTTTAAATACTTCATTTAATGCCGTGATTTCAACATTTATAACTTTTTCCCAGTTTTTGGTTATGAATATTTTTTCCCAAATATCCAATTCTATGGGTGTACTTAGAGATTTTAACAGTTTTATGTTATGGCCAACGTTGTGGTTTTCGCCCATCTTAGCATACCTATACATGAGCTATTTTGAAACACACATAGTAAAGGCCTTCCCACATATTTACAAACTTTGGCGGAGATATGTTGATGATGTGTTTGCTAACATTCCAGAAAAACTTGAAGAAGATTCTCTAAAATTACTAAACCTGCAAGATAATCATATCCAGTTTACAATGGAGGTACACAGAGACCACACCCTACCCTTTTTGGACCTCAAGATAACTAGAAATCGTCATAGTGTAGATTTTGGAATATACAGGAAACCCACACACATAGATAATTACATAAAGAAATGAATACCACCCAGTTTCACATCAACTAGCAGCCTTTAGAAGTCTAATTCACCGGCAATACAACATACCACTGAGTAAGGAGATTTTGAAAGAACGAAAACATATAAAAGAGATAGCAGTATTAAATGGATTCAACCCAGCCATCATAAGGAACATGATGAAAAGAAAGGAAAAACTCAAAATAATATAAAAAAATACCACTCTCACACCACTTAAAAACACCAACTGCCAATATAGAAAATTCACCTACCATCCATGGGCTTTTAGAAAATTTGAACAAATCTTCAAAAGACTAAACTTAAAACTAGCACCCCAAAACAAATTCAGTCTGAAAAACCTGCTAAATAAGCCACTAAAAAATTCAATCCCCAACACTTTGAAATTGGGAATTTATCAGATAAACTGTGAAACCTGTGATAAAAGCTACATAGGAAAAACTAAGAGAAACTTGTTAACCAGGCAAAAAGAACACCAGAGGAACATTAAGTTGAAACAAACAGAAAAATCCGCAGTGTCACACCATTTTTGGACAGAAAACTACAACATTGGCCATAACATAAAACTGTTAAAATCTTTAAGTACACCCATAGAATTGGATATTTGGGAAAAAATATTCATAACCAAAAACCGGGATAAAGTTATAAATTTTGAAATCCCGGCATTAAATGAAGTATTAAAACTTAGTGCCCCTAACACCAGATGGCAGAGGGATCGGAGCACCATAGTAATGGACGAAGAAGAATGTTCATTTAGTCACCAAACAGCTGAGGATGAGATCGAATGATCTTGAAAACGTTTCAATTATACAACATAGTAAGTGAAGTTGAGTATAAACATTGTGACTCATAAATCAAACTAAAAAATGAAGAATACTTCACTGCTAATAATGTTTCTGCTTTTAATATTTAAGTTGTTTAATTTTAATATAAAAATTATTTGTGGTTGGTTTATTGACACTCGTCACTTACTTTTTCATATATTTATGAGAGACTAGTTTCAAAGGCCCTGGCCTCCATTTTCAATCTCTTTCCAACTGGCATCTGCTGCTGTCTGCTCTCTCTGGTGGTGGAACTATGAACTTTTTTGTCAAATTATCTACTGGCGGGATTTCAAAGTTCATTACGCGATCCTTATTTTTCCAGATGAATATGTTCTCCCATGTTGTCAATCTATTTTGGTTTATCACTCCTTTTAATAATTTTGGATTTGGATCAATGTCATGGTTTTCATTCCAAAAATGAAATGCTACTGCTGACTTGTCTTCTTGTTTCAATCTGATGTTTCTAAAGTGTTCTTTGACTCTGGTTTTTAAATTTCTTTTTGTTTGACCTATGTAGCATTTTCCACAATTCTTACAATTTATTTGGTATATTCCAGATTTGTTACCTGAAGGAATTTCATCTTTTGTTTTTGAATTTAGTAATTTTAAAATTGAGTATCTATTAGTAGGTGCCAAGATGATATTTTGTTCCTTGAATATCTTTTTAAATTTATTAGATGTTTTTGGATGATATGTGAATGAACTGAATATGCTGTTGCTTTCTTTTTCTTTAATAAATGTGGTTGCTTCCTTAATGGTTTTCTTTAGTTTAGATTTTCTAATTTTCTTCAACGCCAAACTTTTGTTGTATCCGTTTTCTTCTGCTATGTGTATTATTGCTTTTTGTTCCTTGAAATATTCTTCTTTTTCCATGGGTATGTTGACTAGTCTGTGTGTAAGGCTGTTTATTATTGCATGTTTATGTGTAATTGGGTTGTGGCTATTATTTTTTATATAATTTTCTGAATGTGTTGGCTTCCTGTAAATTCCAAATTTTATTTTTGTATCATTCCTGATGATATTTAGATCCAAGAAAGGTAGTTGTCCATTGATTCATTTGTTCAATTTTATATGAATGCAGCAACTTTGGCTAGAATGAAGAAGCAATAAAATATGATCTTCAAGCCTTTTTCAGTCATTCCACTCATAAACAATTGTGTTCTGAAGGAGAATCATGATATAGATTAAGAAATCCACTTATTAAAAAGTGTCCAAGGTCCAGCTGCATTAACCACGTGGGAAAAAGTCTTCATAAAGAAATATGAAAGAAAATTGTTTAATTTCACACTACCTTTGAAGAAAACCCAAACTTCAGGTTCATCAAGATACCGACAGAGATGCCCCTATCACTTCTAAGGAATTCACCAAACCAACATCCATTAGTCGACAACAGCTGATGATGTTAGGAAGATCCTAACGAAACGCATTCTAGTTAAATACTAGCAATAAATGGAGCATTGAGTATTAGTTCAACTCCAAATTATATTAATTTTGTGCTTCATTGTATCATAGTCCTTACACATTGGAATGTTAGTTGTAACTTTACCATTAACAGGTCTGTATCTCTTCTTACTATTATACTGGTTATTAAAAAGCTACAAATGTTTACAAGAAATTATTTCAATTTGACATCAGTTTTACTAACCTGAGTATTGACAGTTGCCATACGAGACTTCCTGTGAATAACCACACCAAGAGGTGAAGAAAATGGAATTAAACAGCCGCGTGTGAAGGTGACACCTAAAGGAAAACGTCTCTTGCATCTTCTTTGCCGAACAGGACTCTTCTTCTCATTAGGCTCTTCCTCTAAATCCACAGATCTCAGATTAAAGTAGTTCAGAAATGATTGCTGTAATAAGGAAAACAATTTTGAATCAGATTTATCAACTGACTACTTAAAATCAAATAATGTATATCACTAGGGATATGATAGAAACATAGATAACAGCTGAAAATCAGATACTCCTCCATTTCATTACTTTTTTGTTTGAAAAATATTTATTTTTCCCGTGTATATTTGCATGTTTTGGCCTTTTTGGGGGAATAATGCATATCTAAGGAATTCTTTGCTTATTAAACATATAATATGCATTATATTCATTTTAAATGGATGTTGTATCAATTTTAAATGGACACCTAAATTCCCAACTTTTGTCTATAATTAAGCTTCAGGATCTGGATAAAAAGAAAAGAAAAATTAAAATATAGCTCTCCCTGTATAGGGGTTCATTTTTACAGCATACCTCCTGCAGAATCTGTCACAGATTGATTTATTACAGGAAGTATAGATGGTTCAATTTAAGTCAAAGATATGCTATTTCAGTATGGTGAGCTATTGCCTGTTTAGTATACTATGGTCAACCTTTAGTACCGCCCTTTAGAGTCCAACAGTTTTAAATACTCTTTCTCTTACTTCTAAAATTCAACAGTTCGCTAAACTATCTTAACAGTGTGTAAGTTTTGCAAATTATTCTCATTGCTTGTATTAATGTGGTTTAATATTCCTTAAATTCTTTGCACACTGGATTACAGCAGAGGATTTTATTAGAAAGATGTAACTACTGCAGGTAAGTACTGCTCTATAGTAGTTGTTTTTCATAAAACATTACATCATTTCTTGAAAATAATTAAATTATATCTATTTTAATACCAGGGGAGCATAAAGTGTATTATAGTTGTTACAATACCTTCACATCTTGCTACAAACACGAACAAATACAAAAATGCATATTTTAATGTATGTTTTGGTCAATTATTTTTTATAGTTTGACAGTGCAGAAATGTATTCATATTTTGGGATGAAAGTCTTAACTCTATATATCCCCATAAACACTAGAGTTGTGTCTGTTGGAAAAACAAAGCCAAATTTTTTTCAGAAGGCATGTTGCACCAAAAAGATCCAAGTACAACTTTTTGACAGGTTCTTTTATCATCCTGTACAGAAGTTCATTTTGATGCACGACAAATTGCTTACCCTGCTTCACTTCCACTCTACCTCCCCTCCATGTGCCAGCTATTAATGTCTGTGCCACAGAGAGGTTGCAAGGGCATTTGTTTCAGTGTTATAATGTCACTAGTGCCATGTAAGCAGCGAGCGGAGAGTACCATGGGAATAGAAATCCAACAGTACAGAGCGAGGATGGGAAGTTTTGGAAGACGAAAAAGAAAAGCAATCTTCAAAGTAAGTTGGCAAATATGGTTAGCAATACTGTCATAACTGCTATCTTCGGACAATTTTGTTCCACAAAATAGGCAAAATGCATCTCCCATCATCAGGTTTGTGCCTAGTTCCTCCAAGTCGGTGTCATCATCTGGAATACAAACAATAACTTCCTCGCTATCAGATGATGACAATTTGTCCACTCTCATGTTTCTTTTGGGTTTTGGTCGCTTACTTTTTTTTTTCCTTTAATGGACTTATTCCTTGGTTTAGTTTCTGATTTCCCTGGTGATGTCGAAGGATGATTTTCTAGCGATGACTCCAAGTACTTTTTATAAGAAGAGGATGTTATCACAGCTGCTGATCTGGATTTTCCACCTCTTCTAGAAGCAGCCTTCTTGCTTACTAGCACAGGAGAGAGATGGAAGGGTGAAACTACCTCATTTTGCACTGAAGTAGGTTCAATTAAATTGAATTGAATTGAATTATTAGTAATTCGTGGAGTAGAACAAAGTCCAGGACCCATGGATTTGCAAAGCATCGAGAAGTAATTAAAAGAAATGCAAGATTGGCTGGGAAAGAGGGTGGACAATAATATGGAAAGGCTGAAGGAAGTGATGAGAAAACAGAGAGACAAACTGGAACAACAAGTAGAAGAATGAAGAAAGAAAATTGAAATCTTATCAAATAAATGTTACCAAGAACAAAGAAAAAGAAACTGCTTAATTTTTGGAGTAAAGGAAAAATTTGGGATAAGTATACAAGATATAGTGTACGAACTCCCCAGAGGACGCCACCTTATCATAGTACTGACCATGCGGGCAGGGAGGTTTGTGTACTCTAACGAGGCTGAGAGCTATACTGATGATAGCTACGCTACCAGAAGGGTCACCCATGTCGGGTAGGTCTCATGCAGAGGAGCCGGACGAAGAACATATTACAACGACCTGTCTCTCACACCCCATCCCGTTTCCATCCCTGTTTTCTGTACCCAAGCCAAGGTGGAAGGCTTTGTGCTGAGGGCTGAATGGCACCAGGGGTAGATGGTGTCTCGAGCGATCCCCTTGGGGAACCAGGCCGAACCCCATTGTATTGTAGACCTTCTACTTCTGCAGGGGACTCCAGGGGGAGTGACAAATTATACCCCATACTTGTAGGACTACAATTGCGTCTAGCAAATTTAAACAGCCAGAGCGCTTCTTAGTTGGGCACTCTGATAGAATTGTGGTACATCAGGCCTTGGCAATGGAACCCGGTGAATCAGAGTGCTCCTTTATTGGGGACTCAGGCACTAAGGGGAACATTCCAAGGTAGAGTAGGAGACTGTAGGGCTCCCTAATGGGGAACTCCAAGGCCAAAGCCTCTGGGGCCTTGCAAAACGAGGAACCAGAAGCTGACAAGGGTAAGGTTACCAATCTAGGGCAGCTAGCCAGTAAGGTGGGCTTTCTAAAGATTAGGAAGAAAGGGAAATCTGGAGCAGAGAAGAGGAGGCTGGTCAGACTAGCGGCGGAGAGAGGTGCGGAGGTAACTATGCCCTCCTCCTCTGCTGTGGTCAGATCTGCTCTTCCAGGCCCCTCTAATGAGGGCAACACCCCTTCTTGTTCTTCTGTCAAGCGACCACGACCATCAACCACTCCAGAGGAAGGCAAACTATTCAAACGACTGAGCCCCGAGTATTCAAGGGTTGTCCAGACTGGACTCAGGTTGGCTATCATTAATGAGGGCTATCCTGAGGCACAGATTACTCTGGAACAGCTAGTGAATATTCAGGCAGCTATCAGCACGCTTGTGAACAAGCTACCGGATGATTTGTTGATTGCTAACTGCCTAAGAGGGCAGCCATAGTGGTTTGCCAGAACGAGAATTCTTGGTCCTGGCTTACCGGTATGGTGCCCAACATGAAGGCATGGGAGGGCTCAAATCTAAAAGTGGTTGGTATGGATGCTCTCCCTGCATATAAGAATTTGATGGTCTGGATCCCAGGACCTCCTTTGGAGACGGACATCATCTTCAGATGTTTGCTTCACCAGAACCTGAACACTGAGACATGGCAGTGGAGGGTGTTAGAGTGCAAGGTGCAGTCCAGAGGGGTGTGACTTGTGATCAGCATAGACTCGACTGCCACAATGCAAATCCTGGAAGGAAGGGGGAGCTCTTCTGTGGCATGGACCTAGTAGCATTCACTTTGCTAGGAGATGGAGACAAGAAGGAGGAGGACAAAGAAGAGTGCCTAGATGCATATGCTGAGTACTTCTAATATAATTCACTGTGTGCAGGCCAACCTACAGCATCTGGGGTTCTTGTGCGAAGGCTAATGACTGAAAGGATACAAATCGCTCTGATACAGAAACCATGGATTCGTGAGGGCCATATCATGGGGCTGACAGATGCAGGGTTTTCTATCTTTGGTGCTCGCACTATAGATAGGCCTAGGGTATGTATCCTTACAAAGGGTATGAAAGCATGGGCATTACCACAGTTCTGTTCACAGAATGTGATGACGGTTCTCGTGAGATATACAGAGGGAGGTTCAGAGAGGCAAGTGGTGGTCTGCTCTGCACATGTTCCTTATGATTCCAAGGATCCTCCTCCCCCTAGGGAGTTTGAAGACCTAGTTACTGTGGATTGGAGGGACTTGACCAGGTGGTTGGATGTGACTAATTTGGGATTTGGGGCAGCACCAACGTTAATGCCAGGAGCAAGGCTCTTGCAAACTACATAAGTATAACGGATTTGGAAATCCTGAATAGTGGCAAATCTACGTACAGTAATAACTAGACTTCGGATTTTAGGTAAAAAACCTTTTTAATCCTTAAATGATAACTTCATAAAAACTTGCAAATACACGTTTCACATTAAATCATACCTAAAATTACAGTTTTAATAGCAATTAAAAATACCTATTCTAACAATTAAGCTTAATTTTACCTATTATGCATGTTCAACCTCTGTTAGTTTAAAACATCTATTCTTTTTCCAAAACTCTTATGTTTTGAATTGAGAAACATATTTGATTTTTTAATACAAAGGGTATATTAATTTTTAGCTAGAATATAGTGCAACTTTCATGGTCAGTCTGAGGGTTGCCCTTATTATGACCCTGGGAGTGGTGGCTGCAGTGCACAATAACTGAGTCCGTTGCCAGGAAAAGAGAAATCGCACCTTCCCGCCCTCCCAGTTGGTGCATCTTCAGTCAGTCACATCTTCCCTCCTTCTGCAAATTTTACATTCTGTCTTAAGTGTTTAAAGTGTAAGATTAGCGAGATGCAATGCCAAAAATTAAAACTTCAAAAGCTTCACTGATATGTCAGTGGCATCAAACATTTCCAGACTTGGAAATGGACCACGGTTGGGCAAACCATTTTTGGACAGAAAACCACAACATTGGCCACAACATTAAACTGTTAAAATCTTTAAGTACACCCATAGAATTGGATATCTGGGAAAAAATGTTCATAACCAAAAACTGTGATAAAGTTATAAATTTTGAAATCCCGGCATTAAATGAAGTATTAAAACTTAGTGCCCCTAACACCAGATGGCAGAGTGATCGGAGCTCCTTAGTAGTGGAAGAAGAGGAATGCTCAGTTAGTCACCAAACAGCTGAGGATGAGATCAAATGATCTTGAAAACATTTCAATTATACAAGTAAGTGAAGTTTGAGTGTAAACATAGTGACTCATAAATCAAACTCAAAAAAACAATATTCTGTCAAGCATGTAGCAAACAGATATTTTTTTTATATTTTTTTAGATTATTATTTACGTCATTCAATAGTAACTCATATCGAACGATGAATGAAAAGCGTGAAATGATCAAATGAGTCCATGGTCCATGGAGCTTAGAGTTTTGGGTAACATTCATCTTTCATCTGAACTCGGGACCTCTTGAACGTGAGACACACATGCTACCATCTACGCTACCGAAGCAGGCAGCAAACAAGTGAACATATTAAAGGTACATATTATATATACTTTTTCTTCTAAATTTATAGTGAGTGATCGCTTGCTAAATAATTTGCCATAATGTTTCTCCTTGCTTGATTTATTAGAAGAAAATTTCTCCTTTAAATCTCAGTTTGATGTGCTTTGGCTCATCGTGCTGCATACACTGCTTCTAAAAATTAACTTTTGAATTTACATAACTAAAATATTGCTGGAAATTCAAACTCTTCAGCAATACAATAAAATTACAACTAGTAAAAGATACAATTTGATTTACCTACCCCACTTTTGTTTTTTCTGTGTGTGTAACCAGTGACAAAAAGTCGCACTTAACATGTACAAGGAGCTGCACCTCAAATTAACACTGAATGGAAAAGAAAACTGAAATAGTTTCTGCTAACCCATACAGTAAACCATTCTTCAAACAAAAATGAATTTCATGCTGATCTATGCCGAGCAATCGTAGCAATAAATATCCCATTTAATGCACTGGAAAATCCACACTTCAAAGGCTTCTTAGAAAAATACTGTAACAGAAATAATCTCTCAGAATCCACCATAAGGAAAAATTACGTTGCAGATACATATGTAGAGGCTTTGAGCAGTATTCGCTCATCAAATCACATACGACTGGCTATCAGTAGATGAAACTAGGCAGATTATGGGGCGCTACATAGCACATTTAATTGTTGAGAAGTTGAATTCTGATATTCACACAATAGCATATTTGATCTGTTGCAGACAACTGGCCAGAACCAACTCTCAGATGATAGAAAAATTGGTTAATGATGGTCTCAAGCTATTGTCTCCAAACAGTCTTGATGAGAATAAATACTGCTAATGTACACTGATGCAGTGGGATAAATGATTGATGCAGATTAACCATATCATAGAGTATATCAAGACAACAGTATCATAATGTCAACAAATTTATTTCTACAGTAAAAAATTTTCATCAAGGTGCCAACAAAGATACAGATTTTCTGTGAGAAACTGCCCAAAATTCCTCTACTACACGAACCTGTACATACCCGCTGGGGGACATTGCTCAAAGCTGTGCAATACTACAGTGAAGTGAAGTGAAAGACGTTTCAAGTCTAAAAGACGAGTCTGCATTCATTGTGTCTACTAAGTAAGAGATGGAAGATTCTGATATTCAGAGGGATCTGGAATTTTTAAAGTTGCACTTCACCTTCCTTGTGTACGTTTTAGCATCATTTGAAGCAGCAGGAAAACCCCCATATGAAAAAATGCAAATATTTAATGCTATGCAAGAAAGGATTAAAACTGTTCTAGACTGATTTCTAAAAATTGTTAATTTTGTTCGACTTGTTTGTGTACTTAATTTTTATGTTCAAAACATTTTTTTTTTTCTCCCATGTTTCATTGCTTAAAATGATGTATAACTAGCTATAGTTAGATATTTATGCTTCTTGTAATTCTAGTAGTAGTGGATGTATCGGAGAGGGAGCATTTTATATAATTAAATTCTAAAAGCAGAATTCCAAATTCCAAACAAGTGTTTAAAGAATATTAATTTTAAAGCCTTTTTTTTTTTTTTCACAAATACAACTATTTGCAACAAAAACTTCACTTATCTTAAGAAAATGATGTAAATTTTTTTTATTAATTGATGAGATCGATTTCAGGAACATTTGTCCGCATCCTCAGTCAACACACAGGTTACTGTTTTTTTTTTCAGTATTACCAAAATCTGAAAACAAAACAAAGCTAAAAACAGAATCAGCTGCTGGTATTTCAAAATTCATTACGCCATGTTTATTTTTTAAAATAAATATCTTTTCCCAAAGTATTAAATTTATCAGACCATTTAACTGTTTTAATAATTTAATTTCTGGATTTATTTCATGATTAAATGACCAAAAATGATCTGCTATGGCCCATTTATCAGTCTGTTTATACTTAATTTTACGAAAATGTTCTTTCGTTCTGGTTTCCAAATTACGTTTTGTCTTTCCAATATAAACTTTATCACAATCAAAAAAATTAAACTAATAAATACAAGATTTTTTATTCTTAGGAATTTTATATTTTATAGAGAAATGCAATAAATTTTTAATACTATATTTATTTTGAGGAACTGAAGTTATACCAAATTCTTTAAAAAAAAAAATTGAAAATGTTTATTAACCTAAGGATCGTAAGTAAGTTTTTTAAAATTATAATCATCTTTTATTTTTGTAAGACTAGAAATATCATTAAGTTTTTTATATTTAAATTAAAGCAGTATTAATAATATGTTCATATTCTTTATTAAATTCTTCTTTATTCAGGGGTATATTTATTAATCTATAAATCAGCCTATTGAAAACAGAAAATTTATGTGAAAAAGGGTTAAAACTTATTTGTTATGTAATTACTGTCGCAAATCCGTTATCTACAATAGCACGGCTTGTGTACACAAAGGGCCGGCAAATAAAGATAACTGAGATAAAGGACTTGCCGGCACAGATTAATTTACGCTTCTGGAAGGTTCGGATTTCGTCATTTGAGGTCTTGTTAAATTCCAGAAACATCTAGTGATTGTACAGAACGGTCTCGAACTATCACTGAGGTATTTAAGGAAGTGACGAGTCGCAAACACAGAGAGTAGTAGTAAACGGCTGTGAAGTGTTCTAACAAGAGCTGATGTAAACAGGTGAATCAGAACGCTGTTGCAGATTGTGATGTAATTCTGCTCCTACGGAGTGTATTTCTACGCAAATAAAAAATATTTAGAATTTCGGCAAATTGGACTTTTAATTCTACAAACCCACAAATTCACAATTGGTGTCAGGAGTGAGACATTACGTCATGGAGGCTGCATTGGCACAGATTCTAGAGAATTTGGGGACGGCAAATAACAACTTGGCCGCGATGATGACCATGAAAATGACCGAGCTAACAACAAAGACGAAAACGGCAAACAACAACCTCACCGCGGAACTTTAATTTTTCCTATTTCTTTGCAACTCGACATCTTAATAATTTGGTCGAGTCCCATAAACAGATTTTACCATGAAATACAAATGAGTTGCAATAATTTAAATTTACGATCATAGGTACAATATAATTGAACATATTAATTTTAACTACAATTCATACTTTTGTAATAAAAAATAACTAACATAACAATTTATATAGCATTCAAATGCCTACAAAGATTAATAACAACATTTGTTACAATTGGTGTTAATAATTCATGCAAAAAAGACATACAACAAAAAGTAAAATTAATTTAAAAAGTATTTAATAAAAATATTTTAAAAGATATTAAAGTGTATTAAAACGTATGCTAAGGAATGAGAAAGTCACCTGTTACCCACCCCATAAAATTCTTTGTAAGGTATGTCTGTATGTCTGTTAAGGTATTCAATTGTAAGTATAATTTCTTTCTTCTTATTATATCATATAACATTTTATTCTGTAAATGTCTTTGAAAATTATACCTAAGATCGGCATTTGGCAGATTTCGGCATTCCCATACTGAGTGCTCTGAATGTGTAGTGTTTAACGCCCGCTTTTACTACATACGGCACCGCAGGCGGTGACACTGATGATACATGAGATGAAAATGGAGCACTGGTGGAATGAGATGGCGGGGGAAACCGGAGGTCCCGGAGAAAACCCGCCCCACAGCCGTGTTGTCTACCACAAATCTCACTTTGCGGTCTCCTGGTATCGAACCCGGGCCGCCTTGGTGAGAGCCAAGCGGTCTAATCACTGAGCCACAGCGCGGCCCCTTGAGTGCTCTGGGGTACCAATTTCACCGCATGCACATCTGTCAGTTTGAATTTGGCCAAATCTAAATAAGTATTCTGAATAGGCCCATGTCAAGTTACGTAGTGTATTAAGCCCTGGGACGGCTGTATATATTTTAGTTGCAATCTTTCACGAATATCTGGAAAGATAGAATAAGTCCTCCTACCAGTTAAACTTACGTCCCAGGTATCCTGCCAAATTGCTAATAATTTATCATTTAGATCTAATTCATCTTCTATATTACAACCTAAAATATTGGAAGCTTTGACAAGGTTTTCCCAACATAGCCAGTAACTTGCAGCTCTTTTCCTAATTTCTAAGTCTAAAGGTAAAATTCCTAGAATGATTAATAGTGTCATTAGGAGTAGTGGAACTTTCGAAGTCTGCCGCCGTCAATTCGACATGGTGGCCAAACACAACAAATGGTCACCAGAGGAAGAGGCCGCACAGTTCCAGCCTCCAGGGACGGGCCGCAGAAGTCCTGAACGCGGTCCAGACAACAGCGGCGCCCAAGGACATCTGGGAGGCCCTGGAGAACCGTTTTGGAATCCGCAGCGTACTGCAGCCAGCAAAAGGCAAGGTCACAGCAGCCAGGGGAGACCCTGCAGGAGTTCACTCTGGCAATCGAGTAGCTGGCCAGTAAAGCCTTAGTTGACCTCCCACCAGAGTTCGTATCCCGAGAGGTTGCCTACACCTTTGTCGACGGGGTACAAGTCAGCGCCTAATGCTCGGCGATTACAAAACCATCCACGAGGCGCTAACGGTAGCATTGAGGATGGAGGCGGCCAAGATGACAGCTACCCCAACTTCCAGAATAAGGAGCATCCACCATAATGGAGACCGAAGACCAGTAGAGCTGCGCCGGCGATGACTTAGTGGCGTGTGCTGCGGGTCCGGCCAGCCGGGACACCTGGAGAGAGACAACCGACACCAGGAAGAACAGCCGGAAAACGAGTAAGGGCCGTCGTGGCGAGGGGCACGTCGGTGACATCACTTCCATCCCCTCGAGTGACACTGCGCGCCGTTAGCCGACAATTGGGTGACAGCCTCATCGCGGACGGTTGGGTGAGAGGGAAGCCGTGGGACGGAGTGCCGTGCGTCAATGGGTGTTCGTCACGGCGGTGGCTGAGGAGGTGATACTGGGACTGGATGCCCTCAGGAGCAACGAGGCGACGGTCGACGTCGGCAGGAAGGTCCTGCGGCTCAATGGAGAAGAGGTCATACTCCGGCAACCCAAACAGCACCATGGAATCTGCAGGGTCGTCTTGAAGGAAGACGTGGCAGTCCCCGCGAGAAGCGAGGTGGTGGTGACGGCACGACTGGAAGGCCAGCGAACCAGGAACATGATCCTGGACCAGAAGACGCCTGTGCACGGACTATGTGTAGCCAGGACATTGCTGCCGTGTCGAGAGGAGGTGCCAGTGAGGCTGCTCAACCTGGCAGACACCGATCACGTCGTCCAGGCCGGAACGGAGCTGGGGAAGTGCGAGCCCGTGGTCAGCGTAACCGCAATCGACAAGACACAGGAGCCGGTGCTGATACAACACCTGGGGCGCCGGATGGAAGGCTTACTGGAGAAGGTGGCCGACCACCTGACCGCAGAACAGCTGGAGAAAGTTCGACAACTGCTGAGGCGATACCAGCGCGTCTTCACCCAAGGTAACAGTGACTACGGATAAAGTACTTCACCGCATCTGCACCGGAGAATCCCAGCCTATTCGGCAACCAACTAGATGCGTTCCGCTGGCAAAACAAGCAGCGGTACCAGATATGCTAGAGGACATGAGATCCAGAGGAGTAATCGAAGAGTCTGAGAGCCCTTAGTGTTCCTATGTAGTTCTGGTGACAAAGAAGAACGGCGAGGGTGGACTACAGGAAGTTGAACACTGACACCCGGAAGGACTGCTTCCCCTTACCCCGGATTGACGACACCCTGAACGCCTTAGCTGGTGCAAAGTGGTTCTCGACCCTGGATCTGAACTTGGGTTACTGGCAGGTAGCTCTAGACCCGAGAGACAAGGAGATGACCGCATTCTCGACAGACAAGGGCTTGGGCAGTTCACAGTAATGCCCTCTAGCCTCTGCAACGCGCCAGCTACCTTCCAGCGCCTCATGGAATCAGTAATGAGAGGGCTGACTTATGACGCCTGCCTGCTAAACCTGGACATCATCGTCGGCAACACTTTTAAGACCATCTCGACAACCTGAGTAAGGTGCTACAGAGACTGCAGGCGACCAACCTGAAGCTGAACGTGAAGTTCCAGTTCTTCAGCAAGGAAGTCAACTACTTGGGCCACATAGTCTCACCAACCGGAGTGGCCACAGGCCCGGAGAAGGCTTGGGCTGTGAGAGATTGGCCTCGCCCGAAGGATAAGCGAGAGTTGCGCAGTTTCCTGGGGCTGTGCAGTTATTACCGCCACTTCATAAAGGGGTTCTCCAACATCGCCAAGCCCCTCGCCAGCCTGACAGAGGAACACCGAACGTATGTGGACGAATGACGCCGAAGACGCTTTCTAGCGGCTGAATAAGACACTGTGTAGTGCTCCTATTCTGGGATTTCCACAACCAGGCGGCACCTTCATTGTGGACAGCAACGCCAGCGACCATTACATTGGGGGCGTCCTATCCCAAATCCCGAACGGCCACGAGCGGGTAAATAGCCTACTATAGCAAGACGACATCCAGCGAGTGATAGCAGCTAGTGACGGCATCGGGGGACACCATGCCCTGCTGCAGTCGACCATGGGACGGAGTGCTCTGCGTCTGTGGGTGTTCGTCGCGGAGGTGGCTGAGGAGGAAGTACTGGGACTGGATGCCCCCGGGGGCTATGAGGCGACGGTCAACGTCGGCAGGAAGGTATTGCGGCTCAAAGGAGAAGAGGTGATACTGCGGCAACCCAAACAACGTCTTGGAATATGCAGCGTCATCCTGAGAAAAGATGTGGTTGTCCCCGCGATAAGCAAGATGGTGACGGCGCGACTGTAAGGACAAAGAATATGATGCTGGACCAGTAGAAGCCTGTGCACGGGCTCTGTGTAGCCAGGACATTGTTGCCGTGCCGAGAGGTGTCGGTGAGGCTGCTCAATCCAACAGACACCGATCACAACGTCCAGGCCAGGAGTTGGAAGACATTCGAAGACCATCTCAAAAACCAGAGCAAGGTGCTGCAGAGACTGCAGGCGAGCTACCTGAAGCTGAACGCGAAGTGTCAGCTCTTCGACAAGGAAGTCAACTACTTGAGCCACATAGTCTCAACAATCGAAGTGGCCACAGACCCGGAGAAGACACAGGCCGTGAGAAATTAGCCTCGGCCGAAGGACAAGAGATAATTGCGCAGTTCCGCAGGGTTATGTAGTTATTACAGACGTTTCTTAAATGGCTTCTCCAACATCACCAAGCCCCTCACCCGCCTGACAGAACACCAAACTTATGCGTGGACGAAAGATGCCGAAGACGCTTTCCAGCAGCTGAAGAGGACACTGTGGGGCTCCTGATTCCCACAACCAGGCGGTGCCTGCATTATAAACACTGACGCCAGCGACCATTCCATTGGAAACGTCCTATCCCAAATTCAGGACGGCTACGACCAAGTGATAGCCTACTACAGCAAGACGCTGTCCAAGGCAGAGAAGAACTGCTGCGTCACCCGGCGAGAGCTACTGGCGGTAGTAAAGACCTTTGAGCACTACTTCAAGTACCTGTACGGTCTGCCATTCCACCTGAGGACTGACCATTCCGCCCTAACCTGGCTATTGAGCTTTAAGAACCTGGAAGGCCAGACAGCCCGTTGGGTAGAGGCCGCAGGAGTACGACTTCACCTCTGAACATCGTAGAGGGAAGAGCCACGGTAACGCAGATGCCATGTCCTGAAGACCCTGTCCAGAAGAGTTCGGCCAATGCATGAGAGTGGAAGAGGAGCGAGCAGCTGCTGTCAGAGTGGTCACGGCAGTACCTGCGGACGGCTCGGATAGCGCAGGCCTGAGGAGGAAGCAGCAGGCGGACGCAGACTTGGGACCACTCTTGAGAGAAGTGGAGGCAGGGACAAGACCGACCTGGGAGGACATCGCACCGAGGAGCGCTGTATAGAAGTTGTAGTGGGCCCAATGGGATTCATTGAAGATCAAAGAGGGTGCGCTTTTCCAGGTATGGGAATCACCCGATGAGAAAACGCAGAGAGAACAGCTGGTACTTTCCTGGTGTAAGGTCCCGGAAGTATTGGAGGAAGTACACGCCAGTACTTCAGGAGGACACCTGGGAGCAAACCGAACGATGCTGAGAAATGCTGCCGTCAATGTCACGTGTGTGCGGCGACTTGCAGCCCCCCAGACTAGAAGCTGGGGTCGCATGCAGCAGTACAACGTCGAAGCGCCTTTCGAACGCATCTCTGTCGACATAACTGGACCATTCACAATGTCCGACGGAGGCAATAAGTACCTGATGGTGGTCTTGGACTAGTTCACCAAATGGCCGGAGATGTATGCCATCCCGAACCAGGAGGCGAAGACAATCACCAACTGCTTCGTGGAGCAAGTGTTCTGCCATTTTGCAGTGCCGTTAGAGCTCCAGAGCGACCAGGGTACCAATTTTGAGTCTAACCTGATGGAGGCACTGGAAAGACTTGGGGTGAACAAGATCCGCACAACACTTCTACATTCACAATCGGACGTACAGGTACATCAAGACCTTAGAAGAACATCTGAAGTAGGTCGTGGCCAGCCATCAGCTATACTAGGACGTCAAGGTTCCGGTGTTCCTGTTGGCCAACCACTCGTCAAGACACGACGCCACTGGGATGACGGCCACTAGCTTAATGTTTGGCCGAGAGTTACATCTCCCTTGTGATCTGACTTTTGGGAGCCCCTGGAAGCAAAACAGCCAGCAACCGAGTATGTGGAGAACCTGGTGGACCATCTCCGCAACATGCATGAGATGGCTCGTCCAAATATCCAGATGGCGAGCGACCGCATGAAGACCCCATACAACGGGTCAACGCGATACAACCCGATACAAGCCAACAGCCAAGGTTTCCATCAAGGTGATGATGATTTGTGTTTAAGGGCGCTCAACTTCAATGTCATCAGCGCCCGTTAAAAACAATTGTGGCAGAAGACAGGTATAAACTTACATACTAAGTAAAAATATATCTATTAAAATAAACATTTAAAAGAAAAGACAAAAGCAAAACAATACAACACTTATAAAGTAACTTAGGACAATGGATAAAATACAAATATTGCTCTAGAGTATACCATGTGAATATAAAACAAAGATATATATCTATAACAGTGGCAGAAGCCAGTGATAGACTATGAAAAAAAAAAAAAATATATATATATATATATATATATATATACTTTTTCCACCGCAGAGTTTGTCTGCCAGGATCTCCGTCAAGCTGACAAACAGCTGCAGACTCCCGCTGGTCTGCAGGTGAATTCACTCTAGCAGCACTTGAAGGATCGAGAGAGCCTGACTACACAACACGCAAATTGGAGCAGGGACCTTTAACAGGTGTCTGAGAAGTAGCAGTGCCCAGTACGCAACCGAACCAAATTTACTTCCTCCCGACGAGATAAGCGACAGGTCAGCCAGTTATCCGGAAGCTCTTTCACCCTTCTGAGCTTGTTATGACGCAGAGCAGACCAATCATCACGCCAGTGCGACAGTGCCACTCTACGCACAAGCCCAAAGTCTTCCGCGGTGACAGAAGGGATGTTGACACTCGGTTCTATGCTTGCCACCTTTGCTGCCGAATCCGCCGTTTCATTCCCATGCAAGCCTACGTGACCAGGAATCCATGCGCACACCACGCTAACGCCAGAGGCGTGTTAAGCGTGGAGGGCGTCCTGTATGCGCTACACAATAGGGTGTTGGTTGTACAGTTCACGAAGGCTCTGAAGTGCGCTTAGGAAATCACTTAGGATAAGACAATCACCCAACTTTCTTTGGCGAACATGTATAATGGCGCGTTATATTGCATAGAGCTCTGCACTATAAATGGAGGTACTGCCGTGGAAACCGAATGTATATGGTTCGGCTCCATGGACATAAACATCCAGCTGCCCTTCCTGGTGTGGGCAGTCTCTCTGCAGGTGCCCGGGCTGTCCACACCCCCAACACAGGCCACTAGGTGTTCGTCGGCGTCCCTCAGCTGGTCTTCTGTCTCCGGCGTAGCGGACACTCCTCGTTCTCGACGTCGGAATAGATGTTACCTTGGCCGCCTCCATCCTTAATGCCGCTGTCAGCGCCTCGTGGATGGTTTTATAATCGCCGAGCATTAGGCGCTGACAAATGTCCGTGTTCCGTACCCCGTCGACAAAGTTGTAGGCGGCTTCCCGGGCAGGTCAACCAAGGCCTTGCTAGCCAGCTGCTCAATCGCTATGGCGAACTCCTGCAGCGTCTCCCCCGGCTGCTGTGACCTTGCCTTTAGTTGGCTGCGGTATGCTGCAGCTAAGCGGTGGTGTCCGAGTAGTGGTATTACAGTTTTGGGGGCGCACAACTGCTTTGGTTATTAGCGCCCTAACAACGCTAAAAGGTTAACAGGAAAATGACAGGCATGAAGCCTGCAGGTCAAATGGGTAAAAGATTAAAGAAACAATGCCAGTAGCGGTAAAACAATAAGAGCCAGTTTGACTGAAGGGCCGAAGAGCAGAAAAGGTGGAAACAGAATTGTTATATACGACGACCCAAACCACTTAGGTGAATAAAGCTTAAAACTTGCTCTACAGCTCTTGATGTGTCTGCTAGCATCTCTGCCATAGTTGTTGGCAGACCTAAAGACACACGTAAGGGAGCTAAAGACTGGCACTATTTTAAAATATGTCGCACCGTTAGTGGCTCACCGCAGCGAGGGCAAACTGGTGCAGGATCTGAACACAAGAGATGGCTATGACTAAACCGGCAGTGCCCGATACGTAGTCTGGCTAAAATTACTTCTTCGCGCCGACAACCACGGGAGGAAGTGTGCCAGGAAACAGGGAGGGGTTTCACCTCCCGAAGTTTGTTCCGCTTGACAGCGCTCCATGAATTTTTCCAGGGAGAAGCGTGAAGTCCCCGTAAAACAGCGCTAAAATCAACAGAGGGTACCTGAGAGCTAGAACACCTGGCACATGAAAGGGCAGCTTTCGCGGCGATATCAGCGTCCTCGTTACCTGGCAGGCCTACATGTCCAGGGACCCACACGAAAGACACGCTGATGCGATCGTCAGCGAGCAAGTGAAGGCGATGCTGGACACGCTGCACTAGAGGGTGGTAGGCGTACAGCGACCTGAGGCTTTGGAGGGCGCTTAAAGAATCTGAGCAAATCACCCAGCGCTGTGAACCTTGCCTATGAATATATAAAATAGCTTGATAAATAGCAAACAGCTCGGCGGTAAAAATCGAGCACTGCGGTAAGAGGCGAAATTTAAAACTCTGGTCACGGTGAATAAATGCACATCCGACTCCTTGGTCGTCTTTCGAGCCATCTGTGTATATAAAATTACAGTGGCCATAATGTGCCTTAAGTTCGAAAAACGACGTACGAATGTTCGAAGGAGGGGCGGTGGATTTCTCAGATCAACGGGGATTTCCGAGCGGAGCCAGGGGGGGAAAACGGCACTCTCCCCTGTGGAACACAGATGGCAAGGTGATGTCTAAGAGTCGCAAAAGTAAGCGAAACCGAACGCCAGGAGGGAGCAACGCTAGGGGGCGCGTCGAGTACTGGCGATCCAAAGAGTCGTTAAAAAAACGGTTTAAAAGAGGGATGTCCCGGCATACTTAAGAGTTTGCAGGCGTAAATGCACAAAAGAACATCGCACCGATATGAAAGCGGTGGTTCGGCGGCTTCCGCACACAGACTCACTGATGGGCTAGTGGGAAAGGCACCAGTACCTAACCTGATTCCACAGTGATGGATTGGATATAGGCGACTTAAAATCGACGGACGAGCCGAGGAGTACACGAGGCAACCGAAATCGAGTTTGGATCGGACTAGGCAACGGTAGAGTCGTAAAAGTATACTGTCCGATTTGCGCCCCAGGATGTGCCACTTAAAACGCGTATAAGATTGAGAGAACGGTCACACCTTGTTCTTAAATACGTAATATGAGACGACCAGCTCAGCTTTCTGTCAAAGATCAATCCTAAAAATTTTGCCTCGTCTGCGAATGGAAGGACAGCTGGGCCGAGGTGTAGAGGAGGGGATAGAAATGCCTTCCGGCGCCAGAAGTTAACGCAGACGGTCTTCTCGGCGGAAAACCTAAAGCCGTTTTGGACACTCCAAGTGTAGAGTCGATCTAGACAACCTTGGAGGCGGCGTTCGAGCAGACACGTCCGCCGAGAGCTGCAATAGATGGCAAAGTCGTCGACAAACAAAGAGGAGAAAATACCCGGTGGAACACACGCTACAATAGGATTGATCGCAATGGCAAACAGTGTGACGCTGAGCACCGAGCCCTGCGGTACTCCGTTCTCTTGGATAAAAATACGGGATAAAACTGAACCCACGCGCACGCGAAAGACTCTATCCCTCATGAACCCTCGAATAAAAAGGGGTAGACGGCCACGGATACCCCAATTATGTAGTGTACGCATAATGCCGTACCTCCAACATGTGTCGTACGCCTTGGCCAGATCAAAAAAGACGGCAACCGTTTGATTCCTGCGCAAAAAAATTGTCCATAATGTGTGTGGATAGGGATACAAGGTGATCGGTTGTGGAACGGAAGCGTCTGGAGCCACATTGGACGTTGGACAACAGATGTTGGGATTCCAGCCACCATGTTAACCGCCCGTGTATCATGCGCTCCATCACCTTGCAGATGAGGCTGGTGAGGGACATAGGGCGATAGCTGGAAGGTAGATGGGGGTCCTTACCAGGCTTTAAAATCGGGACGATGGTGGCCTCGCGCCAGGCGGATGGAAATGTGGCGGTACACCAAATGCGGTTGTATACACTTAGAAGAAACCTTTTTCCAAGGGAGGTAAGATGTTGCAACATAAGGTGTATACCATCTGGATCAGGTGCAGAGGGTCGGGAGGAGGCTAGGGCCCTCTCTATTTCGGCCTCGGTGAAATCCGTGTTGTAATATTCGGTATTGGAGGAGGGAAAAGAGAGCTCATGGGATTTCACGCGGTCTTTCTTGGATAGGAATGCTGCAGGATAGTGGTAGGAGCTGGAAACATCAGCGAAAGCAGTACCCAAGGCGTCAGCAACGGCTCCGGGTATAACGATGGTGTCATTAATTAGTCGAAGGCCAGGAATCGTGAGCCTGGAAGCTTTGCCAGCAACGCGGCGAAGCCGGTCCCATACAAGAGAAGACGGTGTGGAGGGATTAAACGACTCGACAAAGCGGTTCCAGGAGGCCCGTTTACTGTTTGTAATAATGCGCCGAGCTCTGGCACGAAGTTGTTTGTACGTGACCAGATTGTCAAGAGTAGGGTGGAGCCGAAATACCTTAAGTGCCTTCCTCCGTGCTTGGATCGCCGCCCTGCATTCATCAGTCCACCAAGGGACTGGCAAGCGTTTCGGGTGGGAGAAGGACCGAGGGATGGCTTGTTCGGCCGCGGATGTAATGACGGAGGTTAGGTGATCCACCATCTCGTCAACATCGCTGAAGAGGCGGTTCGCGAAGACAGACAGCCAGAGTAAAGGGGCCACTGCGCTCTGTGGAATTGCCAGTGGGGTACACGCGACGATGGAGCAGTGTGTGAAAGCAAGCGTATGACACACGGAAAATGATCGATGCCAAAGCTGTCAGAGAAGACGTTCCACTGTAAGCGGGGTGTAAGCTGATGGGAGCAAACTGCTAAGTCGAGGTGAGAAAAATTGCCACTGGAGTCGGACAGAAAGGTAGGTTCGCCGGTGTTTAGAACAGAGAGATTATACTGAGCAAAAAAGTCAAAGAGGTCGTAACCCCTTGCACAAGCCCGTGGTGATCCCCATGGAGGGTGGTGGGCATTGAAGTCTCCCAACAGAACATAAGGCGTCGGGAGCTGCGCCACTAAAGCTGCAAGATCGGCAATAGGGAGAGGAGATGAAGGTGGAAAATAAACAGTACAAAGTGTAAAGGAAAAACCAGGGAAACGTAACCTCACTGCAACAGCTTGCAGGTGGGTGCTAAGCCTATGAGTTTGATAATAAACGTCACTGATAAGTAACATACCCCCATGGGCAGGAGAACCAGGAATCGGTGGGAAATCAAAGCGCACCGATGTGTAGCCAGGAAAGGTGAAAGCATCCTGGCTGTGAAGCTTTGTCTCCTGCAGACACCAAATACTGGGTGACAGCGAAGATGTGAGCATTTGTAAATCAGTTCTGCGTGTACGAATGCCACGGGTTTTCCACTGAATAACAGACATTGGGAGGCGAATAAAAAATAGATGGTCAAGCTTTTTCACTTGGCCAGAGGTTGACGCTTTAATTTACCCTTATTCGTGCGCGTGGGACTGGGACTCTTAGGAGTCATGGGATCCTCCACCATAGGCTCGGTTGGAGGGAGAGGGACGGATTCACCGGAAACCGAACACAGGAGTTCAAAGCGGTTACCGGTGGCCGTGGGGATCGCAGAACTGCGCGAAGCCCGGCTACGGCCTCTGCTATCTTGGGACCGTAATCTCCGAGGTGGTGAGGGAGATGAGGGTTTCGATTCGAGCGGTTTACAAGCAGAAGCTGGAGGGTCTTTTAAGAAGTCGGAACGTTTGGGCTGGGTCTTGAATTGTCGAGGTTGACTACTAACAACCATTTTCTTCGTACTGCGCGACCCAGAAGGGCGTCCATTCCTTTTGGCCGGAGCGGCAAGAGAGGAATCCGGGCCCGTTTGAGTACCGAAATCCCGCTTAGATACTGGGGTGGAAACCACCGAACTGAACGTACCAAATTTTAAGAGAGAAGGCTGCCGAGCAAGGTGGCGTTTGCGGGCCTCTGTGAAAGAAATACGTTCTTTCACCCGCAGCTCTTGGATGGCCTTCTCGTCTAGAAAACGTGGGCAGTCGCCTGAATTAGCTGCATGAGGTCCTCGACAATTTACGCAGCAGGGTGGAGTCGGACAAACACCCTCATGGGCCTCGTCGCCACAACTGGCGCAAATAGGCGTGGTTGCTTTGCAGGTTAACTTCGTGTGACTGTATCGTTGACACTTGAAGCAACGCATAGGCCGCGGAATATAGGGTCGAACATTAATCACTTCATATCCAGCCTTAATTTTATATGGCAGATCTAGACGGTCAAATGTGAGAAAAAGCGTGCGAGTCGGTACCGGAACACCGTCACGCATGGTGTTAACGCGGTACACAGAGATTACGCCTTGGTCTGATAAGTAACCCTGGATTTCCGCTTCTGGCATGTCGTCCAGTAGGGAGGAAGTAATGACGCCCTTGCTTGAGTTGAGGCTTCTGTGTTTTTCGACGCGGATGGGATATCCGTGGAGTAATTTGGCCTTTAATAATCGATCGAACTGTATGGCAGTATGCGTCTCAACCAACAAAGAACCAGTTCTGAGACGAGTGCAGGATTTCACCGGGCCAGCGATTTTGTCAAGTCCCGTTTGTTTAGCGAGGGGATTCACTGTTAAAAAGGTCTGAGTCTCTTCCAGTCGACTTATTACTAGGTACCGAGCGCTTGAAGCTACGGGTGCCTCTGTTTCATCATTCACTTGTCGTTTTCGTTTCGGTGTAAGGTTTGCCATAAAAAGTATGGTGTTGCTTTCATCCCCCAATGCTCCCCACCCACCACGGAGCCCAACAAGGGTTCATTCCAGTGGGATGACAGGGCTACATAGGGGATATAGCGGGCGCGCCGTCCCACTCACCCTGGAGTTCAGTGTCACACCTTGTCCTGGCCGGTTGATTAGGGGTGGGTTAGTCCCTAACCTCCCGTTTAGGTGAAGCAGTAGCCAAAGTGGTATATTGGTAATGCGCACCCTTCCCGAATTCAGAAAAGCACTGTTACGAGCTCAAATACACATCCCTCAACCACCAGGACAAACCTTTCCACCGACACGGGTCTCCACGCACGGCCTACACGTGGGTGGGCCTGTTGGTGGTTCCCGAAGCGATTCTCCAGGGCCTCCCAGATGTCCTTGGGCGCCGCCGTTGTCTGCACCGCTTTTACGACTTCCGCGGCCCGTCCCTGGAGGCTGGCTATTAACTGTGTGGCCTCCTCCTCCGGTGACCATCTGTTGTGCTTGGCCACTGTGTCGAACTGGCGGCGGAAGACCTCAAATGTTGACGCGCCGTCATATTTCGGGGGTTTGACGCGCGTCGATGTTGTGTCGCGTCCCGGTGCGTCGGCCTTCAAATCCTTTAGTCTCTTGCCGACGACGTCCTCCACCATGGCGTTCAGGGACTTGACGCTGCTGTCGGTCTTTCCCTCCAGGTTGTTTACACGGTTCGCGAGGTCTTTGACGTCTTCAACCATGGCGTTCAGGGACTTGGCGTTATTGTCGGCCTTTTCCTCTAGGTCATTTAAGCGGTTCGCCAGGTCCTCGACAAGCTCGTCCACTTGGCCCATCCGCTTGCCCAGCTCCGTCACGTTATCCCTCAAGCCGACCAACTGTTATTCAAATTTGGCGGCGAGAGCCTCTTTCGCCACCTTCATTTCCGTGGTCAGTTCGGCCATTTTGCGGTCATTGTCGTGGCCAAGTTGTTGTTTGCCGTTTCCGTCTTCGCTGTTAATTCGGCGTTCATTTCTTCCATCTTCTCGGTGATGTTGTCGTTTGCCGTCTTCATTTCTGTCAGTTCCGCCTTCATTTCCATCATCTTCTCCAAAATCTTTTCCAATGCCGCGTCCATGGCTGTAGTGTTCGGTGCTGTTGTCATCCCACTTCTGACACCAGTGTGACTTTGTGGGTTCGTGAAATTAAAAGTACAATTGCACCACTCAAAAATGTTCTTTATTTCCACCGGCTTACAGTTAAACACTTGCCAATTACACAGAATTACGTAATACACACAATTACGATTCACCAGTTCGTCCGCTATAATTCCACTTTGCTCTCGCAATTACGTACAATCCTCCGATGCACTCACACAGCCTTCTCGTCCGTACACTAGCACTGCACTCTTACGCCAAGAACTGACTGACTTTCCTACAGCCCGACGTGTTGCTTATATAGGGTCAACTGGCCGATCGAGAAGGATCTGGATAGATGAAATATCTCGTAAGTTCGAGAAATCAAGGGCAGTGGAAAGAGACGGCACGGTAATGTTTTTTTTCCAGCCACCCCTCGTTACCGCTATAAGACAAACGAGGGGGCGTGTCCGAACGCCTCCGTCTCCTGCTGCTGCCACCAGCCGGTTCTATAGGGTGTTCCAACGTTCGGGTGACAATATATTAAATAATTTCAGTAGTACCTTTCTTCCCTTTAGTCCTAGGTGTTTCAGGAATTTAGCATGTATTTTATCTGGTCCAGGAAATTTTATCTTTCAACTCATGGATGGCATGATTTAGTTCCCTTATGGTGAATTCTTTGCTGAATATATCATTTGTTTGTTCTGGGCACTTTTTAAATTTTTTGAGATCTCTTTTAATCTGTCTTCGTTTTCTTTTTGCTTCAGAGGAAAGTTTATGCTGAGAGCTGTAATACAGAAAATGTTTAGCTACTAAAGTCACAGCCAAGAGTCCTCTGAAGTGTGTGCCAACAGTTAGGAACTACATAGGTGTATGAACTTTTGCCATATGTGTAGAAAATAATTGGTGTCAAAGTGTAAAATTACCTTTCAAATAATTCAAAGTATAAAAATGGAAACAGCTGATGATGGGAGCAACAACTCTTGAAACATGCTCTGTGAAAACAGTATGAGTGAAGCAATGTGTCAATATCCTCTTGATACACTTTTATTTTACCTTTCAAATGCTGTATAAATAGTCTAAGGATAATTATTTACTGAAGCCAAAATTATAAATTTTTAAGTTACCACTAAACAAAGACTTAAACGGGAAGCCTATAGCAACCATTGCCAAACTTCTACCCACAAGTCCCTTAACAAAATTGTGGACTGCGCAAACCCTTGAAAATCAAACTGCACAATCCGTGAGTTTTAAAAGCTTGTACTTAATGGTAGACATGCAAATAATTCCATTCCAAGCAGTTTAATGACCCTAAATACAAAAAGGACAAGTCTAAAGGCAATATTAAATATTTTCCACTTCTCTCTTAAACTACAAGTTTTCATTACACAGTTAAGCTACTTGTCTCTTGTGCCTGCTTTGCATTGCAACAAACAATGAAATTAGGAACCACAAGTTAAATACACACATAAATCACTTCTGTTTGTTCCTGTATTGTAAACAGTTACATGTGCAGAAAATGCTTTTTCACACAAATAGTATATGAATGAAAAAGGGCGGTCTCAGTGACTTAGTTCTCCTGACCAATGGTTTTTAAGTTTGCTTATAATTATTAGCCCAATGTCAGTAGATTTACTGAGAACAACATTCGGTCACATCAGCAGTGATGATATGATCTGGCAATTGACAGTGTTCTTAACAAACAAAATACGTATTTACTTATATTAAAAGCAGAAGCATTATTAACAGTGAAGTATTCTTCATTTTTGAGTTTGATTTATGAGTCACTATGTTTACACTCAAACTTCACTTACTTGTTGTATAATTGAAACGTTTTCAAGATCATTCAATCTCATCCTCAGCTGTTTGGTGACTAACTGAACATTCCTCTTCTTCCACTACTACGGAGCTCCAATCACTCTGCCATCTGGTGTTAGGGGCACTAAGTTTTAATACTTCATTTAATGTCGGAATTTCAAAATTTATAACTTTATCACGGTTTTTGGTTATGAATGCTTTTTCCCAAATATCCAATTCTATGGGTGTACTTAAAGATTTTAACAGTTTAATGTTGTGGCCAATGTTGTGGTTTTCTGTCCAAAAATGGTGTGAAACTGCAGAGTTTTCTGTTTGTTTCAACTTAATGTTCCTCTGGTGTTCTTTTTGCCTGGTTAACAAGTTTCTCTTAGTTTTTCCTATGTAGCTTTTTTCACAGGTTTCACAATTTATCTGATAAATTCCTGATTTCAAATTGTTGGGGATTGAATTTTTTAGTGGTTTATTTAGCAGGTTCCTCAGACTGAATTTGTTTTGGGGTGCTAGTTTTAAGTTTAGTTTTTTGAAGATTCATTCAAATTTTTTAAAAGCCCATGGATGGTAGGTGAATTTTCTATATTGCCAATTTGTGTTTTTAAGTGGTGTGAGAGTGGTATTTTTTGATATTATCTTCAGTTTTTCCTTTCTATTCATCATGTTCCTTATGATGGCTGGGTTGAATCCATTTAATACCGCTATCTCTTTTATGTGTTGTTCTTTCAAAGATTCCTCCTTACTCAGTGGGATGTTGTAAAGGCTGCTAGTTGATGTGAAACTGGGTTGTATTCATTTTTCTTTATGTAATTACCAATGCGTGTGGGCTTCCTGTATATTCCAAAATCTACACTATGATGATTTCTAGTTATCTTGAGGTCCAAAAAGGGTAGGGTGTTGTCTCTTTCTACTTCCATTGTAAACTGGATGTGATTATCTTGCAGGTTTAGTAATTTTAGAGAATCTTCTCTAAGTTTTTCCGGAATGATAGCAAAAACATCAACATATCTCCACCAAAATTTGTAAATCTGTGGGAAGGCCTTTACTATGTGTGTTTCAAAATAGCTCATGTATAGGTCTGCTAAAATAGGCGAAAGTGGGCTCCCCATAGCTATTCCTTTTGATTGTCTGTAGAATTTTTGGTTCAACATGAAGTAATTATTCCTTATGCATAAATCTGTAAGATTGATAATGTTATCTATTTCTGTGGGGTCTGTTGTAGTCTGGGTTAGCCATTTTTTAAGGAGTGTAGGTATTTTTTCTACTGGAATGCTTGTAAAAAGTGCTTTAATGTCAAAAGAAACTAGTATGTGATTTTCCGGAATGTTGTACTTCTGTAGGTGGTTTATCAATTCTAAGGAGTTCTTTATCCCCAAGCTTTGAAATTTGTCATATGATTTTAATTTTCTTACTAACCACTTTGCAATGTGGTACATAGGTGAATTGATGCCGCTGATGATGGGTCTCATGCTATTGTCTTGTTTGTGGATTTTTGGCAGACAGTACAACCTTGGTAATGTGGGGTTGGAAGATTTTAAGTTGTATTTTTCAGATGCACTTAATGATTTTGTAATTGATAAAGCTTTATTGACAGAAGTGATACTTGGGGTTAATGGAGTTTTTGGAATTATTGCATATTCTGGACTGTCTAACATAAGGTTTACTCTCTGAATATAGTCTTCTGTCTCCATAATTACTAGAGAATTAACTTTGTCAGCTTTTAGGTATACCACTGGCTTCCTATTTAAATTTCTTATTGTTTTGTTGTAAGTTTTATTGTATATTGGGGATATACTGCTTTATTATATCCAGACATTACATTTGGGCTTTGGTTAAGTTTTCATTTTTTAGGTTTTCTGAGGCTATTTTTATGTCGGCGATAAAATCGTCTATATTATTTGAGACGTTAACACACGTATTGAAACCTTTCTGGAGTAATCTAATTTCTTCGGTTGTAAACTTTTGTTGTGATAGGTTTATTATGTTGACTTGTTCTTTAAAATTCCGGTGTTTTGGTTGATGAGGGTGCTACAGTTGCCGTTCTTTTAACAGTTTGAATTTCTTCTTAAGTCTTTCGTTTTTCTTAGTCATTAAAATGTTTCATTTTTCGTGAACCTGCATTTCGAAATTTTGCCAGATGTGTATTCCTAATTAGATTACTCCAGAAAGGTTTCAATATGTGTGTTAACGTCTCAAATAATAAAGACGATTTTATCGCCGACATAGAAATAGCCACACACACTTTTCCATTTACACTTAAAATGGATTTCTAAATTCTGGTCTCTTCCAAGTGACTGCAATTCCAATGGATATTACTGGACACAGCAGGGAAACAGTCTTGGCCAGTTTTTCCAAATTATTTCAGATGTTCCTTCCTTTTCCTCACATTTTGTCCAAATATGTGAGTCACCTGTCTATATTTATTTTTGAATTTATGCAACATGCTAAGCAACATATGTCACTTATTCCTTTCTTGAATGCCTTCTAATGGAAGATTTGCAGAACAATTTAAAATGACAGATCTACACAGTGGGACCAATTAGATTTAAATCTTCAGCCAACTGGTGTTCGTTGTACAGCCATGTCAAAAAATGCCATGTTTTAGGTTGATTGTTTTCACTTTTATCACAAATGATGGCAGTTTTTGGCTCATACAGTAATTGTAATACCAAATGCAGGTTTTTTTTCTTTTTCGGTTACATCTAACAAAATGAGCTCAAAACACTGTATGAAGCAGAAAAAAGCATGTAAAGATTTGCGGTGGGGTTTGAGGTCTGCAGTTACTTATTTGTATAGGAACCTGTGCGCGCAAGGTAGTGTTGGCTAAATGGGATTATACAAGTAATTTCACCACTCTGCCACTTCAAGTACAGTTCAAATCTTTCCCGTTCAACTCAAAAATTTTATTACCCTTTGTTTTACCTCTTAGGGCCAATAATTGGATATTATAATACAAATAACATTTTTCATAACATTATAGGTTTACAAAATACAACAATAGCCATGAGCCATGTTTTCCACTGGTAAAATATACTGGCAATTATAAATTTATAGTTCACTGTAGATATTTTATTATGGTTGGTATTGTTCTTGATTCACTCAACCAAGTTTCAAACATTTCACAAATGCAATGTGACATATAAGATTTATGCACGAAACAAAGACTATTATTATTAAATTTTAGATGAGTCGCATTTTTTACACACCTGCTTCACTTTCGAAAGTGAAGCAGATGTGTAAAAAATGCGACTCATCTAAAATTTAATAATTTTTCGCTTCACTGTGGTGTTCCAATACAGTTGAATCTCGATATATTGAAAAGACTATTATATTTAATGTTGACATGCTCTTAAAAAAAATGAAAGCCAACTACGTAACATGTTTTCCATCATCAGATACAGCACAGAATATAAGAGTCACAAAGTTAAGCATGATCCTTAATTAAAGACAAAGACAGCCTGTAGTTTCCCTTTAAAGGGCAAGGGCCTCTCCTACCTGCCAGTCGAGTGAGCTCAATGCAACTTATATGTTGAGCTAATCCCTGTAGATTCCTAAGTAAGTCTGTCTTTGGCTCACAAAAGAACGAATAGTAACAATAAATACATTAGTAACTGAAATACAGACAATAAAGACTAGGAGAAAGAAAAAAAATACAATGTGATGTCATTTCAAACCTAGCCGTTGCATCACGATATTCCAAGAGCTAACCCATTCGGCCAGCTATCTCTATTCCAAGTCACTCTTTAGGAAAGCATTCATTTAACAACTTGCTAGTATTATATGCATGAAGTGACGTTTATTTAAGCTTTTACAGCTTCTTTGTCCTCATTCAGGACCGTAAGTACTAATGGTGGGTGCATATAGTACCAAATAGAAGCACAGAGCTGCAGTAACGGCTTCTGTGCTAAAACGATCAATGCTTTCACAGACTGTACAGCGCAAGTTGCATAGATAAGAATAAATAGGGGCAGCTGACTCACCTGGTATATGACTTTGTTTTAGGAAATTTTAACAGGAGTCAAAGCACGCATTTTTGTATTTAAACACATGCTCCAAAAGTTAAATTTCTAAATGATTCTGTATGGTCTTGCACACTATAAACACTTGTACTTCACCCCTAAAGAGATAAAGTAAGAAAGTACCAAATAAACACCTGAAATGCCAATTCCCTTCTTGGCACTTACCCAGTATCAAAGCCAGGGTGACACTGCTTCCTCCTCAGGACTAGTCGTTCTGACCATGAGAGGAATCCCTAGTTTCGTTGATCCTCTTCACCTCATGGTGTGATTGTGACAATTGTCGAAACGTCAACAAGGCCCACTGGTCCAGGTAGGACAATACAGAAACACCAGATCACCTGGTTGGAAACACACCAGCACAATATGTTGCTGAGCCATCTCATGCACATCCTGGAGATGTTTCATGAAGCTCTGTATGTAGTAGCTAGCTGCCACCATGGAGCCCCGCTCCTATACTTGGGGCTCCACAAACATGACATTGGCGGCACATGACATCTCTCAGCATTAGCCCTAGATTCAAGCACAGCACCTCTATCAGAGCCTGTGGATTGTTGATTGGTTCTAAGATACTCTCCCTAGAAATTCTTGTGTACTTCTTCTAAGACTTCCAATCTCACTCCTAGGAAGAATCAGCTTCTCTCTCTGGGTCTTCCTATCAATTAACTAACGAATTCTGTACTACACTGCATACTTGATCTTCAATGCATAACACTGGGACCTGTAAGACAACTGTTTGCCACATCTGGTTTGACCATCACTGCTGCACCTGTGTCCAGCAGTAGCAGGGAACACTTCTCTTGCACCCATTCGTCCGCAATAAGCTATCGTTCAACCTATGCCCAAGGCGCGCAGCATCACTCAAGCAGTTGGCAATGAAGGCCCCGACGTACTCCTCGTCACTCTGGTACTCACTCCTTTTTCCACATGCATGCTCAGGAAGCTCTTGGTTGATGTCCCTGTTACCTTGGCCACCACCATTCTCAATTAGCCGTTAGCGCCATGCATCTGGTGCTCTCGTATCTCGGCATTGCGCACCCCATAGTGAAAAGAAGTAGGCAGCTTCCTGGGGCAGCTGACTGGTTGGGAGGTTCACTCGCCAACTGTTGAATTAGCAGGGCAAACACCTGCAGCCTCAACTTGAGCTGCCTACAATAGACTGCTGCCAGATGGTTTACCAAGAGTCTCCCAGATGACTGCAGATACTGTCACATCAGAAACATGTTCAGAATCTCTGCTACCCGTCCCCTGAGGCTGGCTAAAAGCTGCCGGCCTCCTCTTATGCACACCATCGTTTATGGGAGGCGACATCGGCGAACTCTCGGTGGAAGACTTCAAAGCTGACGTCCCATCTCTTCTGTCATGGTGTTCAGTTCTTTAGCACTGCCGTCCACTCTTCCTTCCAGGACACCAACACCCTGCTGTTCGTCAATTTTGCTCCATAGATCCGTCATCTCATACACCTGTCTTCACCTCTTTCTTAACACCCAAATCTTCATTACCAGGTTCACTCTCATTATTTCATTCCTGACTTCTCCAGTCTAGAATTCACAGATCTCTTACCACTTTCTCATTTTCACGATCTCTTCATTTCCTATCCTCCAGAAATTACATTTTTCATTTAGGATTTCACTCTGTACTTCACTAAGTAGTTGCCGAAGAATCTGTTTCATCGCGACGTCTTATTGCACTCCTGACACCAGTATGGCAAAAAGAAGAAATTCATTGTGCTAAGCACACTTTATTTAATTGTTATACTTAATTTGCTTTTGCTCACACCCAGAGCAAACATGACTAGTCCGTACAGTACCATTAAACGTTTAAAACGCTGTAAATAGTATAACTCAATATTTTAATAACTCTAAATTATGTGTTGATGCAAAAAAAAGTGAATTAATATTCAATTTTAAAACCACTCATTTTGAGCCTCATATATACTTGGACAATAATATGATTATACATATCGATAATGTAGACGTTTTTGGTTTAACAGTTGACAGTAAACCAACATGGAATGAACATATTAATAAAATTGAAAAGAAATTATCATCCGCCCTTTTTGTTATACGTAATATATCAAAATTTGTATCAGCTGAAACTGCTAAGATAGTCTATTTCGCTTTCATTCATTCAATTATTACATATGGCATAGAGCTGAGGCGATCAACATCTAAAGCCAATCTCAAAAAAACTCTTTACATTACAAAAACGAGCCATCAGATACATAGCCAATCTGCCAATGTATAGTCCTTGTATGGAAGCACTCAAAACTCTTTCAATACTAACCCTTCCCAGTATCTTTATATTAAAATCCATATTGTATATACTGTGACTTTGTGGGTTCCTGAAATAAAAAGTCGAGGTTACAAACACAAAAAATTGCACTTTATTTTCCTAGCTATACACTGTTCACAATTACAATTTAATGTACACAATTAGTTGATTTTCCAATATCAATCCACATGTACGGTCGAAGCTACTTACACAACGCACGCCATAACAACACTACTCTCAACTGACTGTCGCTTCCGGTATCGATCAGCCCCGAAGTTTCTCGATTCTCCTTTTATGAAGGGGAAAAACATTCTCGAAGCTTCGTGCAACTTCGAGTGGCGGGAGGAGCGGTAAACGAAGACTGAGCTACCCCTCCTGTCTCCCCTCTCTCCACCGCCCATCATTTATTGATCGGCAACGCGAGTCTGCCGCCAGGATAACACTGCTCCCTCCTCAAGGCCGGTCGTCCCGAACAGCACCTTCGTAGCGTGCCAGGCGATCCATGTGTACCACCAACATCTTTCCTCGGGGCACCTGGATGCAGTAGACCACGTCGTTAATCCTCTTCACCACACGGTACGGTTCTTGCCATGGCTGCTGAAGCTTCGGGCAGCGTCCCTTGGTCCGGGTCGGGCGGTACAACCAGACCAGGTCACCTTGCTGGAACCCTTGGCTATTGGCTTGCCTGTCATATCAGGTTTTCATGCGGTCGCTCGCCTTCTGATTGTTCTGGCGAGCCATCTCGTGCATGTCGTGGAGGTAGTCCACCAGGTTCTCCACATACTCGGTCGCTGGCTGTTTCACCCCCGGAGGGCTACCAAAAGCCAGGTTACAGGGGAGGCATAACTCTCGGCCGAACATTAAGCTGACTGGCGTGATCCCCGTGGTGTCGTGTGTTGATGAGCGGTAGGCCAGCAAGAACAGTGGCACACCTTGACGTCCCAGTCTCGCTGATGGCTGGCCACGACCTTCCTCAAGTGCTCCTCTATGGTCTTGATGTACCTCTCGACCATGCCATCCGACTGGAGATGTAGAGGTGTTGTGCGGGTCTTGTTAACCCCAAGTCTCTCTAGTGCCTCCTTCATCAGGTTGGACTCAAAATTGGTGCCTTGATCACTGTGCAGCTCTAATGGCAACCCAAATCGGCAAAACACTTGCTCCACGAGGCAGTCTGTAATTGTCCTTGCCTCTTGGTTCGGGATGGCATACACCTCCGGCCACTTAGTGAAGTAATCCACGACCACCATCAGGTACTTGTTACCTCGGTCGGATATTGGGAACGGTCCAGCAATGTCAATGGCGATCCGTTCGAATGGCGCTCCAACGTTGTACTGTTGCATGGGACCCCGGCTCCTAGTCTGGGGGCCGCAACTCGCCGCGCACACGTGACACTGACGGCACCATCTCTCAGCGTCTGTTCGGAGCCTCAGCCAGTAGTAGCGCTGGCGTAGTTTGTCAATCGTCCGGTTCGCTCCCAGGTGTCCCCCTGAAGTACCGGCGTGCACTTCTTCCAAGTCTTTCAGGACCTTACTCCTTGGAAGTACCAACTGTTCTCTCTGTGTCTTCCCATCGGGTGATTCCCACACACGGAACAGCTCCCGTAGGGGAAGGGATCCGTCCCTTTCAGCTGCCAAAGTGCGGGCGCTGCGGACCCTTAGCACTCGTGGTACCTCTGACGTTACTAGAGGAACCTCGGGACGAACAGCCGAGCCCCTCCTTCGGGAGTTGTTCGGATTGGGATGGTCTCGAGGGGGCAGTGTGTTCCCGATACCCGTGGGAGATTGGGTACGTCTGCGGACAGGGTTGAGGGAAGCCATTAAGTTTCCGGGTACTAGCCTGCTTAGCTAGTAGGTGTGCTAGATCACCAGGCGGCCCCACCGAGGTCATATCGGTAGTCCTCACCTTGAGTGTTGACGCGCGTAAGTGGCGTATCCACTTCCATCCCGTCTTGTGTCCCTAGGACAAGATGGGGGGGGGGCTTGTTAGGAAACTAGGTCTTGCCCTAATGGAAAGCCCCACGGAGAATGCCGGGCGCCCTTTAAGGGACAGCTCGGATAACTCCCTGGTTGAAAGAGGCCCGGGTCTTGTTGCTACGGGTTCAAGGCTAATGGGAGTAGAACCTCTGGACTCAAACCCGGAACAGCATGCCCTCTCTGGTCTTCAACGAGTCCCATTAGGCCCAATAAGACTTGTAAATGGCGCTCCTCGGTGCGATGTCCGCCCAGGTTGGTCTCGTCCCTGCTTCCACTTCCCTCAAGAGTGGCCCCAAGTCTGCGTCCGCCAGCTGCTCCCTCCTCAGGCCTGCGCTATCCCAGCCATCCGCAGGCACTGCCGTGACTACTCGAACTGCTGCGGCACGCTCCTTCTCCTCCACTCTTGTGCATTGGCCGCACTCTTCTGCACAGGGACTTCGGGACATACCGTCCGCGTTACCGTGGCTCTTCCCTCTGCGATGTTCCGAGGTGAAGTCGTACTCCTGCACCCTCTGAACCCAACATGCTGTCTGGCCTTCCGGTCGCGCCGTCACCATCATCTCGCTCCTCGCGGGGACAACCACGTCTTCGTTCAAGATGACCCTACCGATTCCAAGGTGCTCTTCGGGTTGACGGAGTATAACCTCTTCTCCGTCGAGCCGCAGGACCTTACTGCCGACGTCGACCGTCGCCTCGTGGCTCCTGAGGGCATCAAGTCCCAGAATCAGCTCCTCAGCCACCTTCGCGACGAACACCCACAGACGCACGGCACTCCGTCCAAAGGTCAGCTCCAGCAGGGCCTCCTTCTCCACAGGCAAGGTGTCGCCGTATGCCCACACAAACTGGTATGGTCGGCTAGGCTTCCTCGTCGGCAAACCCTTCGCCACGTCAGGTCTGATGATGGTCACGGCCGCCCCGGTGTCTACCAGCACGCGGCACGGCTTTCCTCTTACCCAACCGTCCGCGATGAGGCTGTCATCCATACGCCAGCTGACGGCGCGCAGCGTCACTCGAGGGGATGGTGGTGATGGCGCCGACGTGCCCCTCTCCACGACGGCCCTTACTCGTTTTCCGGCTGCTCTTCCTGGTGTGGGCAGTCTCTCTGCAGGTGTCCGGGTTGTCCACACCCCCAACACAGGCCACTAGGTGTTCGCCGGTGTCCCTCAGCTGGTCTTCTGTCTCCGGCGTAGCGGACACTCCTCGTTCTCGACGTCGGGATAGATGCTACCTTGGCCGCCTGCATCCTTAATGCCGCTGTCAGCGCCTCGTTGATGGTTTTATAATCGCCGAGCATTAGGCCCTGACGAATTTCCGTGTTTCGTACCCCGTCCACAAAGTTGTAGGCGGCTTCCCGGGATACGAACTCCAGTGGCAGGTCAACCAAGGCCTTGCTAGCCAGCTGCTCAATCGCTATGGCGAACTCCTGCAGCGTCTCCCCCGGCTGCTGTGACCTTGCCTTTAGTTGGGTGCGGTACGCTGCGGCTAAGCGGTGGTTCCCGAAACGATTCTCCAGTGCCTCCCAGATGTCCTTGGGCGCCGCCGTTGTCTGCACCGCGTTTAGGACTTCCGCGGCCCGTCCCTGGAGGCTGGCTATTAGCTGTGTGGCCTCCTCCTCCGGTGACCATCTGTTGTGCTTGGCCACTGTGTCGAACTGGCGGCGGAAGACCTCAAATGTTGACGCGCCGTCATATTTCGGCGGTTTGACGCGCGCAGATGTGTCGCGTCCCGGCGCGTCGGCCTTCAAATCCTTCCGTTTCCTGCCGACGACGTCCTCTACTATGGCGTTCAGGGACTTGACGCTGGTGTCGGCCTTTCCCTTCAGGTCGTCAACGCGGCTCGCCAGGTCCTCGACGCGCTCGTCCACTTGGCCCATCCGCTTGCCCAGCTCCGTCACGTTATCCCTTACGCCGGCCAACTGTTCTTCAAACTTCACGGCAAGGGCCTCGTTTCCCGCTTTCATCTCCGTGGCCAGGCTGTCGTTCGCTGCCCTCATTTCTGTGGTCAGTTCGGCCATCTTTGCGGTCATTGTCGTGGCCAAGTTGTTGTTTGCCGCTTCCACCTTCTCGGTGATGTTATTTGCCGCTTCTGTTTTTGTTGTTAACTCGTTCATCTTTGCTAAAAGCATTTCGAATGCCGATTCCATGGCCGTAAATTTCGGTGATGTTATCGTCCCGCTTCCTGACACCAGTTGTGACTTTGTGGGTTCGTAAAATAAAAAGTCGAGGTTACAAACACAAAAAATTGCACTTTATTTTCGTAGCAATACACTGTTCACAATTACAATTTAATGTACACAATTAGTTGATTTTCCAATATCAATCTACACGTACGCTCGACGCTACTTACACAACGCACGCCATAACAACACTACTCTCAACTGACTCGCTTCCGGTATCGATCGGCCACGAAGTTTCTCGATTCTCCTTTTATGGAGGGGGAAAACATTCTCGAAGCTTCGTGCAACTTCGAGTGTCGGGAGGAGGGGTAAACGAAGACTCAGCAACAATTCGTAACAATACGAAATAGGTCTTTGCCTCAATGTTCAGCTATTCATAACTACAACACTAGAGGAAAACAGAACTTGATAACTCAATCACATAGATTAAAATTATATGAAAGAAAGATTGATTATATTGCCAGAAAATTATTCAATAAATCACCAATAAATTTTAGAAATATTACTCCATTACCTAAGTTTAAACATATATTAACTAAAAATATGAGCTGAATCTTTCCTGGCGGCGTATATGTTCTAGACGTTCTCGGGCTTCGAGCCAGGTAAGCAGATGTTGAGACATCGACGTTTCGGGAGCGTACATCTCTCCCATCTTCAGGATGTTGAATGACTTAGGGATGGGGTGACCCATATATATACTCAGCGAGCGGGCTCGCGTTGGTGAATATGACAACCTCTCAGAAAACACTGCGGCTCTGGTCGCTGCTCAGTAAGCCAGATCTGTGTTTCCTGAGTCTCTCTTTTTCGAGTTTTAATGCAGGATTCCATGCTGCACTAAATTGTAGCCCAGCATCTCGGTTAAGAGGTGACTCTCTCTGCCGAGACAGCCAATGCCTCCTTAACTCTGCGCTCCCAGTAGCCACTGCATTTTGCCAAAATAGTGGTGAGACCAAAGTTAGCCCTATGGTCTTGCTGGAAGCAATGTTCCGCCAGCCCATACTTTTCAGGTTGCAACAGTCTGATGATTCTATCGTGTTCTTTGATCCTGGTAGCTATGGTCCTGCCGGTTTCTCCGATGTACGGCACTCCACATTCACATGGAATGCGGTACACCCCCGGAACGCTTAGTTGTAATTGGTCTTTGACCGGTCAATCAGACACTTTCTGAGACCGGTCAAAGACCAATTACAACTAAACGTTCCGGGGGTGTACCGCATTCCATGTGAACGTGGAGTGCCGTACATCGGAGAAAACGCCAGGACCATAGCTACCAGGATTCACCAGCCAACAGTCTCTGACTGGAATCTAAGGCGCCTTCGGGTCTGAACCTCTGTTCTCACGCTTATTGGCACCCTTTAGCTGTTCTTTCTCTTACTCTGTACTATTTTCCTCTTTTCTATCTAATCTTAAGCCCCCTGTTAGGTAGTATTTAAGCTTTCTCTTACTCTTCTCACTTCCTATATATCGTTACGCAACTCAGATATTTATTTAACTGTTAACTCACTTGAATTGTTTAACCTCCACCACGACCAAAAAGAGGCTCAAGAAGCAGTCACCAAGTGGGCTGCGGGTAACAAGACAAGCGGTTGTCAAGACCCAGCTGAACTTTGGCACTCCTGGATCACTTTCCATCCCAGCTGCTGCCACCCTGCTCTCACCGAACTCTGCCTCTCCATCCACTGCGAAACAGGCTTCTCCACCCAGCAATCCGAGCCCAGTCCTCTCTGGCACTCCGGTCTCCCAGGCTGCCCGTGACACACCACTCCCCCCATCGAGATCATCCTCCACCACGTCTTCTTCAGACCGCATACCACGGACTAGCCCTCACCCACAGCCACTGTCGCCCATCCCAGGGCCTTCTTCGCCCGCTAACCCCGTCGTACCTCCCTGTCCTAACAGGGCTCCATCACAAAACAGCAACCCATCCTCCGCTCCCATCTCTTACTCCCGAGCTCTGACCTCCCGTCTCCAAGCCCCGATATATGTCTCCAAACAGCATGTAACTCTGTTCCAGACGCTGTCGGAGTTCGACCACGAGCACCCCAACGAAGGCTACCTGGTGACCCGGGCCTCGGTCTCCCGTGATTTTATGATCAGGACGAGATCGCCCCAGGATTACCAGAAGATGTGCGCCTTCCTGAGGGACCGCCACATCACACACCAGATAGCCGGCCAGCGGGAGGACCATCAGAGCTTCAGAGCCGTGCTGAAGCACATTTACTATGACGGGGCGGCGGAGGCTATTAAGGCCGAGCTGCAGGCCGCGCACTTTTCAGTGCTGCGTGTGGTGCAGCTCAGACGGTTTGACCGGGCCCGAACGCCTCTACCGTTCTATCTGGTGGATGTTGCGACGGCGGATGACCTGGACCGCCTGAAACTAATTCGACACGTGCTCCATTTTCAGAAGAAGGTGGAGCCGTACAGACGGCCTGTCATCCCGGTGCAGTGCAGCCGCTGCCAGCAGCTCCGGCACACCGAGGGACGGTGCACCGCGGCGACTGTGGTGTGCTCCAAGTGCACCGGGAATCACGACTCGCGTGGCTGTGATGTGCCGCCCCCCCCCCCACGGAGGAAGTGCGCCCTTTGCCTTGGCATGGGCCACGGGGCCCGGTATCGGGCTTGCCCGGAATACCAAAGGCAAGTTGCGGCGGCGCGCAACCTCCGGGAGGTGAACGGGCGTCCGGCTGGCGTGTCGGGGGCTCGGGAGGCGCGGGGAGCCGCTGCGGCGCGGGCGCCGCCTGCGGCTGTGACCGGTGCGCGGCGCGAGGCGGCTGCTCGAACCCGAGATCCACGACTGCAGCCTCGGGAGCTTCAACCCAGACAGCAAAAACCCAGACCAGCACCACAAGCAGACGAAAGGATTCCTCATCAAAGGAAAATGTACGACCAAGTACTGAGGACCGGGATGAGCGAGGACGACTTCAGAGAGACGTACCTCCACATCCTTAAATCCCTGGTGGAAGCGGATTCGTCGGAGGCCCGCTCCCTTATGGCCACTCACAGGGACTTTATACAACTCCTTGTCAGCCCCGGCTTCCTTAGAACAGAACTATGAACAGACCAGGACACTTAAACTTACTGACATGGAACGCTAGAGGACTAAGACGTAAAAAGACAGAACTTTTGAACTTCCTCACACAAAACACCATAGACATAGCATTAATTACAGAAACTCATCTCACAAATAGGGACAGATTCAATATACCAGGGTACACCACACACCGCACAGATAGGAACCAATATGGCGGCGGCACAGCCATAATAATAAGACACAACATAATGCATGACATAGCACAAATACCACAACAACTGCAAAGCCTTGAAACCACTAATATATACATATCACTAGACAACTGTCGAACACTTATAACAGCGGCATATGCCCCCCCCTGGAACCCTAAACACAGCAGATATATCAAATTTGATGCAACAAAATAACAAATTTCTATTAGCGGGGTACCTCAATGCAAAACATCAAATATGTGGCTGCAATGAGACAAACCCCGCTGGAAATGCCCTATTAAGACTTGAAAATCGAACGGATCTTATAATCCATGCGCCGGATGAACCCACTTACATACCATTCAACAGAACAGATAGAGCCGACATACTTGATATAGCACTATCACGCAACTTAACCCGAAGGCTTCACCTTCAAACCAAAAACGAACTGTCATCAGACCACATTCCCCTGATGATCACTTTGGAAGGCAACGCGGCTAAGGTCCCACCACTTAAACGCCCGAACTACAATAAAGCAGACTGGGAGAAGTTCGCAACCACAGTAAGCAAAAACCTCCCCACGTTCCCTCTAAATTCAAACGAAAACGTGAACAGGGCAGTACTCCAATTGGAGCAGGCCATAAAAGCGGCAACTGTAATATCAGTGCCCACAAGCCAACCCAAAACGTTCCATAATCAGCTTCCCCGAGATATAACCTCCTTAACGGCAGAACGAAACCGAGCCAGGCGGAAATGGCAAAAGTCCAGACATATAATCGACCAAGAATATTACAGGTACCTAAACACACTAGTGCAACAAAGAATGTCTACTCATATCACAAGCCAATGGCAAAACACGCTTGAGAATCTCAATTACGAGAGAGACTCAGTGTGGAAGGTCGCACGCTGCCTAACACGTGACAGGGTTCATATCCCTCCCCTACACTATAACCAAAACATAGCCACAACGGATCAAGAAAAAGCAGATGCACTAGCGGACGCACTGCAGGCTACGCTAACTCCGAATGCCAATCCGTCTTGCCCACAATTTGCGGAAGAGACGGAAGCAGAAACAAAGAATTACAAAGAGTTAAGAACCCATAATAAAGTGAGAAAGAAATGCCCCAGCGAAATTAAATGGATAATTAAGCACCTCCCCAAGCGAAAAGCGCCGGGACCTGATGGAATCCCAACCGTGGCACTTGCCAACCTACTGGAAGACGCGATTAAATTACTAGCAAATATATTTAATTACACCCTCGAGAAAGGATATTATCCCGAGAGATGGAAGCTTGCCATTGTGGTACACTTCCCCAAGAAGGGCAAAGACGCCTCTCACCCACAGAACTACAGACCAATTAGTCTACTAAGCGTTCTAGGCAAACTCCTCGAAAAGGTCATACTCAAGCGACTCAATAGCCAACTAATCAAACAAAATATCATAATCCCGGAGCAATTTTGATTTAGAGCCAAACGCTCCACAACACTTCAACTACTGAGAGCCACAGAACACATAACTCACGGGTTTAACATCCGCAAATCAACAGGAGCACTCTTGCTCGACGTCGAACGCGCATTCGACAGGGTGTGGCACGCAGGACTGCTCAAAAAGCTTAAAACTTTGAACATACACGACCTATTAATAAAGCTCATCGCGAACTACCTACACGACCGCAAATTCCAATCGAAAGTTAACAACCAATTATCGACCCCCCGCCAAATCAAAGCGGGAGTCCCTCAGGGAAGTATCCTAGGGCCGATTATCTTTAATATCACTATGAACGACATTACAAAAACCAATTACACAGATTTGTACATCTACGCAGATGATACAGCAATTGTGACTCAATCAGCCAAACTGGACTTCATCCACCGGAGACTACAAAACGCCCTGAATAATCTAGAAGAATGGCTCACAAAATGGCGTATTAAAGTAAACCCAAGAAAAACGCAAGCCATAATTTTCACCAAAAAGCTTAAGCACAGATTGGGGAAACACCAGCTCCCCCCACTCTCTATATTCGGAGAAAATATAGAGTGGATGGACACAGTCACCCGGCTAGGACTCAAAATGGACCAAGGGCTGACGTGAAAAAAGCACGTCCACCAAATCAGGGGTAAAGCCAACGCTCAATTGGGCAAGCTTTACCCCCTCATAAACATGAACTCCCATATAAGCATGAACTTAGGGCTCACGCTATACAAAACTCTTATAAGGCCCATATTCACATAGCAACGCCGGTCTGGGAGTATGCTGCCAAAACATATATACTAAGATTACAAAAATTTCAAAACAAAATACTACGAATGATAGCAAAAGTACCTCACACAGCAGCAGCCGACCTACTATACAGCGAACTAAAAATGCACACAGTAGAAGAATTCATTAAGAAACTAGCATATGACACCTATAAAAACCTTGAAATACACCACAATCCTCTAATCTCACGACTCGGAAACTACACTACAGAAATAAACACACACGTGCGACCATTATCACTGTTCGAAAGAAGACTCACACATGATGACGAAGACGACGTTCAGAACTTCCTGAACAAACTATTAAGGGACAACTGACACAGACAGTTAGGCTGAAACCCCTACTTTCCCTTCATTAATCTTTATCTTACTGACTCTTTTCAGAACACTGCCCGCACAGAGCCCTCCAAGCCCTTGACAACAGTCAAGGCGGTCCGGGAGTTAGAGGGCCTCCCACCAGTGTCCTACAGGCGCAGAGACAGCGCGTGACTGCAGATGGAGTAGGACACACCGACGACAACGCATGGACTAAGGAAATAACGAACGGCCACGCCGGAACTAAGGACGACCGAACACACAGTTCGAATTGCATGCCACGTACAAACCATTGACAAACCCAGGAAACTGGGGCCATAAGTAGAACTAACAACCATACCAATACCAATCCCTGACTATCAGGTCACCAAGGCCTGAGCTTTATTATTATAATACACATAGGCTTACGAAACACACATATATAATAGATAAGCTACACGTAACACTGACCAACAGGCCTACCCGGCCTGAGCCATAGGTATATAATTAAACTAAAGTATGAATTACACTTGGTGGTGCCAAGGTTTCATGGTCACCACCAAGAAGCAACATAGACGCGCTCGCATGCATCGCATGCCAGCTCAATAGATACCACATACTAACCGGGGTGCTATGCGGGACCCGACTAAGCATGTTAATAAATGCACGCAAAATAATATAACATTCATGTAACTAACACGTGGAGGGGTTTTTTAGTGAGTATGCCTGGCCCCCTCAGGGCACAGGGACCCTCACACTGTCGGCCATCGCACGTGGGCCGTCGCCTGTAACTGGGTTTTTCCCCTCCACGGTATAAAAAAAAAAAATCTAAAAAAAAACTAAGTCATTCAACATCCTGAAGATGGGAGAGATGTACGCTCCCGAAACGTCGATGTCTCAACATCTGCTTACCTGGCTCGAAGCCCGAGAACGTCTAGAGAATATATTAACTAATTTTCTTAAATCAATAGCTTACTATGACGCAGAAGAATATCTGAATGATAATGAAATTGTAATTGACCTACAGTAACTTTTTATCAATGCATTTGTGTTACAAACATTTTTATGTATTATTTTAGCACTTTAACTGTTATTGTAATTGTATTGATTGTCTTTATTTATTTTTAACTGGACTATGATCTTAAACAAGTTTTCAATTGTGTATACTACTGTACTTGTTATAAAGAGCAATAAAAATTGAATTGAATTGAAAACATTCACTCAAACCCCTATTGCAAGCGCTCAGAATAATGCAACTCGTATTTTCCAAAAAAAGACCAGGACTCTTACTGAGAGACTAAAGAAAAAACGATGCCCCCTAGCCTGCGCAAATGCTGATTAGGGGGCTCCTTATTTCTTAATGACTCGACATCTTATTTATTTTGGTCGAGTCTCATAAATAATAATTTTTAATCAAATACAGTTTTGGTTTACAATCATTATACAGTAACATTTCTAGGAGGCAGTATACATATCCTCATTAATTAAACTTAACTTTTGTATAAACTTGAAAGAAGCGTAGAGACAGTGAAGCACAAATTAGCACAAAAGTGAATCGAGAAGATATTGACACATTGCTTCACTCACACTGTTTATTCACAGGACATGTTTCAAGAGCTCTTGCTCCTATCATTAGCTGATACTCGATTAGTGCAAGTTGTAGAGGTTTGACAATACGGAGAAAGAGGAAACCTCTACAACTTGCACTAATCGAGTATCAGCTGATGATAGGAGCAAGAGCTCTTGAAACATGTCCTGTGAATAAACAGTGTGAGTGAAGCAATGTGTCAATATCTTCTCGATTCACTTTTGTGTTAACTTTTGTCATTTATATAAGAAAAAAATAGCAATATATATAATTTAAATGCCTTACAAAAATTAAAATAGGTTAATAACATCTGGCATTTATTGCCATTTAAAATTACATGCAACAATTTATAATAAAAAAAAGTATATCTAAAGGTTACAAAATTTGATTAAAATTTTAGTAGATATATAACCAATTTAAACTCTATTTTAGAGAGGACCAACAATAATAAAAATAAAAAAGATTTATTAAAAGATATGCTAAAGAATTAACGAGGAAGTTACCCAATACCCATCCCATAAAACACTTTGTATTTGTGTTTTGAGTACCTATCTGTTAATGTTTAATTGTTCATATATCTTTTTTCTAATTATTTCATATAATCTTATTTTTTAGATATCTTTGAAAGTTAGACCTAATACCAGCTGTGATTCGACATTCCTAAATTTCATGTTCTGGGGTATTTTGTTGATCATATGCAAATCTGTCTGTTGACTTTTGCCTAAATCTAAATAGATATTCCGAGTAGGGACCATGTCCCGATAAGTAGTGGACAAGACCCTGAGACGGCTGTATATATTTTAATTGCAATCGTTCTCAAATATTGGGGGGGAAAAAAGGAATATGTTCTTCCACCTTTCAAACCCACATCCCAGGTATCTTGCCAACTATCTGTTATAACATTTAGATCTATTTCATCATCAATCCGACAACCCAGTATGTTTGAAGCTCTTACAACATTACCCTTACGTAGCCAGTAACGTACAGCTCTTTTTCTTATCTCTAGATCCAGTGGTAAAATACTCAATATAACTATGAGAGCATCTGTTGGAGTAGTGGAGAATGCTCCTGACATCCTTACTAATACCTTCCTCTGCAAGCTTTTAATTGTCTTTTTGTACTTTCTAAAAGGACTCTTTCACCCCAGCAACTTGCACTGTATCCAACTATACCACCTAAAATTGCATTATTATATATTTGTGTAACTTTATGTGGAATTTTGCCATTATTTATAGTCAGGCTAATTACCTTATTCATAATTTTGAGTGCTTTAGCTACTAACTCATCCGCATGTGTTTTAAAGGTCATGTTTTCATAAAAGTGCATCCCTAAGAAGTTGATACTTTTCACCCTTGTAATAGACACATTATTAATTTTTATTACAGGAGAACTTTGTAATTTGTCCTTTAATAATACACATTTTGTTCTTTGTTTTGATATTTTTAACTTGTTATTAGTGCAATGTATATACATTTCATTTATGACATTATTGGCATTACTCTAATTCCCTTCTAGTGTCACCTTGAATATAAGAATGTTGTCTGCATAAGCCACTACCCCATATACGCCTTCTACCTCATCAATATGATATAAAATTGGGTCTAAACCTATATCCCAGAAGACAGGTACACATACTGATCCATGGGGACAGCCTTTTGTTAAAACTTTTGTAAACTTATTGTTCCCAAATGTGTATGTAATTTGGCTATTTCTACAATAGTTAATGATACATTTGTATAATATCTCAGGGCAATCTAATTTTATTAAACTTCTAAAGAAGGATGGCCACCATAGATTGTCACATGCACCTTCAATGTCTATCAATACACCCAGTACATATTTACGGTCTGAGGCATTTACAATGTCCGCTGCATAATTTAATGCCTCTTCAGCAGACTTACCAGGCCGGAAAACCATACTGATGTCAATAAATAGTTTGCTGTTGTCTCACTTGCCAAATGCGATAGCATATTGTGACTTTGTGGGTTCGTGAAATAACAAGACGAGGTTATAAACGCAAAAAACTACACTTTATTTCCTAGCAATACACCGTTTACCATTACAAATTGCTAGATCACCTCAAAACTGTTTATTTTTCCAACACTACTCTCAACTGTCTGTCGTTTCCGGTAACGATCGGCCCCGAAGTTTCCCGAATCTACACCGGCCATCATTTATTCATTGGCTTCGCGAATCTGCCGCCAGGGTGACACTGCTCTCTCCTCAAGGCTGGTCGTCCCGAACAGCACCTTCGTAGCGGGCCAGGCGATCCAGTTGTACCACCAACATCTTTCCTCGGGGCACCTTCTGGATGCGGTAGACTACGTCGTTAATCCTCTTCACCACATGGTACGGTCCTCGCCATGGCTGCTGAAGCTTCGGGCAGCGTCCCTTGGTCCGGGTCGGGCGGTACAACCGGACCAGGTCACCTTGCTGGAACCTTTGGCTGTTGGCTTGCCTGTCGTATCGGGTTTTCATGCGGTCGCTCGCCTTCTGGATGTTCTGGCGAGCCATCTCATGCATGTCGTGGAGGTGGTCCACCTGGTTCTCCACATCCCTCAAGAGTGGCCCCAAGTCTGCGTCCGCCAGCTGCTCCCTCCTCAGGCCTGCGCTATCCCAGCCATCCACAGGCACTGCCGTGACTACTCGAACTGCTGCGGCACGCTCCTTCCCCTCCACTCTGGTGCATTGGCCGCACTCTTCTGGACAGGGTCTTCAGGACATAGCGTCTGCGTAACCGTGACTCTTCCCTCTGCAATGTTCCAAGGTGAAGTCGTACTCCTGCTGCCTCTGGACCCCACCTGCTGTCTGGCCTTCCGGTCGCGCCGTCACTATCACTTCGCTCCTCGTGGGGACAACCACGTCTTCGCTCAAGACGACCCTGGCAATTCCAAGGCGCTCTTCTGGTTGACGGAGTATAACCTCTTCTCCGTTGAGCCTCAGGACCTTCCTGCCGACGTCGACCGTCGCCTCGTGGCTCCTGAGGGCATCCAGTCCCAGAATCACCTCCTCAGCCACCTTCGCGACGAACACCCACAGACGCACGGCACTCCGTCCGAAGGTCAGCTCCAGCAGGGCCTCCTCCACAGGCATGGTTTCGCCCGATGCCGTCACAAGCTCGTATGGTCGGCTCGGCTTCCTCGTCGGCAAACCCTTCGCCACGTCAGGTCTGATGATGGTCACGGCCGCCCCGGTGTCCACCAGCACGCGGCACGGCTTTCCTCTTACCCAGCCGTCCGCGATGAGGTTGTCATCCATACGCCTGCTGACGGCGCGCAGCGTCACTCGAGGGGATGGTGGTGATGGCGCCGACGTGTCCCTCTCCACACCGGGCCTTACTCGTTCTTCGCGCTGCCCTTCCTGGTGTGGGCAGTCTCTCTGCAGGTGTCCGGGCTGTCCACACCCCCAACACAGGACACTAGGTGTTCGCCGGCGTCCCACAGCTGGTCTTCTGTCTCCGGCGTAGCGGACACTCCTCGTTCTCGACGTCGGGATAGATGCTACCTTAGCCGCCTCCATCCTTAATGCCGCTGTCAGCGCCTCGTGGATGGTTTTATAATCGCCGGGCATTAGGCGCTGACGAATCTCCGTGTCCCGTACCCCGTCGACAAAGTTGTAGGCGGCTTCCCGGGATACGAACTCCAGTGGCAGGTCAACCAAGGCCTTGCTAGCTAGCTGCTCAATCGGTATGGCTAACTCCTGCAGCGTCTCCCCCGGCTGCTGTGACCTTGCCTTTAGTTGGCTACGGTACGCTGCGGCTAAGCGGTGGTTCCCGAAACGATTCTCCAGGGCTTCCCAGATGTCCTTGTGCGCCGCCGTTGTCTGCACCGCGTTTAAAACTTCCGCGGCCCGTCCCTGGAGGCTGGCTATTAGCTGTGTGGCCTCCTCCTCCGGTGACCATCTGTTGTGCTTGGCCACTATGTCGAACTGACGGCGGAAGACCTCAAATGCTGACGCGCCGTCATATTTCGGCGGTTTGACGCGCGCAGATGTTGTGTCGCGTCCCGGCGCGTCGGCCTTCAAATCCTTCAGTTTCCTGCCGACGACGTCCTCTACTATAGCGTTCAGGGACTTGACGCTGCTGTCGGCCTTTCCCTCCAGGTCGTCAACGCGGCTCGCCAGGTCCTCGACGCGCTCGTCCACTTGGCCCATCCGCTTGCCCAGCTCCGTCACGTTATCCCTCACGCCAGCCAACTGTTCTTCAAATTTGGCGGCGAGGACCTCGTTCGCAACCTTCATTTCTTCCAGCTTTGCGGCCAGGATGTCATTTGTAGTCTCCAGCTTCGCGGCCAGGCTGTTATTTGCCGCTTCTGTTTTCGCTGTTATTTCCGCGGCCAGGTTATTATTTGCCGCTTCCGCTTTTGCAGCGAGGTTTTCATTTGCCGTCTTTATTTCTTCCATTTTCTCTAAAATCTTTGCCAATGCAGCTTCCATTGTCGTATATCCCACTTCTGACACCAGTTGTGACTTTGTGGGTTCGTGAAATAACAAGACGAGGTTACAAACGCAAAAAAAACTACACTTTATTTCCTAGCAATACACCGTTTACCATTACAAATTGCTGGATCACCTCAAAACTGTTTATTTTTCCAACACTACTCTCAACTGTCTGTCGCTTCCGGTAACGATCGGCCCCGAAGTTTCCCGAATCTACACCGGCCATCATTTATTCATCGGCTTCGCTAATCTGCCGCCAGGGTGACAATATGATCTTTTCTTGTAATTTAGATTGGTCTTTATGATTTTACAAGTTTGGGAACCTTGTCCACTGCCATTTTTAAAATGACCAAATTTGCTCTTTTCCAAATGTCGGGTATTGTAGACTGTGCAAAGCATTCATTAAATAGTTGAGCAAGATGTGCAGAAATCTTTGCACTAAGAGCCTGGAGAACCTCCGCTGGAATATTATCCGGTCCTGTTGCCTTCTTAGTCTTTAGTTGCTTGATACTATTAGCAACTTCTTCAGTAACTAGGCTAATATTCCTATTAACAAAGACCGGATTTTCCAAACCAAGCCTTATAGCTTTATGGTGTTCGTTTTCATCTTCCTGTCTATCTGTTGGTAGCAACTTATTCACCAGATATCCATACGTCTCTTTTACATCTGGAGTATATCCTGTATCTTCTTTTCGGATGGCCGATGTTACCAATGGTTTGAACTTTTCCATAATAAGTGGGTAAGGCATTCCCCAGGCATCTTTCTCTAGGCAACCCCTGGTAAATTTTTGCTAGCCCTCATTTTAGTTTCTCTTGAGCATCTCTATATATTTTGACTTATTTCTTCGATATATAGCCAATTTTATTTGTCTTTCTTCAGGATATAACCTCCTTGTTGTCATGGATATTCGCCTGAAGCGCTGTAAAGCCTCAGACCAAGGCGTATCAGCCACTTTATTGTGTATCTTCCTCAAAGGAATAGATTGTGACATAGAAGCTTTTATAGATAGATAGATAGTTTATTCATCTTGTAAATTATACATTGTTCATGAGTACTGTGACTTTGTGGGTTCATAGAATTAAAAGGCCGTGTTGCAGAAATTAAAAGTCTCCTTTATTCTCGTAGAAATACTCTTATAGATTACAGCAGCATTACATTACATACACCATCAGTCTACCAAGGTCGATGACAATAACAGTAAGAGCAGATTACATCATTAGCTCTCGTTACAATAACACTTCCAGCTGTCTCTCGTTCACAACACTGTTTCACACTAAATCTTTGCGAGCTGGCACATCCTTAAATACCCATTTCATAAATTCGAGATATTTCTGGACCAAACAGGAATCGAATGTTCTATCACCTTCCAGAAGTGTAACCCTATCGGTGCTGGCAGGTCTTTTATCTCGCGCTATCTTATTTCTTCCAGCATACTCCTTATCTCCAGGCTTTTTGTGTACACAAGCCGTTCTATTGCGATCAGGTTCGCGACAGTACTATGATATGACACGTCAAATTGTGACTTTACAGTGCAATTAGCTATACTTGTAAATTAACACGCCACATTCAATAAGAAAAGTCAGTGTTTGTACAAAATAATGTTTTATAAAGATAACTCAAGAATTTTATAATATACACAATTAATTCAGAAATGTAACAATATTATAAACTTTCTATAAATTCACTAACAGAATAAAAACAGTGGTCTAGCAGGTATGCCAAAACTGACTTTTTAAATGCTCAAAAATTGCAAGTGGTTTTATTGGCTATGGGCAGTTTATTAAAAAATAGTGATTCCCAGGTTTATACACTGTATTGATGAGCTCTTGTGTTACTTCTATTCACATGAATGTCCATTTCCTTTCATTAAATTTGTCTTTGTAAATTTTAAAATTTCAAAAATAAAAATACATGGGAGAGGTAAGATTTTAAATTTTTTAAATAATGGTCTGCACGTAGATGCTGATTTAACTCCAAGTATTCTTAGAATCCGTTTTTTCATTATGAATAATGATTTACAATGTGGTGAGTTACCGCGTAATGTTATGCCATATTTTAAAATGGAGTGAGTACACGCAAAATACATGCTTCTGAGAGTTTCTATGTTAACTGCGTGTACCAGTTGTCTGAAATTATAAGAAATTGTACTCAGTATTTTAATTAGATGATCAACATGTGTGTCCCACTTTAGGTTACTCTGTATCCAAAGACCAAGAAATGTAGTTGTATTTACATACTGTGACTTTGTGGGTTCGTGAAATTAAAAGTCCAATTACACAAACTCAAAATGTTCTTTATTTCCACCGAATTACAGTTGGTACACTTGCCGATTACATAGAATTACGTAGCGCAAACAATTACAATCCAACAGTTCGTGCGTCACAGGTCCATTCCACACTCGCAATTACGTACAACCCTCTGATACATGTACGCAGTCTTCCAGTCTGTTCGCTAGCACTGCGCTCTTCACGGCTGCTTGCCAAGAACTGACTCTTGGTCGCATCGTGCTTCTATTTATAGGTGGCTAAATGGTTCTAGAGAATTCTTTACTATGGAGAGCAAAGATATTCTGGATATTTTGGTGTTCTTTCAGGCGGCAGGAGGAGGGGGAAACAAAGATTCAGCCACCCCGTGGTTTCTCCTCTCTCCACCCTGTCACGCCTCCGCAGGCGTCAGCTGACCGGCGAGGTTGCAGCTCCGATGCCACACGCCCCCTTCCACCGGCCATCCCCTCCTGCAGCCGACCGCAAGTTTGCCGATTAATTACTTTATTATTACATATTAATTGTGAATGTACAGGAGACTTATTCTGAGAAAACTGAAAATGAATTACATGTGTCTTATCCAAGTTTACAATTAAATTATTATTGCTAAACCATTTAGAAATATTACTGAACATTCTGCTCGATAAGATTTGTAGCTCTTCAAGTGCATTGCTTTCAATTAATATTGTCGCCCTGGCGGTAGACTCGCGAAGCCGAAGCCGGTGGAGATTCGGAAAAACTTCGGAACCAATCGTTACCGGTAGCAACAGACAGTTGAATGTAGAGTTGAGAGAAAATAAACAGTTTTGAGGTTCTAGCAATTTTGTAATGTTCAACAGTGTATTTCGAGGAGAAAAAAATGTAGTTTTTGTGTTTTATAACCTCGTTTTATTATTTCACGAACCCACAAAGTCACAACTGGTGTCAGGAAGCGGGATAACTACATCACCGAAGATTATGGCCATGGAATCGGTATTGGAAATGCTTTTGCAGAAGATGAACGAATTAACAGCGAAGTCGGAAGCGGCAAATAACAACTTGGCCGCAAAGATGAACGAGTTAACAACAAAAACAGAAGCGGCAAATAACCTGGCCGCTGAGTTGAAAGAAATAAAGACCGAATTGACCACAGAAATGAAGGCAGCGAACGACAGTCTGGCCACGGAAATGAAGGAGGCGAACGAGGTCCTCGCCGCCAAATTTGAGGAACAGTTGGCCGGCGTGAGGGATGACGTGACGGAGCTGGGCAAGCGGATGGGCCAAGTGGACGAGCGCGTCGAGGACCTGGCGAACCGCTTCAATGACCAAGAGGAAAAGGCCGACAATAACGCCAAGTCCCTGAACGCCATGGTTGAAGACGTCGAAGACCTCGCGAATCGCGTAAACAACCTGGAGGGAAAGGCCGACAGCAGCGTCAAGTCCTTGAACGCCATGGTAGAGGACGTCGTCGGCAGGAGACTGAAGGATTTGAAGGCTGACGCACCGGGACGCGACAGAACATCGGCACGCGTCAAACCTCCGAAATATGACGGCGCGTCAACATTCGAGGTCTTCCGCCGCCAGTTCGACACAGTGGCCAAGCACAACAGGTGGTCACCGGAGGAGGAGGCCACACAGCTAATAGCCAGCCTCCAGGGACGGGCCGCGGAAATCCTAAACGCGGTGCAGACGACGGCGGCGCCCAAGGACATCAGGGAGGCTCTGGAGAATCGCTTCGGGAACCACCGCTTAGCCGCAGCATACCGCAGCCAGCTAAAGGCAAGGTCGCAGCAGCCGGGGGAGACGCTGCAGGAGTTCGCCATAGCGATCGAGCAGCTGGTTAGCAAGGCCTTGGTTGACCTGCCACTGGAGTTCGTATCCCGGGAAGCTGCCTACAATTTTGTCGACGGGGTACGGGACACGGAGATTCGTCAGCGCCTAATGTTCGGCGATTATAAAACCATCCAAGACGCACTGACAGCGGCATTAAGGATGGAGGCGGCCAAGGTAGCATCTATCCCTACGTCGAGAACGAGGAGTATCCGCTACGCCGGAGACAGAAGACCAGCTGAGGGACGCCGGCGAACACCTAGTGGCCTGTGTTGGGGGTGTGGACAGCCCGGACACCTGCGGACAGACTGCCCACACCAGGAAGAGCAGCCGGAAAACGAGTAAGGGCCGTCGTGGAGAGGGGCACGTCGGCGTCATCACCACCATCCCCTCGAGTGACACTGCGCGCCGTCAGCCGGCGTATGGATGACAGCCTCATCGCGGACGGCTGGGTAAGAGGAAAGCCGTGCCGCGTGCTGGTGGACACCGGGGCGGCCGTGACCATCGTCAGACCTGACGTGGCGAAGGGTTTGCCGACGAGGAAGCCGAGGCGACCATACGAGCTTGTGACGGCATCGGGCGACACCATGCCTGTGGAGAAGGAGGCCCTGCTGGAGCTGAACTTGGGACGCAGTGCCGTGCGTCTGTGGGTGTTCGTCGCGAAGGTGGCTGAGGAGGTGATTCTGGGACTGGATGCCCTCGGGAGCCACGAGGCGACGGTCGACGTCGGCAGGAAGGTCCTGAGGCTCAACGGAGAAGAGGTTATACTCCGTCAACCAGAAGAGCGCCTTGGAATTGGCAGGGTCGTCTTGAGCGAAGACGTGGTTGTCCCAGCGAGGAGCGAAGTGAAAGTGACGGCGCGACCGGAAGGCCAGACAGCAGGTGGGGTCCAGAGGCAGCAGGAGTACGACTTCACCTCGGAACATCGCAGAGGCAAGAGTCACGGTAACGCAGACGCTATGTCCCGAAGACCCTGTCCAGAAGAGTGCAGCCAATCCACAAGAGTGGAGGGGAAGGAGCGTGCCGCAGCAGTTCGAGTAGTCACGGCAATGCCTGTGGATGGCTGGGATAGCGCAGGACTGAGGAGGGAGCAGCTGGCGGACGCAGACTTGGGGCCACTCTTGAGGGATGTAGAGAACCTGGTGGACCACCTCCACGACATGCACGAGATGGCTCACCAGAACATCCAGAAGGCGAGCGACCGCATGAAAACCCGATACGACAGGCAAGCCAACAGCCAAGGGTTCCAGCAAGGTGACCTGGTCTGGTTGTACCGCGCGACCCGGATCAAGGGACGCTGCCCGAAGCTTCAGCAGTCATGGCAAGGACCGTACCGCGTGGTGAGGAGGATTAAAGACGTGGTCTACCGCATCCAGAAGGTGCCCCGAGGAAAGATGTTGGTGGTACACCTGGATCGCCTGGCCCGCTATGAAGGCGCTGTTCGGGACGACCAGCCTTGAGGAGGGAGCAGTGTCGCCCTGGCGGTAGACTCGCGAAGCCGAAGCCGGTGGAGATTCAGAAAACTTCGGAACCAATCGTTACCGGTAGCAACAGACAGTTGAATGTAGAGTTGAGAGAAAATAAACAGTTTTGAGGTTCTAGCAATTTTGTAATGTTCAACAGTGTATTTCAAGGAGAATAAAGTGTAGTTTTTGTGTTTTATAACCTCGTTTTATTATTTCACGAACCCACAAAGTCACAATATATTTGTGGCGTCAGCATATTGAACTATTGTTTTAGCTGTAATATTTGAACTATTGTTTTAGCTGTAATATTTGACTGTAAATCATTTACAAACCATAAGAAAAGAATAGGACCCAAAATAGAACCTTGTGGTACACCAAACTTAATATATTTTGTGTCTGTTCAGTATTCTTTAATGCAATCTTTTTCTGTATGTGAAATTTCTACTATTTGCTTCCTGTCCTTTAGATATGATTTGATCCATTCCAATGCATGCCCTCTAATACCCATATGTTCTAATTTTTGGAATAATAAATTGTGGTTTAGTACATAGAATGCTTTAGTTAGGTTGAAAAATGCACCTAGTGTATATTCCTTGTTATCCTAGCAGCTGCATGATTGACATCACCTTCTTTAATATCAGGAGGAAGAACGAATGTCTCCCTCAGGCAATTCCAATTTACTTTCCTATAATTAAACATAATATTAATTTATATTTATAAATCATACTTATTTACACTTAACGTGATTAAATTATGATCACTTTGGGTTTGCTCCTGAGTTACCAACCACTTGTTAATTATAGGACTTGCTTTTCGATTACACTAAGTAATATTGATATTACAATTTGCATCAGTGAAGCCCATATATGAGGGAGGGGAGCCCACTTTATTTAAAACCTCTAAGTTCAATTCCCTTATTAGGTATTCAACCTTTTCACCTCTTTCATCGACCCTCCCACTATCCCATAAACGGAATTTAGCATTTATATCCAGTGTTATTATAATCGGCTTATCCCCATAAGCCTTACACACTTCCTTTACAACTATAATACCTTCTTCTATTTCTCTGCTTGTCTGACGATATATATCTAACAATATTAAATTAAAATCGTTTAAGTATAACTCCACACGGGTACAATAGGTGTTAGAATATTGCTCAATTTTGGTTACCCTTGCCCTTTTATTTAATACGACGCTACAGGACATAGGGTTTACATTAAAAATTGCCTTGGCTCTTTGTGGCATAAAGGGAATTACACAATTTATGGTGTAGGACTCCGGTAAACAAAATATCCAAACCCCAGGTTGTTGCTTCTTTTGGCATTCACTTCTAACATGATCTTGCTCATTACAGTGTCCACATATCCTTTTCTCACACCTACAATATTTTTCTATATGGCCCAAATCTTGACATTTATTACATCTTGGTACTACTAAGAAATATTTGACTATAACAGAGACAAACTCTGTAAATATTCTATTTTTATGTAAAATTAGATTTCTAAGTTTGGGGCCAACTTCAAAGACATGATGTATAGTTTCCTCCTTTCGTGGACCTGCTAGAAATCTGTGATTTATGAGCTGATCATATACTTCTTTAGGAATTTCATTACTTAAGTTTTGCTGGTATATGTCTTTCAATTTTTCTTTTTTGATCCACTTATGAACATCATGAAAGATTATTAAATTTTAGATGAGTCGTATTTCTTACACAGTTAAATCTCGATATCATGAAAGATGTTTAGGTATATACTTTCTAGGTTTTTCTATAATCATCTCCTTTGACAGTATTGGGTGATTTATTATTTTATTTTCATTTTTTTCTGTTTCTAATTCTAAAATTATTTGCTTATTTTCTCTCAAAGCTTTAACTGTTTTAAAGTACATTTTATCCTTTACTGGATTAACTACATCACCTATTTTTTATAAATTTCTGTGGAGGATTTATGCCACATTGATATAAATAAGGTGGGAACCTTCTTATTTGATGCACTCTGAATTTTAGATTCTTTGCCTATGGAGTCCTTTATGGTCATAGGTGGAGCGGCCACCGAAGCATATGTCGGAAGCATATATGGATGATAAAATTGAATTATAATGAAATTTTTTGTCATTTTGTAATTCTAATATTCTGACAATATTATTCCAAGGGCATGTCATAATTATAACAATATTTGTATATAGTTGTATTGATATTATTAGTAATTATATTATTTGTATTATTAGTATTTATATTATTAGTGTTATTGTTATTTTGTGTAATTATTATTATTATTATTTTAAATTTTCTACTGTTGACGAGTCACCTGTTTACTGAGTTTTTACTCACTATCTGTAAGCGTATGTGACAATAAAGCATCTTATCTTATCTTTTACCTGCTCCCTCTTACATTTCTCCCTTAGCATAACATTTTCTTCGTTGACTCTATTATTTTCTTTCTCTAGCTCAAAAAGTCTACCCAATAAATAGTTCAACTTATTTGCCAATTGCATTAATTTGCACTGTATAACACCTATTTTATCCTTTGTTATTCTTTCACCTGCTGTGATCATATTTTCTATATCTGTAACATCTATGGATAAATCTGGTTGTAAACTACATTTTTCCTTTGTGATACTAGTACGAGAGTTAACACCAGGGGCACATACACCGTCCTCTCTAAATGTGTTGTCACCCCGTCTTAGCGGGGTAGCCCTATCGGGTGATCTTTGTAAGGGAATCTTATTCCCTCTATCCCAATCAGAAATATTTTGATTACCACCTCTCAGCCAGATGAAAATCCGTTGCCCGGGGTTGGGGGACGTGGACATGGGTGCCCGTTGATTGTACAACAATTACTAACACTTATACAGCAAGAAGCCGCGTGCACATGCAAGACACTTCTCACCAGGGGAGATCAAACAGCTAGCCCCCTTACTGAGGGACTGATGAGGGCCAACAAACCAACAGAATTGTTCTGGGAATTAACTTCTTGAATTTCAATGTTCCAGATAAAGCTCTGGAGTTAACTAGCCATTATTGAACAGGCAGCGAGTGCCAGGATGGCTTCATGGCTCAGGTGATAATACTTTTTGTCTCTCTCTTCTTCCCCCATATATTCCAATGCTTACATTTTTTGTAGTGCGTAACGCCCGCTTTTACTAAGTGCAGCACCACAGGCCATGACACTAATGATACATGAAATCAAGATGGAAGATCAGTGGTATAAGATAGCAGGAGAAATAGGAGCACCTAGAGGTAACTCGCCCCTATGCCGCTTTGTTCACCACGAAATTCCCATGCTAGCACCTGGGATAGAACCTGGACTGCGAATGCTTGGATGATTAAAAAGTCAAGCCCTTCTGATAATCACTATGTTTCAAAAAAAATCATGACATAATTATAGTGATTGGATTGTACAGTTTAAACATGGCTACAAAAAAAGTGGTTATAAGAATAGATTTGGTTCCCTTTAAGTAAGGATCTCTCAGTCTCTTTGTACATTTCTTTTGTACTACAAGTACAAATTTCATACTATTTTATTAATGCAGTATTTCAAGTTAAAGTAAACGTAAAAACTAATTTATTGTTGCAAACATGTGTTTAAGGAACAGTTTGTAGTGGTATATATTCTTAATAATATTTTGTTATTTTACCTTTATCAATGCATATATGTAGTCACTTAGTATTTAAGTGAATTTTAAAGCATCACCAAGAACCTTCTGGGAGAAGACAGACTAAAACGCCAGTCTGACAGTCGGTGAGTTGACCTACAAGGAGTGCAGTAGTGGTGTGTCCGCAGACAGTGCAAAGAATTAATTGCTAGTTGTGAGGTTATCAGCAAGCAGGGCAGTGTGAAAGGGACACTGGAAAACTTTCAGTAGCTCAAGTTGGTGGATGCAACAGAGACATACAGCAACAAGTGAAAGTGATTGTAAGTTAGCATCAGCATATTGATTTAATAAAGAGTTTGATGCAACTTCATCTTGTCATTTTTGTCAGTATGTATAAACAAACTTTTATTATAAGCGCATCCACATTTGAAATTATAAGGCATTCTCTTTCTAGGCTTTTCTACTGCCTTAATCTACTCAGATAACAAGGAATAATAAGTTGTACAAACTTTTTTCCATACAAATGCATAACTCTCTCCCATCAAGATTACAGATATTTGTCTGATACCATTCTAAATTATTTACTTTGATGACATTACCTTTTAATTTGCTCTTACTCCATGCACTTATAAAAACCATAATTCAGAGCACGCCGTTCTCATGCTGAAATTCCTTCAAGCTGATTGTTTCACATGAACCAATCAGACTTCCATTTTAAGAAAATTTGAACAAATCTTCAAAAGACTTAACTTAAAACTAGCACCCCAAAACAAATTCAGTCTGAGGAACCTGCTAAATAAACCACTAAAAAATTCAATCTCCAACAATTTGAAATCAGGAATATATCAGATTAATTGTGAAACCTGTGAAAAAAGCTACATAGGAAAAACTAAGAGAAACTTGTTAACCAGGCAAAAAGAACATCAGAGAAACATTAAGTTGAAACAAACAGAAAACTGCAGTTTCACACATTTTTGGACAGAAAACCACAACACTGGCCACAACATTAAACTGTTAAAATCTTTAAGTACACCCATAGAATTGGATATTTGGGAAAAAATATTCATAAACAAAAACCGTGATAGTTATAAATTTTGAAATCCCGGCACTGAATGAAGTATTAAAGCTTAGTGCCCCTAACACCAGATGGCAGAGTGATCGGAGCTCCGTAGTAGTGGAAGAAGAGGAATGTTCATTTAGTCACCAAACAGCTGAGGATGAGATCGAATGTGCAATCATGTCATTAAATTCACCATTTTACTAGTATGTTTTCCTGGTAAACCATAGGGGCTCTCGTATTCGAGACACACCATTTGTGGTGACTTACTATTGTAAGTACTTGAATCCCAGGCTTCATCACTAAACCCATACTAATTTTTTTCTGCCATTCTTTAATATTGACGTCAGTGAAGTTACAAGTTTTAAAAGGTATGAATCAATGTTAGTCTTTATACATGAAATTAGCTTCACTGTTAACAACACTTTTTATTTGTAAGTATTCAAATCATATTTATTAAGTTAATGATGGAAATTAATTATTCTTTCACACTAGCCATGTATAAGCTAAGGTTTTCGATAGATTCAAACTGAAAAATTCAATGCCATGGCTGAGATTTGAACCATGGATCTCCCAGTTTACATCTAGTCGCTATTATTACCCATTGAGCTACCGTGGACAATGTGCTGTTATCACATTAAATTCTCCATCTGACTCGTATGTTTTCCTGGTAAATTAATACAAAGTACTAATACAAAAGTGAATCGAGAAGATATTGACACATTGCTTCACTCACAATGTTTATTCACAGGACATGTTTCAAGAGCTCTTGCTCCTATCATCAGCTGATACTCGATTAGTGTAAGTTGTAGAGGTTTCCTCTTTCTCCGTATTGTCAATAGATGGCGTGATGTACTTGTCAAAGATGTCTGGTAGTGGAGTTTCAAAATTCATGACTCTATGACGATTTTTGTTAATGAAGATTTTTTCCCATACGGAAAGGTCTATGGGGTGATTAACATATTTTATTAGAGATGTTTCCAAGTTGATGTCATGTCTAGTATTCAAAAAATGAAAAGCCACTGCTGATTTTTCTGTTTCACCATTTTTAATGTTTCTTAGATGTTCTTTAGTTCTGATGTTAATATTTCTTTTTGTTTTTGATGGTGATATTTTGTTTTGTTTTGATGGTCTTAGACTTATGAATATACAAAATCCAGCTATAAAATTTACATTAAAAATGGTGAAACAGAAAAATCAGCAGTGGCTTTTCATTTTTTGAATACTAGACATGACATCAACTTGGAAACATCTCTAATAAAATATGTTAATCACCCCATAGACCTTTCCGTATGGGAAAAAATCTTCATTAACAAAAATCGTCATAGAGTCATGAATTTTGAAACTCCACTACCAGACATCTTTGACAAGTACATCACGCCATCTATTGACAATACGGAGAAAGAGGAAACCACTACAACTTACACTGATCGAGTATCAGCTGATGATAGGAGCAAGAGCTCTTGAAATATGTCCTGTGAATAAACAGTGTGAGTGAAGCAATGTGCCAATATCTTCTCAATTCACTTTTGTACTAATTTGTGCTTCACTGTCCCTACGCTTCTTTCAAGTTTATACAAAAGTACTAATTAAGTACAAATAGATACAGTATAATATTGCACTTAAAATAGTAAGTCACCACAAACGCTGTATCTCAAATACGACAGCCCCCAAGTGCTTTACTCAATGGGTAGTTCAATGTGTAAGAGCAACCAGATGTAAACCCGGAGATCCATAGTTCAAATCCCGGCTACAGCATTGAAGTTTTCAGTTTGACTTTATCCAAAATCTTGGCCTATACATGGCTAGTGTGAAAGAATAATTAATTTACCTCAAATAAGAAGACTTACCTGGTTCGCACAAAAGTGAATCGAGAAGATATTGACACACTGCTCCACTCACTGTTTTTTCACAGGACAGTGTGAGTGAAGCAGTGTGTCAATATCTTCTCGATTCACTTTTGTGCTAAGTTGTGCTTCACTGTCTCTACGCTTCTTTCAATTTTATACTTTGACTTACCTGGTTATTTGTAAACAAGTCCTCTGGAGAAGCAGATCTTGTGCTCATATTTGGTTCATCTTGGCAACATATCTTCTCATGTTCCTGTAATAATCCTATACGTTAATGACAATATGAAACACTGTATTTATAATTATAAACATATTCGTCTGCTAAACAGGAACTAATAATGCTATATATTAACATAATAATCCCTTAAAATCACCCTGATTTCAATTTCCTCATTACCAAGACATTCAGAATATTCCTAATTGCAGACTTTTATTATTGAAACCTGTCATTTCATGAAGATCCCAAGCAGATTATAAAAAGTCAGTATATACTGAAAAAATGTGAAAGTACATGCTCTACTGCAGTTTAATGAAATGACAACAGTTTGTTAGGTATATAGTATATCCTCACTCTATACACCAAAGTTTTTCATGACATGCCTAGGATCTTCAGGTTTCAGAAAAGACCAACTGCATATGCAACATCTTGATAGGATGTCTAAAAGCTGGCAGCTAGCAAAGGTATAGTGACTTTGTGGGTTTGTAAAATTAAAAGTCTAGTTTGCAGAAATTCAAAATGCTCTTTATTTTAAGTAAAAAGACACTTTGTACAACTCTGATATCAGCAGAACGATGCAACACACACTAACACAATCTTCAAGGCCATCTGCCACACGTCCACACTGTACAATTAATAGTTCTTGACTAGCCGTTCAACTCCCCTCTCTTATTTATAACCAAGCCATCATTTCTCGAAAGTTGCTGAAGCTTCACGGTGTTTCACGATGCCGCAAGAAAGTTCAGACTCTCCCTCTCTCCATCCCCCCCCTCTCTCTCACTCAGCAAGTGATTAACGCTGTGCCCAAGTGCTGGACGCTCTATCTTTCTCTTTGTTTACTGCCCGCGCACGGCCCGGCGGCAACTCAACAATGCCTGGTGACAGTATTCATTATTATTAATTTATAGATGAGTTCTATTTATTACAAATCTGCTTCACTTACGTACCTATTTTGAGGACATGTTTCGCAAATCATCGTTTGCATCTTTGGCTCTTATGTGACTCAGAGTCGCATAAGAGCCGAAGATACAAAGGATGATTTGCGAAACATGTCCTCCAAATAGGTACGTAATTGAAGCAGATATATAATAAATTTGAGTCATCTATAAAATAATAATTATTTCGCATCACTGTGGTGTTCCAATACAGTTAAATCTCGAAGTATTCATTATGTTGCTGTTCAAGTGCTTGCCATGTGATGCCTTGGTAGTAGTAGTATTTATTCATCCTTTTGATCATAGTACATGATATAGGACACGTCAAGTACTTATAACTAAAAATTATACAATAAACATATACACAACACAAGTTTAGAATGAAAATTCAGAAACTGCATGTATAATAATAATAATAATAATAATAATAATAATAATAATAATAATAATAATAATAATAATAATAATAATAATAATAATAATAATAATAATAATAATAATAATAATAATAATAATAATAATAATAATAATAATAATAATAATAATAATAATAATAATAATAATAATAATAATAATAATAATAATAATAATAATAATAGTAATAATAATAATAGTAATAATAATAATAATAGTAATAATAATAATAATAGTAATAATAATAATAATAATAATAATAATAATAATAATAATAATAATAATAATAATAATAATAATAATAATAATAATAATAATAATAATAATAATAATAATAATAATAATAATAATAATAATAATAATAATAATAATAATTTACTTGTAATTAACATATTTAAAAAATTCATCTATACTATAAAAACATTAACATCATTAACATTAACAAAGTTAATTGTCAAAGTAATCATAATATTCCTTTATGCTATAAAAACAATGGAGTGAGAGAAGTTTTTTGAGGCAAATTCTAAATCGATGCAGTGCAGGTATTTGCTTCAGATAATTGGGTAATTTATTATAAAGCTGGAGGCCAGTATATACAAAACCTTTTTCAAAAGAACTTGTGCTATGTGTGATTACATGAAGATTATCTTTTCTTCTGGTATCATGAGAATGTATCTGTGAGTTTGTTGTGCACGTACTGAGATTAGTTTTTATGTAGCATAATGTTTCATATATGTAGATACAGGGTAGGGGCAATATATTTAATTCCTTATATGGTGGCCTACAACTGGTTCTTTTATTAACATGTAGTATTATCCTAATTGCCCGTTTTTGTATTTTAAAAATAGATTTTGCTCCTGTTGAATTACCCCAAAATATTCCATAGCTAAGAACAGACTGAAAATATGCGTGGTATAAAGATAAAACCGATTTCAGGTCCATGACTTTTGAAATACTGTGATAGCAAAGTTATTTTACTCAAGATTCAACTGTATTGGAACACCACAGTGAAGCGAAAAATTATTAAATTTTAGATGAGTCGCATTTTTTACACATTTTTTACATTTTTTTTTACAGATGGCAGCAACAACCCCAGAATTACCCACACCGCTGGATCTAGCGTCAGTCGCACAAGAGCCGTAGATGCAAACGAAGATTTGCGAAACATGTCCTCAAAATAGGTACGAAAGTGAAGCAGATGTGTAAAAAATGCGACTCATCTAAAATTTAATTATTTTACTCAGTTTTTGTGATAGCTTTTGAATGTGAGTCAACCACTTTAAATTATTATCCACCCATACCCCTAGAAATTTTGTACTATCTGTGTATGAGATATATTTGCCCTGGAACTCTATAAAGGGATGGTTGGCAAGTGTATTTTGTTTATGATGAAAAGCTATTGCTGTTGTTTTTTCTGTATTTATTAATAATCTATTAATGTTAAACTCGCTTAGCAATTCAGACATTGTCTGTTCTATCTTAAATTTTAAGGACCTCAAGTTGTAACCAGAAATATATAAAATTGTATCATCAGCATATAATGTTGGATAACTATTTTTTGGACATCATACCTTATCAAAACAAAGACAATGCGCACTGTATGAATTACTCTTAACATACTAGAAACTACATTTGCTGCTACGGTAATAATGCTGCAGATGCAGGTTCAATTCTCTAAGAGAGTATTGGACCTTTTAGGTCTTTTTGATTTTCTTTCATTTATATGCGTATAAATCTTAGTGTAAATTCAGTAACTTCTTCAACAAAGGTAAGAGCTAGTTTGGACCCTTTACGTTTTGTATTGCTATCAATTTATATAGTGTTAAATAAATGCATTAAACATAACATTTTCCTTTCATACAATAATAAACAGGTTGAGTAATAAAAGAAGATTAACTCTGGTAGTAACTGAAATGAACAAAACTAAAGAAAATGCATTATAGGAAAGATACACATATAGGATACTGAATCATTAATGTCAATTTTTCTTCTGTGTACATTATTACATGATTAGAGAGGACTTCTAACATTTTGGACATATTCAAAGACATGGGAATAATTGGTTAAAATTCGAAACTATGCACTATCCATGTTCATATTGTTACACAAGCGGCGAGCTCGCGATGCCAATCAATAAATGAAGGTTGGCAGCAGGAGGGGAGACGCAGGGATGGCTGGATCTTCGTTTACCCCTCCTCCTGCCAATCGAAGTGACACGAAGCTTCGACAATGATTTCCCCCTCCATAAAAGGAGATTCTAGAAACTTCGGGTCGCCGATCGATACAAGCGAGGCGACAGTCAGTTGAGTTGAATGTGTTGTGGCGTGCGGTGCGTAAGGAGCGCCCAGTGTATGTGTAAAGAAGAACTGGCAAAATTGTAATTGTGATATTGGAATAAGGTGGAAATAAAGAACATTTTGAGTGGTGTAATTGAACTTTTTAATTTTACGAACCCACAGTCACAACTGCTGTCAGGAATGGGATAACGGCCATGGAATCGGCACTGGAAAAGATTTTACACAAAATGGAAGAAATGAAGACGGCCAACAACATCGCCGAGAAGATGGAAGAACTGAAGGCCGAAATAACAGCGAAGACGGAAGCGGCAAACAACACCTTGGCCACGACAATGACCGCAAAAATGGCCAAACTGACCACAGAAATGAGGGCAGCGAAAGACAGCCTGGCCACGGAGATAAAAGCGGCAAACGAGGCCCTTGCCGACAAGTTCGAAGAGCAGCTGACCGGCGTAAAAGAGGACGTCACAGAGTTAGGCGAGCTCGTCGAAGACCTGGCGAGCCGCGTTGACGAGCTGGAGGGAAAGGCTGACAGCAACGCAAAGTCCCTGAACGCCATGGCGGAGGACGTCGTCGGCAGGAGGTTAAAGGATTTGAAGGTCGACGCACCGGGACGCGAAACAACATCGGCGCGCGTCAAACCTCCGAAATATGACGGCGCGTCAACATTCGAGGTCTTCCGCCGCCAATTCGACGCAGCGGCCAAGCACAACAAATGGTCACCAGAGGAGGCCACACAGTTAATAGCAGGCCTCCAGGGTCGGGCCGCGGAAGTCCTAAACGCGGTACAGACAACGGCGGCGTACAAGGACATCTGGGAGGCCCTGGAGAATCGTTTTGGAAACCACCGCTTAGCCGCAGCGTACCGCAGCCAACTGAAGGCAAGCTCGCAGCAGCGAGGGGAGACGCTGCAGGAGTTCGCCCTGGCAGTTGAACTGGCTGGCAAGGCTCTAGTCGACCTCCCACCAGAGTTCGTATCACGGGAAGCCGCCTACAACTTTGTCGACAGGGTACGGGACACGGAGATTCGTCAGCGCCTTATACTGGGCGATTATAAAGCAATCCACGAAGCGCTAACGGCAGCATTAAGGAGGAGGCGGCCAAGGTAACAGCTATCCCGTCGTCGAGAACGAGGAGTGTGCGCTACGCCGGAGACAGAAGACCAGCCCAGGGACGCCGGCGAACACCTAGTGGCCTGTCTTGGGGGTGTGGACAGCCCGGGCACCTGCAGAGAGACTGCCCACACCAGCAAGAGCAGCCGGAAAACGAGTAAGGGCCGTCGTGGAGAGGGGCACGTCGGCGCAATCAACACCGTCCCCTCGAGTGATGCTACGCGCCGTCAGGCGGCGGATGGTTGACAGCCTCATCGCGGACGGCTGGGTAAGAGGAAAGCCGTGCCGCGTGCTGGTAGACACCGGGGCGGCCGTGACCATCATTAGACCTGACGTGGCGAATGGTTTGCCGACGAGGAAGCCAACCCGACCATACCAGCTTGTGACGGCATCGGGCGACACCATGCCTGTGGAGAAGGAGGCCCTGCTGGAGCTGACCTTGGGACGGAGTGTCGTGCGTCTGTGGGTGTTCGCCGCGAAGATGGCTGAGGAGGTGATTCTGGGAGTGGATGCCATCAGGAGCCACGAGGCGACGGTCGACGTCGGCAGGAAGGTCCTGTGGCTCAAGGAGTAGAGCTTATACTCCGTCAACCCGAAGAGCGCCTTGGAATCTGCAGGGTCGTCTTGAACGAAGACGTGGTTGTCCCCGCGAGGAGCGAGGTGGTGGTGACGGCGCGACTGGAAGGCCAGAGAACCAGCAACATGATGCTGGACCAGAAGACGCCTGTACGCGGACTGTTATTAGCCAGGGCATTGCTGCCGTGCCGAGAGGTGCCAGTGAGACTGCTAAATCCAGCGGACAGCGATCACGACGTCCAGGCCGGGACGGAGTTGGGAACGTGCGGGCCCGTGGTGAGCGTAACAGCAATCGACAAGGCACAGGAGCCGGTGCCGACGCAACACCTGCGGCCCCGGTAGAAGACTTACTGTAGAGGGCGGCCGACCAACTGACCGCAGAACAACTGGAGAAAGTTCGACAACTGCTGAGGCGATACCAGCGCGTCTTCAGCCAAGGCGTTAATGACTACGGTCGCACAGACAAAGTGCTTCACCGCGTTCCGGTGGCGAGGAAGGGGGCGGTACGAGACATGCTGGAGGACATGAGATGCAGGGGGTGATTGAAGATTCTGACAGCCCTTGGTGTTCCCCTGCAGTCTCGGTAACGAAGAACGGCGAGCTACGCTTCTGCGTAGACTACAGGAAGCTGAACGCTGTCACCCGGAAGGACTGCTTCCCCTTACCCCGGATTGACGACACCCTGGACACGCTAGCTGGTGCGCAGTGGTTCTCGACCCTGGACCTGAAGTCGGGGTACTGGCAGGTAGCTCTAGATACGCGAGGCAAAGGGAAGACCGCATTCTCGACAGGCCAAGGGCTCTGGCAGTTCACAGTTATGCCCTTTGGCCTCTGCAACGCACCAGCTAACATCCAACGCCTCATGGAGTCAGTGATGAGAGGACTGACTTACGACGACTGCCTGCTATACCTGGACGACATCATAGTCGGTAAAACTTTTGAAGACCATCTAGAGAATCTGAGTAAGGTGCTACAGAGATTGCAGGCGACCAACTTGAAGCTGAACGCGAAGAAGTGCCAGCTATTCCGCAAGGAAGTGAACTACTTGGGCCACATAGTCTCAGCAACCGGAGTGGCCACAGACCCGGAGAAGACACAGGCTGTGAGAGATTGGCCTCGCCCAAAGGATAAGAAAGAGTTGCGCAGTTTCCTGGGGCTGTGCAGTTATTACCGCCACTTCATTAAGGGGTTCTCCAACATCGCAAAACCCCTCACCCGCCTGACAGAGGAACACCGGCCTTATGTGTGGACGGAGGATGCCGAAAACGCTTTCCAGCACCTAAAGGAGACCCTGTGCAGTGCTCCAATTTTGGGTTTCCCACAACCGGGTAGCGCCTTCATTGTGGACACCGACGCCAGCGACCATTGCATTGGAGGTGTCCTATCGCAGATCCACGACGGCCATGAGGGGGTGGTAGCCTACTACAGCAAGGGGTTATCCAAGGCAGAGAACTACTGCGTCACCCGACGAGAATTATTGGCGGTAGTAAAGACCTTGGAGCACTTCCACAAGTACCTGTACGGTCAGTCATTCCACCTGACTGACCATTCCGCCCTAACCTGGTTATTGAGCTTTAAGAACCTGGAAGGCCAGACAGCACGTTGGGTTCGGAGGCTGTAGGAGTACGACTTCACCTCGGAACATCACAGAGGGAAGAGCCACGGTAACGCGGACGATATGTCCCAAAGACCCTGTCCAGAACAGTGCGGCCAATGCACAAGAGTGGAGAAGGAGCGTGCCGCAGCAGTTCGAGTAGTCACGGCAGTTCCTGCGGATGGCTGGGATGGCGCAGGCCTGAGGAGGGAGCAGCTGGCGGACGCAGACTTGGGGCCACTCTTGTGGGAAGTGGAGGCAGGGACGAGACCAACCTGGCCGGACATCGCACCGATGAGCGCCACCTACAAGTCTTACTGGGCCCAATGGGACTCGTTGAATACCAGAGAGGGTGTGCTGTTCCGTGTATGGGAATCACCCGATGAGAAGACGCAGAGAGAACAGTTGGTACTTCCCCGGAGTAAGGTTCCGGAAGTCTTGGAAGAAGTGCACGCCGGTACTTCAGGACACCTGGGAGACAACCGAACGATTGACAAACTATGGCAGCTCTACTACTGGCTGAGGCTCCGAGCAGACGCTGAGAGATGGTGCCGTCAGTGTCACGTGTGCGCGGCGAGTCACGGCCCCCAGACTAGGAGCCGGGGTCGCATGCAACAGTACAACGTCGGAGCGCCATTCGAACGGATCGCCGTTGACATTGCTGGACCGTTCCCAATATCCGACCGAGGCAACAAGTGCCTGATGTTGGTCGTGAACTACTTCACTAAGTGGCCGGAGATGTATGCCATTCCGAACCAAAAGACAAGGACAATCACAGACTGCCTCGTGGAGCAAGTGTTTTGCCGATTTGGGGTACCATTAGGGCTGCACAGTGACCAAGGCACCAATTTTGAGTCCAACCTGATGAAGGAGGCACTAGAGAGACTTGGGGTTAACAAAACACGCACAACACCTCTACATCCCCAGTCGGATGGCATGGTCAAAAGGTACATCAAGACCTTAGAGGAACACTTGAGGAAGGTCGTGGCCAGCCATCAGCAAGACTGGGACGTCAAGGTGCCACTGTTCTTGCTGGCCTACCGCTCAACACGCGACACCACGGGGATCACGGCAGCCAGCTTAATGTTCGGCCGAGAGTTACGCCTCCCCTGAGACCTGGCTTTTGGTAGCCCTCCGGGGGTGAAACAGCCAGCGACCGAGTATGTGGAGAACCAGAACATCCAGAAGGCGAGCGAACGCATGAAAACCGGATACGACAAGCAAGCCAACAGCCAAGGGTTCCAGCAAGGTGACCTGGTCTGGTTGTACCGCCCGAACCGGACCAAGGGACGCTGCCCGAAGCTTCAGCAGCCATGGCAAGGACCGTACCGTGTGGTGAAGAGGATTAACGACGTGGTCTACCGCATCCAGAAGGTGACCCGAGGAAAGATGGTGGTACACCTGGATAGCCTGACCCGCTACGAAGGCGCTGTTCGGGACGACCAGCCTTGAGCAGGGAGCAGTGTTACGCAAGAGGCGAGCTCGCCTTGCCAATCAATAAATGAAGGTTTGCGGCGGGAGGGGAGATGCAGGGGTGGCTGGGTCTTCGTTTAACCCTCCTCCTGACACTCGAAGTGACACGTAGCTTCGAGAATGTTCCCCCCTCCATAAAAGGAGATTCGAGAAACTTCGGGCCGCCGATCGATACAAGCGAGGCGACAGTCAGTTGAGTTGAGTGTGTTGTGGCGTGCGGTGTGTAAGGAGCGCCCAGTGTACGTGTAAAGACGAACCGGCAAAGTTGTAATTGTGTACATTAAATTGTAATTGTGATATTGGAATAAGGTGGAAATAAAGAACATTTTGAGTGGTGTAACTGAAACTTTTTAATTTTACGAACCCACAAAGTCACAATATGCAGACCATGTAATTGTGCAACATTCACTTCTTAATATGCAGTTGAATTTATTTTAGTACCAGAAAGAAAAATTATTTATATTGGTTTGGGTGTAGAATGAACAAAAGTATTGTTGCAAGCCATTGTTGCGATTGGCGCGGTCGGTGCGCACAAAGGGACAGTGCAGTGTAGAGGTAAAATCTTGCCAAAACAGATAAAGATAGATGACTGCAAGGTTCGCTTTTTTGATTGTTAGAGAACATTCCACAAATTTCTAGATCAATGGGTGGAGATTATGAAAAGGAAGCAGCAACTCGCCAGTTGGGACAGTCGTGATCGGAACTGATAATCATGTGCCTGCAGCTGTGATTTGAAAGTGAAAGCGGCGAACAAGGCCTCACCGTCAAATTTTAGAGCAGTTGGCCGGCGTGAAGGAGGACGTCACGGAGCTGGGCAAGCGGATGGGTAAAGTAGACGAGCTTGTCCAAGATCTCGCGAACCGCGTTAACGTCCTTGAGGGAAAGGCCCACAGCAACACCAAGTCCCTGAACGCCATGGTGGAGGACATCGTCAGCAGAAGGATGAAGGAGTTAAAGGCCGACGGGCCGGGACGCGACACAACATCTGCACGCGTCAAACCACCGGAGTACAACGGCTCGTCAAAGTTCGAAGTCTTCCGCCGCCAATTCGACATTGTGGCCAAGCACACGTGGTCAACAGAGGTAGAGACCACACAGCTAATAGCCAGTCTCCAGGGACGGGCCGCAGAGGTCCTGAACGCGGTCCAAACAGCGGCAGCGCCCAAGGATATCTGGGAGACCCTCGAAAACCGCTTCGGGAACCACCGCAGCAGCCAGGGGAGACGCTGCAGGATTTCACCCTGGCAATTGAAAAGCTGGCAGGAGCTGAAGTCGGCTTACGGACAGGTAGCTCTAGACCTAAGAGACAAGGAAAAGACCGCATTTTTGACAGGTCAAGGGCTTCGGAAGTTCACAGTTATGCCCTTTGGTCTTTGCAACGCACCAGCCACATTTCAACGCCTCATGAAGTCAGCAAGATTTACTTATTTTTTTTTAAATTTACGTCCTCCTAAGTTGTCATATCGGACAACGAAATGGGTGAAGTGATGCTCTTATGAGTCCGGGGTCCATGGAGCTTACAGTTACCCAACATTCATCTTTCAGGATAAGGAAACCCCCGGGAAAACCTTATCTAGGTAACTCACCCTAACTGAGCAAGCCTTTCGAAGACCATCTCGATAACCTGAGCAAGGCACTACAGAGACTGAAAGGTAAAACTGACTTTTGTGCCACTCTGTACATCTATCACACCATTAATGTAGTATAAAACAAAATGAGGGCAATATGAGGTTTTATGAGACTGAGCACACCACTTAAATAGCATATTTGCTGTGATAGGAAATTCAACAAAAGAAACTATAGATAATTTATTCATTTTGTAAATCATACATTGTACATGGGTACTATTATATAAGACAAGTCAAACTGTAAGTATACAGTGCAATTAACTATACTTATAAATTAACAAGTCACATCCAATAAGGACGAGCCAGTGTTTGTATAAAATAATGATTTATAAAGATATCCCAAGAATTTTATAATATACACAATTGATTCAGAAATATAAAACTATTGTTGCAGCAATGGGCATAAAAATTTTTGGCGCAAATAGATAACAGACGGATTATGTTTCACGGAGATAAAGAGCTTGCATATGCACATAAACATACCGTTGGAGATAAAAGACTTGCCGGCACAGATAAGTGAGGTAAATGGAACATTCTAGTGATATCTTGATTGTTGTACAGAACATTCGATTTCTTGTTTATTCCGGAAATATCTAGAATTATCAATGAGGTATTTAAGGGAGCGACGACTCGCCAAGAGTGGATCGTAAGCACTAAACAGCTGAGCTGATGTTGTAAACAGATGTAATCAGAACGCTGTTTGTTACTGTCATCGATCTTGGTAGATTGTGTTGTGTATGTGACGTAATGTTGTTATGTGAGAACTGAACAGTGTATTTCTACGGGAATAAAGAAAATATGGAATATCTGCATCTTGGACTTTTAATTCTACGAACCCACAAACTCACAACTGGTGTCAGCAAGTGGAACATCGACAATGGATGCGGCATTGGAAAAGATTTTACAGAAAATGGAAGAAATGAAGGCCGATATAAATATGAGTAGCTGGCATGCTTAATTTTTAAGGGTACTCACTCAGACTGGTCGATGTTCATCTTTCCTTCAAAAACATTTTTCAACTCATGTCCGAGTCATCTTCAGTGAAGTCTGCTACAACTACTACATGAGAACGTTCTTCTTCTTTTCCAAGAAAGTTAAGACTCCGCCCATTGGAGGTCTCCTAAATTCTAATGCCAACTTTTGGAACTGGAACATTGGTACAAATCTTACTGGGCACAGTTGATTGGTTGTCACCTGTGAATTAGCTGGTTGGAGTTGCATCGTCTCTGGACGTGAAGAAGTTAAACGTTAGATGTTTGTTGAGGGAAATGTACTTCCTCTTCTATCTCCATGTCTGGAGCGATACACTGGTTACTAGCTGTCTGTTGAAGTAAAAGTACTTTCTCTTCCATCTGCTTCATGGATGTCCTAGATTGGTTGAAATCTGAGTTAAATTTAACTTGATCTATAGTATATGTTTTCATAATAGTTGACTGAGCTTCATCGGTGTTGACGTTATTAACTTGTTTAATAAATTGTAGAACACTATTAAATGCTGGTATATCAAAATTCAAAATATTTTCTTTTTCACTATTTAGTATATAAATTTTTTCCCAAATATCTAGTTCACTAACAGATTGCACATGTTTTAATAGTTGTATATTTTGACCTATTTCATGGTTACGTTTCCAGAAGGCATTGGCAACTGCTGAGTTTTCTATTTGTTTAAGTTTTATATTTCTTAAGTGCTCCATTTGACGAGTTTTTAAACTTCTCTTAGTCCTTCCAATATAGTATGATTCACAGTCCTACAAGGTATTTTATATACTCCAGATAATTTTAATTTGTCGATAGTGTTACTTGAAGGTTTCTTTAGTAAATTCTTGAGACTGAAGTTGTCTTCATGGGTGAACATCGACCAGTCTGAGTACTCTTATAAATTAAGCATACCAGCTACTCATATTTATATGAATTATACCTCACTTTAAATACTTTGACAATTCTTTACAATGAAGGCTGAGTTAACAACGAAGACGGAAACAGCAAACAACAACCTGGCAGCAGAACTGAAAGAAATGAAGACGGATAACGACAACCTCACCGCCAAAATGGAAGAAATGAAGGTGGCTAACGATAACATAACCGAGAAAATGGAAGAGAACTTGGAGACAGCAAATAAAAACTTGGCCGCGAAGATGATCGGATTAACAACTGAAATGAAGGCTGCCAACGAGGCCCTCGCTGAAAAATTTGAAGAACAGCTGGCCGGCGTGAGGGATGACGTCACAGAGCTGGGCAAGCGGATGCGTCAAGTGGACGAGCGCGTCGAAGACCTGACGAGCCGCGTTAACGACCTGGAGGGAAAGGCCGATTGCAAAAAGAAGTCCCTGAACGTCATCGTGTAGGACGTCGTCGGCGGGAGGTTAAAAATTTTAAAGGTCGACGCGCCGGGAAGCGACACATCTGCGCGCCTCAAACCTCCTAAATACGACGGCGCGACAACTTTCGAAGTCTTCCGCCGTCAATTCGACACGGTGGCCAAACACAACAAGTGGTCACCAGAGAAAGAGGCTGCAAAGCTTATAGCCAGTCTCCAGGGACGGGCCGCAGAAGTCCTGAACGCGGTCCAGACAGCGGCGGCGCCCAAGGACCGCTTTGGAAACCACCGCTTAGCCACAGCGTACCGCAGCCAGATGAAGTCAAGACCACAGCAGCCAGGGGAGACGCTGCAGGAGTTCACCCTGGCAATCGAGCAGCTGGCCAGTAAAGCCTCAGTTGACCTCCCACTAGAGTTCATATCCCGAGAGGCTACATACACCTTTGTCGACGGGGTACGAGACTCGGAGATTCGTCAGCGCCTAATAATCGGCGACTAAAAACCATCCACGATGCGCTAACGGCAGCATTAAGGATGGAGGCGGCCAAGGTGACGGCTATCCCAACTTCCAGAATAAGGAGTATCCGCTATAATTGAGACCGAAGACCAGTCGAGGGGCGCCGTCGAAGACTTAGTGGCGTGTGTTGCGGGTGCGGCCAGCCGGGACAACTGGAGAGAGACAGCCGGAAGAGCAGCCGGAAAACGAGTAAGGGTCGTCGTGGCGAGGGGCACGTCGGCGCCATCCCCTCCATCCCCTCGAGTGACACTGCGCGCCGTCAGCCGCCAGTTGGGTGACAGCCTCATCGGGGACGGTTGGGTGAGAGGAAAGCCATGCCACGTGCTCGTGGACACCCGGGCAGCCGTGACCCTCATCAGACCTAAAGTAGCCAGGGGTTTGCCGTCGAGGAAACCAAGCCGACCATACCAGATTGTGACGGCATCGGGCGACACCTTGCCTGTGGAGGAGGCCCTGCTGAAGTTGACCTTGGGATGGAGTGCCGTGTGTCAATGGGTGTTCGTCGCGGCGGTGGCTAAGGAGGTGATACTGCTACTGGATGCCCTCAGGAGCAACGAGGCGACGGTCGACGTCGGCAGGAAGGTCCTGCGGCTCAACGGAGAAGAGGTCATACTCCGGCAACTCGAAGAACCCCTGGCAATCTGCAGGGTCCCCACGAAGAGCGAGGCGGTGGTGACGGCGTCACTGGAAGGCCAGCAGACGAAGAACATGATGCTGGACCAGAAGACGCCTGTACACGGACATTGTGTAGCCAGGACAATGTTGCCGTGCTGAGAGGAGGTGCCGGTGAGGCTGTTCAACCCAACAGACACCAAACACGACGTCCAGGCCGGAACGGAGTTGGGAACGTACGAGCCCGTGGTCAGCGTAACACCAATCGACAAGACACATGCACCGGTGCCGACGCAACACCTGGGGACCTGGCTGGAAGGTTTAGTGGAGAGGGCGGCAATCCACCTGACCGCAGAATAGCTCGAGAAGGTTCGACAACTGCTGAGACGATACCAGCTTGTCTTCAGTCAATGCGACAATAAAAATAAATAAATAAAAATCTCAAATATTCCATTCTGGTACCTAATTTCTTAAATCAGGACGTATATTACAAACTTTTAATTTATTGAAATCAAAACAACACAATTAATTACATAAAAATTCTCCAGATTCACCTACAACTTGAGTAAAAAGTAAGAAAAGGAAAGAAAACTAAAATCTAAAATAAAACCAAAACGAACTTCCTACTCAACTACCATAACAAATGCCTTAACTATAATAATTTAAACATAATAATATAATTAACATTTAATTTTATACCTTACTATCATTCTTCAATTACTTAAAAAAATAAAGTATAAAACTTCATAAATTGCTAATAAATTAACTAATTACTATATAACATATTATCTGAAATAAAACAATTTAAAATTTAAACAAATATCAAAGCGAACATATCATTTCTTCTTATTCCTGCTACAGCCGCCACCACCACCATTAATTATGATGATGATGATGATGATGATGATGATGTTTGTTCTTCTTGTTCTTCTGGTTCTTGTTATTAGTATTGTTATTGTTATTAATTATTATCATTATAATCATTATCATTATCATCATCATTATCATCATCACTATTATTATTATCATTATTATCATTATCATTATCATTATCATTATCATTATCATTATCATTATCATTATCATTATCATTATCATTATCATTATCATTATCATTATCATTATTATTATTATTATTATTACTATTATTACTATTATTACTATTATTATTACTATTACTATTGTTATTATTCTTGTTAGTGTTACCCAAACGGCAAGCCCACGATGCCGATCAATAAATGATGGCCGGCGGAGGGAGGGGAGACAGGACGGGTGGCTGGGTCTTCGTTTGCCCTCCTCCTTCCGCTCCAAGTTGCACGAAGCTTCGAGAATGTTTTCCCCCTCCATAAAAGGAGAATCGAGAAACTTCGTGGCCGATCGATGCCGGAAGCGACAGTCAGTTGAGAGTAGTGTTGTTATGGCGTGCGTTGTGTAAGTAGCGTCGAGCGTACGTGTAGATTGATATTGGAAAATCAACTAATTGTGTACATTAAATTGTAATTGTGAACAGTGTACTGCTACGAAAATAAAGTGCAATTTTTTGTGTTTGTAACCGACTTTTTATTACACGAACCCACAAAGTCAAAACTGGTGGCAAGGAAGCGGGACGATAATATCACCGAACATTACGGCCATGGAATCGGCATTGGAAATGCTTTTAGCGAAGATGAACGAGTTAACAACAAAAACAGAAGCGGCAAATAACATCACCGAGAAGATGGAAGCGGCAAACAACAACTTGGCCACGACAATGACCGCAAAGATGGCCGAACTGACCACAGAAATGAGGGCAGCGAACGACAGCCTGGCCACGGAAATGAAAGCGGCAAACGAGGCCATGAAGTTTGAAGAACAGTTGGCCAGCGTGAGGGATAACGGGACGGAGCTGGGCAGGCGGATGAGCCAAGTGGACGAGCGCGTCGAGGACCTGGCGAGCCACGTTGACGACCTGGAGGGAAAGGCCGACAGCAGCGTCAAGTCCCTGAACGCCATAAAAGAGGACGTCGTCGGCAGGAAACTGAAGGATTTGAAGGCTGACGCGCCGGGACGCGACACAACATCTGCGCGCGCGTCAAACCGCCGAAATATGACGGCACGTCAACATCTGAGGTCTTCCGCCGCGAGTTCGACACAGTGGCCAAGCACAACAGATGGTCACCGGAGGAGGACACACCGCTAATAGCCAAACTCCAGGGACGGGTCGCGGAAGTCCTAAACGCGGTGCAGACAACGGCGGCGCCCAAGGACATCTGGGAGGCCCTGGAGAATCGTTTCGGGAACCACCGCTTAGCCGCAGCGTACCGCAGCCAACTAAAGGCAAGGTCTCAGCAGCCGGGGGAGACGCTGCAGGAGTTCGCCATAGCGATTGAGCAGCTGGCTAGCAAGGCCTTGGTTGACCTGCCACTGGAGTTCGTATCCCGGGAAGCCGCCTACAACTTTGTCGACGGGGTACGGGACACGGAGATTCGTCAGCGCCTAATGCTCGGCGATTATAAAACCATCCACTAGGCGCTGACAGCGCCATTAAGGATGGAGGCGGCCAAGGTAGCATCTATCTCGACGTCGAGAACGAGGAGTGTCGGCTACGCCGGAGACAGAAGACCAGCTGAGGTACGCCGGCGAACACCTAGTGGTCTGTGTTGGGGGTATGGACAGCCCGGGCACCTTCAGAGAGACTGCCCACACCAGGAAGAGCGGCCGGAAGAACGAGTAAGGCACGGCGTGGAGAAGGGCACGTCGGCGCCATTACCACCCATCCCCTCGAGTGACACTCCGCGCCGTCAGCCGGCTAATGGATGACAGCCTCCTCGCGGACGGCTGGGTAGGAGGAAAGCCGTGCCGCGTGCTAGTGGACACTGGGGCAGCCGTGACCATCATCAGACCTGACGTGGCGAATGATTTGCCGACGAGGAAGCCTAGCCGACCATACCAGCTTGTGTTGGCATCGGGCGACACCTTGCCTGTCGAGAAGGAGGCCCTGCTGGAGCTGACCTTGGGACGGAGTGCCGTGCGTCTGTGGGTGTTCGTCGCGAAGGTGGCTGAGGAGGTGATTCTGGGACTAGATGCCCTCAGGAGCCACGAGGCGACAGTCGACGTCGGCAGGAAGGTCCTGCGGCTCAACGGAGAAGAGGTCGTACTCCGTCAACCCGAAGAGCGCCTTGGAAACGGTAGGGTCATCTTGAACGAAGACGTGGTTGTCCCCGCGAGGAGCGAGGTGATGGTGACGGCGCGACCGGAAGGCCAGACAGCAGGTTTGATTCAGAGGCCGTAGGAGTACAACTTCACCTCGGAACATCGCAGAGGGAAGAGTCACGGTAACGCAGACGCCATGTCCCGAAGACCCTGTCCAGAAGAGTGCGGCCAATGCAAAAGAGTGGAGGAGAAGGAGCGTGCCGCAGCAGTACGAGTAGTCACGGCAGTGCCTGCGGATGGCTGGGATAGCGCAGGCCTGAGGAGGGAGCAGCTGGCGGACGCAGACTTGGGGCCACCCTTGAGGGAAGTGGAGGCAGGGACGAGACCAACCTGGGCGGACATCGCACCGAGGAGCGCCACCTACAAGTCGTACTAGGCCCAATGGGACTCGTTGAAAACCAGAGATGGCGTGCTGTTCCGGGTATGGGAGTCACCCGACAGGAAGACGCAGAGAGAACAGTTGGGGTTGTTGTTGTAATTTTACATCCTCCAACGTTAAGTCATATCGGACGGTGAATGAGATGCCTGAAATGATGCTCAAATGTGCCCAGGGTGCATGGAGCTTAGAGCTACCCGACATTCGTCTTTAAGGATAAGGGAAAAACCCCGGAAAAAACCTTATACAGATAGCTCACCCTGACCAGGATTCGAACTCGGGACCTGTTGAACGTGAAGCAGACACGGACAACAGTTGGTACTTCCCCGGAGTAAGGTCCCGGAAGTTTTGGAAGAATGCACGCCGGTACCTCAGGGGGACACCTGGAAGCGAACCGGACGATTAACAAACTACGGCAGCGCTAATACTGGCTGAGGCTCCGAGGAGACGCTGAGATGGTGCCGTCAGTGTCACGTATGCGCGCCGAGTCACGGCCCCAGACTAGGAGCCGGGGTCGCATGCAACAGTACAGCGTCTGAGCGCCATTCGAACGGATCGCCGTTGACATTGCTGGACCGTTCCCAATATCCGACCCAGGCAACAAGTACCTGATGGTGGTCGTGGACTACTTCACTAAGTGGCTGGAGGTGTATGCCATCCCAAACCCAGAGGCAAGGACAATCACAAACTGCCTCGTGGAGCAAGTGTTTTGCCGATTTGGGGTGCCATTAGAGCTACACAGTGATCAAGGCACCAATTTTGAGTCCAACCTGATGAAGGAGGCACTAGAGAGGCTTGGGGTTAACAAGACCCGCACAACACCTCTATATCCCCAGTCGGATGGCATGGTCGAGAGGTACATCAAATGTTCGGCCGAGAGTTACGCCTCCCCTGTGACCTGGCTTTTGGTAGCCCTCCGGGGGTGAAACAGCCAGCGACCGAGTATGTGGAGAACCACCTCCACGACATGCACGAGATGGCTCGCCAGAACGTCCAGAAGGCGAGCGACCGCATGAAAACCCGATACGACAGGCAAGCCAGCAGCCAGGGGTTCCAGCAAGGTGACCTGGTCTGGTTGTACCGCCCGACCCGGACCAAGGGACGCTGCCCGAAGCTTCAGCAGCCATGGCAAGGACCGTACCGGGTGGTGAAGAGGATTAACGACGTGGTCTACTGCATCCAGAAGGTGCCCCGAGGTAAGATGTTGGTGGTACACCTGGATCACCTGGACCGCTACGATGGCGCTGTTCGGGACGACCAGCCTTGAGGAGGGAGCAGTGTTACCCAAACGGCAAGCCCACGATGCCGATCAATAAATGATGGCCGGCGGAGGGGGGGAGACAGGACGGGTGGCTGGGTCTTCGTTTACCCCTCCTCCTTCCGCTCGAAGTTGCACGAAGCTTCGAGAGTGTTTTCCCCCTCCATAAAAGGAGAATCGAGAAACTTCGGGGCCGATCGATACCGGAAGCGACAGTCAGTTGAGATTAGTGTTGTTATGGCGGGCGTTGTGTAAGTAGCGTCGAGCGTACGTGTAGATTGATATTGGAAAATCAACTAATTGTGTACATTAAATTGTAATTGTGAACAGTGTATTGCTACGAAAATAAAGTGCAATTTTTTGTGTTTGTAACCTCGACTTTTTATTTCACGAACCCACAAAGTCACATTATTATCATCATCATTACTATTACTATTATTGTTGTTACTATTGTTCCTATTATTATTATTATTATTATTATTATTATTATTATTATTATTATTATTATTATTATTATTATTATTATTAATTATTACTATTATTATTACTATTATTATTACTATTATTATTACTATTATTATTACTATTATTATTACTATTATTATTACTATTACTATTACTATTAACTATTACTATTACTATTACTATTACTATTACTATTACTATTACTATTATTATTATTATTATTATTATTATTATTATTATTATTATTATTATTATTATTATTATTATTATTGTGACTTTGTGGGTTCGTGAAATGAAAAGTCCAATTTCACCGCTCAGAACTGTTCTTTATTTCCACCGACTTACAGTTAAACACTTGCCAATTACGCAGAATTGCATACTGCACACAATTACAATTCACCAGTTCGTCCGTTACAATTTCACTTGTACTCGCGATTACATCAACTCCGATACTCATACACAGTTACGTACAGTCTTCCGTTGCACAATCTTTCGTTCATTAACACGTCACTGACTAACACTGCCTTCTTACACCAAGAACAGTCCTCACTCACACTCAAAACTCCCGACTAGCTGCAGCCCTTTTTATAGGCATCTCGCCGTCTTCTCGGCTTTTCTTGTTCCCAGGCGAAGATTCCAGTAGACGAAAGATCCCGTAATTTCCAGAACAGGTGGAAGAGAAACAGACCGCACAATCATGTTTTTTTTCCCCCAGCCATCCCTGTCACCACTATAAGACGGACGAGGGGGAGGCGTGGCTAACACGGACCTCCCCTGTCTTCCGCTCTCAGCTGCTTCCATAGGGTGTTCCAAAGCCCGGGTGACACTGCTCCCTCCTCAAAGCTGTTCGCCCCGAACAGCACCATCGTAGCGTGCTAGGCGGTCCAGGTGTACCACCAGCATCTGCCCGGATTCTGAGCCAGAAGTAGCGCTGCCGTAGTTTGTGAATCATACGGTTCGCTCCCAGGTGTCCTCCTGAAGTACCGGCGTGCACTTCCTCCAAGACTTCCGGGACCTTACTCTGGGGGAGTACCAACTGTTCTCTCTGCGCCTTCCCATCGGGTGACTCCCATACCCGGAACAGCACGCCTTCTCTGGTCTTCAACGAGTCCCATTGGGCCCAGTACGAGTTGTAGGTGGCGCTCCTCAGTGCGATGTCCTCCCAGGTTGGTCTCGTCCCTGCCTCCACTTCCCTCAAGAGTGGCCCCAAGTCTGCGTCCGCCAGCTGCTCCCTCCTCAGGCCTGTGCTATCCCAGCCTTCAGCAGGCACTGCCACAACTACTCGGACTGCTGCGTCACGCTCCTTCTCTTCCACTCTTGTGCACTGACCGCACTCTACTGAACAGGGTCTTCGGGACATGGCGTCTGCGTTACTGTGGCTCTTCCCTCTACGATGTTCCGAGGTGAAGTCGTACTCCTACAGCCTCTGGACCCAACGTGCCGTCTGGCCTTCCAGGTTCTTAAAGCTCAATAGCCAGGTTAGGGCGGAATGGTCAGTTCTCAGGTGGAATGGCTGACCGTACAGGTACTTGTGGAAGTGCTCCAAGGTCTTTACTACCGCCAATAAATCTCGTCGGGTGACGCAGTAGTTCTTCTCTGCCTTGGATAGCGTCTTGCTGTAGTAGGCTATCACCCGCTCATGGCCGTCCTGGATCTGCGATAGGACACCTCCAATGCAATGGTCGCTAGCGTCGGTGTCCACAATGAAGGCGCCACCCGGTTGTGGGAAACCCAAAATTGGAGCACTGCACAGGGTCTCCTTTAGGTGCTGGAAAGCGTTTTCGGCGCCCTCTGTCCACACATAAGGCCGGTGTTCCTCCGTCAGGCGGGCGAGGGGTTTTAAGATGTTGTCGGCCTTTTCCTCTAAATCATTAAGGCTGTCGTCTACTTGACCCATCCGCTTGCCCAGATTCGTGACGTCATCCCTCACGCCGGCCAACCGTTCCTCAAACTTTGCGGCGAGAGCCTCGTTCGCCGCCTTCATTTCCGTGGCCAGACTGCCGTTCGCTGCTCTCATTTCTGTGGTTAACTCGGCCTTCATTTCTTCCATCTTCTCGGTGATGTTGTCGTTAGCCGTCTTCATTAGTTTCAGTTCCGCGGCCAGGTTGTTATTTGTAGTCTCCAGCTTCGCGGCCAGGCTGTTATATGCCACTTCCGTTTTTGTTGTTAATTCGGCCTTCATTTCTTCCATCTTCCCGGTGATGTTGTCGTTGGCCGTCTTCATTTGTTTCAGTTCCGCTAAAATCTTTTCTAATGCTGCCTCCATTGTGTTATGTCGCACTCCTGACACCAATTGTGACTTTGTGGGTTCGTGAAATGAAAAGTCCAATTTCACCGCTCAAAACTGTTCTTTATTTCCACCGACTTACAGTTAAACACTTGCCAATTACGCAGAATTGCGTACTGCACACAATTACAATTCACCAGTTCGTCCGTTACAATTTCACTTGTACTCGCGATTACATCAACTCCGATACTCATACACAGTTACGTACAGTCTTCCGTTGCACAATCTTTTCGTTCATTAACACGTCACTGACTAACACTGCCTTCTTACACCAAGAACTGTCCTCACTCACACTCTAAACTCCCGACTAGCTGCAGCCCTTTTTATAGGCATCTCGCCGTCTTCTCGGCTTTTCTTGTTCCCAGGCGAAGATTCCAGTAGACGAAAGATCCCGTAATTTCCAGAACAGGTGGAAGAGAAACAGACCGCACAATCATGTTTTTTTTCCTCCAGCCATCCCTGTCACCACTATAAGACGGACGAGGGGGAGGCGTGGCTAACACGGACCTCCCCTGTCTTCCGCTCTCAGCTGCTTCCATAGCGTGTTCCAAAGCCCGGGTGACATTGTTGTTGTTGTTGTTGTTGTTATTGCTGTTGCTGTTGCTATTGTTATTATTATTGTTATTATTATTATCATTATTATTAACATTATTATCATCATTATTATCATCATTATTATCATCATTATTATCATCATTATTATCATCATTATTATCATTATTATTATCATTATTATTATCATTATTATTATCATTATTATTATCATTATTATTATCATTATTATTATAAATTTTATATATTAAAATTTGTAAGCTTTCACGGCCAGTATCGGTATAATATAAAGTATTAACCAGGCTTGTGGGCCGTGGTCTACTGGGCTCCTTCATCTTCCCAGACCTTTCGTCAGCGGCTGCGGCAGACATCTTCAGTGGCAGTGCGATCGAAGTGTCCTGGTGGAAGTCTCAACAAGATTGGAGCTTTTTGCTCTTTGGGTCGCAGTGTATATACCGGGAGCTGGTCGACAAGAGCAGAAGCAGGTCGCCCGGGTTCTCTCGGGCAGAGGGTTACACACCACGGTACCTATCCGCTGTGCGGATTTACCCGTGCGGTATAAAAGATAAATGTATTTGCGCAAGCTTGCGTGTTGTTTGGTGAGACGGGGCAGTTGGCCTCTACTGATGCTTCTGGTGCCGGGATATTCCCCCTTGGCGAGGGGACAGTGCCCGTTCCACCTCGCTTTGTGCGGTCGCTAGCGATCCGTCAAGCAGAGGGCGAACCACTAGCAAGAGACCAGATGGGAATTAAGGTTTAATAAGACCAGGTCATGCGCGCGCCCCAGGGCACGACTGCAGGTGTTAACCTTCCAGCCGCAGCCAAGGCGCGAGGTGACCTGGCGGTGATTGGTAGGGGGCAGGAGGAGAGGCAGACTTTACCACCCAAGGGCATCCTTGGGTAGGCGATAGCTCCTTTGTCTCCTGGGGAGACGGTGGTCGTATTGACCAAGTGAATTCACCAGCTGGTTAGGGTGAGGAGTGATCTTGGCATACAACGTGCGCGTTCGTTCACGCACGTCTTCGATGTATGCTATCCCAGACTGGGTGTGCAGGAAGTGAGATGGGAACCTGCGGTCGGTACCGTAGATCATCCTTAAGGCTCTGTTCTGTACGGCTTGCAGCCTGCGGAGGGTGGTATGAGCCACCGCGAACCCCAGACGTCGCATCCATACAGGATCAGAGGCGGGACGATCGCGTGGTACGCCTGCAGTTTGGGGCGGATGGGCATGGTGGATCGGAAGATGGGGTAGAGTTGCCTGAGCGCAGCGTGGCCGAGGCCGGGAGGGAGCTGGTCGGAGAGCTGCCTGTGATTGTATCGGGTTGGTGGTGGGCTGGATCTCACAGTGGGCGGTAATTTGTCCTGCTGACGTCTGATTGGAGCGGGTGGAATCCTTGGTTTTAGCTTTTTTTAACCCTGTTGTCCATATCTTGTTTAGTTTTAGGCCTTCTTTACGATTTATGTTATTTTCATATTTGTATATTTCAATGGTTTCACGGTATAGATGGGAATGATGGTGTGTAGTTGAAGCCAATACTTCCGTGTTATCAAACTGAATGATGTGTTCCCCTTTTTCATGAATTGCATGCTCTACTATTGTGGACTTCTCTGTCTGGCCCAAGCGACAATTTCTTTTATGTTCATTGATACGAGTTCTTATGCTTCTGTGTGGTTCCAATGTAAACTTTGCTGCATGAACACGGTATTCTGTAAACCGCTGCTGTTGATAGTGGGTACCTGGAATACTTGGCTGAGCGAAGTATGTTTCGGATTTGTTTACTAGGCTTGAAGACAGTAGTGATGTTGTGGCATAGGAGTAATTTGCCAATGGGGTCAGTGACTGATTTAACATAGGGGAGGGAAACTTTACCTTTCCTCTTGCCTTTGGCTGTTTTTGCAGAGCTTTTTCTGGGATGCAACGCCCTTCTGATTTCCCGTTGTGTGTACCCATTTGTGTGGAGTGCTTTTTCAAGATGCTGAAGTTCCTGGTGTAAATGCCGAGTTTCACAGATACGACTTGGCCGGTCTACTAGTGTTTTAATCATGGAGCGCTTCTGTTTTGGATGGTGGTTGGAAGTTTTGTGCAGGTAACGGTCAGTGTGTCAGCTTTCTGTAGACTTTGTGACCTAGGGTGCCATCATTCATGTTGACCATGACGTCCAAAAATGGCATGGTGAACTGGATGTGCTTATTGATATTGTTGAGGTGGTTCAGGAATTCTGTCAAAGCTTGTTTGCCATGCCTCCAAATTACGAATGAATCGTCCATGTAGCGCCACCAGCAGGCTTTTATTATAGATTTTATATATTTAAAACTATTAGATTGAACAACAGAACACAGATTTTCATTAACTAAATTTCTATAAACTATTAATGCTGGTATGCAGCACAACAAAACTGGTATCCAGTTCCCTAAATCTAGCTAAAATCTAACTAACCACTTTTTCACAATAAAAAAACAGAAAAAAAACATTTTTTTTTATTTTATCAACATTTAACTGTATTGGAACACCACAGTGAAGCGAAATAATTATTAATTTATAGATAAGTCTATTTATTACACATCGGCTTCACTTACGTACCTATTTTGAGGACATCTTTCGCAAACCATCGTTTGCATCGCCGGCTCTGTGAAAGACTGTGAAAAAATTTACATAGGGAGGACAAAAAGAAACATAGGCACTAGAAAGAAAGAACACTTCAGGCACTTAAGATACAAAAATATTGATAAGTCCACAATAGCAGCTCATTTCTGGTCTGAAAATCATGAAATTGAAGATAGCACTGAATTACTAAAACATGTACAAAAACATAGTGAACTCGTCATATGGGAGAGAATATACTGTCACCCAATTAGGGAAGGGACGGACAGGCGACAGTTGGGAGGGACCCTAGGCACTGGGCCACGCCCACTCATCGGTCTCTGTCACTAACTGAGGGAAATGTCAGTTGTCCCTCGAAGTTTCTCTCCCCTTCTCCTCTCCTATGGAACGTTCGGGTAATTTGCGGAAAACCAGAGACTTGTAGAATAGCAGGATATTCCTATAAAAGGGACTTCAACTAGGAGTGAGTCAGTCAGTGTTTGACGTGCTAGCGAAGGACGTGTTAATGAACGAGAAGACTGTGCGTGCATCGGAGTTTACGTAATCGCGAGTACAAGGAAATTGTAACGGACGAACTGGTGAATTGTAATTGTGTGCAGCACGTAATTCTGTGTAATTGGCAAGTGTTAAACTGTAAGTCGGTGGAAATAAAGAACATTTTTGAGTGGTGAAATTGGACTTTTCATTTCACGAACCCACAAAGTCACAATACATAGAAAAACATAAAAACCCACTAATGAACTTTGAAATCCCACCAGAAAGGAATCTCACGTTTAAGTTCATCACTAAATAAACAGATGGCAGCAGCAACTCCAGAATTACCCACACCACTGGATCAAGCTTTAGTCGCATAAGAGCCGACAATGCAAACAATAGTTTGCGAAACATGTCCTCAAAATAGGTACGTAAGTGAAGTCGATGTGTAATAAATACATCTATAAATTAATATTTCTTTTATTATTTTTTTTAACTTCTTCACTAGAACCTTCATATTTGATAAATAAAACCTAAAATTCACTATTATTACACTTCACTATTACACAGTATTTTCATTCTTCATCTGATGAGAGACCGCATCTGAAGACAGCATCCCCATTTTAGAAATTCATTTGTACCACACCTCTGACCTCTGCCCCTGGGGCCCAAATGACCTTGATGTCGACGGGCCCTTAAAAACCACACTCACTCACTCACTCTGCCCCTGGACCCAGCCTCCTGAAGTCAACGCTACCATCTTACTGGAACTGTGCCGCTCCCTCCTATTTCCCTCCCAACACCGACTTATTGGATTAATTACTATCCCATCATTCTTTCTTTTCATCTTCCTCTTCTTCTCTATTTAGCACAATATTAGATTAATAGACATCCTGTCCTTCTTCCTCTTCTTCTTGCTCTAATTCTTCTTCTCTTCTCTCTTCTACTCTTTGTCTATTTACCAATCTTTCACTCCTGACAATTAACTCTTCTGTATGTTGTGATACTATCATTTTGGGTAATATAATAACTTCTCTCATTTTCTCACTTATCTTAAGAGCCATGGACTCCGGTTAAATACAAGATTCCTTATTTCTTAATATAATGATAAATTTGTACACCATTTAAAATAGCTCTTTCTTCTCGAACAAATTCTTCTGTTATTTGACATTCAAATAATAAATGTTCCGGTAAATCAATTACTTTACAATATTTACATAAATCACTATTCAATTTATTAATTTTCTTCCAATAAGTACTGTGACTTTGTGGGTTCGTGAAATAATAAAACGAGGTTACGAAACACAAAAACTACACTTTATTTTCCTCGAAATATACTGTTCAACATAACAAAATTTCTAGAACCTCAAAAACTGTTTATTTTTTCAACAACTCTACATTCAACTGTCTCTCACTTCCGGTAACGTTCGGCCATCATTTTTCATCGGCTTCGCGAGCCTACCGCCAGGGTGACAATGCTCCCTCCTTAAGGCTGATCGTCCCGAACAGCGCCTTCGTAGCGGGCCAGGCGATCCAGGTGTACCACCAACATCTTTCCTCGGGGCACCTTGTGGATGCGGTAGACCACATCGTTAATCCTCTTCAGCACACGGTACGGTCCTTGCCATGACTGCTGAAGCTTCGGGCAGCGTCCCTTGGTCCGGGTCGGGCGGTACAACCAGAACAGGTCACCTTGCTGGAACCCTTGGCTGTTGGCTTGCCTGTCGTATCGAGTTTTCATGCGGTCGCTCGCCTTCTGGATGTTCTGGCGAGCCATTTCGTCCATGTCGTGGAGGTGGTCCACCAGGTTCTCCACATCCCTCAAGAGTGGCCCCAAGTCTGCGTCCGCCAGCTGCTCCCTCCTCAGGCCTGCGCTATCCCAGCCATCCGCAGGCACTGCCGTGACTACTCGAACTGCTGCGGCACGCTCCTTCCCCTCCACTCTTGTGCATTGGCTGCACTCTTCTGGACAGGGTCTTCGGGACATAGCGTCCGCGAAACTGTGACTCTTCCCTCTGCGACATTCCGAGGTGAAGTGGCACTCCTGCTGCCTCTGGACCCAACGTGCTCTCTGGCCTTCCGGTAGCGCCGTCACTATCACTTTGCTCCTCGCGGGGTCAACCACGTCTTCGTTCAAGATGACCCAGCAAATTCCAAGGTGCTCTTCTGGTTGACGGAGTATACCCTCTTCTCCTTTGAGCCTCAGGACTTTCCTGCCGACGTCGACCATCGCCTCGTGGCTCCTGAGGGCATACAGTCCCAGGATCACCTCCTCAGCCACCTTCGCGACGAACACCCACAGACGCACGGCACTCCGTCCCAAGTTCAGCTCCAGCAGGGCCTCCTTCTCCACAGGCATGGTGTCGCCCGATACCGTTACAAGCTCATATGGTCGGCTCGGTTTCCTCGTAGGCAAACCCTTCGCCACGTCAGGTCTGATGATGGTCACGGCCGCCCCGGTGTCCACCAGCACACGCCACGGCTTTCCTCTTACCCAGCCGTCCGCGATGACGTTGTCATCCGCCGGCTGACGGCGCGGATTGTCACTCGAGGCGATGGTGTTAATGGCGCCGACGTACCCCTCTCCACGCCGGGCCTTACTCGTTCTTCGGCTGCTCTTCCTGGTGTGGGCAGTCTCTCTGCAGGTGTCCGGGCTGTCCACACCCCCAACACAGGCCACTAGGTGTTCGCCGGCGTCCCTCAGCTGGTCTTCTGTCTCCGGCGTAGCGGACACTCCTCGTTCTCGACGTCAGGAAAGATGCTACCTTGGCCGCCTCCATCCTTAATGCCGCTGTCAGCGCCTCGTGGATGGTTTTATAATCGCCGAGCACTAGGCGCTGACGAATCTCCGTGTCCCGTACCCCGTCGACAAAGTTGTAGGCGGCTTCCCGGGATACGAACTCCAGTGGCAGGTCAACCAAGGCCTTGCTAGCTAGCTGCTCGATCGCTATGGCAAACTCCTGCAGCGTCTCCCCCGGCTGCTGCGACCTTGCCTTTAGCTGGCTGCGGTATGCTGCGGCTAAGCAGTGGTTCCCGAAGCGATTCTCCAGGGCCTCCCAGATGTCCTTGGGCGCCGCCGTCGTCTGCACCGCGTTTAGGATTTCCGCGGCCCGTCCCTGGAGGCTGGCTTTTAGCTGTGTGGCCTCCTCCTCCAGTGACCATCTGTTTTGCCTGGCCACTGTGTCGAACTGGCGGCGGAAGACTTCAAACGTTGACGCGCCGTCATACTTGGGAGGTTTGGCGTGCGCCGATGTTGTGTCGCGTCCCGGTGCGTCAGCCTTCAAATCCTTCAGTCTCCTGCCGACGACGTCCTCCACCATGGCGTTCAGAGACTTGACGCTGCTGTCGGCCTTTCCCTCCAGGTTGTTTACGTGGTTCGCGAGGTCTTCGACGTCTTCAACCATGGCGTTCAGGGACTTGGCGTTATTGTCGGCCTTTTCCTCTAGGTCATTGAAGCGGTTCGCCAGGTCCTCGACGTGCTCGTCCACTTGGCCCATCCGCTTGCCCAGCTCCGTCACGTCATCCCTCACGCCGGCCAACTGTTCCTCAAATTTGGCGGCGAGGACCTCGTTCGCCTCCTTCATTTCCGTGGCCACACTGTCGTTCGCTGCCTTCATTTCTGTGGTCAATTCGGTCTTTATTTCTTTCAACTCTGCGGCCAGGTTATTTGCCGCTTCTGTTTTTGTTGTTAACTCGTTCATCTTCGCGGCCAAGTTGTTATTTGCCGCTTCCGACGTCGCTGTTAATTAGTTCATCTTCTGCAAAAGCATTTCCAATACCGATTCCATGGCCATAATCTTCGGTGATTTTGTTGTCCCGCTTCCTGACACCAGTTGTGACTTTGTGGGTTCGTAAAATAATAAAACGAGGTTACCAAACACAAAAACTACACTTTATTTTTCTCGAAATACACTGTTCAACATTACAAAATTGCTAAAACCTCAAAAACTGTTTATTTTTCCAACAACTCTACATTCAACTGTCTCTCACTTCCGGTAACGATCGGCCTTCATTTTTCATCGGCTTCGCGAGCCTACCGCCAGGGTGACAGTACTATATGGACCATGCCCTGTAATATAATGTATAAATCCCTTAGAGGGATTCAAATACTTTAATTTTAATCTTTCAATAATACTGGGAAAAAGATTATATATTCTTCCACCTGCTTGCGTATTATCCCATTCATGCTGCCAAACTGATAATAATGTTCTAATAATTTCACTTCTGGTAAAATATCTTGAACTAAAAACAAATCTACGGCTCGTAAACAAGGAAGAATCATTTTCTACGGTGCTAAAAAAGACCCCAATCAGGAAATGCATAAGCACGCCAGGCACTTACTTCAAATTGTTTCGAGATTTTCAGCAACCAAGAAAACAATACAGCTCCAGAAGTAAAAGGTCACGCTACAAGGAGAGGCAAGGAGAAGAAACAAACAACGAAAAGATGAAAGAAGCATAGAAGGTTATAGTGTATGGCGATTCCATAATAAAAGACGTAGTGATAAAAAGTGAAATGGTGAATGTAAACGTACTTAGGGGGATGAAAGCGCAGTATCTGCCAAATGTTTTGGAGAAAGAAGCTGGTGCAAAAGAAGCCAAAGTAGTGGTGCTGCATGTCGGCACAAACAACATTTCAAGAAACAGTGCAGATGAAGTGATGGGGGAGGTATACTCAATGATTAGGGCTGCGAAAAAGTGCTTTCCAGTGGCAAGAATTGTAGTAAACAGTATTGCAAGAAGAAGAGACGTGAATTTTGAACACATAAAGGCTATAAATACAGGTATTCAATGGGCTTGTGAAGCATTGAAGGCAATTTTTGTTGATATAAATTGGTTTTTGGATAATAGTTGTATAGGAAAAGATGGGTTACATCTAAATAGAAAGGGAGCTTTAGTCTTGGGCGAGGCAATTGAAAAAATTGTAAGCATTTGCATGGGACAGAGAAACTAATAAAGATAGCAGATGATGTTAAAGAAACAAAAAATCATAGTAGGGCAAATTCAGAGGAAATACAAAATAGCATGACAAACAGACACAGGGAGAAAGTAGGATATGATACTGGAAAAAGCATAAGAAAACAAATCAACAAAAGTAGGGGGAAATTAATATTATTTCACCAAAATGTACAACACATTAGCAATAAGAGGTTATCTATTGAAATAAATGTAAATGAGATCAGACCAGATATCCTGGTCTTAACAGAGCATGACCTAAAAATGGAAGAGGTGCTAGCAAATAATTATCAAGGTTATGTACCAGGGGCTCATTACTGCATGCAAGGGTATCTAAGTGGGTGTGTAGCTATTTATTGAAAACAATATAAAGTTTAAGGAGATAAATTGCAGTAATTTTGTTGTTGATAAACATTCCGAGGTGGCTGCAATTGAGATAATTAAAAGAGAAAGTAATATAATAGTTATTGGCATATATAGATCCCCATCAGGAGATAGAGAAATATTTTTCAATAATTTAGAAAATTTGTTAAATCTATTACAAAAAAATTAATCAATAATAATGGGAGATCTAAATATTGTGACTTTGTGGGGTCATAAAAATCAAAAGTTGAGGCTTCAAATACGAAAACTGCACTTTATTTTCCTAGCAAATACATTCTTCACATCACAATTTGCTAGCAACCTCAAAACTGTTTATTTTCTCTAACTCTACATTCAACTGTCTGTCACTTCCGGTAACGATCGGCCATCATTTTTTTATCGGCTTCGCGAGTCTACCACCAGGGTGACACTGCTCCCTCCTCAAGGCTGGTCGTCCCGAACAGCGCCTTCGTAGCGGGCCAGGCGATCCAGGTGTACCACCAACATCTTTCCTCGGGGCACCTTCTGGATGCGGTAGACTACATCGTTAATCCTCCTCACCACACGGTACGGTCCTTGCCATGGCTGCTGAAGCTTCGGGCAGCGTCCCTTGGTCCCGGTCGGGCGGTACAACCAGACCAGGTCACCTTGCTGGAACCCTTGGCTGTTGGCTTGCCTGTCGTATCGGCTTTTCATGCGGTCGCTCGCCTTCTGGATGTTCTGGCGAGCCATCTCGTGCATGATGTGGAGGTGGTCCACCAAGTTCTCCACATCCCTCAAGAAGCCCCAAGTCTGCATCCGCAAGCTGCTCCCTCCTCAGGCCTGCGCTATCCCAGCCATCCGCAGGCACTGCCGTTACTACTCGAACAGCTGCGGCACGCTTCTTCCCCTCCACTCTTGTGCATTGGCCGCACTCTTCTGGACAGGGTCTTCGGGACATAGCGTCCGTGTTACCGTGACTCTTGCCTCTGCGATGTTTCGAGGTGAAGTCGTACTCCTGCTGCCTCTGGACCCAACGTGCTGTCTGGCCTTCCGGTCGCGCCGTCACTATCACTTCGCTCCTCGCGGGGTCAACCACGTCTTCGTTCAAGACGACCCTGCCAATTCCAAGGCGCTCTTCTGGTTGACGGAGTATAACCTCTTTCCCGTTGAGCCTTAGGACCTTCCTGCCGACGACGACCGTCGCCTCGTGGCTCCTGAGGGCATCCAGTCCCAGAATCACCTCCTCAGCCACCTTCGCGACGAACACCCACAGACGCACGGCACTCCGTCCCAAGTTCAGCTCCAGCAGGGCCTCCTTCTCCACAGGCATGGTGTCGCCCGATGCCATCACAAGCTCGTATGGTCGGCTCGGTTTCCTCGTCGGCAAACCCTTCGCCATGTCAGGTCTGATGATGGTCACGGCCGCCCCGGTGTCCACCAGCACGCGGCAAGGCTTTCCTCTTACCCAGCCGTCCGCGATGACGTTGTCATCCATACGCCGGCTGACGGCGCACAGCATCACTCGAGGGGATGGTGGTGATGGCGTCGACGTGTCCCTCTCCACGCCGGGCCTTACTCGTTCTTCCGGCCGCTCTTCTTGGTGTGGGCAGAGTCTCTGCAGGTGCCCGGGCTGTCCACACCCCCAACACAGGCCTCTAGGTGTTCGCCGGCGTCCCTCAGCTGGTCTTCTGTCTCCGGCGTAGCGGACACTCCTCGTTCTCGACGTCGGGATAGATGTTACCTTGGCCGCCTCCATCCTTAATGCCACTGTCAGCGCCTCGTGGATGGTTTTATAATCGCCGAGCATTAGGCGCTGACGAATCTCCGTGTCCCGTACCCCGTCGACAAAGTTGTAGGCGGCTTCCCGGGATACGAACTCCAGTGGCAGGTCAACCAAGGCCTTGCTAGCCAGTTGTTCAACTGCCAGGGCGAACTCCTGCAGCGTCTCCCCTGGCTGCTGCGACCTTGCCTTCAGCTGGCTGCGGTACGCTGCGGCTAAGCGGTGGTTCCAGAAAGGATTCTCCAGGGCCTCCCAGATGTCCTTGGGCGCCGCCATTGTCTGCCCCGCGTTTAGGACTTCCGCGGCCCGTCCCTGGAGGCTGGCTATTAGCTGTGTGGCCTCCTCCTCCGGTGACCATCTGTTGTGCTTGGCCACTGTGTCGAACTGGCGGCGGAAGACCTCAAATGTTGACGCGCCGTCATATTTCGGCGGTTTGACGCGCGCAGATGTGTCGCGTCCCGGCGCGTCGGCCTTCAAATTCTTCAGTTTCCTGCCGACGATGTCCTCTACTATGGCGTTCAGGGACTTGACGCTGCTGTCGGCCTTTCCCTCCAGGTCGTCAACGCGGCTCGCCAGGTCCTCGACGCGCTCGTGTACTTGGCCCATCCGCTTGCCCAGCTCCGTCACGTTATCCCTCATGCCGGCCAACTGTTCTTCAAACTTCACGGCAAGGGCCTCGTTTGCCGCTTTCATCTCCGTGGCCAGGCTGTCGTTCGCTGCCCTCATTTCTGTGGTCAGTTCGGCCATCTTTGCGGTCATTGTCGTGGCCAAGTTGTTGTTTGCCGCTTCTGTTTTTGTTGTTAACTCGTTCATCTTCGCTAAAAGCATTTCCTATGCCGATTCCATGGCCGTAATGTTCGGTGATGTTATCGTCCCGCTTCCTGACACCATGTGTGACTGTGGGTTCGTGAAATAAAAAGTCGAGGTTACAAACACAAAAAATTGCACTTTATTTTCGTAGCAATACACTGTTCACAATTACAATTTAATGTACACCATTAAATTTTCCCGTTCGTCTTTACACGTACGCTCGACGCTACTTACACAACGCACGCCATCACAACACTACACTCAACTGACTGTCGCTTCCGGTATTGAACGGCCCGAAGTTTGCCGAATCTTCTTTTATGAAGGGGGAAAACATTCTCGAAGCTTCGGGTCACTTCGAGTGGCAGGAGGAGGGGTAAACGAAGACTCAGCTACCCCTCCTGTCTCCCCTCTCTCCACCGGCCATCATTTATTGATCGCATCGCGAGTCTGCCGTTTGGGTAACAATACGTAGTAACCACTAGTAAAATCACAGTACCAACCACAGGGATAAAGGAAGGAAGGAAGGAAGGAAGGAAGGAAGGAAGGAAGGAAGGAAGGAAGGAAGGAAGGAAGGAAGGAAGGAAGGAAGGGAGGGAGGGAGGGAGGGAGGATGGAAGTGAGTGAGTTTCTATTAAATTCAATACTTAAAGAAGACTAAATTATTACGTATTAAAATATTTCAAAATTTAACAATTTTGCTTCTGTAACAGAACCTCATTTGGCTTGAAAGGAGTCAGCTTGATTTAATTCTTACTTCAGCTACTCCCTACATATTCTGAACAGAAAAACTAGTGAGAGTGTAGGACACAAATGAGAAGCAGCTTATATTCTGTTAGCACCAGAGTGGACTTGGACTTGGACTTGAGTGAATACTTACCTACAAATGGTGTCTTTGGCAAACAGTAAAAAAACATCTGCAGCTATTAAACTAATTTATGCATTTTACATCCATTCTTAGATCAAAACATTATCATTACATAACTATTTAAGGGATAAAGGACATGAGTGAGAGTAAATGGTACACTTCTTTAGATAGAAACTGAGTTCCAACAAAATGGCATTAAGTTCTCTGCTCAACTCAATGACAGAATGTCTGAAACTCATTATGTTCTTAGAGAATTACCATTTTACAAAAACTTACCTTCACATCTTGCAAGGTGTCAAATTCCCCATCACAGTTATCACACAGATATATATCATATACAGGAGTCTGAATCAAAATATCTGGTTTTGGCATCTGATTTTTTGGCAGCAGTGATCTTCTGGGAAATTCAGGCTTCAAATCATAATTCTGTTTAAAAAAAAATTAAAAACAAAATTACAAACCAAAAACAAATAGGTTTATTGGTGAAGTGGATTAATGAAAGTGACACATTTCTTGTTTCTATAGAGAATTCCTTAGTGCAACAATTTATGCAAGTGGACACGACATTGGCAAAAACAACCATTAAATTTAAAGATGAGTCGATTAATGACACTAAACAACTCTTACTTTTAAATTTCCCGGAACATGTTTTGGAGGCTACTTTCCTCCATCGTCAACCAGATATTGACTAGTTCTCAGTGGTGTAGCTGGCGGTAATTTTTCATAGTTCTCCTCTGGTGGCAGTTCAAGGCACTTGCTGAACAAATCTTTTTGGGGGATGTCGAATTTGAATACTTTGTTTCTATTTATTTGAAATGAAAATTTGTTCCCATGTGGACAGTTCTTGTCTTCCTGTTGTGTGTTTAAGTAGTTTTGGTTCTGGATTTATGTTGTGGTCCCCCCCCCCCCCAAAAAATGCGTGGCAGCTGCTGATTTTTCTAATTGTTTGTATTTTATGTTCCTAAAGTGTTCCTTTGCTCTTGTTTCTAAATTTCTTTTGGTTTTTCCAAAATAAATTTGACTGCAATCACAGCATTCAATTTGGTATATACCAGATTTTTTGTTGGATGGAATGGCATCTTTGATGTTTGACAATGGAGGAAAGTAGCCTCTGAAACATGTCCCAGGAAATTTAAAAGTAAGAGTTGTTTAGCGTCATTAATCGACTCATCTTTAAATTTAATTTATTACAACAATACTGTTTTGAACACTTAAATTATAAACAACCATGTCTCACTGTATGTGTTCACAGAGAATATTTACAAAGAATCAATTTTAGGCATCTCAGCTCGATTGCTTCCTTTAGGATAGTCAAAATATTACTTGACCATCTGAACAAAATGAATACCAAAAATCATTAAGGACAACAGTTAATGAAAAGAAAGAAAAGTAGTAGAAGCAGGTAAATATTCATTACAAAATGACTGAATAACATTAAATGTTGACAACCATGAAATTAGCAAACCTTATGAAGTTGCAGAAATGTTAAACAAATTTTTTTCAATGTAACACAACAACTGATTAATAAATCAAGGCTTTGCAAGTAACCAGCCCTGTCAGGTATATGAATGTCAAGCTTTCAGCCATGGAGTATAGAATGGCCGTAAGCTCGACATTCATAAACCTGACATGGCTTATCATCCATGAAGCCTTGATGAATAACGCTCGCTGTGAAAGCTTCAAGTCCTACACAAAAAAGTGATTATTAATTACGGAAGTAGAGATGCAACATTAGATTAACTGATGGAAATTAATCATTCTTCCACACCAGTCGTATATGAGGAGTGTTTTTTCAAAACTCGATAGATGAACACAACGTGTTTCTGACAAAAACAGTTTTTTCTGTTTACTGGCAATACTAATTGGTTAGCACAGCAATTATATTAATCATTCAATTCTCCTTTTTGAAACTGCCTGATTGAATATAAAAAGAAACAAATAGAATAGTTTAACTAGTGCAAATTTGCGGTTTAAAAATGCAAAGTTTTTCAAAAGCTGATAGATGCTGATTAACGTTTCTGCGTGAGCGAGAAGTTCACACATGAAGTTTGTTATTTTTCTCATTTATTGTTTTTGTTACTTTTTATTTATGTATTTATTTTTTATTTATTTATTTTCACCTTTTAATACTGTACTATACAACCAAGATATTAATATTAATGATTATTTTATTAGATATAAATTTAGACACTATGTACTGCTATATTCACAATAACATCATATTTTGTTTTATTTACATAACAAACATTGAATACATACATATTTAAATTTCTAAAGGTATATTATGTAGGCTTTAAACTTTATTAGTATCTTCTAGTACATCTTTATAATATTCTTCTGCAGTTTCTGGAATTTCAAAAAATTTTGGGAACATTTTGAGATCGAAGCAGGAGTTTGCTGCAGCACTTGCTATGTGATTTCTTCACATCCATCTTCACAGGCAAAGCAGAGTATGTATTTTGAACTTCTTCACATAACTTATGATCTTCCTTTGATTCCTTGGAATATGTTATGATTCGCTGTGTATTCATTATGAAAAGAAACTTTGACTTCAATTATTAATTTATAGAGGAGTCGTATTTATTACACATCTATAAATTAATAATTATTTCGCTTCACTGTGGTGTTCCAATACAGTTAAATCTCGATATATTTGACTTCAGTGTTTGTTTTGCACTTTCTTTCAAGTCCTTAATTTTAGAGTCTTTGAACAACACTTTCACAGAGCCGTGATTTTGTAATATCTGATGGTACTCAACAGGGCTCAAGATATTCTCATTTTTTCTTAACTCTTTCTATTCTGCCAAAAACTTTATCAGGAGGCATATATTTTGGGTGGGTATGTGAAATGCGGGAAAATGTATTACTCTTCTCCAGGAAAGTAATAAGCATGAACATTAAATTAATTGGGAGTCGATTAATGACACAAAACAACACTTACTTTTAAATTTTCCCGGAACCGGTTTCTGAGGCCTTCCCCTTCCTGGCCGATCTGTACATGAGTGCACTAGAAATAAGGATCACTAAAGGTTTCCCATGGACGTTCAAACTCTGGCAAAGATATGTAGATGACATATTTGCCATAGTGCCAAAAAAACACATCAGTGATGCACTAAAACTTTTAAATATTCAAGAAAAAAGCATCAAGTTCACTGTAGAAGTTGAAAAAGACGAGTATTTACCATTTTTAGATCTAAAAATAATCAGAAATAAAAATAGAATAAACTTTGGCATTTACAGAAAACCAACACAGACAGACAACTACATAAAAGCTAATGGCTACAATCCAAGATCCCACAAACAGGCAATCTTTAATAGTTTAGCACACAGACTGGTCAACATCCCTCTCACAACAGAAGAATACAAAATTGAATACAACAAAATTATTGAAATAGCACAGAAAAATGACTTTCCCAAATCACTAGTAGACAAAAAAGTGAACTTAGTAAAAAAGAAGAAACTACCAAAGGAAACCACAACCCTCTCAGCTACAGAAACTAAAATGATCTTCAAAAAATTCACTTACCATCCATGGGCCTTTGATAAATTCAAAAAAGTCTTCAAAAAACAAAACATTCAACTAGCTCCAGTGAACCATTACTCCTTAAAAAACCTAATTTGCTCAAACATCAAAGATGCCATTCCATCTAACAAAAAATCTGGTATATATCAAATTGAATGCTGTGACTGTAGTCAAATTTATATTGGAAAAACCAAAAGAAATTTAGAAACAAGAGCAAAGGAACACTTTAGGAACATAAAATACAAACAATTAGAAAAATCAGCAGTTGCCACGCATTTTTGGGGAAAAACCACAACATAAATCCAGAACCAAAATTACTAAAACATACAACAGGAAAAGAAGAACTGTCCACATGGGAACAAATCTTTATTTCAAAAAATAGGAACAAAGTATTCAATTTCGACATCCCCCAGAAAGATTTGTTCAGCAAGTTCCTCGAACCGCCACCAGAGGAGACCGATGACAAAATATTGCCAGCTACACCAATGAGAACAAGTCAATGTCCGGCTGAAGATAGAGGGAAGGCCTCAGAAACCGGTTCCGGGAAAATTTAAAAGTAAGTGTTTTGTGTCATTAATCGACTCCCAATTAATTTAATTTATACAACAACACTGTTTTCAACACTTCCATGAAAGAATTTTAAGCATGAACATCATCACACATTTCTTGTTCTGACTAGGGCAAGAGTCTGAAAACAAATGAAAGGTAGAAGGAGCATTGCTGGACATCCTTTCTTCCAGTTCCAACAAGAAGTGGTGCAAAGCTGAGGCAACCTGGTTGCAGACTTAATCTATGCCGGCGAGTCCTTTACCTCAGTTATCACTGCCGGCCGGGACTTGTTTATAGTAGGTGAGCTATCATTAACTGCTTGGCAAGGCTCATTATTACCATGATACTTTATCCGCCCACTGTTTTCTTATTTGTGCCAAAACTTTCATGCCTGTTGTCCTGACACTGCTCCCTCCTTAAGGCTGGTCGTCCTGAACAGCTCCATCATAGCGGGCCAGATGATCCAAGTGTACCACCAGCATCTTCCCACGAGGCACCTTCTGGATGTGGTAGACCTGGTTGTTAATCCTCTTCACCACCCGGTATGGTCCTTGCCATGGTTGCTGGAGTTTCGGGCATCGTCCCTTGGTCCGGGTAGGAGGGTACAACCAGACTAGGTCACCCTCCTGAAACCCTTGGCTGTTGGCTTGCCTGTCGTATCGAGTCTTCATGCGGACGCTCACCTTCTGGATATTCTGACGAGCCATCTCATGCATGACGTGGAGATGGTCCACCAGGTTCTCCACGTACTCGGTTGCTGGCTGTTTTGCATCTGGGGGGCTACCAAAAGCCAGATCACATGGGAGGCGTAACTCTCGGCCGAACATTAAGCTGGCTGGCATCATCCCAGTGGTGTCGTGTGTAGACGAGCGGTAGGCCAGCAAGAACAGTGGCACCTTGACGTCCCAGTCTCGCTGATGGCTGGCCATGATCTTCCTCAGGTGCTCTTCTAAGGTCTTCATGTATCTCTCCACCATGCCATCCAACTGTGTATGCAAGGGTGTGGTGCGGGTCTTGTTTACCCCAAGTCTTTCTAGTGCCTCCATCAGGTTGGACTCAAAATTGGTGCCCTGGTCGCTGTGGAGCTCTAACAGCACCTCAAATCGGCAGAACACTTGCTCCACTAGGCGATACATGATTGTCTTCGCCTCCTGGTTCGGAATGGCATACACCTCCCGCCACTTGGTGAAGTAGTCCACGACCACCATCAAGTACTTGTTCCCTCGCTTGGACACTGGGAATGGTCCAGCTATGTTTGGCGGCGATCCTTTCGAATGGCGCTACGACGTTGTACTGCTGCATGCGACCCCGGCTCCTAGTCTGAGGGCTGCGACTCGCCGCACACAGGTGACTTTGACGGCACCATCTCTCAGCATCTGCTTGGAGTCTCAGCCAATAATAGCCCTGTCGGAGTTTATCGATCGTTCGGTTTGCTCCCAAGTGTCCTCCTGAAGTACCAGCGTGCAATTCCTTCAAGACTTCTGGGACCCTACTTCGGGGAAGTACCAACTGTTCCCTCTGTATCTTCCCATCAGGTCATTCCCATACCCGGAACAGCACGCCCTCTCTTGTCTTCGATGATTTCCATTGGGCCCAGTAGGATTTGTAGGTGACGCTCCTCGGTGCAATGTCCTCCCAGGTTGGTCTTGCCCTGCCTCCACTTCTCTCAAGAGTGGCCCCAAGTCTGCGTCCACCAGCTGCTCCCTCCTCAGGCCTGCGCTATCCCAGCCATCTGCAGGCACTGCCGTGACTACTCGGACTGCTGCAGCACACTCCTTCTCTTCCACTCTTATGCATTGGTACACTCCTCTGGGCGGGGTCTTCGGGACATGGCATCTGCATTAACATGGCTCTTCCCTCTACGATGTTCAGAGGTGAAGTCGTACTCCTGCAGCCTCTGGACCCAACGTGCTGTCTGGCCTTCCAGGTTCTTAAAGCTCAATAGCCAGGTTAGGGCGGAATGGTTAGTCCTCAGGTGGAATGGCTGACCGTACAGGTACTTGTGGAAGTGCTCCAAGGACCTAACTACCGCCAGTAATTCTCACCGGGTGACGCAGTAGTTCTTCTTTGCCTTGGATAGCGTCTTGCTGTAGCAGGCTATCACACGCTCGTGGCCGTGCTGAACTTACGATAGCACACCTCCAATGCAATGGTCGCTAGCGCCGGTGTCCACAATGAAAGCGCCGCCTGGTTGTGGAAATTCATAAATAGGAGCACTGCACAGTGTCTTTTTCAGGTTTTGGAAAGCGTGTTCAGCGTCCTCCATCCACACATAGGGTCGCTGTTCCTCTGTCAGTCGGATAAGGGGTTTGGCGATGTTGGAGAACCCCTTTATGAAACGGCGGTAATAACTGCACAGCCCCAGGAAACTGCGCAACTCTCGCTTATCCTTTGGGCGAAGCCAATCTCTTATGGCCTGTGTCTTCTCCGGGTCTGTGTCCACTCCGGTTGGTGAGACTATGTGGCCCAAGTAGTTCACTTCCTTGCGGAAGAGCTGGCATTTCTTTGCATTCAGCTTCAAGTTGGTTGCCTACAGTATCTGTAACACCTTGCTCAGGTTGTCCAGATGGTGTTCTAACGTCTTGCCGACGATGTCATCTAAGTATAGCAGGCATGCGTCATATGTCAATCCTCTCATCACTGACTCCATGAGGTGTTGGAATGTAGTTGGCGCATTGCAGGGGCCAAAGGGCATAACTGCAAACTGCCAAATCCCTTGGCCTGTCGAGAATGCAGTCCTCTCCTTGTCTCTCGTGTCTAGAGCCACCTGCCAGTAACTCGACTTCAGGTCCAGGGTCGAGAACAATTGTGCACCAGCTAGCGTCTCCAGGGTGTCGTCAATCCAGGGTAAGGGGAAACAGTCCTTCCAGGTGACAATGTTCAGCTACCTGTAGTCCACACGGAAGCGTAGCTCGCCGTTCTTCTTCGTCACCAGAACTACAGGGGAACACCAAGGGCTGTCAGACTCTTCAATCACTCCCCTGGATTTCATGTCGTCTACCATATACCGTACCATGGCTTGTTTCACCAACGGAACGCGTTTAGGTGGTTGCCGAATAGGCCGGGCGTCTCCGGTGTTGATGCGGTGGAGCATGTGATCCGTGCGGCCGTAGTCACTGTCGTCTAGGCTGAAGACGCACTGGTGTCTCCTCAGCAGTTGTGAAACTTTCTCCAGCTGTTCTGCAGCCAGGTGGTCGGCCGCCCTCTCCAGTAAACCTTCCAGCTGGGGCCCCAGGTGTTGCGTCGGCACCGGCTCCTGCGTCTTGTCGATTACGGTTATGCTGACCACGGGCTCACACGTTCCCAGCATTGTTCCGGCCTGGACGTCGTGATCGGTATCTGCCAGTTTGAGCAGCCTCACTGGCACCTCCTCACTGGCACCTCCTCTCGGCACGGCAATAATGTCCTGGCTACACAGAGTCCGTGCACAGGCGTCAGCTGGTCCAGCATTATGTTCTTCGTCCGCTGACCTTCCAGTCGCGCCATCACCACCACCTCGCTTCTCGCGGGGACAACCACATCTCCCTTCAAGATGACCCTGCGGATTCCAAGGCGCTCATCGGTTGCCAGAGTATAACCTCTTCTCCATTGAGACGCAGGATCTTCCTGCCGACGTCAACCGTTGGCTCGTGGCTCCTGAGGGCATCCAATCCCAGTATCACCTCCTCAGCCACCTTTGCGACGAACACCCAAAGACGTAGGGCACTCCGTCCCAAGGTCAACTTCAATAAGGCCTCCTCCACAGGCAAGGTTTCACCCGATGCCGTCACAAGCTGGTATGGTCGGCACGGCTTCCTTGTCGTAAAACCCTTCGCCACGTCAGGTCTGATGATGGTGACGACCACCCCAGCGTCTACCAGCACGCCGCAAGGCTTCCCTCTCGCCCAACGGTCCACGATGAAGCTGTCATCTATACGCCGGCTGACGGCGCAGTGTCACTCGAGAGGATGGTGGTGATGGCGCCGACGTACCCCTCTCCACGACGGCCCTTACTCGTTTTCCGGCTGCTCTCCCTGGTGTGGGCAGTCTCTCTCCAGGTGTCTGGGCTGTCCGAGCTGTCCACACCCCCAACACAGGCCACTAGATCTTTGCCGGCCTCCCTCGGCTAGTCTTCTGTCTGCGGTGTAGCGGACACTCCTCGTTCCGCCTCCATCCTTAATGCTGCCGTTAGCGCCTTGTGAATGGTTTTATAATAGCCAAGCATTAGGCGTGGACGAATCTCCGTGACTCGTCAACGAATGCGTAGGCAGCTTCCCGGGATACGAACTCTGGTGGGAGTTCAACTAGGGCCTTGCTAGCCAGTTGCTCCACTGCCAGGGCGAACTTCTGCAGCGTCTCCCCTGGCTGCGGTACGCTGCGGCTAAGCGGTGGTTTCTAAAACGATTCTCCAGGGCCTCCCAGATGTCCTTGGGCACCGCCGTTGTCTGTACCGCGTTCAGGACTTCCGCAGCCCGTCCCTGGAGGCTGGCTATTAACTGTGTGGCCTCTTCCTCTGGTGACCATTTGTTGTGCTTGGCCACTGCGTCGAACTGGCGGCGGAATACTTCGAAAGTTGTCGCGCCGTCATATTTAGCCGGTTTGACGCGCGCCGATGTTGTGTCAGGACCCGGCGCGTCGGCCTTCCAGTCCTTCAACCTCCTGCCAACGATGTCCTCTACCATGGCGTTCAGGGACTTTGTGTTGCTGTCGGCATTTCCCTCCAGGTTGTTTACGCGGTTCGCAAGGTCTTCGACGTCTTCCACCATGGCTTTCAAGGACTTGGCATTATTGTCGGCCTTGTCGATGACAATAACAAACCGTGACAGCTGATTACATTAGCTCTCGTTACAACACTCTTGTTACACAACTACTCTACTTTGCGAGCTGTCACGTCCTTAAATACCTAATTCGTAACTCTAGATGGTTCTCAAGTCAGCCAGAACCCGAACAATCTCTATCAGTCCAGAAATTTCCAATCAATCTATCACATTCTAGAAGCGTAACTTAATCTATGCCGGCGAGTCCTTTACCTCAGTTATCGCTGCCCGCCGGGACTTGTTTATAATAGCCGCGCTATCATTAACTGCTTGGCAAGGCTCATTATTACCATGAAACTTTATCGCCGACTGTTTTCTTATTTGTACCGTAACTTTTATGCCTGTTGTCGTGACAATACCAAAATCTAATTTGCTATTATTTCTTATTATTTTCAAATCTAGAAACGGAAGAAATGCATTAATTTCAGTTTCTTATATGAATTATATAGCTTTATCTGTAAATTTAGTAATTTTAAAGCATCATTAATTTGCTTTTCAGGAACAATAGCAAACATATCAACATGTATTTATACCAGGTTTTAAAAATCAAAGGAAAAGCTTTAGTGACTTGAATTTCGAAAAAAAAACTCCTGAAAAGATCAGCAAGAAAAGGTGAAAGAGGATTACCCATTGCTAAGCCAGAAATTTGTTGAAAAATTCACCATTAAAAGTGAAAATTTTTTGATCCAAACAAAAATCAGTAAATTGAGATTTAACTGTATTGGGACACCACAGTGAAGCGAAATAATTATTAATTTATAGATGAGCCGTATTTATTACACATCGGCTTCACTCACGTACCTATTTTGAGGACATGTTTCGCAAACCATCGTTTGCATCTTCGGCTCTTATACGACTAAAGCTTGATCCAGTGGTTTGGGTAATTCTGGAGTTGCTGCTGCCATCTATTGATTTAGTGATGAACTTAAATATGGGATTCTCTTCTGGCGGGATTTCAAAGTTCATTAGATGGTTTTTATGTTTTTCTATGTACATTCTCTCCCATATGACGAGTTCACTATGTTTTTGTACATATTTTAGTAATTCGATGCTATCTTCAATTTCATGATTTTCAGACCAGAAATGAGCTGCTATTGCGGACTTATCTATATTTTTGTATCTTAAGTGCCTGAAGTGTTCTTTCTTTCTAGTGCCTATGTTTCTTTTTGTCCTCCCTTTGTAAATTTTTTCACAGTCTTTACACTTAATTTTGTAAATGCCTGACTGTTCTTCTGGTTTTATCTATTTAGTATTACTGTTAAGTAGAGTTTTAATGTTGTAATTGTTTCTTGGTGCCAATGTTATATTGTATTTCTTGAATATTTTTTGGAACTTTTTTGTGGCCCAGGGGTGGTAAGTAAATTTAGCAAATCTAATTTCTTGTTTTATTGGTGTGAGAGCTGTGATCTGTTTTAATCTCTTTTGAAGTTTGAATGATTTTAGTTTTTTATCTACAAGGTTTTTTCCAACTCCATTTTCAATTGCAGTTTTTAAGATTTGATGGTATTCTTTTTGATATTCTTGCTGGCCGAGGGGTAGATTTACTAATCTGTGTGTGAGACTGTTGATCAAATTCTAGTTTTTCATTGCTTTTTGTGATTTTAAGGTCCAAAAAAGGTAGAGTACAATCCTATTCAGTTTCTACTGTGATTTGTATGCTGAGTTCTTGCAGGTTCAGTAGTTTCAAAGCATCATCTATTTGTTTGTAGTGCACTATTGCAAATGTGTCGTCTACGTATCTGTACCTCTGTACCATGTTTTAAAAATATGAGGGAAGGCTTTAGTTACATGTGTTTCGAAAAAGCTCATGTATAAATTGGCCAAAAATGGTAATAGCGCTTCTCATAGCTAGTCCTAAAATTTGTTTATAATACTTTCCATCGAAAACAAAATAATTTTGATGTATACATATTTCAGGTTTTTTTTTTTTTTTTTTTAATATAGGTCCTCCAACGTTGAGTCATATCGGACGGTGAATGAATCGGGTGAAATGATGCTCAAATGAGTCCGGGCTCCATAGAGCTTAGAGTTACCCGACATTCGTCTTACAGGATAAGGGAAAACCCCGGAAAAACCTTATCCAAGTAACTCACCCTGACCGAGATTCGAACTTGGGACCTCTTGAACGAGAGGCAGACATGCTACCATTACGCTACCAAGGCAGGCATTTCAGTCATTGCCAAATATTCTTCTACTGCATTGGCATCTAGGTTAATAGAAGTTAGCCATTTCTTAAGTTGAATCAAAAGTTTGTCTATTGGAATGCTAGGGAAGAGGGAGCGGACATCAAAGGATACTAAAGTGTCATGAGGGTTGAGTTTAAGATTTTGAATTTTTTCTACCAGGTCTAAAGAATTTTTTATGCTCAGAGTATTGAATTGTGGAAAGGACTGAAATTTTTTGGACAGCCATTTTGCCAGAAGGTAAGTAGGATGTTGACATTATTTACAATGGGGTCTCATGGGTATGTTGGGTTTGTGTATTTTAAGCAAACTATATAATCTTGCAAGGGTAGGGTTGTCCGGTTTGATAGTTTTTTGTTCTGCAGTTTTAAAATTTTACTATTATTGATGGTTTTTTGCACATCTTTTATTCATAGGTTGAGTGGATTAGAATATATTTCTTGGAATTCTTTTTGTTGTAGTAACTCTTGCCATTTTTTTTTTCCGGCATAAGAGCCGAAGATGCAAACGATGGTTTGCAAAACATGTCCTCAAAATAGGTACGTAAGTGAAGCCGATGTGTAATAAATACAACTCATCTATAAATTAATAAAAATCAGTAAGTTTAACAATATCAACTTGATTATATTGCAGATGATTATACTGCAGATATAGAAACTGCTAATGAAGATTTAAATGAAAATAATAAATCTTTGATTAAATTAAAATGTAGCAAAATATTGCAAAATTTAGATAAATACAAACCAAAAAGAAATAAAATCAGAAAGATTTAATTTTCACCAAAGCAGATAAAGGTAACAGAATTGTAATTTTAGATAAATTAGATGATATTAATAGAGTAAACCTTTTACTTCAAGGTGAAGATTTTATAAAGATTAATAAAGACCCTTTAAAATCTTGTATTACAAATTTTAATAAAATACTTAATGAAGTGAAAGTTATATCGGACAAAAAAAAAAACATTTTGTAACAGTAATCCTGTTTTACCCAGAATTTATGCCCTTCCTAAAATTCATAAGCCCAGTAATTTTGATAAATTTGAAAGTTTAAGTATTAAAAACTCTTTTGAACTAATAAAAAAGACTGATAGTGTTGTATTATCTAAAACTGATACACTTATTTCTTTTGATGTAACTGCCTATTTCCTAGTATTCGTAATGAAAAACTTTTAATTTATTTATAAAAGTGGTTGAATTCAATAAATTTACATGAGGACTTAATATTCGATTTTCTTAAACTTACTGGTTTTTTTTTTTTTTTTTTTTTAGTTTGATTTATGAGTCACTATGTTTACACTCAAACTTCACTTACTTGTTGTTGTATAACAAACGTTTTCAAGATCATTCGATCTCATCCTCAGCTGTTTGGTGACTAAATGAACATTCCTCTTCTTCCACTACTACGGAGCTCCGATCACTCTGCCATCTGGTGTTAGGGGCACTAAGTTTTAATACTTCATTTAATGTCGGGATTTCAAAATTTATAACTTTATCACGGTTTTTGGTTATGAATATTTTTTCCCAAATATCCAATTCTATAGGTGTACTTAAAAGATTTGAACAGTAATGTTGTGGCCAATGTTGTGGTTTTCTGTCCAAAAATGGTGTGAAACTGCAGATTTTTCTGTTTGTTTCAACTTTATGTTCCTCTGGTGTTCTTTTTGCCTGGTTAACAAGTTTCTCTTAGATTTACTATGTAGCTGTTTTCACAGGTTTCTCAATTTATCTGATAAATTCCCGATTTCAATTTGTTGGGGATTGAATTTTTTAGTGGTTTATTTAGCAGGTTCCTCAGACTGAATTTGTTTTGGGGTGCTAGTTTTAAGTTTAGTCTTTTGAAGTTTCGTTCAAATTTTTTAAAAGCCCATGGATGGTAGGTGAATTTTTTATATTGCCAATTTGTGTTTCTAAGTGGTGTGAGAGTGGTATTTTTTTATATTATCTTCAGTTTTTCCTTTCCATTCATCATGTTCCTTATGATGGCTGGGTTGAATCCATTTAATACCGCTATCTCTTTTATGTGTTTTTCTTTCAAAAATTCCTCCTTACTTAGTGGGATGTTGTATAGCCGGTGAATTAGACTTCTAAAGGCAGCTAGTTGATGTGAAACTGGGTTGTATTCATTTTTCTTTATGTAATTATCTATGGGTGTGGGCTTCCTGTATATTCCAAAATCTACACCATGACGATTTCTAGTTATTTTGAGGTCCAAAAAGGGTAGGGTGTGGTCTCTTTCTACCTCCATTGTAAACTGGATCTGATTAATTAAATTAAAGGGAGTCGATTAATGACACTAAACAACACTTACTTTTAAATTTTTCCGGAACCGGTTTCTGAGGCCTTCCCTCTATCCTCAGCCGGCCATCGACTGGTTCTCATTGGTATAGTTGACGATATTTTGTCACAGGTCTCCTCTGGTGGCGGTTCAAGGAACTTACTGAACAAATCTGTCGAAATTGAATACTTTGTTCCTATTTTTTGAAATGAAGATTTGTTCCCATGTGGATAGTTCTTGTTTTCCTGATGTATGTTTTAGTAGTTTTGGTTCTGGATTTATGTTGTAGTTTTTTTCCCAAAAATGTGTGGCAACTGCTGATTTTTCTAATTGTTTGTATTTTATGTTCCTAAAGTGTTCCTTTGCTCTTGTTTCTAAATTTCTTTTTGTTTTTCCAATATAAATTTGACTACAGTCATTGCATTCATTTTGATATATACCAGATTTTTTGTTAGATGGAATGGCATCTTTGATGTTTGAGCAAATTAGGTTTTTCAAAGAGAAATGGTTGACTGGTGCTAGTTGAATGTTTTGTTTTTTGAAGATTTTTTTGAATTTATCATAGGCCCATGGATGGTAAGTGAATTTTTTGAAAATCATATTAGTTTCTGTAGCTGAGAGGGTTGTGGTTTTCCTTAGTAGCTTTTTCTTTTTTGCTAAGTTCTCTTTTTTGTCCACTAATGATTTGGGAAAGTTATTTTTTTGTGCTATTTTAATTATTTTGTTGTATTCTGTTTTGTATTCTTCTGCTGTGAGAGGAATGTTTACCAGTCTGTGTGCTAAACTATTGAAGATTGCCTGTTTGTGGGATCTTGGGTTGTAGCCATTAGCTTTTATGTAGTTGTCTGTCTGTGTTGGTTTTCTGTAAATGCCAAAGTTTAGTCTGTTTTTATTCCTCAATATTTTTAGATCCAAAAATGGTAAATACTCATCTTTTTCTATTTCTACAGTGAACTTGATGCTTTTTTCTTGGATATTTAAAAGTTTTAGTGCATCACTGATGTGTTTTTTTGGTACTATTGCAAAGATGCCATCTACATATGGTTGCCAGAGTTTGAACATCCAAGGGAAACCTTTATTTATCCTTATTTCTAATGCACTCATGTACAGATCGGCAGGAAGGGTGATAGAGGGTTGCCCATTGCTAACCCTGAAGTTTGATGCATAATTTGGTTAGTTCGATGTAGTCTGAAATTTCAGGTGATGCCATTCCAAGTGATTTGAGCCATTTTTCTATCATCGGTGGGAGTTGATTAACTGGTATGCTGGGAAACAGTGATTTAACATCAAACGAGACTAGTGTGTCCTCTTCTTTTAGTTCAGTATCCTTAATGTGTTCTATAAGTTCATAGGTGTTTTTGATGCTTAGGCTGTCGAATTTTGGAAATGAGTTGAATTTGTTTGTTAGCCACTTTGCAACTTTGTATGTTGGTGAATTTATACTGTTAACTATAGGTCTCATTGTTATGGAAGGTTTGTGTATTTTGGGTAAGCCATAAAGTCTAGTTAAGGTTGGGTTATCCGGTTTAACTGTACATTTGTTTGGTATTATGCTTGATTCTGCTATTGTTTTTTCAAATGACTGTATGCAAGTTTTTAGAGGATTTTTGTTAATGATTTCATATTCATTGTCAGTTAGCATTTTTTCCATTTTTATCAATATAATCTAATTTTTCCATTATGACTATCTTGTTGCCTTTGTCTTTGTGTAAATAACGTTTTCTGTTTCAAAGAATGGATAGTATTATGTTTTCTCTTCTGAAAGGATCTGTTCTTTATTTCCTCTAAAATATTTTCACAATGGCTTTTTACTGAATTTTGTATGGATACTGGTAGAACTTGTGTCGAAATGTTGATATCTGCAAGGTAGTCTTCAATTTTGTTTGAGAAACTGACGCATGTTTTTAATCCATTATTTAGAAGACCCAATTCTTTTTTGGAGAAATTTTGATTGAATAGGTTTACGACATTTTCAAAGATTTGCATGCTCGTTTTTGCGTTTACGCAACTTATTTTACTATTGTATTTAGCGTGTGTGACAATTGCTGATCGACATACGTTGATATTCCCAATGTTTTAAAACTTTTTCCCGGTATGATTTCAGTGTGAAGACATATTGCACAGATTAGCCAGTTTGTATTTAAGTGGTACGGTTTTTTCTCTCATTTTCTTGCATAGGACTGCCAAATAATTATGTTCAAAGTTTTCCCACATCGCATTTCCCAGCGCTTTCGTTAAACGTGGTTAAACATTATTTTTAAATTTTTGGTTACAAAATCCCGGAAAATCACATACTAGTTTCTTTGACGAATGATGAAGTTAAAACATTATGAAGTGTTCAGTGAAAAGTGACAGTAAGCACTGCCAAATATAGAATGAGTTGCAATAATTATTTTAGAAATTTACATCCTCCAATGTAAAGTCCTATCAGATTATGGTTGAAATGATGTTCAAATGAGGCCAGAGTACCTGGAGCTTCATCTTTCAGATTAAGGGAAAACCCCGAAAAAAATGTTATACTCACCCCGACCTAGATACCAACTCACGACCTCTTGAACTTAAGGCCCACACACTGACACCTACGCTACACAGGCGGGCTATATGTGATTCACTAGTTACAATGGAGTTCTGATTTGATGGATCAAATGTGTTTGTTCAGTGTGTGCAGCATTAACTCAAATGTAACGCTAGTGCTAGGCTAAAAGACAAAGTGCATTTTCTTCTTTTCTTGGTATAGGACACTCCTCCACCCCTTATGCCATTTTAGGCATCTGGTGAGATCAGAGAGAAATCCAGGATGGGTCACCAGTCCAGTCCCTGGAATGAAAGTGAGGGAAGTAGATGAACAGAATGAGAGCAAAGTGGATGAAAGGAAAGATGATAATGGAGCAATTGGTGGAATTATGACAGGGGAAACTGGAGGTCCTGGAGAAAATCCGCCCCAGCACCATGTCTCACTTTGAAGGTACCTGGGTCAAACCTGCGCCACCTTGGTGAGAGTCAACTGCTCTAACTTTTGGTATTCTCAAGTGGTAATAATATTGTTGATGTGTTACAAATGAATGTTAAAGATTTAGTGATCGCCAAGAGTATTAACATGATTAACACTGCGCAGATGCTTTATATTTTGGCAACATAGATTTACAACATACAAAATCCAACTTCATGATGTGTTTCACACTGGTACCAATTAAGGTCATTCAAAGGGGCTTTGTTCAAAATTACCTTGCAATAACTTATGCCAATGTAACAAATGTCATAGGCTTTTATTGTGGCAATACCAGTGTCATGTTAGCAAGGAGTCAGTGGTTGTACACATCATTCAGCCCTTCTAGTGTTGTTACAAAACGTGTTAAAGATATGCATTTTCCTTGTTCTAAACAGCAAAGTATTTTGGAAGAAATTCGAAAACTCGTGCATGTTTCTGACTACAAAAGCTAACTCCCATTAAGATGACTGGCATAATGAAAGTGGTTGGATTGTGCTCCTCAACCATTACAGAAGCAGCTTCTGAAGACAAATATGCAGTAGACATTCCTTTCTTGGAAGTGTTGAAAACAGTGTTGTTATGATAAATTAACTTTATAGAGAGTCGATTAATGACACTTAACAACACTTACTTTTAAACTTTTCCGGAACATGTTTCTGAGGTTTTGCCTCTATCATCAGCCGGCCCTCGAGGGAGTCATTAATCGACTCTCTTTAAAGTTAATGCAGTGGACAGTTTATCATCTTGTGTGAAACTCAGAATCCTTAAATGAAAGAATATCTTCATTTCTGAAACTTATTTTGCCACTTTTTTATAAGTTCTGTGCAATGTTCCAGCCTCAGAATGTGCAGGATTTGTACAGTAGGAGACTTTTTAGGATGCCAGTTGTGAAATTTCTAAGATATTTCCCCAAAATGATGAATAATTGGATAAATTAAACATTTTTATTCCAGTGCCTTGCTCCCTATAAAAGAAGTTAAATGTCATTCATATTCATATTTATTGCAACTTAACACAGTGTTTGAACACAATTTAGCCATGTCATTTGTAATACATACTTTCTCTTAAAGGTAAACGATTAGAAATGACATGCACACACACACGTACGTACGCACGCATGCACACACGCACACACATATACAAAACATAATTATTTGAAATCATTGAAGTTGTCATCAAAATATTCATCTATACTGTAATAGGCTCTGCTTAACAAAACTTTAGTCAATTTAGATTTAAACTTAGCAGCTGGCACAGTATTTTTTAGGCTTTCCGGAAGCTTATTAAGTAGTTTTATACCAAGGTATTGGGGCTTATGTTCAAAAAGTTTTAGCCTGAGACCATTAACTATATAGTTATTCTTTCCCCTTGTTTCATATGTTTGGACATCGGAATTTGTGGAGGTTATATTCCTGTTATGTACAAAAGGTATTGTTCGCAGAATCAATATGCAGATAAGAGTAAGTATTAACTTTAAAGAGAGTCGATTAAAGACACTAAACAACACTTACTTTTAATTTCAAAATTTAAAAGTAAGTGTTGTTTAGTGTCTTTAATCGACTCTCTTTAAAGTTAATTTATCATAACAACACTGTTTTCAACACTTCCAAGAAAGGAATTGCAAGAGTAAGTGTGGTGAATATTTTAAAATACGGCCTGCATGAACTTGTACGTGTTATTTTTGCCAGCTATCTGATAGCTCTTTTCTGTAGGAGAAAAATTCTGTTAAAGTTAATTTGGAAGTGTGTTCCCACAGCTCGATGCCATAAGAAATGTGTGAATATATTAATGCAACTAACTTACTAGTATCTACTGAGAGAAAATTGGCTAAATATCACAACACAAAACGTCCTGAGCTTAATTTACTTCCTAGTTTTTCAGTGTGGTTGTTCCAAGTTAACTTGTCATCAAGGATTAAACCTAAAATATTAATACTTTTTACACACTGGACTAGACTATTGCCTATATTACCAAGGCGGCCCGAGTTCGATACCAGGCGACCGCAAAGTGAGATTTGTGGTGGACAACACGGCGTTGGGGCGGGTTTTCTCCAGGATCTCCGGTTTCCCCCGCCATCTCATTCCACCGGTGCTCCATCTTCATCTCATTTATCATCAGTGTCATCTCCTGCGGTGCCGTATGTAGTAAAAGCGGGCGTTAAACACTACACACGCAAACGCACGCCTATATTACGGGGAGGTTCGAAAGGATGTCTCTTAAAATCAAATAGAATTAATTCGCTTTTTTGTGCATTAGTACACAGCCTGATATCATTAAAATACTGTGCCACGATATTGGAGGTCAAATTTGCATCAATTTCTTGATTTAGTAAGTTGCTGTTGCTGAAACCCAGTGCGGCATCGTCTGCATACTAACTAAAAGCCACATTACCCTGTACCACAGTTTTTATTTCGTTAATATACAGAATTGTCACCCGAACGTCGGAACTCCCTATAGAACCGGCAGCAGCAGCAGCAGCAGCAGGAGACGGTTGGCGTTCGCCACGCCCACTCGTTTGTCTTATTGCGGTAACGAAAGGTGGCTGGAAAAAAAACATCACTGCGCCGTCTCTTTCTGTTCCACCTGAGTTCTCGAACTTACGGGATATTTCATCTAATCCAGAACCTACTAGATTGGCCGGCTGACCCTATGTAAGCAACACATCGGGCTGGAGGACAGTGAGTCAGTGCTTGACGCGCTAGCGAACGGACGAGAAGACTGTACATGCATCGTAACGGTAACGGACGAACTGGTGAATCGTAATTGTATGCACTATGTAATTCTGTGTAATTGGCAAGTGTTCAACTGTAAGTTGGTGGAAATAAAGATCATTGTTGAGTTTGTGTAATTGGACTTTTCATTTCACGAAACCACATAGTCACACTGGTGTCAGGAAGCGGGACATCACCGAACATTACAACCATGGACGCCGCACTGGAAAAGATTTTGGAGAAGATGACGGAAATGAAGGCGGAACTGACAGAAATAAAGATGGCGAATGAAAACCTCACTGCAAAAACAGAGGCAGCAAATAACAGCCTGGCCGCGAAGCTGGAGACTACAAATAACAACCTGGCCGCGGAACTGAAACAAATGAAGACGGCCAACGACAACATCACCGAGAAGAAGGAAGAAATGAAGGTCGAATTAACAGCGAAGCCGGAAACGGCAAACAACAACTTGGCCATGACAATGACCGCAAAGATGGCTGAACTGACCACGGAAATGATGGTGGCGAACGAGGCTCTCGCCGCCAAATTTGAAGAACAGTTGGACGGCGTAAGGGCTGACGTGACGGAGCTGGGCAAGCGGATGGGCCAAGTGGACGAGCGCGTCGAGGACCTGGCGAGCCGCGTTAACGACCTGGAAGGGAAGGCCGAAAACAGCGTCAAGTACCTGAGCGCCATGGTGGAGGACGTCGTCGACAGGAGGTTGAAGGATTTGAAGGCCGACGCACCGGGACGCGACACAACATCGGCGCGCGTCAAACCTCCGAAATATGACGGCGCGTCAACATTTGAAGTCTTCCGCCGCCAGTTCGACACAGTGGCCAAGCAAAACAAATGCTCACCAGAAGAGCAGGCCACACAGTTAATAGCCAGCCTCCAGGGTCGGGCCGTGGAAGTCCTGAATGCGGTTCAGTCAACGGCGGCACCCAAGGACATCTGGGAGGCCCTAGAGAATCGTTTTGGGAACCACCACTTAGCCGCAGCGTACCGCAGCCAGCTGAAGGCACGGTCACAGCAGCCAGGGGAGAGGCTGCAGGAGTTCGCCCTGGCCGTTGAACAACTAGCTAGCAAGGCCCTAGTCGACCTCCCACCAGAGTTCGTATCCCGGGAAGCTGCCTACACATTCGTTGGCGGGGTACGAGACACGGAGACTCGTCAGCGCTTAATGCTCGGCGATTATAAAACAATCCACGAGGGGCTGACAGCAGCATTAAGGATGGAGGCGGCCAAGGTAACAGCTATCCCGACGTCAAGAACGAGGAGTGTCCGCTACGCCGGAGACAGAAGACCAGCCGAGGGACGCCGGCGAACACCTAGTGGCCCGTGTTGGGGGTGTGGACAGCCCGGACACCTGCCGAGAGACTGCCCACACCAAGAAGAGCAGCCAGAAAACGAGTAAGGGCCGTCGAGGAGAGGGGCACGTCGGCGCCATCACCACCATCCCCTCGAGTGACACTGCGCGCCGTCAGCCAGCGTATGGATGACAGCCTCATCGCGGACGGCTGGGTAAGGGGAAAGCCGTGCCGCGTGCTGGTGGACACTGGGGCGGCCGTGAGCTGACGTGGCGAAGGGTTTGCCGACCATACCAGCTGGTCACGGCATCGGGCGACACCTTGCCTGTGGAGGAGGCCCTGCTGGAGCTCACCTTGGGACGGAATGCCGTACGTCTCTGGGTGTTCGTCGCGAAGGTGGCTGAAGAGGTGATTCTGGGACTGGATGCCCTCAGGAGCCACAAGGCGATGTTCGACGTCGGCAGGAAGGTCCTGCGGCTCAAAGGGGAAGAGGTTATACTCCGTCAACCAGAAGAGCGCCTTGGAATCCGCAGGGTCGTCTTGAGCGAAGACGTGGTTGTCCCCGCGAGGAGCGAGGTGGTGGTGACGGCGCGACTAGTAGGCCAGAGAACCAGGTACATGATGCTGGACCAGAAGACGCCTGTACACGGACTGTGTGTAGCCAGGGCATAGCTGCCGTGCCGAGAGGAGGTGCCAGTGAGACTGCTAAATCCAGCGGACACCGATCACGACTTCCAGGCCGGGACGGAGTTGGGAACGTGCGAGCCCGTGGTAAGCTTAACAGCAATCGACAAGACGCAGGAGCCAGTGCCGACGCAAAACCTGGGGCCCCGGCTAGAAGGCTTACTGGAGAGGGCAGGCGACCACCAGACCGCAGAACAACTGGAGAAAGTTCGACAACTGCTGAGGCGATACCAGAGCGTCTTCGGCCAAGGCGACAGTGACTACGGCCGCACAGAGAAAGTGCTTCACCGCATCGACACAGGGGACGCCCGGCCCATTCGGCAACCACATAGACGTGTTCCGCTGGCGAAGCAAGGGGCGTTACGAGACATGCTGGAGGACATGAGATCCAGGGGAGTGATTGAAGAGTACGACAGCCCTTGGTGTTCCGCTGTAGTCTTGGTGACAAAGAAGAAGTGCGAGCGGCGCTTCTGCGTGGACTACAGAAAGTTGAACGCTATCACCCAAAAGGACTGTTTCCCCTTACCTGGGGTTGACGACACCCTGGACACGCTAGCTGGTGCAGTGGTTCTCGACCCTGGACCTGAAGTCGGGCTACTGGCAGGTAGCTCTTGACCCAAGAGACAAGGAGAAGACCGCATTCTCGACAGGCCAAGGGCTCTGGCAGTTCACGGTTATGCCCTTTGGTCTCTGCAACGCACCACCTACCTTCCAACGCCTCATGGAGTCAAGTGATGAGAGGACTGACTTACGCCGCCTGCCTGCTATACCTGGACGACATCATCGTCGGTAAGACTTTTGAAGACCATCTCCAGAATCTGAGTAAGGTGCTACAGAGACTGCAGGCGACCAACTTGATGCTGAACGCGAAGAAGTGCCAGGTCTTCCGCAAGGAAGTGAACTACTTGGGCCACATAGTCTCAGCAACCGGAGTGGCCACAGACCCGGAGAAGACAAAGGCTGTGAGAGATTGGCCTCGCCCAAAGGATAAGAAGAGTTGCGCAGTTTCCTGGGGCTGTGCAGTTATTATCGCCGCTTCATAAAGGGGTTCTCCAACATCGCCAAACCCCCTCACCCGCCTGACGGAGGAACACCGGCCTTATGTCTGGAAGGAGGACGCCGAAGACGCTTTCCAGCACCTGAAGGAGACCCTCTGCAGTGCTACAATTTGGGTTTCCCAAAACCAGGTGGCGCCTTCATTGTGGACACCGACGCCAGCGACCATTGCATTGGAGGTGTCCTATCGCAGATCCAGGACGGTTATGAGCGGGTGATAGCCTACTACAGCAAGACGCTATCCAAGGCAGAGAAGAACTACTGCGTCACCCGACGGGAGTTACTGGCGGTAGTAAAGACATTGGAGCACTTCCACAAGTACCTGTACGGTAAGCCATTCCACATGAGGACTGACCACTCCGCCCTAACCTGGCTATTGAGCTTTAGGAACCTGGAAGGCCAGAAAGTACGTTGGGTCCAGAGGCTGCAGGAGTACGACTTCACCTCGGAACATCGTACAGGAAAAAGCCACGGTAACGCTGACGCCATGTCCCGAAGACCCTGTCCAGAAGAGTGCGGACAGTGCACAAGAGTGCAAGAGAAGGAGCGTGCCGCAGCTGTCCTAGGAGTCACGGCAGTGCCTGCGGACGGCTGGAATAGCGCAAGCCTGAGGAGGGAGCAGCTGGCGGACGCAGACTTGGGGCCACTCTTGAGGGAAGTGGAGGCAGGGACGAGGCCAACCTGGGAGGACATCGCACCGAGGAGCGCCACCTACAAGTCGTACTGGGCCCAATGGGACTCGTTGAACACCAAAGAGGGTGTGCTGTTCCGTGTATGGGAGTCACCCGATGGGAAGACGCAGAGAGAACAGTTGGTACTTCCCCGAAGTAAGGTCCCGGAAGTCTTGGAGGAATTGCACGCCGGTACTTCAGGAGGACACCTGGGTGCGAACCAAACGATTGACAAACTATGGCAGCGCTACTACTGGCTGAGACTCCGAGCAGATGCTGAGAGATGGTGCCGTCAGTGTCACGTGTGCGCGGCGAGTCGTGGCCCCCAGACTAGGAGCCGAGGTCGCATACAGCAATACAACGTCGGAGCGCCATTCGAACGGCTCGCCGTTGACATTGCTAGACCGTTCCCAGTTTCCGACCGAGGCAACAAGTACCTAATGGTGGTCGTGGACTACTTCACGAAGTGGCCGGAGGTGTATGCCATCCCAAACCAAGAGGCAAAGACAATCACAGACTGCCTCGTGGAGCAAGTGTTCTCTCGATTTGGGGTGCCGTCCAACCTAATGAAGAAGGCACTACAAAGGCTTGGGGCGAACAAGACCCGCACGACGCCTCTACGTCCCCAGTCGGATGGCATGGTCGAAAGATATATCAAGACCTTAGAGGAACACCTGAGGAAGGTAGTGGCCAGCCACCAGGGAGACTGGGACGTCAAGGTGCCACTATTCTTGCTGGCCTACCGCTTGTCTACACACGACACAACTGGGATGACGCCAGCCAGCTTAATGTTCGGCCGAGAGTTACGCCTCCCCTGTGACCTGGCTTTTGGAAGCCCTCCGGAGGCGAAGCAGCCGGTGACCGAGTATGTGGAGAACCTGGTAGACCACCTCCATGGCATGCACGAGATGGCTCGCCAGAACATCCTAAGGCGAGCGACCGCATGAAGACCAGGTATGACAGGCAAGCCAACAGCCAAGGGTTCCAGCAAGGTGACCTGGTCTGGTTGTACCGTCCTACCCGGACCAAGGGATGCTGCCCAAAGCTCCAGCAGCCATGGCAAGGACCGTACTGTGTGGTGAAGAGAATTAACGACGTGGTCTACCGCATCCAGAAGGTTCTCCGAGGGAAGATGTTGGTGGTGCACCTGGATCGTCTAGCCCGCTACGATGGTGCTGTTCGGGACGACCAGCTTAGAGGAGGGAGCAGTGTCACCCAATTATCGGGAAGCACAACAAACGACAGCTGAGTAAGGGAACAGAGGCCACGCCACGCCCACGTCATTAGTCTCTGTCACTAACTGAGGGGGATGATTAGGGAAATGTCACTTGTCGCTGGCCGCCTCTTTCCCCCTCCCACTGCCATCTGGAACCTTCGCGTGGATTCACGGAAACCAGAGACGTCTAGAAGACTGTGATATTCCTATAAAAAGGGCTGCAGTGAGTGAATTGAGTCAGTCAGTCAGTTAGTTCTTGGCGAGCAGCAAAGCAGCGTCGTGCTAGTGTACAGACGAGAAGACTGTATGTGCGTCGGAGGAGTTTACGTAATTGCGAGTGCAAGAGAAACTGTAACGGACGAACTGGTGAATTGTAATTGTGTGCATTACGTAATCCTGTGTAATTGGCAAGTGTTCAACTGTAAGTCGGTGGAAATAAAAAACATTTTTGAGTGGTGCAATTGGACTTTTCATTTCACGAACCCACAAAGTCACAGTATTAATGTACTGTGAAAAGTATAGAATTTCCTGTTGGTATCTGAATCACTATATACTTCATTCCAGTGATAAGGATGCCATGGAAATGCCAATTGAACGCATCAAGGGAGTCTAAAGCAGTTGAAGTTTGTCCCTGTTACTAACAATGATTGTAACATGGAAGATATACTACTAGATTCTCTTTTCTTCCTAATTTACTTATTCTTCGCGTCTGCTCCTTTGACTCTTGCATCCTGTTGCTAAATCTGTTGTTGTATCTGCCAAATGTTTTGGAGAAAGAAGCTGGTGCAAAAGAAGCCAAAGTAGTGGTGCTGCATGACGGCACAAACAACATTTCAAGAAACAGCAGTGCAGATGAAGTGATGGGGGAGGTGTACTCAATGATAAGGGCTGCGAAAAAGTGCTTTCCAGTGGCAAGAATTGTAGTAAACAGTATTCCAAGAAGAAGAGACATGAATTTTGAACACAAAGTCTATAAATACAGGTATTCAATGGGCTTGTGAAGCATTGAAGGCAATTTTTGTTGATATAAATTGTTTTTTGGATAATAGTTGTATAGGTTGTTACATCTAAATAGAAAGGGAGCTTTTGTCTTGGGCGAGGCAATTGAAAAAATTGTAAGCATTTGCATGGGACAGGGAAACTAATAGAGATAGCAGATGATGTTAAAGAAAAAAAAATCATAGTAGGGCAAATTCAGAGGAAATACAAAATAGCATGACAAACAGACACAGGGAGAAAGTAGGATATGATACTGGAAAAAGCATAAGAAAACAAATCAACAAAAGTAGGGGGAAATTAATATTATTTCACCAAAATGTACAATACATTAGCAATAAGAGGTTATCTACTGAAGTAAATGTAAATGAGATCAGACCAGATATCATGGCCTTAACAGAGCATGGCCTAAAAATGGAAGAGGTGCTAGCAAATAATTATCAAGGTTATGTACTTGGGGCTCATTACTGCAGGCAAGGGTATCTAAGTGGGGGTGTAGCTACTTATGTTGAAAACAATATAAAGTTTAAGGAGATAAATTGCAGCAATTTTGTTATAAGTTAATAATAATGGGAGATCTAAATATCGACATGCTTAAAAATAACAAAGAAAAACGCACAATGACTGAACAACTAGACAGACAGAATTTATCAACGGGAATAGATAAACCCACTAGAGTAACTAAGACTTCGCAAACCTGCAATGACAATGTTTTCACAAACTTTCCAAAATTGAAATGGGAAGCATCAGTAATAAAAACAGGGATAGGAGATCACTATGAGCAAATATTAAAAATTAACACCCAGAAAGAAAAAATACAAAATATTTTTATATATAAAAGACAAGTAGATAATGAAAGCATAAAAAAATTAAAAGATTATTTGAAACAAACAAATTGGAATAGGGTATATGAAAGTCAAATTGTAAGCGAAAAATATGATATATTCAATAAAATAATAAAGTGTGGTTTAGACACCAAAATCCCATTGACAAGGATTAAAATTAGCACAGGCAGAAAAAATAAAAAACCGCAACCCTGGATGAGAACAGGTATAAAAATATCCCTCAAACGAACGCACTTTCTAAATTCAATAAAAACGCCACATATGAATGAAAGAACATTAAAATATATAAATGACTATAATGTAATAACAAAGAGACTTATAGAAATTGCAAAAACAAATTACAATAGAGAAATAGTTGAAAGATCAGAAAATAAAACAAAAGCAATATGGAATATTGTAAACAGAATCCATAAGAATAATAACAGTAAACAATTCCTTTCTTGGAAGTGTTGAAAACAGTGTTGTAAGTGTTGTTTAGTGTCATTAATCGACTCCCTTTAAATTTAATTTAACAGTAAACAAATTGAAAACATAAAAATAAAGCATAATGATAAAGTAATTGAAAGTCCAAAATAGATTTATAATATATTTAATAATCACTATTTAAACATAGTTACAAAGTCAAAACCATAAATACTTCTTCACAGGACAAAAACTTAATCACACAGAAAACACAGCTAAAGTCAATGGCAATTTTTGAAATAACTAAAGACAATGTAATAAAAGAAATAGATAAGTTAACATTAAAAAAATCTAGCGGTTTGGATGAAATCTCAAACGAAATTGTCAAAGCTATAAAGCTGGAAATGGCAGAGGTATTGAGCCATATTATAAATGCCTTTCTGACACAGGGAATTTTTCCAGATACACTAAAAGAAGTTATTGTAAGACCAATATACAAACAGAAAGAGGAATCGCACAAGATTGGGTTGAATCTTATCTAAAAAAAAAAGCGAATGCAATGGGTGGAAGTAAATTTTAAGAACACAAAGGGAGAAATTGAAAATATTAAGTCAGACTGGGGATATGTAAATCAGGTATACCTCAAGGTTCAAAATTGGGACCACTTTTATTTTTACTTCATATAAATGACCTTTTTGAGTTGATAAGGAAGCATGGTGGTACTGTAATAGGATATGCAGATGATATAACCATAATAATAAATGAATCTACAGAAAGAGAAGTGGAAGATAAAGCAAAGGAAATTCCTAAAAATAGTAAAACAGTATTCCTTAAACTTAGACCTAATGATAAATTTAAATAAGACATGCTGGATAAAGTTTGATCTCAAGAAGTGTTCAACAAATATAAAAATTACTGTTGATGGTAAAAGTATTCCAGAAACATGCCAAACAGAATTTTTGGGGGTAGTAACTGATAAAACACCTAGGGTGGAAGCAACACATAGAACAGATAATAAAAAAACTAAATAAAGGTATATACGTAATGAAACAAGTTAGACGAACTATGGATAATAAAACCTTAAAACAAGTGTATTATGCATTTATCTATTCACATATAAAATATGGGATATCTTTATGGGGTAATATAAATGCAAAAGAGGTGTTAAAAATTTTCAGATTATAAAAGAAAGCTATCCGAATAATTGAAAATGTTGAGAGAAGATCTAGCTGTAGGCAGATACTTAAGAAGCATAATATTTTAACTGTTCCATGCATATACATATACGAAAGCATTAAATGTGTAATAGAAAGGAATACACGTAAAAATAACTGTAATGTACACTCATATAATGTAAGGAATAAAGCTGACTATTTTAGGACCACACTAAGGGGAACACTAAACAACAGATCATTAGAAAGTATCGGAAAAGACTTGTATAATAGATTGCCAGGTAAAATAAAGAATACTAAACTATGTAATATTAAGAATATAAAAAGGTATTTTTCAGAACAAGCTTTTTATAGTGTGGAAGAGTCCAAAGCCAAAAATGTAAAATAAACAATGTACATTTTAGTTTCTAAGCAGTGCATACAGTAGACTTTGGGTGTATTTTTATGTTTTTCTTATAATGTAAAATGACATATCCTCTGTATAAAATATGGGGGATGAATAAATTGAAATAAATTGAAATTGAAATAAATAAGCAACTGTACCAGGATGAAACAAGTTGTAATTCTCCAAACAAATAATGCGCTTTATATAATTAAAGTGTGACTTTGTGGGTTCGAAGAATTAAAAGTCGAGTTTGCAGAAATTCAAAATGCTCTTTATCTACTGAGAAAGACAGTTTGTAAAGCCCTTTGCAGCAAGATGATTTAACATACACCAACACAGCCTTCAGCACACATAAACAAACAAAAGAATTCACTTTCAAATCACTACACGTTTATCACTTCTCCACTTGCAACTTGGTACAGTCAAATGTCCACACAACTGACACTGACAACTCCATTCTCTCACTAGCAGCTCCGCTACACTATTATTATTTATGACCGAACAATCGTTTCTCAACAGTTACCGAACACGATCTTTCACGGTAAAGAGAGAAGACCATCACCCCGTCTCCTCCTCTCCCAGCCCCATCTTAACCTCGGCATGTGCCAAGCGTTCATCCATGTGTGCGCATGACTTGGGCGCTATCTGTCTCTTTCCTGCCAGCTCGCTGTGACCCTCTGCAAACAATGCCTCGTGACACTGCTCCCTCCTCAAGGCTAGTCGCCCCGAACAGCACCATCGTAGTGGGCCAGACGATCCAGGTGTACCAACCAGACCAGGTCACCTTGCTGGAATCCTTGACTGTTGGCTTGCCTGTCGTATCGGGTCTTCATGCGGTCGCTCACCATCTGGATGTTCTGACAATCTCATGCATGTCGTGGAGATGGTCCACCAGGTTCTCCACATACTCGGTTGCTGGCTGTTTTGCTTCCAGGTCACAAGAGAGGCGTTAACTCTCGGCCGAACATTAAGCTTGCCGGCGTCATCCCAGTGGTGTCGTGTGCTGACAAGCGGTAGGCCAGCAAGAACAGTGGCACCTTGACGTCCCAGTCTCGCTGATGGCTGGCCACGACCTTCCTCAGATGTTCTTCCAGGGTCTTGATGTACCTCTCCACCATGCCATCCCACTGTGGATGCGGGTCTTGTTCACCCCAAGCCTTTCTATGGCCTCCTTCATCAGGGTAGACTCAAAAGTACTCCTTGGTCGCTGTGGAGCTCTAACGGCATCCCAAATCGGCAGAACACTTGCTCCTCGAGGCAGTCAGTGATCGTCTTCGCCTCCTGGTTCGGGATGGCATACACCTCCTGCCACTTGGTGAAGTAGTCCAAGACCACCATCAGGTACTTGTTACCTTGGTCGGACACTGGGAATGGTCCAGCTATGTCGACAGTGATGCCTTTGAATGCCGTTCCAACATTGTACTGCTGCATGCAACCCCAGCTCCTAGTCTGGGGGCCGCGACTCACCACGCACACGTGATATTGACGGCACCATCTCTCAGCGTCTGCGCAGAGACTGAGCCAGTAGTAACGCTGTTGGAGTTTGTCAATTGTTCGGTTTGCTCCCAGGTATCCTCCTGAAGTACCCGCGTGCAAAAATTCTGGGGCCTTACCCCGGGAAAGTACCAACTGACTCTGCATCTTCCCATCGGTTGTTTCCCATACCCGGAACAGTACGCCCTCTTTGATCTTCAACGACTCCCATTGGACCCAGTACGCATCGCCTCTGGGTGCGATGACCTCCCTGGACGGTCTTTGTCCCTGCCTCCACTTCTCTCAAGAGTGACACCAATTCTGTGTCCCCCAACTGCTCCCTCCTCAGGCCCGCGCTATCCCAACCGGCCGCAGGCATTGCCGTGACCACTAGCACAGCTGCGGCATGCTCCTTCTCTTCCACTCTTGTGCACTGATCGCACTCTTCCAGGCAGGGTGTTCGAGACATGGCGTCCGCGTTGCTGTGGCCCTTCCCTTTACGTTGTTCAGAGGTGAAGTCGTATTCCTGCAGCATCTGGACCCAACAAGCTGTCTGGACTTTAAGGTTTTAAAGCTCAGTAGCCATGTTAGGGCAGAGTGGTCACTTCTCAGGTGGAATGGCTGACCATACAGGTATCTGTGGAAGTGCTCCAAGATCTTTACTGCAGCCAGTAATTCTCGTCGGGTGAAACAGTAGTTCTTCTCTGCCTTAGGACAGTGTCTTGCTGTAGTAGGCTGTCACCTGCTCGTGGCCGTCCTAAAGCTGGGATAGGACCCCTCCAATGCAATGGTCGCTGGCATCCGTGTCCACAATGAAGGCGCCGCCTGGTTGTGGGAATCCCAAAATTGGAGCACTACAAAGAGTCTTCTTTAGCTGCTGGAAAGCGCCTTTGGCATCCTCCATCCACGCATAAGGCCGGTGTTGTTCTGTCAGGCGGGCGAGCGGCTTGGCGATGTTGCAGAAGCGTTTTATGAAACGGTGGTAATAACTGCACAGCCACAGGAAACTGCGCAATTCTCGCTTATAGATCGGGCGAGGCCAATCTCTCACGACCTATGTCTTCTCCGGGTCTGTGGCCACTCCGGTTGTTGAGACTATGTGGCCCAAGTAGTTGACTTCCCTGCGGCAGAGCTAGACTTCTTCGCGTTCAGCTTCAGGTTGGTCGCCCGCAGCTTCTGTAGCACCTTGCTCAGGTTATCGAGATAGTCTTCGAAGGTCTTGCCGACAATGATGTCATTCAGGTATAGCAGGCAGGCGTCATGGGTCAATCCTTTCATTACTGACTCTATGAGGCGTTGAAAGGTAGCTGGTGCGTTGCAGAAACCAAAGGCCAAGGCCCTTGGCCTGTCGAGAATGCGGTCTTTTCCTTTTCTATCAGGTCTAGAGCTACCTGCCAGTAACCCGACTTACTGTCCAGGGTGGGGAACCACTGCACACCAGCAAGTGTCCAAGGTGTCGTCAATTCGGGCTAAGGAGAAGCAGTCTTTCCTGGTGACAGCGTTCAGCTTCCTGTAGTCCACGCAGAAACGTAGCTTGCCATTCTTCCTCACCAAGACTACAGGGTAACACCAAGGGCTATCAGACTCTTCAATCACTCCCCTCGATCTCATGTCCTCCAGCATGTCCCGTACCACCGTTTGTTTTGCCAGCGAAACTCGTCTAGATGGTTGCCGAATACATTTAGCATCTCCGGTGTCAATGTCGTAAAGCACTAGGTCCGTGCAGCCATAGGCGCTATTGCCTTGGCTGAAGATGCTCTGGTATCCTCTCAGTAGTTGTTGAACTTTCTCGAGCTGTTCTGCGGTAACGTGTTCGGCCGCCTTCTCCACTAAGCCTTTCAGCTGGGGCCCCAGGTGTTGTGTCGGCACTGGCTCCTGGGTCTGGTCGATTGGCGTTACGCTGACCACGGGCTCGCATGTTCCCAACTCCATCCCAGCCTGAACGTCGTGATCGGTGTCTGTTGGATTAAGCAGCCTCTCCGGCACCTCCTCTCGGCAGAGCAACAATGTCCTGGCTACACCAAGTCCATCCACACATCATGTTCTTCGTCCACTGGCCTTCCAGTCTCGCCGTCACCACCACCTCGCTTCTCGCGGGAACCACATCTTCCCTCAGGATGACCCAGTTGATTTGAAAGCATTCTTCGGCTTGCTGGAGTATGACCTCTTGTCCATTGAGCCGCAGGACCTTCCTGCTGATGTCAGCCATCACCTCGTGGCTCCTGAGGGCATCTAGTCCCAGTATCACCTCGTCAGCCACCTCCGCGACGAACACACTGACGTACGACACTCCATCCCTAGGTCTACTGCAGCAGGGCCTCTTCCACAGGCAAGTTGTCGCCCGATGCCTTAACTAGCTGGTATGGTCGGCTCGGTTTTCCCAACGGCAAACCCCTGGATGCATCAGGTCTGATGATGCCGGTGTCCACAAGCACGCGGCACGGCCTCCCCTTCACCCAACCGTCCGCGATGAGGCCATCATCCATATATCGCCTGACGGCGCGCAATGCCACTCGAGATGGTGGTGGCATAGCCGACGTGCCCCTCGCTACGCCGCACCTTACTCTCCGTGGTGTGTGCATTCTCTCTCTAGGTGTTCCAGTTGGTCACACTCCCAACGCAGGCAACTTGGTCTTCGCCGGCGTCCCTCGGCTGGTCTCGGCTGGTCTTGTAGCGGATACTCCATGTTATCGAAGTCGGAGTAGCCGTCACCTTGGCCATCTCCTTCTTTAATGCGTCCGTTAGCGCCTCGTAGATAGTGTTGTAGTTGCCGAGCTTTAGGCGCTGACGTATCTCGGCGTCTCGTACCCCGTCGACGAAGGTGTGGGCGGCTTCTGGGAATAAGAATTCGGGTGGGAGGTCCAGCAAGGCTTTGCTGGCCAGCTGTTCGATTGCCATGGGGAACTCCTGCAGCATCTTCCCTCGCTGCTGCGTCATAGATTTCAGCTGGCTGCGGTAGGCTGCAGCTAAGCGGTGATTTCCGAAGCGGTTTAGGGCCTCCTAGATGTCCTTGGGCGTCACCACTATCTGGAAAGTGTACAGCACCTCAGCGGCCCGTCCCTGGAGGCTGGCTATTAGCTGTGTCACCTCTTCTTCTGGCGACCACTTGTGATTGGCCATTGTGTTGACTTGGCAGCGGAAGACTCCGAACGTTGACGTGCCGTCGTACTTTGGTAGTTCGACAAACGCAGATGTGTCGCGTCCTAGCGCATCGGCCTTCCGACTCTTTAATCTTCTGCCAACGATATTGTTCACCATAGTGTTCAGGGACTTGGTGTTGATGTCGGCCTTTCCCTCTAAATTAAGGTGCTCGTTCACTTGACTGATCCGCTTTCCCAGTTCCACGACGTCATCCCTCACGCCGGCCAACTGCCCTTAAATTTTGCGGAGAGGACCTCGTTCGCCGCCCTCATTTCCGTGGTTAACGTCGTAGCGAGTGTGTCATTCGCTCTCTTCATTTCTTTTAGCTCCGCAGCCAGGTTGTAATTTGCCACTTCCATCTTCGCAAGCCCGTGGTCAGCGTAACACCAATTGACAAGAAGCAAAACCTGGGGTCTCAGCTGGAAGGTTTAGTGGAGAGGGCGGCCATCCACCTGACCGCAGTACAGCTCGAGAAGGTTCGACAACTGCTGAGACGATACCAGCTTGTCTTCAGCCAAGGCGACAGCGACTACGGCCATACGGACAAAGTGCTTCACCACATCGACACCGGAGACGCCCGGCCTTTTCGGCAACCACCTAGACGCGTTCCGCTAGCGAAACAATCGGCGGTACGGGACATGCTGGAGGACATGAGATCGAGGGGAGTGATTGAAGAGTCTGACAGTGCTTAGTGTTCCCCTGTAGTCTTGGTGACGAAGAATGGCGAGCTAGGCTTCTAAGTGGACTACAGGTAGCTGAATGCTGTAAACAGGAAAGATAGCTTCCCCTTACTCCGGATTGACGACACCCTAGATACCCTTGCTAGTGCACAGTGGTTCTCGACCCTAGAGCTGTAGGGTTACTGGCAGGTGGCTCTAGACCCGAGGGACAAGGAGAAAACCGTGTTCTCGACAGACCAAGGGCTTTGGCAGCTCACAGTTATGCCCTTTGGCCTCATGGAGTCAGTGATGAGAGGACTGACTTATGACGCCTGCCTGCTACATCTAGATGACATCATCGTCGGCAAGACCCTCAAAGATCATCTCGAAAACCTGAGCAAGGTACTACAGACTGCAGGCGACCAACCTGAAGCTGAATGCAAAGTGCCAGCTTTTCACAACGAAGTCACTATTTGGGCCACATAGTCTCACCAACCGGAGTGGCCACAGACCCAGAAGACACAGGCTGTGAGAGATTTGCCTCGCCCAAAGGATAAGCGAGAGTTGCGTAGTTTCCTGGGGCTGTGCAGTTATTACCGCCGATTCATAAAGGGCATCCCCAATATCACCAAGCCCCTCACCCGCCTGACAGAAGAACACCGGTTGTATGTGTGGACGGAGGACGCCGAAGTTGCTTTCCAGGTGCTGAAGAGGACACGTTGCAGTTCTCCTTTTTTGGGATTTCCACAACCAGGTGGCGCCTTCATTGTGGATACCGACGGCAGCAACCATTGCATTGGAGGTGTCCTATCCCAAGTCCAGGACGGCCACCAGCGGGTGATAAATTACTACAGCAAAAAGCTGTCAAAGGCAAGGAACTACCGCGTCATCCGGCGAGAGTTACTGGCGGTAGTAAAGGCCTTGGAGCACTTCCACAAGTACCTGTACAGTCAGCCATCCCACCTGAGGACTGGCCATTCCGCCCTCACCTGTCTACTTAGCTTTAGGAACCTGGAAGGCCAGACAGCACGTTGGGTTCAGAGGCTACAGGAGTACGACTTCACCTCTGAACATCGTAGAGCGAAGAGCCACAGCAACGCAGATGCCATGTCCCAAAGACCCTACCCAGAAGAGTGCAACCAATGCACAAGAGTGGAAGAGAAGGAGCGTGCCGCAGCTGTCAGAGTGGTCACAGCAGTACCTGCGGATGGCTGGCATTACGCAGGCCTGAGGAGGGAGGATATCGCACCGAGGAGTGCCTACTACAAGCCGTACTGGGCCCAATGGGACTCACTGAAGACACGAGAGGGCGTCCTGTTCCATATACGGGAATTGCCTGATGGGAAGACGCAGAGAGAACAGTTGGTACTTCCCCAAAGTAAGGTCCCGGAGGTCTTGGAGGAAGTGCATGCCTGTACTTCAGGAGGCCACCTGGGAGCAAACCGGACGATCGAGAAACTTCAGCAGCGCTACTGGCTGAGGCTCTGAGCAGACGCTGAAAGATGGTGCCATCAATGTCATCTGTGCGCGGCGAGTCGCGGCCCCCAGACTAGGAGCTGGGGTCGCATGCAGCAGTACATCGGAGTGCCTTTCGAACTTATCGCTGTCGACATAGCTGGACCATTCCCAGTGTCCAACTGAGGCAGCAAGTACCTGATGGTGGCGGTGGACTAGTTCACCAAATGGCCGGAGATGTATGCCATCCCGAAAAAGGAGGCAAAGACAATCACAGACTGCCTCGTGAAGCAAGTGTTCTGCCGATTTGGGGTGCCGTTAGAGCTCCACAGTGATCAATTTTGATTCTAACCTGATGAAAAAGGCACTGGAAAAACTTGGGGTGAACAAGATCCGCACAACACCCCTACATCTGCAGTCAGACGACATGGTCGAGTGGTAAATCAAGACCCTAGAAGAACATCTGAGAAAGTGGCCATCTATCGGCGGGACTGGGACGTCAAGGTGCCACTGTTCCTGCTGGCCTACCACTCTTTGACACACGACACCACTGGGATGACGCCAGCAAGCTTAATGTTCAGCCGAGAGTTACGTCTTTCTTGTGACCTGGATTTTGGGAGCCACCCGGATGTGAAACAGCCAGCAACCGAGTATGTGGAGAAATTGGTGGACCGCCTCCATGACATGCACGAGATGGCTAGTCAGAACATCCAGAAGGCGAGCGAACGCATGAAGACCTGATAAGACCAGCAAACCAACAGCCAAGGGTTCCAGCAAGGTGACCTGATCTGGTTGTACCACCCTACCCGGACCAAGGGATGCTGCACGAAACTTCAACAGCCATGGCAAGGACCGTACCGGGTGGTGAAGAGGATTAACAACGTGGTCTACCGCATCCAGAAGGTACCCCAAGGAAAAATGTTGTTGGTACATCTGGATCGTCTGGCCCGATACGATGGTGCTGTTCAGGACGACCAGCCTTAAGGAGGGAGCAGTGATGCGAACGCATTGTTGATTAGAGGCGGCACGGGAAACGAGTTCAAAGAAACAGACAGTGCAGTGCGGAGATAACAGCTCGCCGAACTGTTGGGGGGAAGGAAACGAATTTCTAGACAGTTTGTCTGTCTTCAGCGCTGTCTTGATTGAGAACATTCCAGAATGTGAGTAATCTATAAAAAGGGAGCCTGCCCGCCACAGTGAGTCAGTTGTTAATCGAGCTTGTGTGTGTGAACAGCTGAGCCGACCGCTCGCTACTTTGCCGGCCAGGCTCTTGAGGAGTGTGTTGCCGTGTTTCCTTTTTAGGCGCTTGCGGGCGCTGAGATGCTGGAGCCGAGCTTTGCTCATAAGTAGCTAGGTACCCTGAAGTGAGATTGACGTAAGCGGCTCCGGCGGCATGTGGTGAGTGGTCCTTTACTACCATGGTATAATTTTGTATAAATGTACTTCTTGATTCTGGCTTGGCACCTGTGCTCATAAATTTGTACTGTTGGGGATTTAATTTCCTGAGGACTAAACTCCTGGTTAAGGAAGGGAGAAAGATATATACTTATCAGCCTGTATGTCATGTAAGTATAAAATAAATAATTCTTAGAACAGATCCACAAATTTTTAATTTGGCATTTCTGAAAGGGGCACTCCTTCACATAGTGTTTGGTGTTGCTGCATACCTTTTCTAATTTTTCTCCATTGGGACCTCGTTTATCTACATGTTTCCCTGCAATAGTTTAAGTTTGCTCCTATACTTCTGGTGAGAATCGGCGCACAAAGGTGTGAGCTGTGTTGTGGTAGTTGACCTTGCAAGTTGTATTGTGTATGTGACATAATTCTGGACTGTAAAGGTTGATAAAAGTGTGTTTCTATGGAAATAAAGAGCAAATTTTGGCGTTTGCAACCTAGACTTTTAATTTCACGACCCACAAAGTCACAATATGTATTGATGTCCCCTGAGGGTAGTGAGTAGGATGAGGATGAGAGAGATAACAGTCTTTTTCAAGATATCCACTGACCCCCTTCTTTTAAAAAATTACTGTCACTATTCAGCTGCTTCTTGTGATGTTAAGGAAAATGATACAATTACAAGGGTAACATATAGCAACATACTTTTAAACTTTTGACCATTTGTCTGGTACCTGTACCTAATACTGAGATACTAAAAATCTGCTATTATGCTTATTTTCGTTCATCATTACTATACGGAATAAAGTTAGGGGAAAATCTTGTTTTAGTAATTCAATACTTAAATTACAAGACAGAGTGTTAAGAAACATGATGCACAACTGAACATAGTTTTCCCAGCCTCTACCTAAAGGAAATGCTGATTCATGTTAAAAATAATTCAGGCAACTTAGCAATGAACATACCACGTACAAAAACAAACTTCATTCAAAAGCTTAAAGAACTGAACTTTTTCAGAAATCATTTAAATACAGTGGAATGAAAATATTTAACCAACTACCTGGATCTTTAAAAAGTATTAAATCAGCACCCAAGTTCAAAAAAGAAATTCACTAATTACTAAATCTCAACTTAAACTACTCAGTGGAAGAATATACATATGAGCTATGATTGAATCAAAATAAACCAGAGCGTTCAGCTAATGACTTATCTCTTCTGTTCTGTGATGGAGAGTTTAAATTGTTACACGTGAATACAGAATAACTATTAATGCTATTTTTATCACTGCTTTATACGCAAGATTTAAATTCTTTTAATCATTATATTGTATCCTTTATTTATGTTATTAGTGACATACTGTATTATAGACTTACATTACTTTCTTAATTATTCTATCCCCTTGCTCTTTCTATTCAAATATCCCACCTCATGCACTATGATCAAAGGATGAATAAAAGTTGCAAAGTTACAAAAGCTAAAAAATATGTAATGAAAATGTAAGCATTTGGAAAAACATTTTGTACAAGCAATCATGTTAATATAACATATCAGACATGTAAAAAGCAAATAAACAATGTTTCTATATCATAATGCAGGATTTGGCAGCTAAGTCTCTCTAAATCAGCTCTAAAATATGCAAACTTAGTAAACAACTGACAATTAATTTTGCTGATTATTCATAAATGTTTATCTATTTAGGATTCCTTAAAGAAAACCAGAGTAATTATACGGAGCTATTTTGGTTATGTGCCCTCAATGCTAACCAGTATTATGTAGCAAAAACATACTCACTCTGTTTTCATTTCTGAAGGTTACCATTAGCCTCCCAGTCTGTTTGTTGTACAACGAGGTAGTTCCATCCCAACCATTTACGTATCTCAATGTTGTAGAAGAAACTGCAGAGAGCTCAGTGCAAAATCTTAGCATGAATTCACAGCCATGGTATGTATAGCAGCGACACACTAAACTTTTAAGTAATGCCAACCAACGTGCCTGTAATGTTTCAGAATCAATTAATATCAGAGCAAAATGGGTGTAATTCATCCCTTTCTATACTGCACAATAAATCTTAAACAGTCATATTTTAAACGCTCCAGCAATGGCCATTTAAACCCCTCATGGGCTGGAAACAGATACCCAATAAACGGAACAAGACATCTAAATTGTTACATGCTGTAAAAATGCTTCATAAATACACATTCTTATCTTCCGTATTTATAAAGTTATTTAAACGAAATAAAAACTGGTTTAAAACCCATTAAAGGTAGTATACATATACAGTATCAATAAAGTAGAGACTATATTAATGAATCATTGAAATGTCACTACTTTGTTTCAGTGTAGCAAAAGCCACTCTTTGTGAACACATCTAATATTTGGGTTATTTTGTTTTGTGTGGATACAAACGAAGGTATATATGTACGCTACGTAAGTGACTTCTCCGGTTCAAGGTTTTAGGCCTTAAGTTTATCCTACCAGGCAATAATCATTGTATGTGTTGTGTTACACACACACGCTCGAAAGAAACAAACCTCTCTGTCAGCATCTGCATGCTTATACAAATAAAAATATTTAGTAATTAACTTCCACTTATCTTAAGAAGTTGTTGTTGTTGTTGTTGTTGTTGTTGTTGACTAATGGCACTGGGGATTAGTTGATTTGCATCATTTTCCCCCTAGCTTCCCAATATAAAGCCTGAAGGTTTCCATTTCTGAGACCATTACATTTGTCAAAATGGTGTTTGTTCATGATGACATCCTCTTTACAGATAGTACACTTGGGTGTAGGTATGCAGTGTATTTTATAAAGGTGTTCTGCAAGACAATCATGGCCAGTTTCCATTCTAAATAGGGCCACAGCAGTTTTTCTTGGTAGTTTTTGTATGTCAGTTTTGTCTCCAATGTTCTTATAATCCTTGTCTTTTAGTTTATCTTCTTCATCAAGTCTCTCCTGTCTTATAAAATGTAGCTTAATGTTGTTTCATTGTTCATTAGTTTCAGTTTGTGTCACGGGTTTTATATTTTGAATTGCACCTTCTTTTGCTAGTTGGTCAGCATGTTCATTACCTAAAACACCAACAGAGTTAAGAAGTTGATGACAATACTTCTATCTTCTTTATACGAGATTAATTTCATGAACATTTGCCAACATCTTGAGTCAAAACACTTCCTTGTCAAGGATACCATGTATTCACGTATTACCAACATGTGAAGACGAAACAAAGCTAAAAACAGAATCAATTGCCGTTATGTCAAAATTCATTCCGCGATTTTTATTTCTAAAAATAAATATCTTTTCCCAAACTATTAAATCTATGGGAACATTTAATTGTTTTAATAATTTAACTTCAGGATTTATTTCATGGATAAATGACCAAAAGTGATCTGCTACGGCCGATTTATCAATTTGTTTATATTTAATATTACGAAAATGTTCTTTCTTCTTGGTTTCCAAACTATGTATCATCTTTCCAATATAAACCTGATCACAATCTAAACAACTGAACTGATAAATACCAGATTTTTTATTACTAGCAATTTTATCTTTTTTTAGAAAATTGTAATAAATTTTTAACACTATATTTATTTTGAGGAACTAAAGTTATACCAACTTATTTAAAAAAAAATTGAAAATGTTTAATTACCAAAGGATGGTAAGTAAATTTTTTAAATTTATAATCATCTTTTATTTTTTTAAGAGTAGAAATGTCATTAATACTTTTTTGATATTTAAATTTTTTAATTTTCTTTTGTATAAAATCTTCATTAAAACCATTAGTTAAAGCAGTATTAATAATACGTTTATATTGTGACTTTGCGGGTTCGCGAAATTAAAAGTCCAATTGCACAAACTCAAAATGTTCTTTATTTCCAAAGAATTACAGGTGGATCAATTTCCCATTACACAGAATTACGTAATGCACACTATTACAATTCGTCAGTTCATCTGTCACAGGTCCACTCTAACTCACTATTACGTACAACTCCTGATACACACACAGACTTCCAGTCCGTACATTAGCACGGCGATCCTATGGCTGCTCGCCAAGAACTGAACTGAACTCTCGGTCGCATCGTCCCTCTATTTATAAGTGGCTAAATGTTTCTAGAGAACTCTTTACCATGCAGGGGAAAAATATTCTGCAGATGTCGCGTACTTCCAGGCGGCCGGAGGTAGGGGGAAACGAAGATTCAACCACCCCTGTGGTTTCCCCTCTCTAAACTCTGTCACGCCACCGCAGGCGCCAGCTGACCGGCGAGGGTGCAGTACTGATGCCACACGCCCCCCTCCACCGGCCATCCCCTCGCGTAGCCGACCGCAAGTTCACAGATTGGGTAACACTGCTCCCTCCTCAAGGCTGGTCGTCCCGAACAGCACAATCGTAGTGGACCAGGCGATCCGAGTGTACCACCAGCATCTTTCCTCGAGACAACTTCTGAATGCGGTAGACCACATCGTTAATCCTCTTCACCACACGGTACGGTCCTTGCCATGGCTGCTGAAGCTTCGGGCAGCGTCCCTTGGTCCGGGTAGGGCAGTCCAACCAGAGCAGGTCACCTTGCTGGAACCCTTGGCTGTTGACGTGCCTGTCGTATCGGGTTTTCATGCGGTCGCTCGCCTTCTGGATGTTCTGGCGAGCCATCTCGTGCATGTCGTGGAGGTGGTCCACCAGATTCTCAACATACTCGGTCGCTGGCTGTTTCCCCTCCGGAGTACTTCCAAAGACAAGTCACAAGGGAGGCGTAACACTCGGCCGAACATTAAGCTGGCTGGTGTCAACCCCGTGGCGTCGTGTGTTGACGAGCGCTAGGCCAGCAAGAACAGTGGCACCTTGACGTACCAGTCTCGCTGATGGCTGGCCACAACCAGCCTCAGGTGTTTCTCTTAGGTCTTGATGTATCTTTCGACCATGCCATCCGACTGGGAATGTAGAGGCATCGTGCGGGTCTTGTTCACCCCAAGCCTTTGTAGTGCCTGCTTCATCAGGCTGGACTCAAAATTGGTGCCCTGGTCACTGTATAGCTATAACGGTACCCCAAACCGGCAAAACACTTGCTCCACGAGGAAGTCCGTGATTGTCCATTAGGTACTTGTTGCCCCGGTCGGAAACTGGGAACGGTCCAACAGTGTCAATGGCGATCCTTTCGAATGACGCTCCGACGTTGTACTGTTGCATGCGACCCCGGCTCCTAGTCTGGGGGCCGCAACTCGCCGCGCACACGTGACACTGACGGCACCATCTCTCAGGGTCTGCTCAGAGTCTCCGCCTGTAGTAGCGCTGCCGTAGTTTGTCAATCATTCGGTTCGATCCCAGGTGCCCTCCTGAAGTACCAGTGTGCACTTCCGGGACCTTACTCCGGGGAAGTACCAACTGTTCTCTCAACATCTTCCAATCGGGCGATTCCCATACCTGGAACAGCACGCCCTCTCTGGTCCACGAGTCCCATTGGGCCCAGTACGACTTGTAGGCAGCACTCCTCGCTGCGATGTCCTCCTAGGTTGGTCTCGTCCCTAACTCCACTTCCCTCAACAGTGGCCCCAAGTCTGCATCTACCAGTGGCTCCCTCCTCAGGCCTGCGCTATCCCAGCCGTCTGCAGGCACTGCCGTAACTACTCGGATTACTGTGGCACGCTCCTTCTCTTCCACTCTTGTGCACAGGCCGCACTCTTCTGGACAGACTCTTTGAGACATAGCGTCTGCGTTACCGTGGCTCTTCCCTTTGCGATGAAGTCGTACTCCTGCAGCCTCTGGACCCAACATGCTGTCTGACCTTCCAGGTTCTTAAAGCTCAATAGCCAGGTTAGGGCGGAGTGGTCAGTCCTCAGGTGGAATGGCTACAGGTACTTGTGGAAGTGTTCCAAGGTCTTTACAACCGCCAGTAATTCTCGTCGGGTGACGCAGTAGTTCTTCTCTGCCTTGGATAGCGTCTTGCTGTAGTAGGCTATCACCTGCTCATGGCCGTCCTGGATCTGCGATAGGACACCTCCAATGCAATGGTCGCTGGCGTCGGTTTCCACAATGAAGGCGCCACCCGGTTGTGGAAATCCCAAAATTGGAGCACTGCACAGGGTTTTCTTCAGGTGCTGGAAAGAGTCTTCGGCATCCTCTGTCCACACATAAGGCCGGTGTTCCTCTGTCAGGCGGGTGAGGGGTTTGGCGATGTTAGAGAACCCCTTTATGAAGCGTCGGTAATAACTGCACAGCCCAGGAAACTGCGCAACTGTTTCTTATCCCTTGGGCGAGGCTAATCTCTCACAACCTGTGTCTTCTCCGGGTCTGTGGCCACTTCGGTTGCTGAGACTATGTGGCCCAAGTAGTTCACTACCTTGCGGAAGAGCTGGCACTTCTTCGCGTTCAGCTTCAAGTTGAAGAGCCTGCAGTCTCTGCAGCAACTTACTCAGATTTTCGAGATGGTCTTCAAAAGTCTTCCCGACGGTGATAATGTCGTCCAGGTATAGCAGGCAGGCGTCGTAAGTCAGTCCTCTAATCACTGACTCCTTGAGCCGTTGGAAGGTAGCTGGTGCGTTGCAGAGGCGAAAGGGCATAACTGTGAACTGCCGGAGCCCTTGGCCTGTCGAGAATGCGGTCTTCTCCTTGGCTCTCGGGTCTAGAGCTACCTGCCAGTAGCTCGACTTCAGGTCCAGGGTCGAGAACCACTGTGCACCAGCTAGCGTGTCCAGCGTGTCGTAAATCCAGGGTAAGGGGAAACAGTCCTTCCGGGTGACAGCGTTCAGCTTCCTGTAGTCCACGCAGAAGCGTAGTTCGCCGTTCTTCTTCGTCACCAAGACTACAGGGGAGCACCAAGGGCTGTCAGACTCTTCAATCATTCCTCTGGATCTCATGTCCTCCAGCATGTCTTGTACGGCCCCTTTCTCTTCCAGTGGAACGCGTCTAGGTGGTTGCCGAATAGGCCGGGCGTCCCCGGTGTCGATGCGGTGAAGCACTTTGTGCAGCCATAGTCACTGCCGCCTTGGCTGAAGACGCACTGGTATCGCCTCAGGAGTTGTCGAACTTTCTCCAGCTGTTCTGCGGTCAGGTGGTCGGCCGCCCTCTCCAGTAGGCCTTCTTGCCGGGGACCCAAGTGTTGCGTCGGCACCGACTCCTGTGTCTTGTCGATTGCTGTTACGCTTACCACGGGCTCGCACCTTCCCAACTCCATCCAGGCCTGGACGTCGTGATCGGTGTCCGTTGGATTTAGCAGTCTCACTGGCACCTCCTCTTGGCACTGCAACAATGCCCTGGCTACACATAGTCCGTGTACAGGCGTCTTCTGGTCCAGCATCATGTTCCTCGTTCTCTGGCCTTCCAGACGCGCCGTCACCACCACCTCGCTCCTCGCGGGGACAACCACGTCTTTGGTCAAGACGACCCTGCAGATCCCAAGGCACTCTTCGGGTTGACGGAGTATAACCTCTTCTCCATTGAGCCGCAGGACCTTCCTGCCGACATCTACCGTCGTCTCGTGGCTCCTGAGGGCATCCATTCCCAGTATCACCTCCTCAGCCACCTTCGCGACGAACACCCACAGTCGTACGGCACTCCTTCCCAAGGTCAACTTTAGCAGGGCGCCTTCTCCACAGGCGAGGTGTCACCCGATGCCGTCACAAGCTGGTATGGTCGGCTCGGCTTTCTCGTTGGCAAACCCTTGGCCACGTCAGTACTGATGATGGTCACGGCCATCCCGGTGTCTACGAGCACGCGGCACGGTTTCCCCTCCACCCAACCGTCCGCGATGAGGCTGTCATCCAAACGCCGGCTTACCTCGCGCAGTGTACCTCGAGGGAATGGTGATGGCGCCGACGTGCCCCTCTCCACGACGGCCCTTACTCGTTCTTCCGGCTGCTCTTCCTGGTGTGGGCAGTCTCTTTACAAGTGTCCCGGCTGTCCACATCCCCAACATAGGCCACTAGGTCTTCGCCGGCGTCCCTCGGCTGGTCTTCAGTCTCCGTTGTAGCGGACACTCCTCGTTCTCAACGTCGGGATAGCTGTTACCTTGGCCGCCTCCATCTTTAATGCTGCCGTGAGCACCTCTTGGATGGTTTTATAATCGCCGAGCATTAGGCGCTGACGAATCTCCGTGTCTCGTACCCCGTCAACGAATGGGTAGGTAGCTACCCGGGATACGAAATCTGGTGGGAGGTCAACTAGGGTCTTGTTTGCCAGTTGTTCAACTGCCAGGGCGAACTCCTGCAGCGTCTCCCCCGGCTGCTGTGACTTTGCCTTTAGCTGGCTGCGGTACGCTGCGGCTAAGCGGTGGTTTCCAAAACGATTCTCCAGGGCTTCCCAGATGTCCTTGGGCGCCGCCGTTGCCTGTACCGCGTTCAGGACTTCCGCGGCCCTTCCCTGGAGGCTGGCTATTAACTGTGTGGCCTCCTCCTCTGATGACCATTTGTTGTGCTTGGCCACTGCGTCGAATTGGCGGCGGAAGACCTCAAACGTTGAGGCGCCGTCATATTTCGGAGGTTTGACGCGCGCCGATGTTGTGCCGCGTCCCGGCGCGTCAGTCTTCAAATCCTTCAACCTCCTGCCGACGACGTCCTCCACCATAGCGTTCAGGGACCTGACGCTGCTGTCGGCCTTTCCTTCCATGTTGCTAACGCGGTTAGCAAGGTCTTCGGCGTCTTTCACCATGGCGTTTAGGGACTTGGCGTTACTGTCGGCCTTTTCCTCTATGTCATTGAAGCGGTTCGCCAGGTCCTCGACGCGCTCGTCCACTTGGCCCATCCTCTTGCCCAGCTGCGTCACGCCATCCCTCACGCCGGCCAACTGTTCTTCAAATTTGGCGGCGAGAGCCTCATTCGCCACCTTCATTTCCCTGGTCAGTTCGGCCACCTTTGCAGTCATTGTCGTGGACAAGTTGTTGTTTGCAGCTTCCGTCTTCGCAACGAGGTTGTCATTCGCTGTCTTTATTTCTTTCAGTTCCGCTGCCAGGTTGATATTTGCCGCCTCCGTCTTCGTTGTTAACTCGTACATCTTCTCGGCCAAGTTGCTATTCGAAGTCTCCAACTTCTTTTCCATTTTCTCGGTGATGTTGTCATTTCCGAGGTCAGTTCGGCCTTCATTTCCATCATCGTCTCCAAAATATTTTCCAATGCCGATTCCATGGCCGTTATGTTCGGTGATGTGTCATCCCAATTCTGACACCAATGTGACTGCGGGTTTGCGAAATTAAAAGTCCAATTGCACAAACTCAAAATGTTCTTTATTTCCACCGAATTTTAGTTGGAACACTTGTCGATTACACAGAATTACGTCATGCACACAATTACAATTCGTCAGTTCGTCTGTCACAGGTCCACTCTAACTCACAATTACGTACAACTATTCAGATACACGCACACAGTCTTCCAGTCCGTACACTAGCACGGCGATCCTACGGCTGCTCATCAAGAACTGAACTGAACTCTAGGTCGCATCGTCCCTCTATTTATAGGTGGCTAAATGTTTCTAGAGAATTCTTTACAATGGAGGGGAAAAATATTCCGGAGATTTTGCGTTCTTTCAGCGGCAGGAGGAAGGGGAAAACGAAGATTCAGCCACCCCCGTGGTTTCCCCTCTCTCCACTCTGTCACGCCTCCGCAGGCGCCAACTGACCGGTGAGGGTGCGGTGTCGATGCCACACGCCCCCCTCCACCGGCCATCCCCTCGCGTAGCCGACCGCAAGTTCGCTGATTGGGTAACAATATTCTTTATTAAATTCTTCTTTATTCAGGGGTATATTTATTAATCTATGAATCAAAATATTAAAAACAGCAAATTTATGTGGAAGAGGATTAAAACTTTTATTTTTTATGTAATTATCAATATGAGTAGATTTCCTATAAATACCAAAATCTAATTTGTTATTATTTCTTATTATTTTCAAATCTAGAAAAGGAAGAAATGCAGTAATTTCAGTTTCTAAAGTGAATTCCATAGCTTTATATTGTACATTTAGTAATTTTAAAGCATCATTAATTTGTTTTTCAGGAATAATAGCAAAAAATATCATCAACATATCTATACCATGTTTTAAAAATCAAAGAAAAAGCTTTAGTGACTTGAATTGCGAAAAAAAAACTCATAAAAAGATCAGCAAGAAAAGGTGAAAGAGGATTACCCATTGCTAAGCCAGAAGTTTGTTGAAAAAATTCACCATTAAAAGTGAAAAAATTTTGATCCAAACAAAAATCAGTAAGTTTAACAAAATCAACTATTAAGTCCTCATGTAAATTTATTGAATTCAACCACATGTTTAAATAAATTAAAAGATGTTCTCTAGAAATACTAGGAAATCAGGCAGTTACATCAAAAGAAATAAGTTTATCAGATTTAGATAATACAACACTATCAGTCTTTTTTATTAGTTCAAAAGAGTTTTTAATACTTAAACTTTCAAATTTATCAAAATTACTAAATTTTTTGTGTAATCATTTTGCTAAATTGTAAGTTGGCGAGTTTATACAATTAACAATAGGTCTCATTTTATTACCGGGCTTATGAATTTTAGGAAAGGCATAAATCATAGGTAAAACAGGATTACTAACCTTAACAAAATTTTTTTTTGTCCGATATAACTTCCACTTCATTAAGTATTTTATTAAAATTTGTAATACAAGATTTAAAAGGGTCTTTATTAATCTTTATAAAATCTTCACCTTGATATAAAAGGTTTACTCTATTAATATAATCTAATTTATCTAAAATTACAATTCTATTACTTTATACTATTTGGTGAAAATTAAATCTTTCTGATTTACTAATATGTCTATTATTATCATCATCATCATCATCATCATCATCATCATCATCATCATCATCATCATCATCATCATCATCATCATCATCATCATATTGTGACTTTGTGGGTTCGTAAAATTAAAAAGTTCAATTACACCACTCAAAATGTTCTTTATTTCCACCTTATTCCATTATCACAATTACAATTTAATGTACACAATTACAATTTTGCACAGATCTTCTTTACACGTACACTCAGCGCGCCTTACATCACTACTTGCCCGGCTCACTCTACACAACTGACTGTCCCCTCGCTTGTATCGATCGGCGGCCCGAAGTTTCTCGAATCTTCCTTTTATGGAGGGGGAAAACATTCTCAAAGCTTCGTGCACCTTCGAGCGGTAGGAGGAAGGGTAAACGAAGACCCAGCCACCCGTCCTGTCTCCCCCCCCCCCCCCCCTCTGCCGGCCTACATTTATTGATCGGCATCGTGGGCTTGCCGTTTGGGTAACACTGCTCCCTCCTCAAGGCTGGTCGTCCCGAACAGCGCCTTCGTAGCGGGCCAGGCGATACAGGTGTACCACCAACATCCTTCCTCGGGGCACCTTCTGGATGAGTTAATCCTCTTCGCCACACGGTACGGTCCTTGCCATGGCTGCTGAAGCTTCGAGCAGCGTCCCTTGGTCCGGGTAGGGCGGTACAACCAGACCAGGTCACCTTGCTGGAACCCTTGGCTGTTGGCTTGCCTGTCGTATCGGGTGTTCATGCGGTCGCTCGCCTTCTGGATGTTCTGGCGATCCATCTCGTGCATGTCGTGGAGGTGGTCCACCAGGTTCTCCACATACTCGGTCGCTGGCTGTTTCACCCCCGGAGGGCTACCAAAAGCCAGGTCACAGGGGAGGCGTAACTCTCGGCCAAACATTAAGCTGGCTGGCATGATCCCCGTGGTGTCGTGTGTTGACGAGCGGTAGGCCAGAAAGAACAGTGGCACCTTTACGTCCCAGTCTTGCTGGTGGCTGGCCACGACCTTCCTCAAGTGTTCCTCTAAGGTCTTGATGTACCTCTCGATCATGCCATCCGATTGGGGATGTAGAGGTGTTGTGCGGGTCTTGTTAACCCCAAGTCTCTCTAGTGCCTCCATCAGGTTGGACTCAAAACTGGTGCCTTGGTCACTGTGCAGCTCTAATGGTACCCCAAATCGGCAAAACACTTCCTCCACGAGGCAGTATGTGATTGTCCTTGCCTCTTGGTTCGGAATGGCATACACCTCCGGCCACTTAGTGAAGTAGTCCAACCCACCATCAGGTACTTGTTGCCTCGGTCGGATATTGGGAACGGTCCAGCAATGTCAACGGCGATCCGTTCGAATGGCGTTCCGATGTTGTACTGTTGCATGCGACCCCGGCTCCTAGTCTGGGGGCCACGACTCGCTGCGCACACGTGACACTGACGGCACCATCTCTCAGCGTCTGCTCGGAGCCTCAGCCAGTAGTAGCGCTGCCGTAGTTTGTCAATCGTCCGGTTCGCTCCCAGGTGTCCCCTTGAAGTACCGGCGTGCACTTCTTCCAAGACTTACGGGACCTTACTCCGGGGAAGTACCAACTGCTCTCTCTGCGTCTTCCCATCGGGTGATTCCCATACCCGGAACAGCACACCCTCTCTGGTCTTCAACGAGTCCCATTGGGCCCAGTAAGACTTGTAGGTGGCACTCCTCGGCGGGATGTCCGCCCAGGTTGGTCTCGTCCCTGCCTCCACTTCCCTCAAGAGTGGCCCCAAGTCTGCGTCTGCCAGCTGCTCCCTCCTCAGGCCTGCGCTATCCCAGCCATCCGCAGGCACTGCCGTGACCAATCGTACTGCTGCGGCACGCTCCTTCTCCTCCACTCTTGTGCATTGGCCGCACTCTTCTGGACAGGGTCTTCGGGACATAGCGTCCGCGTTACCGTGACTCTTCCCTCTGCGATGTTCTGAGGTGAAGTCGTACTCCTGCGGCCTCTGAATCAAACCTGCTGTCTGGCCTTCCGGTCGCGCCGTCACCATCACCTCGCTCCTCGCGGGGACATCCACGTTTTCGTTCGAAATTACCCTACCGATTCCAAGGCGCTCTTTGGGTTGACGGAGTATAACCTTTTCTCCGTTGAGCCGCAGGACCTTCCTGCCGACGTCGACCGTCGCCTCGTGGCTCCTGAGGGCATCCAGTCCCAGAATCACCTCCTCAGCCACCTTCGCGACGAACACCCACAGACGCACGGCACTCCGTCTCAAGGTCAGCTCCAGCAGGGCCTCCTTCTCCACAGGCAAGGTGTCGCCCGATGCCGTGACAAGCTCGTATGGTCGGCTCGACTTCCTCGTCGGCAAACCCTTCGCCACGTCAGGTCTGATGACGGTCACGGCTGCCCCAGTGTCCACCAGCAGGCGACACGGCTTTCCTCTTACCCAACTGGCCGCGGTGAGGCTGTCATCCATACGCCGGCTGACGGCGCGCAATGTCACTCGAGGGGATGGTGGTAATGGCGGCGACGTGTCCCTCTCCACGCCGGGCCTTACTCGTTCTTCCAGCTGCCCTTCCTGGTGTGGGCAGTCTCTCTGCAGGTGCCCGGGCTGTCCACACCCCCAACACAGGCTACTAGGTGTTCGCCGGCGTCCCTCGGCTGGTCTTCTGTCTCCGGCGTAGCGCACACTCCTCGTTCTCGACGACGGGATAGCTGTTACCTTGGCCGCCTCCATCCTTAATGCTGCCGTTAGCGCCCCGTGGATGGTTTTATAATCGCCGAGCATTAGGCGCTGACGAATCTCCGTGTCCCGTACCCCGTCAACGAATGTGTAGGCAGCTTCCCGGGATACGAACTCTGGTGGGAGGTCGACTAGGGCCTTGCTAGCCAGTTGTTAAACTGCCAGGGCAAACTCCTGCAGCGTCTCCCCTGGCTGCTGCGACCTTGCCTTCAGCTGGCTGCGGTACGCTGCGGCTAAGCCGTGGTTCCCAAAACGATTCTCCAGGGCCTCCCAGATGTCCTTGGACGCCGCCGTTGTCTGTACCGCGTTTAGGACTTCCGCGGCCTGACCCTGGAGGCTGGTTATTAACTGTGTGGCCTCCTCCTCTGGTGACGATTTGTTGTGCTTGGCCACTGCGTCGAATTGGCGGCGGAAGACCTCAAACGTTGACGTGCCGTCATATTTCGGAGGTTTGACGCGCGCAGATGTTGTGTCGCGTCCCGGTGCGTCGACCTTCAAATCCTTTAACCTCCTGCCGACGACGTCCTCCACCATGGCGTTCAGGGACTTTGCGTTGCTGTCAGCCTTTCCCCCCAGCTCGTCAACGCGGCTCGCCAGGTCTTCGACGCGCTCGCCTAACTCTGTGACGTCCTCTTTTACGCCGGTCAGCTGCTCTTCGAACTTCACGGCAAGGGCCTCGTTTGCCGCTTTCATCTCCGTGGCCAGGCCGTCGTTCGCTGCCCTCATTTCTGTGGTCAGTTCGGCCATCTTTGCGGTCATTGTCGTGGCCAAGTTTTTATTTGCCGCTTCCGTCTTCGCTGTTATTTCCGCGGCCAGGTTGTTATTTGCCGCTTCCGTCTTCGCTGTTATTTCGGCCTTCATTTCTTCCATTTTGTGTAAAATCTTTTCCAGTACCGATTCCATGGCCGTTATCCCACTCCTGACGCCAGTTGTGACTTGGTGGGTTCGTAAAATTAAAAAGTTCAATTACACCACTCAAAATGTTCTTTATTTCCACCTTATTCCAATATCACAATTACAATTTAATGTACACAATTACAATTTTGCCCAGATCTTCTTTACACGTACACTCAGCGCGCCTTACATCACTACTCGCCCGGCTCACTCTACGCAACTGACTGTCCCCTCGCTTGTATCGATCGGCGGCCCGAAGTTTCTCGAATCTTCCTTTTATGGAGGGGGAAAACATTCTTGAAGCTTCGTGCACCTTCGAGCGGTAGGAGGAGAGGTAAACGAAGACCCAGCCACCCCTGCTGTCTGCCTTCCCTCCGCCGGCCTACATTTATTGATCGGCATCGTGGGCTTGCCGTTTGGGTAACAATATTTTGCTATATTTTAATTTAATCAAAGATTTATTATTTTCATTTAAATCTTCACTAGCAATTTCTACATCTGCAACGTAATGATCTATATTGTTTGAAAAATCGACACATGTTTTTAAACCTTGACTTAAAAAATGTAACTCTTTTTCATTAAGGTTAGTAATTTCTTACTGGGTCGGATGATAGGGAGTCTTCCCGCAGCCATGAGATGGCATCAAAAGAATGGAATATCTCCCAAGGGACATGTTCCAAACAGATCTTCTCTTGGATACAAAGTACGTTCAAGGTAGTTAGCGATCGCACTGGCGTTAGCTTGGCGATTATAAGTCAAGCCCTGGGTGCCCTGGATGGGGGAAGTATCCTTTGCGGTAGTTGAGGGCTTAAGCGATTCCCTACATGTCGCCATCCTTGATGCACAAACTAGCGATTTTGTCTTCCCATGCTGGCAACTTGTGCTCACATAGGCAAACATGACCTGCCGAAATAAACGTTGCAGAAGCGCTCCATTATGCGGCGTGCGGTGATGCTGGTAATCTCTGTACCGCCCAGGAGTGGCATATAAGGAGGATGTCTAATGGAAGAACGTCTGAGGGAGGGGGAGCAGGGGCGTGGACTGTCCGGCTTTTGGCAGTTCGCGTCATGATGAGGGTGAAGGATGAGATCAAATTCTTTAGAGCGGGAAACCTGCTTACTCTGGTATTCGCAAGATGGAAGTGTGAGGTAATTCCTTACGCCTTCACAATCGACTTCTCGCATTATACGCGAGATGTAACTGGGAACCCTTATGTTGATTATGGCACTGGATTATGGTCTGAATGAAACGTGTTTAATGATGTGAGGGTGAGAAGAAATGGGAAGTGTTTGGTGATCGTGAAGTTGATGACTGATGCCAGGCCTCCACCTCATGGATAGTGTGCGAGTTGCCAGGACCCTGTAACCACCATTCTGCCCCCAGGACGGCCTTGGCGATGGCAGTTGTAGCCCAAATTCGGAGAAGGATGCTGAGAAGGATGACCTGCCAGCCGGATCAGGGATCCAGAACTTCACAAGCTCACAGATTTTCTGCCCTTGTGCCTGCAGAAGTTACTGCAGCCACCTAAGCACCTCCGCGAGGTCAAGGTTTAGAGTTCAGGTGGAATGTTTGTGTTGAAAGATGAGGATGAGCTAATTGGTTCTTTTCCCACCTGCCCTCTCATTCCTCTTCTGTCGAGGAGGCATGGTCTCACATCTCCAGCAGGTTTGGGGGCTTATCGGGGAGACTCCCCTCATTGTTGCCATGGTTGGTGGCATGGAATTTTTGTGGACTGGGGCCCATGCTTGTGGTTGTGTTGTCCACGTGACTTCATCGAACCATTAAGCCACCGTTGCACTATCTGGGCAAGTGAAGACTTCTGGTTTTCCTTATGCTGTTCCTGATCCACCGTCTGCCGAAGCTTAGGCTAATCTCTGGCGCTGGTGGGGGTAGCAGTCCTGGCTGCCATCTGGCTGGTGTAAGCAGTTGTTACCTTACAGGAAGGTTTGTCCTGGCAGCTGTGACTGCCTTCCTGGCAGGACAACCACTACCACAAAGGCTACGTGCTCACCCATGCAATTACTCCAAGTGGTCACATCTTTTGGAGACCTCAGTCAGACTTCTTTTTCATGCGGCCCTTCACACCTCAAGCACCTGAGATTTCTACGACAGAAGCTACTTGAGTGGTTGAACCCCAGACAACGATGGCACTGGGGGGACCGTCAAAGCTCTGACTACTTTTACTTTTACCCGCAGATAACAGATGGTCATGACGCCATCTATCTTTTTCTCTGGGTCATTGGCCTAGTCTACTATCACCGCATAGAGGCAAATGGGGATAGGGGCAGTTTGGCTCTATGAAGCTGGCTTGGTTATCTGCCTAAATGGGTTTTATGCCCTGGCTGTTGCAGTCGTCGGTGACTTCGCCCACCAGTGTATCCACTGGTAAACCACCCAATGACCCTACACATGTCTCGGCGTGGTGGTCCTCTGCATGCTTTGTCTGAAAGACGAAGCGGCTCTTCCTCCTGGTCACCACTCACGACCCAGATAGAGCCTGCATGACCTCCTTAATGAAGCTCACCAACCTCCAGAAGTCATCCACGATAGGAGGAATATGCCTCCTGGCTGGCTCCACCTGACCACTGGGCACACCACTCTTCCGGGAGATGTTTGATAGTCTCCTTCGACAATTTGTCACGTCTCTGAACTCAGCATCATCAGCCTCTATCCTGGATGAAGATTTTGCTTCAAATGAAAAAGCTGCTTCCAGTATGGAGCAGTAATAGTAGGAGGGCGCATTCTCCAAAGATTAGCCTAGATGAAGAGTTCTTTTCCGGGAAGGGCCCTGGTTTGGCTACAGTCAGATGTTTGGCCGTGTCATTTCCATTCTCTTGCCCTTTGGAGCTGAACCTTCCCCCCCGACTGCAGGGTGGGTTACACCAGTGCTCACACCAGTAAGTGAAAGCGTGGAATGATGCTCATATGAGCCCAGGGTTCATGGAGCTTAGAGTTACCCGACATTCGTCTTTCAGGATAAGGTAAAACCCTGGAATAAAACATTATCCATGTAATTCACCCTGACCAAGATTCGAACTTGGGACATCTTGAACCGAGGTGGGCAGGTTTGTAATGGGTGGACATATTGCCCTGCACCCTAGGTGGCAGTGAACTAACCGTGACGGTACACTTACCTTTCAGCATAGGCTGCAAATTTGCATCAACAGAGGACGAGACACCTAACTGTCCCTAATACCACCTTTTAAGAACTGACTATTGCCTTGTGGCTGCATTAACTGTTTATTTCATGAATGGAACAAGTACCCATTATCTCAGTGTTTAAATAGGTTTTATGTGACCAAATGCGCAATCTCAGGGGCTGAGGCATGTATTACAACTCACTGAAGCATTTATGTAACAATGAAGTGCACCTGTAGTAAACTGAATTACAAGAAACAGCATCCTTATTATACAAGTATACTGTCAGCCAATAGTTGCTCGGTACATCGTGTTCATCTACATCGCGAATGTCATCTCGCCAGTGATTTGAATTTTACACCTAATCTCTGTTTCATATAACCTTGCCCCGCTGACATGTATCACTCTGCGTGCAACTACCTTCCCCCTCATCCCAACTGACTAATGCTCTCACGCCACAGGTCATAAGCGGTGCCTTCCCATCACATTTAAAACTGCAGTAAACGTCATAATAATTGCAGGAAGATAGATAAAATCATACAAATAAGGATATGAAGGCATGCAAAAATACAAGTTTATAATGAAACTGAGCAAGCTGAAACTGAAACAAGTTTATAATGAGCCTTCGGCCTTTTCCACTGGGATTTTTTAAAACCAGCACACATACCTTGCAAAAATGCTTTGTCTTTCAGTCTTAAAAGTTGTGTCACGCCATTCTTATGTGTCCTTCATTCACCCAAGTCTCGTTAAGGTAGTATATTTTGCAATTTGTATCCCGGCACAGTCTGATTGTCCTTAAATAACGTCTTCGCCACAGCAATATCGCCCTTGGAGTGGTAAGTTTTCCTGTTGTCTCAATTTCATGTCGCGATGTTCCTACGCATCTAACATTCACACCTGTAAGTTCAGAGCACAGCTGTTTGACTTCTCTCACTGAAAAAGATGGATTCTTCTTTTTGAGTGCATTAAACACATGCAACACAATTCTTTATTTGCCGCTTTGTAAAGGTTTTTCCCTTGCGATGCTTCAGCGAAAAACTGGCGGTAGACACTGCCATTATACATATAAGTACATGTGCAATGAACGACCAATAAAATAATTTAGCTCTCGCACTCAGCACAACACACCTTCAAATGGCGATATATGATTAATCCAGTTCAAAACAAGGTCAGCGATAAAAGTCATATAAACAAATATGTCATCACTAAAGCTAAATCACATGCTATCGTGCCATGTGCTTGAGAGCAAAGGAACCTCCTCTTTACTTTGTTTAAGAATTAACAAGAATTTCAGATAAATCAACTCTGTTGCATAACATATTTAATTAAAACAGTTACGAAAATATAAATTTGACAATTCTCTTCCAACATATAAAGATATATCACCATGTTAAATAACGAACTAATTTTTACTGCACAACAGTCTATACTGCAATAGCAGCCAATGACAGGTCATAAGGTCACGTGACCATTAGAGATACGGGGCAAGCTTATGTGAAGCAAGGATTAGTTTGCGATCCATCTTAGAGATGCAGAAATGTCTTACTGGTTTCTTTTCATGTCGTTTCTCTTATTTCTATGCAATCCTAAGAATACTTTGCAATCAGATACACGAACTGTTTAATATCCAGAAATTAGACCAAAAGAAGAAACCTGATTATAAATACAACACATTCAATGTGTAGTGTTTAACACCCGCTTTTACTACAAACGGCACCGCAGGTGACGACACTGATGATACATGAGATGAAGATGGAGCACCGGTGGAATGAGATGGCGGGGGAAACCGGAGATCCCGGAGAAAACCCGCCCCAGTGCCATGTTGTCCACCACAAATCTCACTTTGCGGTCGACTGGGATCGAACCCGGGCCACCTTAGTGAGAGCCAAGCAGTCTAACCACTGAGCCACGGTGCGGCCTCAACACATTCAATCATATGTGTTCTAATTTCCTAATTAAATTGTTCAGGTAAGTTGTTTTTTGTATATTTTACATCTGTTTTGATTCCTTTAAATTAAAACATGGTGTAATTTAGATATTTACAGCCTGGTTTATTCTTTACAGAATTGGCAGAAATTATACCATCTACATCGGACACTTGAAGGGCAAATGATCCTAATTTTGAGGTGCTCTACAGGCTTTACTTGACAAGTGTTTAGCCAATGATAGTGACTTGGAAGAAACTTTCAAAAGTGAGAGCAGCCATAGCTCAGACTCTAAGCAACATAGATGCTGCGTCAGAGGTAGAATTTAGATCTACTGATGGTAGTGGTAATGATGAAAATACTGTTCATGTCAGTACAAATGGTGAAACTTACACTTTGGGGGGGGGGGGGGGATAAGTGCTTCAAAGGGAGAAAGGAACACCAATAAATGTAAAGTCAAGGTGCCACAATAATTGTTTAGGTCCCTGGGTTTAAAAGGTTGGCTACAGGGCTGGGAGAAAATGCAGAAATAGCATCCATATGGGAGCTTCTATTAGTAGTATTCTGTCAGAAATATTCACATGGACCAATGTGAAAGCATAAAATGAGAGAAAAGTACAATAAACAGAAGAGAGTGGCCTATTAAGAGAACTGGCCCTTGCAGTAAGATGCATACAGCAGAAACCGGATGATGGACCTCCTCAACTTCAAGATGCTGAGGAGACTTTTGAAAAAAGAAAAAAGCCTGTAACTTTTGTCCTCCAGAACTGAAGAGGAAGATTAAGTATCCATGTCAACAGTGTGGACGTGCAATATGTCTTGAATGTGCACGAAAAAATTTGTAAAAAGTGCTTTGAAACCATGAAAGTAAGAGTTTTTCTGCACATATTTTCAGACTGCAATTAAAAGATTACAGTGCCTTTTTTCCTCAGAATGTATTATTGTTATCTTGTTAGGAACTACTTTCTGGATTAAAATCGGTTTAGCAACAATGGCTTACATTTACCTAAAATAAACCCCCAAGGTTTAACAGACCACAGCATGTTAGTTAAGGGTTAGGAGTGAATAAAAGAGTAGCATTACACTATCCTATAGTTTCACATTGGTAGTTTTAACTTTCCTTTTGATGGAAATTTGGAAACCAAAACAAACTAAGCTAAACCACCATTACAAATTTACAAAAAGCAACAAAAAGAAACAACTTTCAGCAATTTTATTTTCCTCTAAAAACAAAAGTTGGTATTTACACATTAATATAGTCTAAACCATATTTTGAAAGCAAATACCTGAGCATTTGGTAAATGCAATGGCAGGTGTTTACCAAAATGGCTGCAATGATTGCAACATTACATAATGAAACCAAAAAAAACTGAGGTGATGCTTAAAGAACACATGGAATATATAAAAAAAAAGTGGAAAAATCTGCAGTTTTGTATCATTTTTGGGTGGCAAATCACCATACCTATAAAAATGTGAAATTAATAAAGGGAATCGAGAAGCAACAGGATTGACAACTGTGGGTAAAACATGTAAGCATTACCTACTAAATGTTCACCTTTCATTCAACAATGACGTAATCTGACACATCAACTTGCTTTGATGCCAGGAATTGCATCAGTGGCTGTAGCTGGTGAAGGCATACTTGTTAAAGAGGTAAATACTCAAAGCAGCAGATCTTTTGAGAAAGTAATTCACTAGGATTACGGTTACAACTACATTAAGCTTTACTTTTCCATTTCCATTTTACCCCCCCCCCCCCCCTCAAGGACTTGTAATTGCCAGGTAGCCTTGTAGGAGCAGGGAGTATATCCAGGATGGTGGATTGGCCTGACATCCGGTAGATGAAAGAAAAGATGGTTATGGAATAGTTGGACACCGGGAACCAGTCCTTGGGCTGCCTTGATGAGATGCAAGTGGTCTTATGAAATGTCTAAGCTGTCACTACTCACATCATCCAGATACAACGGCTTCTTCAAGCTGACTGAGAAGGACATATCTGATGGCCACCATTTCGGAGTTGGAATCTCTTGTCCTCTGTAATGGCCAATGGAGCATTTTATCATGAATGGAATGAATTTCTCCAGCTGATTCTGAAAGCAACAGCAATAAAATAAACAATATATTGCCATTCATTTTTAAATAAATCATAGCGTTAAAACATAGTTTGGGTTACAACTTCTTTCAGAGGTTGCAGATTTTTAGAATACCAGGAATAGAAGGCAACAACTTAGAGATTAAAGACTCAGGAATGCTTATAAGAATGATATGAGGAACAAATGAATTAACCACTTCACCGATGGCCATTTAAACCCTGCACAGCTGCGAACAGATACCCAATAAACAGAACAAGACATTTAAATTGTTAAATGCTGCAAAAGTGCTTCATAAATAAATATTCGTATCTTCCGTATTTATTAAGTTATTTTAGTGAAACAAAAACTGGTTTAAAGCCCATTAAAGGCAGTATACATCTACGGTATCATTAAAATAGAGACCATATTAATAAATTGTTGAAATTTCATTAATTTGTATCATCGTAGAGAAAGCCATTCTTTGCATCAAACGCGCCTAATGCTGAGTATTTTTGTTTTACGAACTATATGTGTATATCAGCTGCATAAGCGAAGTATTGGGTTCAAGGTTTATAGGTTTCAGTTTATGCTACAACGCAATAGTAAATGTATATGTTGCATTACACACACTGAAAAGGAACCTCTGTCAGCATCTCGCTAATTGCAAAGCCGAAGTTTAAGGTAGCTGACATAACTCTATTCTTCGCTCAATTCATAAAGTAATTTTGACTGTGTCAAGAGTTCTGAGCGATTTCATTAGCTAAAACACATTTGAAATAGTTTCCTCAGTGCTAATCATGGCTTCAACTAGTAATGTAGCAAATAAATTAGCTAGTGTAGGAAGAATGCGGGCTTCTGATATTACATCAGAAAATGTGGAAGACTTTTTGCTTATTTAAGTTTGAATTTATGAGTCACTATGTTTACACTCAGTCTTCACTTACTTGTTGTTGTATAATTGAAACGTTTTCAAGATCATTCGATCTCATCCTCAGCTGTTTGGTGACTGTCACCAAACAGCTGAGGATGAGATCGGATGATCTTGAAAACGTTTCAATTATACAACAACAAGTAAGTGAAGACTGAGTGTAAACATAGTGACTCATAAATTCAAACTTAAATATGAAGAATACTTCACTGTTAATAATGCTTCTGCTTTTAATATTTATGACTTTTTGCTGTTAGACAGTGATTTGGACATTGATGGCGAGTTTTCAGATTTTGAGGGTGTGTTGAGGATATAGGTAGCAGTGAGGAGGAAAATGACTCATTTCCGACAGGTGTTTGTGAAGAATCAACATTATGGAGGTGTCAATATATCTAACACAAATAGACATATCTTCACGAGCACAACCTCTGGTGTACAACCGCATACTCAGCTAACTTCTGACAGCCAACCAATTGACATTTTCACAAAATTTTTTACTACTGACTTACTGTCTCTCATTGTTTCGGAAACAAATGTATATGCAAGTAGGGTGAAGGAAGACCTGATTTCTAAAGGCAATTTAGGACCTAAGAGTGGAATTCACAAGTGGACAGAAGTAACAATGAATGAGATTTACAGACTACTTGGTCTAATTATGCTCATGGGTGTTATTCGTAAACCTACGCTACACATGTACTGGTCTACAGATGACATGCTAGCTACCCCATTTTTTTTTGGAAATGCATGTCCAATAATAGGTTTACTTCCATTTTGCGCTTCCTTCATTTCACCTGCACAGAAAATGTAAATGATAAACTATACAAAATCAGAGCAGTTTTTGATTACATTATTTCAAAATTCAAAGAAAATTATGTGCCTAGTAAAAAGATCACTGTTGATGAAAGCCTGATACTTTGCAAGGGTCGCTTAGGTTGGAAACAATACATCAAAACAAAGTGGGCTAGATTTGGCATAAAGAGTTTTGATGTATGTGAAAGTAAAACAGGATATCTTTATAATAGCTGCATATACACTGGCAAAAGGACTGATAACACCGGAGACAAAGATTTGGGGTTATCTGGTTCCATAGTAATGCACCTGATGGAATCTGTATTTGATCAGGGCAGGACTACATTTAGATAATTGGTACAGTTCCCCTAAATTATTCATGGCCTTACACAAAAGAAAAACAAATGCAATTGGAACAGTACGCTCAAATTGTATTGGTTTGCCAAAAGATGTGAATACGAAGGCTCTAAGAAGAGGAGAAATGCAGGTGCATCAGCTCCCACCCTTGACCTATGTTGCTTGGCAAGACAGAAGGGTTGTTACAGCATTATCCAATTGCAGCTCTAAGATTTTGATGATTGATACTGGAAAAATTGATGCTCGTAGCAAAATGTCAATTTTCAAGCCCAATATTATCCAGGAATACAATATGCATATGGGTGGAGTGGATCTAGTAGATCAGGTATTACACACATATCCCTCTTTGCGAAAAACAATCAAATGGTATAAAACAGTATTTTTACACCAGCTGGATATAGCCATATACAATTGTTTAGTAATTTGAAGAGGTCTAAACCCACGGAAGGCAAAGACGTACCTGGACTTTCGCATCTCAATAGCTCGCAGCCTAATTGAGCACTATAAAATTCAGGGACCTCTCCATACTGGGGGTAAATCAACCACCCCAGCACCCCTCAGACTTGAAGGAAAACATTTTCCTAAAAGGGCACCACCCACAGTAAAAAAGTTGTGTCCCTTTAGAAAATGTCTGGTGTGCTGCAAGAAAGGTGTCCGAAAGGAAACTAGTACGATTTGCCATGAATGTGGAGATGTGGCCTTGTGTTTTTATCCCTGCTTTGAGGTGTACCATTCAAGAAGAAACTTTTAAAGGTAAGCTTTTACTTCTTATAGAATTTATTTAAATTTACTGTAAAATATAAAGTTTAAAAGAATTATCATTAAATAAGCATTAAATGCATGTATGCACAGGACGTCTATACACGTCCATATCGGTTTGGGGCCTTTTAACTTGGACATCATATTACGTCCATATACGTGAAAGGATTAATTAAATGGGATAATAGGATTTTAGAAAGGTATTATATGCCATTTGGAAGTTATGTAAAAACATCATTTGTGTATGAGGAAAACAGCTCTTCAACTCTGAAGACTAATTACCAGTAAAAACTGTACATAGATATTTTTTATTTGACTGACAAATATAGGTTCGCTGAAAATAATTCATATAGGTAAAACAGTGTACAATTAAGAAATGTGGTAGAGCAAACAACATGATTGTTAATTAACAAAGATAGAGACTGGTAGAGATTTTAAATAAAGTTAAGCAGAAATGATTATGATTAGATCATGTAATTCTGTAATAAGATCAGTACACCTTCAGATTAAACAGAAACTTTATTTTAGTTATATTTTTTCTCAAGCGATGCACCTGTGCCAAAATGAGTGGTCACTCTTACTACCTCCTAACCTTAAAATACATGAATTGCACTGCTTACGTTTCCTCTTATATTGCAATAACAAGTATATTTTATTGACCAAAATGTAATATGAGAACAGCAGTTTCTGCATTTATTACAGCAAACCTTGTGAAGATTCCAACAAACTGCAAAATTAAAGATAAAAGTACAAACATTTACTGTGCTCTGTGCTTTCAACTATGTGGAAAGTTAAACAATAACAAACAGTTAAACAACTCACTAGCTTGCAAAAAATCAACTATTCACTTCAAAAACAAAGCTGTACCACAAAACATTCATGATCTCAATTCTCAGATAAAATGTGCAGACACACATTGCCCATGGAAGACTTCACACTGTATCTCACAAATTGGTGTGTGTTTGGTATCTCGCCTCCATACTGTCACCCAATTATCGGAAGGCACGACCAACTGACGGCTGAGCGACGGCCGGGAAACATTCGACCACACCTACCCATTTATCTTGTAGCGGTAACGAGAGGGATGGTTGGAAAAACATCGCTAGCCATCTCTTTCCCCCTCCTTGACATTTGGAACCTCCAGGGATTCACCGAACCGCGAGACTTCCAGAAACAGCGATATTCCTATTAAAAGGGGCTGCAGTTGGCGAGTCAGTCAGTTCTTGGCGAACAGCCGTAGGAGCGCCGTGCTAGTGAACGGACTGGAAGACCGTGTACGTGTATCAGAGGTGTTGTACGTAATTGTGTGCCCTACATAATTCTATGTAATCGGCAAGTGTTCCAACTGTAATTCGGTGAAAATAAAGAACATTTTGAGTTTGTGTAATTGGACTTTTAATTTCACGAACCCACAAAGACACAACTGGTGTCAGGAGTGGGATATTACTACCATGGAAGCTGCATTGGAAAAGATTTTGGAGAAGATGATGGAAATGAAGGCGGAACTGACAGAAATAAAGACAGCGAATGACAACCTAACAGCGAAGACGGAAACAAGAACCTGGCCACGGAACTGAAGGAAATGAGAACGGCGAACGATAGCCTGGGCAAGAAGATGACCGAATTGACCACGGAGATGAAAGCAGCAAACAAGGCCCTCGCCGCAAAGTTTGAGGAGCAGTTGACCGGCAAGAGGGATGACGTCGCGGAGCTGGGCAAGCGGATGCGCCAAGTGGACGAGTGAATCGAAGACCTGGCGAGCCAAGTAAACGAGCTGGAGGGAAAGACCGACAACAGCACCAAGTCCCTGAATGCCATGGTGGAGGACGTCGTCGGCATGAGGTTAAAGGATTTAAAGGTCGACGCGCCGGGAGGCGACACATCTGAATGCATCAAACCTCCTAAATACAACGGCGCGACAACTTTCAAAGTCTTCCGCTGTCAATTCGACGCAGTGGCCAAGCACAACAAATGGTCACCAGAGGAGGAGGCCACACAATTAATAAATAGCCAGCCTCCAGGGACGGGACGCAGAAATCCTGAACGCGGTACAGACAACGGCGGCGCCCAAGGACATCTGGGAGGCCCTGCAGAACCGTTTTGGAAACCACCGCTTAGCCACAGCGTACCGCAGCCAGCTAAAGGCAAGGTCACAGCAGCCAGGGGAGATGCTGCAGGAGTTCGCCCTGGCAGTTGAACAACTGGCTAGCAAAGCCCTAGTCGACCTCCCACCAAAGTTCGTATCCCGGGAAGCTGCCTACACATTCGTTGACGGGGTACGAGACACGGAGATTCATCAGCGCCTAATGCTCGGCGATTATAAAACCATCCACGAGGCGCTAATGGCAGCATTAAGGATGGAGGCAGCCAAGGTAACAGCTATCCCGACGTCGAGAACGAGGAGTGTCCACTACACCGGAGACAGAAGACCAGCCGAGGTACGCCGGCGAAGACCTAGTGGCCTGTGTTGGGGTGTGGACAGCCCGGACACCTAGAGAGAGACTGCCGACACCAAGAAGGGCAGCCGGAAGAACGAGTAAGGCCAGGCATGGCGAAGGAGCACGTCGGCGCCTTCCACACCATCTCGAGTGACATTGCGCACCGTCAGCCGGCGGATGGATGACAGCCTCATCGCGGATAGTTGGGTGAGAGGGAAGCCATGCTGCATGCTCGTAGACACCGGGGCGGCCGTGATCATCATCAGGGCTGACGTGGCCAAGGGTTTGCCAACGAGGAAGCAGAGCTGACCATACCAGCTTGTCACTGCATCGGGTGACACCTTGCCTGTGGAGGAGGCCCTGCAAGAGTTGACCTTGGGAAGGAGTGCCGTACGTCTGTGGGTGTTCGTCGCGAAGCTGGCTGAGGTGATACTGGGATTGGATGCCCTCAGGAGCCACGAAGCGACTGTCGACGTCGGCAGCAAGGTCCTGCGGCTAAACGGAGAAGAGGTTATACTGCGTCAACCCGAAGAGCGCCTTGGAATCTGTAGGGTCGTCTTGAACGAGAACGTGGTTGTCCCCGTGAGGAGCGAGGTGGTGGTGACGATGCGACTGGATGGCCAGAGAACCAGGAACATGATGCTGGATCAGAAGACGCCTGTACACGGACTAAGCATAGCTAGGGCATTGTTGCCGTGCCGAGAGGTGCCAGTGAGACTGCTAAATCCAACGGACACCGATCATGACGTCCAGGCCAGGACGTATTTGGGAACGTGCGAGCCCGTGGTAAGTGTAACAGCAATCGACAAGACACAGGAGCCAGTGCTGACGCAACACCTGGGGCCCCGGCTAGAAGGCCAACTGGAGTGGGCGGCCGACCACCTGACCGCAGAACAACTGGAGAAAGTTCGACAACTGCTGAGGCAATACCAGCGCGTCTTCAGCCAAAGTGATAGTGACTACGGCCGCACGGACAAAGTGCTTCATCGCATCGACACTAAGGATGCCCGGCCTATTCGGCAACCACCTAGACGCGTTCCGCTGGCAAAGCAAGGGGCGGTACGAGACATGCTGGAGGACATGAGATCCAGGGGAGTGATTAAAGAGTCTGACAGCCCTTGGTGTTCCCCTGTAGTCTTGGTGACTAAGAAGAACAGCGAGCTCTGCTTCTGCGTGGACTACAGGAAGCTGAACGCTGTCAACCCGGAAGGACTGTTTCCCCTTACCCCGGATTGACGACACCCTGGACCCGCTAGCTGGTACACAGTGGTTCTCGACCCTGGACCTGAATTCGGGCTACTGGCAGATAGCTCTAGACCCGAGAGACAAGGAGAAGACGGCATTCTCGACAGGCCAAGGGCTTTGGCAGTTCACCGTTATGCCCTTTGGCCTCTGCAACGCACCAGCTACCTTCCAACGCCTCATGGAGTCAGTGATGAGAGGACTGACTTACGACATCTGCCTGCTATATCTGGACATCATCATCGTTGGTAAGACTTTTGAAGACCATCTCGAGAATCTGAGTAAGGTGCTACAGAGATTGCAGGCGACCAACTTGAAGCTGAATGCGAAGAAGTGCCAGCTCTTCCGCAAGGAAGTGAACTACTTGGGCCACAGACCCGGAGAAGACACAGGCTGTAAGGGATTGGCCTCGCCCAAAGGATAAGAAAGAGTTGCGCAGTTTCCTGGGGCTCTGCAGTCATTACCGACGCTTCGTAAAGGGGTTCTCCTACATCGCCAAACCCCTCACCCGCCTGACAGATGAACACCGGCCTTATGTGTGGATGGAGGACGCCGAAGACGCTTTCCAGCACCTGAAGAAGACCCTGTGCAGTGCTCCAATTATGAGTTTTCCATAACCAGGTGGCGCCTTCATTGTGGACACCGACGCCAGCGACAATTGCATTGGAGGCGTCCTATTCCAAGTCCAGGACAGCCATGAGCGGGTGATAGCCTACTACAGCAAGACGCTATCCAAGGCAGAGAAGAACTACTGCGTCACCTGACGAGAGTTACTTGGTAAAGACCTTGGAGCACTTCCACAAGTACCTGTACGGTCAGCCATTCCACCTGAGAACTGACCATTCCGCCCCAACCTGGCTATTGAGCTTTAAGAACCTGGAAGGCCAGACAGCACGTTGGGTCCAGAGGCTGCAGGAGTACGACTTCACCTCGGAACATCGTAGAGGGAAGAGCCACGGTAACGCAGATGCTATGTCCCGAAGACCATGTCCAGAAGAGTGTGGCCAGTGCGGCAGTGTCTGCGGATGGCTGGGATAGCGCAGGCCTGAGGAGGGAGCAGCTGGCGGACGCAGACTTGGGGCCACTCTTGTGGGAAGTGGAGGCAGGGACGAGACAGACCTGGGAGGACATCACACCGAGAAGCGCCACATACAAGTTGTACTGGGCCCAATGCGACTCGTTGAAGACCAGAGAGGGCGTGCTGTTCTGGGTATGGGAATCACCCGATGGGAAGACGCAGAGAGAACAGTAGGTACTTCCCCGGAGTAAGGTCCCGGAAGTGTTGGAGGAAGTGCATGCTGGTACTTCAGGGGAACACCTGGGAGCGAAATGGACGATTGACGAACTACGACAGCGCTACTACTGGCTGAGGCTCCGAGCAGACGCTTAGAGATGGTGCCGTCAATGTCACGTGTGCGCAGCGAGTCGCGGCCCCCAGACTAGGAGCCGGGGTCGCATGCAGCAGTATAACGTCGGAGCGCCATACGAGCAGATCACCGTTGACATAGCTGGACCATTTCCGATGTCCGACCGAGACAACAACTACCTGATGGTGGTCGTGGACTACTTCACCAAGTGGCCGGAGGTGTATGCCATCCCGAACCAAGAGGCAAGGACAATCATAAACTGCCTCGTGGAGCAAGTGTTCTGCCGATTTGGGGTACCGTTAGAGCTGCAGAGTGAACAGGGCACCAATTTTGAGTCCAACCTGATGAAGGATGCACTAGAAAGACTTAGGGTTAACAAGACCCGCACAATACCTCTACATCCCCAGTCGGACGGCATGGTCGAAAGGTACATCAAGACCTTAGAGGAACACTTGAGGAAGGTTGTGGCCAGCCATCAGCGAGAGTGGGATGTCAAGGTGCCACTGTTCTTGCTGGCCTACCGCTCGTCTACACACCTCACAATTGGAATGACGCCAGCCAGCTTAGTGTTCGGCCGAGAGCTACGCCTCCCTTATGACCTGGCTTTTGGAAGCCATCCGGAGGCGAAACAGCCAGCGACCGAGTATGTGGAGAACCTGGTGGACCACCTCGACATGCACGAGATGGCTCGCCAGAACATCCAGAAGGCGAGTGACCGCATGAAGACCCGATACAACAGGCAAGCCAACAGCCAAGGGTTCCAGCAAGGTGAGCTGGTCTGGTTGTACCGTCCTACCCGGACCAAGGAACGCTGCCCGAAGCTTCAGCAGCCATGGCAAGGACCGTACCAGGTGGTGAAGAGGATTAATGACGTGGTCTACCGCATCTAGGTGCCCCGAGGAAAGATGTTGGTGGAACACCTGGATCGCCTGGCCCGCTACGATGGTGCTGTTCGGGACGACCAGCTTTGAGGAAGGAGCAGTGTCACCCAGTTATCGGAAGGCACGACCAACTGATGGCTGAGCGAGGGCCGGGAAGCAATCGACCACGCCTACCCATTTATCTTGTAGCGGTAACGGGGGGGATGGTTGGAAAAAGATCGCTAGCCATCTCTTTCCCCCTCCTTGACGTCTGGAACGTTCAGGGATTCACCGAACTGTGAGACTTCCAGAAACAGCGGTATTCCTATAAAAAGGGGCTGCAGTTTGCGAGTCAGTCAGTTCCTGGCGAGCAGCCATAGGAGCGCCGTGCTGGTGAACGGACTGGAAGACTGTGTACGTGTATCAGAGGAGTTGTACGTAATTGTGAGTGTAGGTTGGACCTGTGACAGAGGAACTGGTGAATTGTAATTGTGTGCGCTATGTAATCGACAAGTGTTCCAACAGTAATTTGGTGGAAATAAAGAACATTTTGAGTTATGGTAATTGGACTTTTAATTTCACGAACCCACAAAGTCACAATACAATAAGCTCCAAAGCCTCTGCTGGAATTCCTAATTAAATAAAACCTTAGTTAACAATGCTCAAAGTAATTCACATTCTTACACTTCATTATCACAGGCCTTCACTATTTACACTTAACTCTCTCTTCTATCATTAAATTTTCAAGGTGTCTCTCATTGTACTTTAAACTCACTAAGGAAATAAAAATCCGGTAGGACATATTTGCATGTCTTTCTCTATCAATAAGCAAAACACACATATGCTAAGATTAGAGTATTCAAATTAAAAGTGATTCTTCCAATCATGTACAACTGCTCAAAATATAGGGGAGACCGGTACAAGTTGATGTTAAGGTTTAACCATTTTTAATTCATTCATTTTTTGAGGTAATTTCGTTTTCTTTGCACGCATCACTAGAACAGCCTTTTGTTGTGCTATACCAATTTGGATATATTTTTATTTTAATATTATCAACTCATTTTTCCATTTCTAAGTAGACATGCACAAATGTCATCTTACCCCAGTATGGGGACAAGATGACTTTGATCATTGGGCAAGATAACAATTCTGATAAAATTGAATATCTCATTATTCTTAAAAGAATGACACAGTACAGTAATTATTTTATACACTCTTACATATTTTCAATTGAATAATAGTGATTAAATGGTTATATTGTAGAACATTATCATAATAAATTAGTACAGCTCAAAATTGGTAGCTTTCTAATCTAAAGTCCCAAACAAATATTCGTCCTTCAAAGTGTGAGCAGTTCTCGTGCCGCCATGCCTGGCATTTGCCACACTGTATTGAGTCTTCTAATGGAGGATCTGGAAGTGTTGACGACGGTCATGTAAGTATATTGCTGAATATTTTTTAAATAAGTTCAGTGTGGAATTCTATATGCTTTCATGCAAAACCTCTCACAGCCAAGCACACCTCTGTTAGTCTGGCTAAAGATGGGTTCTGAGAGCAGTCCCATACCTTACCATGGTAAGTGGTGGAGTAGTATTGATCCCCTTTTTGTTGTAATTTTCCTGTGTTAACAAAAATGTTAATTTCATCATTCTGTCTTGTTTTGCTGTTATACTTTAACGCCATTGTGTTGCAGGTGGGTAACAGTTTTCTTGTTTTATTACCTAATGCTTGTATTCTTACCAGGTTTGCTATTAATTTGTGGTTTGCAGTAATGTTTTTTGTGATCTTTTATTGGTTGCTTTTTCAAATTTTAGTAACATTTTTTTTGTTTTACGGTGGGCTTGTTTTTCCAGCTGTTTTGTTTGTCTCTTTCCTCTCTTCATTTCAGTTTTTACCACGCTGTTAGTCACTTTATCTTGTATGAAACACATGTATATTTTTCACACTTGAAGCATTTGCTGGTGGATGTAACTTTGGTTTCATGTACTGTACACATGTACGACCCCTGAAGACGTAGCTAATTGTGCATGAATTACCTTAGTTAATTACGATTTAATCAGTTGTTTAAGTTCCTGTGATGGTATTTCAAACTTAAAGTGTTTAGTGGTGTGGCTTTTGAACTTTGATTGTGCAGTTTTTGGGGTGGTGACTTGGACATCTCTACATGTACTTCGGTGTCTGGTACTAACTGACGCTTACATTTTGTACATTATATTGTTAGTGTCTCGCTGCCTTGTATGTCCATTTGTTATTTTGTGGGCACCTTAACTTACCATGCCTGTTACAGTGAAGTTACAGTTGGGATTTTTCACAGCTATTATTTGCAGTGGTTACTTTACATTGTTTTAGGTACAGTAATCGTATGTGCTTGAGTGTTATGATATAATCCTTGCCAAGTTTGGTTTCCAGCATTTGCAAATTTATTGCAGTACATATTTTGGTCCTTTAGTTTTATACTATTTTGCACATCTAGCTTTGCAGTGTGTTAATGTGCTATCTTGTGTACTTTCATAAGAAAGTGGCTAGTGCATAATACTGATTTCATGCTTCGTTAATGATACTGCACTTTGTGTTTCTTTTACGTAAGTTAACATTTGCATTTCAGTATATTTATACTTTCCACTTCATCGTGCCTGGTAAACATACTTAGCAACCTTCTCATCTCGTAATATCCATGACTTCCACAAGCTCTGCTTCAAAAGCTAGTGATACAGCTTCCAGTGATATTATGACTGTAGTGTAAATTGCTCCAGCAAATATTATCAGCGCTTCACCTATACCTGTGTCCAGGCCTTTTGCGCTACCTGATTCAGTTGATGACTTCCTTAGGAACTTTGAGCTAGTAGCTAATTCTAGATCCTTGACTGATAAATACCTATGTTTCTCCAATGCTTCTTAAAGGGTAAAGCCCTTTCATGGTATCAAGCTTTTTGCCACAGAAACCCCAATTATGACTGGGCCATCTTAAAGAGCTCTTTTCAAATTGCCCACCAGAAAGAATTACTAGAAATTAAACTTAGGCAGCATATTCAACTTGATTCTGAACCAGTACTTAATGATATATACAATTTTCTTAAACATGTAGCTTGACGCAAATGTTTACAGGGAGCTCCGGTGGTCAGACAATGTACTGTTTGAACGTCAGCTTCTACAAAACTACAGTGTGTTAGTAAATGCTCTAGAGCCAGCCTACAAGAATATGCCGTCAAATTATTGAATAAAATAGGTGAGTTTTCTTACTAGATATGTGATCAGTGTAATATGTAAATTTGTTGCTATAAAAGCTATGCAGAACCCAATAGGAACAGTGGAGAAAATCGTGACAGGTAGCAACCCTACTGTGGAGTAATATGATGTACAGAGGACTTAAATACATGGAAAAAACATTTATATCATAATGATGTACAAACATTTATAAGAAAAATGCGTATATTAGAATCTTATGTGCAGGTATTGGAATTCTTAAGTAGGTGGTATCAAGTTCTACAGTTGAATATACAAATACAAAGAACGCAAATACAAAGTGTCGACATGTTCTGTTAATCTCAAAATAATATGGCGACTAAGCAATAAGGTAACCAACTGTATGAGGAATGGGACTTGTTTATCACCTGTCTACGACAGGTAATAAACCAAATATCAACGTTCTTTACTTTATTAATCCGCCTTTGATGCACTAACTTAAAACTATAAATGCTTGTCAGAAAAATTATTATACAGTTTCTAAATAATACATTGCGATAAATGTAAAAATGCCAACTTGCACAATTTAAGTTTTAACAAATAATACAAAGATATTAATACTTACCACAGTAAAGTTTTTAAGACAAGTTGGGTTTCCATCTGCAAACAACAATGGTAAGTTGGAAATCATGATTCCATCATCTGTTACTCCACCAAGTTGAATGCCCTCCAGAGTCACTGCTCCTTGCTTAATTTCTTCCAATGAAACAGCGCCAAGTTGCACAGGTTCATTAACTTCTTCCATTCCGAAATACAGTAGAAGTATTAGGCAACCATTATTTTAACCTGAAAAAGAAAGGAAAATATAGCAACGACAATAGATCTTTTATGCACTGGATTTATTACATCTACATTTTAATTGCACTCAGGAATTGCATGATGGAGAAGTTAAAGATAAAGCATGCACTTAATATATTGAAAGCCTTTACTAAATGAGTCTATATCGCAAATTAGCGTCAAAGAAAAAATTCCTTTGCTGGTCATATATGGCTAGTGCTGTTTCCAGCAGTAACATATGAGAAGGGAAAATGAAGTTGGTCCATACACAATTAAACTAATGGAATATATGAATATGTTGGCATTGCAATTCCAGCTATGAGTGAAGAATTACAGTAAATGAATTTAACTGGAAATGGCGAATAAAATCTAATAGTATTATACGCAATTACAGGTCTAAATGAAAGAGTATGTTTGAATCTAATTTGAAGTTCCCATGGCATAATTTAGAGAGAGAAAAGGAACAATGTCCTCGCCAGCTTTCTCATACAATTCAGTGCTATCATACTGTCATGACGGCAATCGTGCAAGTTTGTCATGAGAAAGCAATATGAGCTCAAGGTAAGCCAAAAGGAAGCAGGATGCCGTGATAAACATGTGCTCAAGGTCACCTGATATCAGGAACTAAGCTGAATTATTACTATGCAAAAAGACCTCTCGAGACTGTAATTCCAGAGCCTTCCAATACTAGAAAGAACTACCACACCCGGCAAATATACAAAAGCTGATGGAAGGCCAACAGTACTCATTTACTGGTGTGTTGGCCAGTCAGTCAGTGAGTTGTACGTGTGGTGCTTCGAGCGGAGTGCAGTAGGTTCCAAGTTCCGTTATAAGGTGTCGGCGGCCCATGGTACGAGCGGGAAACAGTTCATGGGTCTGTAAATGCGGCTCCGGGAAAGCCATCCCCAAACTCTGGAACTGGCAGCGAAGCAGTTTAAGCATGAATATCGGAGATGTGTTCAGAATTGTGTGTAGCTCCATGTTAGATGTGGACCTGTGTGAGGGTCATAAAGATTATTACAGCACAAGTTTGTTTGTTTGTTTTTAATTTACGGCCCCCAGCGTTAAGACATGCAACGATGAATGTATCACAGGGTCAGAGAGTTCATGTTGGAGCCGCAGTTTGCAACCAAATTTTTTATCCCAACATTTTTAGTTTGTTAGGCGCAGTAACGAACCAGTTAACATATGTTCTTTTACGGCTAAGTTATTATTACATGGCATTAGAAATATGCAAGTACAGGAAAAACACGTGGAACAACTGTTTCTACAAATCACTTTCAATACTGTATATACTCTGACTGTGGGTTCGTAGACTCAAAACCCCAGTTGCAGAAATTCAGAATGCTATTTATTTCCGTAGAAAGACAGTTTGTACACCCTTTGCAGCAGAAACAGAATTACGTAACACACACAAATACAAGCTTCAAGGTCGTCAACCACAAACAAAAGAGTTCACTTTCAAAACACTGCCACACGCACACAAATCATATTACAACTGTCTCAACTAGCTAACAGCGGCTTCTTTTATAGCCCCACTCATTGTCCTAGAAATTTGTGGAATGTTCTCTATCAAGACGACACTAGAAAGACAACCTTCCAGTCATGAAAGCTTTTTATCTCTGCGCTGTACTATCTGTCTCTTTGTGCGCACCGGCCGCAACAATGGGTTCGTGACACTGCTCCCTCCACAAGGCTTGTCGTCCCGAACAGCACTATAGTAGCGGGCCAGACGATCCAGGTGTACCACCAACATTTTGCCTCGGAGCACCTTCTGGATGCAATAGACACGTCGTTAATCCCCTTTAACACCCGGGACGGTCCTTGCCATGGTTGTTGAAGTTTCGGATAGCGTCCTTTGGTCCGGGTAGGACGGAACAAAGAGACCAAGTCACCTTGTGGAATTCTTGCCTGTTGGCTTGACTGTCATATCGGGTCTTCTTGCGGTCGCTCGCCATCTGGATGTTCTGACGAGCCATCTCATGCATGTTGTGGAGATGGTCCACCAGGTTCTCCAAATACTCGGTTGCTGGCTGTTTCGTTTCCGGAACTCTCCCAAAAGCCAGGTCACAGGGTAGGCGTAACTCTCGGCCGAACATTAAACTGGCTGGCATCATCCCAGTGGTGCCGTGTGTTGACGAGCAGTAGGCCAGCAAGAACAGTCGTACCTTGACGTCCCAGTCTCACTGATGCCTGGCAACGACCTTCCTCAGATCTTCTAGGGTCTTGATGTACCCCTCGACCATGCCGTCCGACTATGGATGTAGAGGCATTGTGCGGGTCTTGTTCACCCCAAGTCTTTCTGGTAACTCCGTCATCAGGTTAGACTCAAAATTGGTGCCCTGGTCGTTGTAGAGCTATAACGGCACTCCAAAACAGCAGAATACTTGCTCCATGAGGCAGTCTGTGATTGTCTTCGCCTCCTGGTTCGGGATGGCACGCACCTCCGGCCACTTGGTGAAATAGTCCACGACCACCATTAGGTACTTGTTGCCTCGGTCGGACACTGGGAATGGTCCAGCTATGTCGACAGCGATGCGTTCGAATGGCGCTCCGACAATGTACTGCTGCATGCGACCCCGGCTCCTAGTCTGAGGGCAGCAACTCGCCGCGCACACGTGACACTGTCAGCACCATCTCTCAGCATCTGCTCGGAGCCTCAGCCAGTAGTAGCGCTGTCGGAGTTTGTCGACCGTTTGGTTTGCTCCCATGTCTCCTGAAGCACCGGCATGCGCTTCCACTAAGACCTTTGGAACCTTACTCCGGGGAAGTATCAACTGTTCTCTCTGCGGCTTCCCATCAGGTGATTCCCATACCTGGAACAGCATGCCCTCTCTGATCTTCAGTGAGGTCCATTGGGCCCAGTACGAATTGTATGTGGCGCTTCTGGGTGCAATGTCCTCCCAGGTCGGTTTCGCCCCTGCCTCCATTTCCCTCAAGATTGGCCCCAAGTCTGCATCCACCAGCTGCTCACTCTTCAGGCCTGCACTTTCCCAGTCATCCTCAGGCACTGCCGTGACCATTCCGACAGTTGCGGCACGCTCCTCTTCCACTTTTATGTACTGGCCACACTCTTCTGGGCAGGGTCTTCTGGACATGTCTGCGTTACCGTGGCTCTTCCCTCTACGATGTTCAGAGGTGAAGTCGTACTCCTGCAGCCTGTGGACCCTATGGGATCTCTGGCCTCCCAGGCTGCTACAAGTAATTTTTTTTCTTTTTTTTCTGTTAAATTTTTATATCACTCTGTTAACTGTCCACAAACGATTAGCATATTTAGGAGGAAACAAAACAAAGGGTAGCAGAAAAAAGACTTCAGAAATTCGCAGCTGCAGATCCAGTCACATTTCTCATAAATGACCTAGAATTAAGGTGAGTTATCCATTATTCTTTAGTTACTGGATTTTATAAAGCCATTTGAACACTCTGTTTATGTTTCTGACTCCATAAAGAATACTAAAATAAGAAACCTGTGCATTTTAACACTGTAAAGCCACTCTGCGGACAGCATTAGGCGCGGACAGAACTGCGCCGGATAAGCACATACGCAAGTGCTTCCCCCACTCCCTCGCCACCTCAGAGCCGCATGCGTTTCGTTACGTGGAAATGCAGCAGGCAGGAGCTAATCCTACCGCCCCGAGCCATATGCTGTAGATATGAAGACATCACTTTTACCATCCTATGAAGCTTTTTCCTGTTTTAAAAATAAACTATCCTAATTAATCTCAAGGCCATGGTTCATTTAATTCAGTAAAATGTCTTAGGGGGGCGCGCGCCTTCACGCCCTTGTGATGAACCGCCCCTGCTTTTATATCAAAATATGTTTTATACGTCTTGTTTATGCTTTTCTGTAAACTCTTGTAGGTTATAAAAAAGGTTCTCAGTTAACCATTTGTAAAGTTTCTCCTTAAACATTTGAGTTGTTAATTTGTGCATTCCTACACATCACTTATTGTACAATACCGAGAGGTCTTCTGAAGCCTTTGGAAGGGCATATCCAATTTGTTCATGTTGCGCGTATTGTATGTGTATGTCATTTATGGTATAATTTTGGGTATTTTCTTTAATATATTACCTCTTTCAACCTTTTGCGACCTTCCGGAACCCGAGATATCGAAAACATGGAACAGGGGCTCTTCAAACTGGAGCGCTGTATCACACCCAGCATGGTCTTGTGAACCTTTATCAGGATCTTACAGTAGTATTGCAAAATTATAACCAAAATTTTACTTGTAATTGTGCACAACCACTCCAAAGGAAATGTTATGAATTGCACAATAGAGCTACAGAGTATTATATACTCCCTGTTCAGTTAACAGCATATAAATCTTGGTTCTCCTTAAAAAAGAAATAAAAATAAAAAAATAAAACAAAAAATGCACCCTAAACTGAGAATTCAAGGAAGTATTACAATGCTAACAAAAAAGGTGTGGAGCAGTATTCATCATTATTTTGTAATACTCGAGCAAAATAATTGGTTAAACAAAAGAGAGTAGCGTCAAATCAGTCTGTATCGTTCAAGCTCATTCAGTCTGGAAATGTGGTATTACCACAAAATGAATGTATCAACTATAAAGTTTGCTCCGTGACTCTCACCAAGACGGCCCGAAAACAATCCCAGGCAACTGCAAAATGACATTTGTAGTGGACAATATGGCACTGGGGTGGCTTTTCTTTGGAATATCCGGTTTCCCACCGGTGCTCCATCTTCACATGTATCATCAATGTCACCGTCTGCGGTGCCGTGTGTAGTAAAAACAAGCATTAAACACTACACATTTCATTTTATTTATCCTAACTCTTGTTGATATCTATGTTAAATTGGCAGCAATCATGACCCCACGTATTTATTTACAGATACTTTTCACCGTGATCTACTGCTTGAGCTATCTGATACGAATCAAGAAACAGAAAATGCAATGTTAACAAACATAACATCGAAATCAATAGTTCTTTCACACTATCCTTGAGTAAGCCAAAGGACAGTAGGGTCACAATCAAAAATTAAATGTCATAGGAACAGATCTGCCGGTCTCCACCCATTGCTCTTAACCATTGAGCTGCCATAGTTAACGAATGCGTCCAAGAGGCCGTACAGGAGGCAGCTGATTGAAGCAGCAGAGAGCTATAAGACGGAGACCACAGCCCAACCAATAAATAATAATAATAATAATAATAATAATAATAATAATAATAATAATAATAATAATAATAATAATAATAATAATAATAATAATAGTAATAATAATAACAATAATAATAACAATAATAACAAACAATAACAATAATAACAGTAGTAATAAAAATAATAAAAATAATAATAAAAATATTAATAAAAATAATAATAAACATAATAATAAAAATAATAATAATAATTATAATATCAATAACAATAATAATAATAATAATAACAATAATAATAACAGTAACAATAATAACAGTAAAAATAATAATAATAATAATAATAATAATAATAATAATAATAATAATAATAATAATAATAATAATAATAATAATAATAATAATAATGTTTATTGTCTATAGACTTCATACAAGTTTCAGACATTGTCAGATTCTACAGATACGACACCATGCTATCATCAAGGAAGCCGAGGACGAGATTCAAGAACATCTCTGAATACTTTGAGATTAACAACTGACCATTGTGATTCAACACATACCAAAATAACTGTACATATACCACATATATTGTATGGAAAAAAAAAAAAAAAAACTACTGGCAAAAATTTTTTTTTAAAAAATTAATAAAAAACCTACTAAAAATAAAATTAATAAAAAAATAAAAATATATATTAAAAACTAAAAAAAAAATTAAAATAACGAATGAAAAAAATAAAAAATATATATTAAAAACTAAAAAAAAAAAAAAATGAAAAAAAAATATAAGGAGAATATATTACAAACATAACAGTATTACAATTAGCCAGTAACAATTGCACATGACAAATCCTCGTCGTCTTAGTAGTAGTAACGTGCCAGCACAACATTAAATGAATTAAAATTGTCTCATGTACATATTAGAACTCCTAGTGGTTTATTGGAAAAAATGCGAGTCAGTTGGAAAATTTAATGTCATACTGTCATTTACTCAGGTAAACAAGATGCCCCTTTTGAGACCGAAGATTGTTTTTCGTAATTACATAACATTGCTGTTAGTGGGATTAACCAAAATAGAAAATTTCACTATTTGACCTTTCCTTTGAAAGAATTGTTTGCCACTCTTCTGCATACATCACATTCCATTTGTTTCGAAAGAAGTGTCATTGTTTTTTTTTTCTGGGGGGCAGAGACTCCATCAAACAGCTATAGTACAGCAACGCAAAGATTGTCCCTGTAAGGAATGTGATGTGGGACAAGGACAGCAAATGTGTGTGGCAGAGAACACCTGCTACACAGGGAGCAGACCGTTAAAAAAAAACATACGCCCTATTCACTCTGTACATTAAAACCGTGAAGATTCATTCACAAAAGTAGAAGCCATCAGAATGTTTTTGAATGGTATGTAACTGCACTGACGGGGTGTCATAAAGCTGTCCAGGGATGGTTGTGGGAACCTTCGCCAACCCCCCTGCGTCTCATCCCTCGGAGACTTACTCTCCTGAGGAGGAGTATAGTTCTTCCGGACAATTAAGGTGACAGCTGACTGCATGTCTTCAGAGCATGTGGCATTCTAAACTTTGTTTTTATAATGCCTAGTATTGAAAAACCGTGCATTCGTTTCGGATTAAGGTTAAACCATCAGACGGCTTTACAGACAAATCTACATTTTCTGTCACGAGTAAAATAAGAAATGCCTAACAACTAAGACTGCTAGCAACCTTACTGCATCCAATACAGTCAAGGATATAAGCCTCGGAAAGTTTTATAGTCACATAAACCAACATACAAGCACCAATCGACATCCACCCATACACCGGGACAAGGAGACTACTAACAACATAAGCGTTATGCGCAGAACTGATAACATCCTGAACGCGTGGCACATCACCTAAGACTACCAATTATGGAAAGGTGGGCATCAGGGTCCAGTGATCATGACGCCTCTCCCCCCAATACATTATAGCGGTTCGCCGCATAGAAATAACTGAACACTTGAATGTGGGTGCTTAATGCGGGTCCAACAAAACATAGCCAGGGCTGCTGTCCTAGGTAGTGGAGGGCTTTCAGTAGGTATTCCGCAACGGTGCACTCCAACGAGGCGGGGACTCCTATGTCCATTTTTTCCTTCCACGTTAAAAAAAAATAGACACTCATAACAAATGCAATGAGTCAAAACTTGGAAGAACAATTGTATGAAAATGAAGTGAGGTTACTACCCAAGGTTTTGTAAGACGTTAGTGACATGCTGGCATCACTGGAAAGGTTTTCAGTCACGTTTAGAGAAAACTTAACACTGTGTCGTAAAATACGGTGGTAAAGCGCATCTAGTGTTGCTGCCATAGAAGCATTTTCAAAAAGCATATTGACTTTGCGGGTTCGTGAAATTAAAAGTCTGATTGCACCACTCAAAAATATTCTTTATTTCCACCGACTTACAGTTGAACACTTGCCAATTACCAGAATTACGTAATGCACACAATTACGATTCACCAGTTCGTCCGTTACAGTTCCACTGCACGCTCACAGTTACATACACTCTTCCGATGCACGTACACAGTCTTCTCGTCCGTTCACTAACCCGGCGCTCCTTCGCTGCCTGACTGACTCACTCACTGCAGCCCCCTTTATAGGGATATCACAGTTTTCTCGAAGTTTCTCGCTTCAGTGAATCACCGTGAAGGTTCCAGACGGCAGGGGAAGGGGGAAGAGGCGGCCAGCAACAAGTGACAATTCCCTAATCATCCCCTCAGTTAGTGACTGAGATAAATGGGTGGGTGTGGCCCGGATGCCTCTGGTCCCTTACTCAGCTGTCGTTGGTCGTGCTTTCCGATAATTGGGTGACAATATCGATTCATTTCATTGTTTCCAACGCTTAATGAAACGTAACCTGATTTTAATTGCTAAGTCATTGCTTAAAGCAACTACTTTTATTTAATAGCACTGCCCTAAAACTTAGCATTAACAAGTTTTGCTTCAGAAAGATTTGTGAATTTTTCCTAAGTAAACAACTTTGCATGATTTTGGAATTTACATTCGTATACTTTAAGTGAAATTTATATACAGGGCAGAATACCTGGTAGGTACCATACCGGGCACCATACCCGGGTGTGGAATTCACACTTGATTGTGATAATCAGGCCCTCGCGTGGGCGCTGGGGATGCCTAAATCAGCAGATCGGCTTGCGCGCTGGGGCGTGCACATCGCCGCATTTAAATTTACACCAGTTCATATACGCAGTGTAGACAATTGTGTAGCAGACTCACCAAGCTGAGTTCATTTCCCCCTCCTGTTCAGCAGGTTGTAGATGTGAACGTCTGCGCTACATTTCCTAAGGTTTTTACTAGCATATCTGAGCAGTGTCGTGATCCGAAGTTGCCTGAACCAGCTTGAGACTGGTAAGCAGGTGCCCCCATTCCGTCTAAAGCACCGTGTTTGGCTTACGCATGCCATATTCGATAGTACTGACAAGTTCGCATTGCCTACTTCTTTGTTGCCTATGGTTTTTTAGTACTGCCATGCTTCGAATTTGGGTGATCATTTAGGCATCGCCAGGACAAAGTACAAGGTTCGTGAGCAATTTGTTTGACAGGGGATGAATAAAGATATAACACACGTTAGAGCTTGTCGGGTTTGTGCTATAGCTAAGCCTGCCCAATGCACGTTATGGAAGGGGTTAGCGTCCGAAGTTTCTACTAAACTAATGCAGAAGCTATTCGTAGGTCTTGTGGGTCCTTTTCCACGTTCTACCCAGGGAAATACTTATGTTTTAATAATAACTGATGCATTCTCCAAGTTTGTGCGGTTAATCGCGGTTCCTAACGCTATATCACGGAATACAATTAAAGTTCTTCTTGGGGTATTTGCTTTGTTTGGTGCTCCAAATTTCCTAGTGACCGATTATGGCACGCAATTCACCTCAGCAGCTTTCAGAAATTTTTGTTTCAGCTGGGGTATTGAAGTCAACTGGGGTATTAAAGTCATCATAACAATCACTCTAAATGGGATTCCAATCTGTCGCGTTTGCAGGTAGCGTTCAACTCTGTCCACCATGAGTGGCATTCCAAGACCCCGTCTCGTCTTATGTTAGCCTGTACTCCAAGTTCACCGGTGTCTAACTTGTGGCATTTAGACGATGTGTTGCCTCAAACCATCCGGAACAACTGGCACTGAGCTTTTCGTAATTTGCAATGCGCTAATGCTGTTAGGAAGCGGTATGAAGGTAAAGTGCCCTCTCCGTACGCTATAGCCAGAGAGTGATGTGTAAGTTTCATCACCTTAGTTCTAAACAGAAGACCTATTCTGCAAAGTTAGCCCCTAGATACGTAGGTCCCTATGAGATCGTGAAGATTTATAAAAATATAGCTGTTCGGCTCAAGGATCTATCCACTGGTTGAGAAAGACGAGCCCATATTTTCCAACTTAAACCTTTTAAGTAGTTTTCCCTGTGTTTTGATTTAGCATTGGTTTTATGTTATATGCTGGTTTTGGTCTTCCTTGTTTGTTTTCATTCCTTCATTTATGTTATGGTGTGGGAGTTTGTTGGTTGTGCAGGTGTGACGGGTAGTTTATGTGCTATGCCGCAACGTGTTTCTCTTTCTGTCGCAGTGCCAGATCTTTCTGTTTAACTTTCTTTAACCTCTGTAGTCCCTGTTTCTCTTTGCTTCATTTTGTGTTACTTGCACACGTGTACATTGTGTTTATGTATATTTATCTTGGTTTATATGTATTGTATGAGTTGTGTCACTGGCCAGTGTTGTGGACTGCTTATGTGTGTTTTGTGAAAGTTCCCAATTGGGCGGAAGTTTCATTAATGAGTTTATAATATTTTGGTCAAAATTAAAACCTGATGTTAATTGATCTATTATATATATATATATATATATATATTCTATAGTTTATCTTCAATGTAAAATCTGCTAGCATAGTCATTTAATGCTATTAACTAATGAATTATTCTTTTATATCATTTGATATATACTCTGATTAATTGTGTGGTATGTTATAATTTTTTATGAGTGTGTTTTCTTGTATGGTTCTCAATTTGTTTATGAAACAATTGTTTATAACCTTGATATACTGTGACTTTGTTCATTTTGGCTCCGCTTGCTGATCTGTTTGCTTTTATTTTCCAGTCTCGCTCATCTTTTCCTAGTTTTGTCCTGTTACCTGCGCACTGTTCCCGTTATGGGGCTGCTAAGGCATGCTGTCTACAAGTTTCTGGTGTCAACACAAGTTTGGTTCTGGTGCTTGGCTATATAGGTTTCAGGGAGGATGCTGTTTTCTGCTGTCACCAATATCTTTACTGCGTATGGCAGCTTGCTCCGTACTGCTCCTTACCTGCTCTCTTGTAGTTCGTGTCGCAGCTGCTTGTGCACCCGCTGGGGGCAACCTTCTCCAGTCATCTTTGGTTCCTGCTGCCTCTCAGTGCGTGAATTATGATGTTGAGTCGCCTGCTGCTGCAGCATTAGTGCCAGAGTGCTTCAGCCAAGGCAACAGTGACTACAGCCGCACGGACAGCTTGCTCCACCGCATCGACACCGGAGACGCCCGGCCTATTCGGCAACCACCTAGATGCGTTTCACTGGCGAAACAAGCAGCGGTACCCGATATGGTAGATGACATGAAATCCAGGGGAGTGATAGAAGAGTCTGACAGCCCTTGGTGTTCCCCCGCAGTCCTGGTGACGAAGAACGGCGAGCTATGCTTCTGCATGGACTACAGGAAGCTGAACGCTATCACCCAGAAGGACTGTTTCCCTTACCCCGAATTGATGTCACCCTGGACACTCTAGCTGCTGCACAGTGGTTCTCGACCCTGGAGCTGAAGTCGGGTTACTGGCAGATGGCTCTAGGCCCGCGAGACAAGGAAAAGACTGCATTCTCGACAGGCCAAGGGCTTTGGCAGTTCACAGTTATGCGCTTTGGCCTCTGCAACGCACCAGGCACATTTCAACGCCTCATGGAATCAGTGATAAGAGGGTTGACTTATGACGCCTGCCTGCTATACCTGGACGACATCGTCGGCAAGACCTTCGAAAACCATCTCGACAACCTGAGCAAGGTGTTACAGAGACTGCAGGCAACCAACTTGAATTTGAACGCGAAGAAGTGGCAGCTCTTCCGCAAGGAAGTTAACTACTTGGGCCACAGTCTCATCAACCGGAGTGGCCACAGACCCGGAGAAAACCCAGTCTGTGAGAGATTGTCCTCGCCCAAAGTATAAGCGAGAGTTGCGCAGTTTCCTAGGGCTGTACATTACCGCCGCTTCATAAAGGGGTTCTCTAACATCGCCAAAACCCTCCCCCGCCTGACAGAGGAACACCGACCTTATGTGTGGACGTATGATGCCGAAGGCGCTTTCCAGCACCTGAAGAAGACCCTGTGCAGTGCTCCAATTTTGGGATTTCCACAACCAGGCGGCACCTTCATTTTGGACACCAACGTCAGCGACCATTGCATTGGAGGCATTCTATCCCAAGTTCAGGACGGCCACGAGCAGGTGATAGCCTACTACAGCAAGACGCTATCCAAGGCAGAGAAGAACTACTGCATCACCCGTCGAGAACTACTGGCGGTAGTAAAGACCTTGGAGCACTTCCACAAGTATCTGTACGGTCGGCCATTCCACCTGAGGACTGACCACTCTGCCCTCACCTGACTATTGAGCTTTAGGAACCTGGAAGGCCAGACCGCCCGTTGGGTCCAGAGGTTGCAGGAGTACGACTTCACCTCTGAACATCGTAGAGAGAAGAATCATAGTAACGCAGACGCCATGTCCCGAAGACCCTGCCCAGAAGAGTGCGGCCAATTCACAGAAGTGGAAGAGAAGGAGCGTGCCGCAGCAGACCGAGTAGTCACGAAAGTGCCTGCGGATGGCTGGGATAGCGCAGGCCTGAGGAGGGAGCAGCTGGCGGATGCAGACTTGGGACCACTCTTGAGGGAAGTGGAGACAGGGACAAGACCAACCTGAGAGGACCGCACCGAGGAGCGCCACCTACTAGTCGTACTGGGCCCAATGGAACTCACTAAAGACAAGAGAGGGCGTGCTGTTCCGGATGGTGGTCGTGGACTACTTCACCAAGTGGCCGGAGGTGTATGCCATTCCGAGTCAGGAGGCGAAGACCATCACAGACTGCCTCGTAGAGCAACTGTTTTGTCGATTTGGGGTGCCGTTAGAGCTCCACAGCGGCCAGGGCACCAATTTTTAATAAAACCTGATGAAGGAGGCCCTAGAAAGGCTTGGGGTGAACATGACCCGCACCACACCCCTACATCCACAGTAGGGTTCCATAGCCAGAAAAAAAGCCATACATTTCCAGGAAGAATAAAAGCGATCACAATATGCCAAAGACTTTGTTAACAAGGCAACCGATTCGTGGGACCAAGTTATTTTTTGTGACGAAAGCAAATACAACCTTGCTGATTCCGATGGCAGAGTGGTTGTGTGGAGGAAACCAAACACGGAGCTGGTAGAAAGCAATTACAAGGCACAGTCAAACACGGCGGAGGGAGTGTAATGTATGGGGCTGTATTTTCTGTATGGGAATGTGAAAGCTGGTGTTCATAGACACAACCGAAAACAAGGAAGTCTATCTTAGACTATTACAGCAAAATTTAAAACAAAATGCAGAAATGATGGGTATCTTGGGCAGCTTCTCATTTTATCAGGATAATGATCCAAAGCATACGTCCCACATTGTGCAGCTAAGGTTACTTTACAACTGTCCTCATGTACTGCATCCAACCCCTCAGTCCCCCATAGAAGCAGTATGGGATAAACTGGAGAAGGCCGTGCGGAAGATGCATCACCTCCAAGCAGCACTTGAAGGAGAGGTTGCAAGAGGAATGGGGCAAAATTTCTACAGCCTACCTGAAAAACCTGGTTCACAGCATGCCAAATAGATTGCGAGAAGTAGTGAAAAGAAGAGGAGAGTCACAAAGTACTAAGGCATATTTCTTTTTAATTCTTAAAACAGCATGCATTATATAATTTTTATGTGAAATAACATTTATTTTCTTAAAAGAACGAACCATGTAACTAATTAATTTCAATAAAACAGCACATCAAATGTTGATTTTCACTTTCAGAGCTTAATACTCTACTTTGTCCGATTATTTATGGGTGTCTCTAAATAGTTTTCCAACGCCAAGATACGCCACCACCGCCACTACCACCGATTTCTAAATTACCATACTGTAAATCCTTTCATGGAAGTGTTGAAAAGTGTTGTTGTGAAATTTCTCAGAAACTAGTTCCGGGAAAATTTAAAAGTAAGTGTTATTTTGTGTCATTAATCGACTCCCAATTAATTTAATACCATACTGTATTTTAATTAATTTATTACTGCTATTGTTTCCAATATGTTTGTATTGAAACAATATGTAAATTACACAGAAAATGAAGCTAGTTACAGTGGAGTAAAAAATATTACACAAATAACAATATTTGTTAATTACTATCCACTTATCTTAAGAAGTTGATGTTAATACTTCTTTCTTCTTTTTAAAATCTATTTCGAAGCCATATTGCATTCATCCTCAGTTAAACAAACTCCATTGTTAAGGAAATCTCGGTTATTATGTTTTCTCTTTTGCTATGTCACGTTCCCAGCACCACCACCAACATCCGAGATGAAACAAACCTAAAAACAGAATCAATTGCCGGTATGTCAAAATTCATTATGCGATGCTTATTTTTTAAAATAAATATTTTTTTCCACACTTAGCAGATCATTTTTGGTCATTTAACCATGAAATAAAACCTGAAGTTACATTATTAAAACAATTAAATGTTCCCATAGATTTGATAGTGTGGGAAAAATATTTATTTTAAAAAGTAAGCATCGCATAATGAATTTTGACATACCGGCAATTGATTCTGTTTTTAGGTTTGTTTCGTCTCGGATATTGGTGGTGCTGGGAACGTGACATAGCAAAAGAGAAAACATGGTAACCGAGATTTCCTTAAAAACGGAGTTTGTTTAACTGAGGATGAATGCAATATGCCTTCGAAATTGATTTTAAAAAGAAGTATTAACATCAACTTCTTAAGATAAGTGGATAGTAATTAACAAATATTGTTATTTGTGTAATACTATGTAAATTTTTTGTATCTACACGGTTGCTCATGATCTGTTCTTCATGTCACCTAAACTAAATAAAATAAAACCATCCTTTCTATTCTAAAGCACAATTCCATACTCCGAATTGCGATCAAAAACCCTTTCAGGACTTATAGCCCTGTTTTCCGATTTTGCACCTTCTTGGCAATGTCCTACTCCTTAAACTCTAGGTTCAACTTGGACGTGATGAACACTCAATTTCAGTTGAAGACCGTCATTTTATCGGCCAGTACAGCACTATAAGCATGTGTGTACACGTGTGTGTGTCATGTGTGTGCATGTGTCAGTCTTGTGAGTGTGTGTGTAGATGTGTGAGTGTCTCATGTGTATGACAGGGTCTCGAGTGTGTGCTTGTGTGTGACAGAGTCTCGTGTGTATGTGTGCGACAGTCTGGTGTGAGTGTGTGCATGTGTGTGTGACAGGATCTCGTGTGTGTCCATGTGTGTGTAGGTGTGTGCGAGAGTCTCGTGTGTGTAGGTGTGTGTGTGAGAACTGTTTGTTGTATGCTAACTGGAAATATTATTTATTGGATAATGCACCTTCGCAGCAAAAAGCTCCTATTATTCTGACTACAGGTACTGAGAAGGTACTGAACTTCTAGAAAGCTACTCTCATACATTACATCAACATGAAAATATTGTCCCTCAGGGCTTAAGAATATGTTCCGAAATGCCCGAAAGTTAAAAAACGAATACAAACAATACCTCACTGAAAACCACCCAGCTTTAGAAGCTAAACTGTTCCTAGTGCCTGTACTGACACGCTGGTCTAACTTGTTTAATTCAGTAGTTTACATTTTCAGCTATTTTGATGCAATTGTCTATTTATTTTCTAAAAAAGAAAAGCTTTCAGTTCCTGCACAAAATTTGTTAAATGATCATTTTTGCAATGCTAAGTGCTGCAATATTGTAAAGGTACAACAGCAACAATATTTGTTTCTGAAAATTGCAGATTGAAAACAGATCCAATATCAGAATTTCAACAATAAAAAACTGTGGCTCATGCTGTTTTATCCCGAATTAACTCGCTGAGAACCAAATGTGAAATATTAGAGAGTGGTCACTTTGGAAACAGAGTAAGTGCACTTGTAGATCATATCATGGATCCCAATGTTACAGATGCAGTAGAAGAGAATCTAAAAGTTTGCTGCCGTATCACTTTGTCTAAATGAACTTCTTTATGCAAAAGAAACTGATGATGTAATAACCATGAAAGCTTTAGATCATTTGTTTGAACCTTCTAGGCTAGTTACTAAATCAGGTATAGGTGATTTAAATAATGTAATGGCAGCATTTAAACAACTAAATGCCTTTAAAACAGTGGTGTATTACTTGTGATTCTGATTTGTCTCTTTGTGACATTGTTGAACAGCAAAGCCATGATGGTAATGATAACAGATCAGATGTAGTAACAGCACTCTTGACATTGAAGGCAAAGGCTGATTCTTACCGCAATTTCTGTGAAAAGTCCCTTCAATGTCTTTGGTTGCCAATGTCAAACGCTTACAGTGAGAGACTTTTTCTACATATTACTTAGTTGTGACACACAACAAAACAAGTATGAAAAGCGAAAATATCACAAGTTCTTGTATGCTGCCGTTTGACGATGTCTTATGTGTGATATTAGATCTTATCCATGTTACCTACTATCTGCTGATTTCAAATAAGATGTTTTAATTTGGCAAAAAGGGGTTTTAACAGTTGTGCTACTTTAGTTACCTATTACTTTTCATTTGAGCTATGTCATTACTCATTAATTCTTTCCCAACAATTTGCACGAGATTAATGTGAATTTATAGTAAAAAAAAAAAAAAAACACAAAACACCACCAATTAAAATGATTAATGCAAATTTTATAAATAATTGTCACCACAAAATCTTGCCTCTGCTTATACCCCTTATGTATATTACGCCTGTTCTATACCATGCCAACCCTTCTCTTGCTACTTTATCACAGATGTCAATATATTTTTCTTTGCCCCAATGATTTCTAATAGATAAATAGGTGTCTAAGTCAAGTCATCTAAAAGGAAAAAGATCCAAACACTCTCTGCCTCCTGCACTTATGTTAGCTTGCTTAGGTGGTTTTGTTGCTGTCATAAAAGAACTAAATTTTAAAGATACCAGTTTATTCTGTTTCTCTCTGAATGCACATGCGCAAGAACTTTTAAATCCAGAATAATTCAATAGCCCGACTTGTACCGTACTTCAAGATGTGTTCTTTCTAGTCCTGCAGAACAAAACTTAAAAATGCAAGCAAGTGTTTAGATTGCTTAAAATTTGAAAAAGAATTGAGAAAAGTTCTTCCTCATGCACACTATTTCCAACAAATAAGTACCATAATATCGCTTCTTTATAACCCAGTGTTAACCTTGCCCAATTGTAATTGTTGTGCTAGGGTGCTGAAGGAAAAAAAAATTGCAAAATTACAAATATGGTTATATGTTGTGTTCTACATCCTCGAGCTTGGCTCATTCTAGGGCAGAATGAACAAAATACAATACAATCAGTTCATTATCTAAAATGGTTTAGCTTCCTGCGTAAAAAAATTTGCCTAATGTAATTTTGTTACAACTATTTCATGAAATGCAACACGAACGGGCGCCTCTCTGTTCAGCAGACTGTGAGCATTGTCAACCAGGTAATCTCGAATGCACTGTACACACACAAATTTTATGTTCCCCGTGTTTGTGGTTTCAACTTCAAAAGTTTACTCAGATATATAAGAATAAATACATTTTTTAAATCTTTAAACCTCAATAATAATCCTCGCAAGACAAATTTAATTAAATTTGAGCTAAATAGTAAGGAAAAATATACATTGTTTCTATTAAATTTGACAACATTATAATACAAGAATGACTCACAGTTTTGTAGGACTGCAACTTGATAAACATATATCCTGGAATAATCATATTGATAACCTCTGTAAAAAAATTGGTAAACGTTTGTACCTAATGAGGGAGTTTGCAAAAACTTGTAATGTAGATGTACTAAAAATGCTATATTATGGAATAATTTATTCAAATATCCAATACAGTATTGAGTTATGTGGTGGTGGTAATAATTCTCATATTCACAGGGTTCTAGTACTACAAAAGAAATGTATTAGAACAATATATCGAGATTCAACTATATTGGAACACCACAGTGAAGCGAAAAATTATTAAATTTTAGATGAGTCGCATTTTTTACACATCTGCTTCACTTTCGTACCTATTTTGAGGACATGTTTCGCAAATCTTCGTTTGCATCTACGGCTCTTGTGCGACTGAGTCGCACAAGAGCCGTAGATGCAAACGAAGATTTGCGAAACATGTCCTCAAAATAGGTACGAAAGTGAAGCAGATGTGTAAAAAATGCGACTCATCTAAAATTTAATAATATTAGAACAATGTTTAACATGGGGATGCGTGAATCCTGCAGAGAAGTTTTTAGATAAAAAAAGATGTTTACTGTTGTGTCTTTATACATATATAAAGCTATTAATTTCATAAACCAGAGAAAAATAAAATAATGAAGTACACAATCATGAACTTAGATGTAAATATGACTTGCACTATACTAGTTAAAATGTAAAATCTGTAAATAAAGATCCATCTATAATAGGATTACAAATGTACAATAGACTTGCAGTCTATGTTAAAACAGAAAACAATGCTGTTAAATTTAAGCAATGTGTTAAAAAATACCTTTTAAATAATCCTGTATATAATATAAATGAATTTTTGCAAGCTATATAATGTTGTAAATTTTAATATTGTAAATTGTATTTTATATATTGACAATGCTCGATACTTGTATTAGTCTATGGGCAGTAAATAAAAAAATATGCAATGTATTGTTTTATGGATCTATTATTATGCCTGCCTATTTTTAATCCATAAAACAATATTCTCGACCCAAATTTAACTACAAACAAAAAATAAAAACTAACAGGTAAAATATAATTAGATAAATGCTCAGGTAGTATATTAGTAACTATTTTAAAACATACCTTAGCAATTTTATATCCACTGCTGTGAGGAACACACTCAAATCTTGCACATTAACGCATGCTTAATTTTACATGAAATTATTGATTTTTAGAAATGCATACGGCTACGTAACCACTCACCCAAAAATTAAATAAAATGCTATCCTAACCGATTTACTTTCTGCAAACGAATAAACGAGGAAAGTACGATTACAGCCCGCCAAAACAAAAACACTTCGTATCTCACTACCTTAGCACCACATTAATGACGATTTAACACTGCAATAGACATTTTAAATATAAAACAAAACACAGTATTAAAATTCGGCACTCATTAACAGCTAAAGCCAAACGTATACTACATTATGTTATCAATCGAAATAGTAAAAGCCTAAACTGACATTCTCCTCCTTGGAAACACTATTAAGGTGATCACGATTGCACACTTGCCAGTATATGTCCTGTGTTTGCCAGGTATGCCTGTAAATCACAGCCTAGACCCGGCCCTGGCAAATGAGATAGGAAGTTCTGATGCCGCATCAAGGTTCGCGAAACGGGCGGAGGTGAAACGTACATTTCGAGCGCTGCATGTACGCTAACAACCGGATGCGAATTATTTTGGCTGCCGTGTGGCATACTGATATAAAAATGACCTTTATTTAGTTCAAAACGTAACACTTATTGTACTATTTTACTGCATATGAAGTAATTTCCTTAATATTATTGGGCTAATTTGTACCTTATTTGACCTCAATGTACGATATGAATAAGACACTAGGCTGTCCACATCGGTAGCGTAGATGGTAGCCTGTCTGCCTCACGTTCAGGAGGTCCCAAGTTCTAATCTCGGTCAGACTAAGTTACGTGGATAAAGTTTTCTCCCGGGTTTTCCCTTATCCTAAAAGATAAATGTCGGGTAACTCTAAGTTCCATTGACCCTGGGCCCATTTGAGCATCATTTCACCCATTCCATTCATCGTCCGATATGACTAAAAAGTTAAAAGACGTAAACTGAAGAAGAAGAAGAAGAAGAAGAAGAAGAAGAAGAAGAAGAAGAAGAAGAAGAAGAAGAAGAAGAAGAAGAAGAAGAAGAAGAAGAAGAAGAAGAAGAAGAAGAAGAAGAAGAAGAAGAAGAAGAAGAAGAAGAAGAAGAAGAAGAAGAAGAAGAAGAAGAAGAAGAAGAAGAAGAAGAAGAAGAAGAAGAAGAAGAAGAAGAAGAAGAAGAAGAAGAAGAAGAAGAAGAAGAAGAAGAAGAAGAAGAAGAAGAAGAAGAAGAAGAAGAAGAAGAAGAAGAAGAAGAAGAAGAAGAAGAAGAAGAAGAAGAAGAAGAAGAAGAAGAAGAAGAAGAAGAAGAAGACACTGCGTTGGCTAACCGGTACGTATTTGAACGAAATTTTAAAGCTGGAAATTGCACACAACTTTCAATGCTGAGTAAGTACACTTTTCCTCGTCTTCGCATAAAACTTATAAAACGAGCCATTGGTTTCAGATACAACTTCCACCTAATACTTTAATCACTGAATGCCAGGGTCCCGGTGGAATATTCATTTTCAGATTTTACAGTTAAGCTGCTACCTTCCTAACAATGGCATATGTACTGTGCACCTGTGAAGTTTCGAACATCTGCAAAACCGATGCTTGGAGTCTTTGTCTAAAGGTTGGCAACAGAAGGTTACGCCAACAACCCTGTCAGGAGCACTACAACTGCAAGGTTACTTCGGCAGGTTTTTCCCAAAGACTTATTGGTAAGATTTAGCATGTAGCTAAATACCGAAACTTAATATCATGATATAACCTGAGAATTCTTTCATACTGTGACTTTGTGGCTTCGTAGAATTAAAAGTCCAATTTGCAGAAATTCAAAAAGTTCTTTATTTCCGTAGAAATACACTTTGGTCAACCCTTACATTAGCAGAATTACGTAACACACACAAATACAATGCTCAAGGTTGTTGACCACAGACAAGAGAGTTCACTCAACTTCCAGTTCAATTACCACTCTCTCATTACGACTCTGTTAACGACTGACGGCTTCTTTTTATACACGACCATCCGTGATTCCAGACGGTTGTGGAATATTCTTTATCAATCAAGATGTCACTAGAAGTTTCCAGTTATCTCTCTTTATCTGTTTCGGCAAACCATATATCTCCGCACGGCATTAACTATCCCTTATCTCTATGCTACACTATCTGCCCCTTTGTGTCAGCCGTGCTTATCGCAACAATGAACTCGCGACAATACATATTGTGACTTTGTGGGTTCGTGAAATGAAAAGTCCAATTTCACCACTCAAAAATGTTCTTTATTTCCACCGACTTACAGTTTAACACTTGCCAATTACACAGAATTACGTGCTGCACACAATTACAATTCACCAGTTCGTCCGTTACAATTTCCTTGTACCCGCGATTACGTAAACTCCGATGCACGCACAGTCTTCTCGTTCATTAACACGTCCTTCGCTAGCACGTCAAACACTGACTGACTCACCCCTAATTGAAGTCCCTTTTATAGGAATATCCTGCTATTCTAGAAGTCTCTGGTTTTCCGCAAATTACCCGAACGTTCCATAGGAGAGGAGAAGGGGAGAGAAACTTCGAGGGACAGTGACATTTCCCTCAGTTAGTGACAGAGACCGATGAGTGGGCGTGGCCCAGTGCCTAGGGTCCCTCCCAACTGTCGCCTGTCCGTCCCTTCCCTAATTGGGTGACAATATTCATCGTCATCTTCAAGGATTGGGCCCTGTGACCCGTTCCGTTCTCTTCCAGAGCCTACTGATCCTTCCAGCGTAAAGCTGGGCGTCCCACATCTCTCTTTCCCTTCGGTATATAATCTAAAACTCTTCTAGGAAGTCGTTCCGCGTCCATTCTTAAAATACGATTTTTTCATTCATTTTTGTTCTTTATTATTTTACCGTTTAAATTAAAAATCCCAAGCTCTTCTCTTACTTTTTTCGTTTCTTACGTGGTCTATTCTTTTATAACCTGCCACGCTTCTCAAAAATATCATCTCTGCCGATTCTAGCTGTTTGCGTTGGTTCGTTGCCAGTGTCCATATTTCGGAACCGTATGTTAACGTTGGGACTGCCATTATCTTATAAAATGTCATCTCTGTTTCCTTTCGCGTTTTCCTGTTCAGCGTTCTTATTATAGTCCCACACATTTGATTGAATCTGTTTAATTTCACCTCCATATCCTTATTGTCATTTGCCCTTGCTTGTGTAGCCTAGATAGCTAAAACTATTAATCTGTTCTATTATTTTACTGTTCATAACTATTTTTGCTCTTATGTTGTTCTTTTCTCTAAAAGCCATAGCTATACATATTGTCACCCAATTATCGGAAGGCACGACCAACTGACAGCTGAGTGGGGGACAGGAGGCATTCAGGCCACGCCTACCCATTTATCTCGTGTCACTAACTGAGGGGATGGTTAGGAAAGTGTCACTGGTCGCTGGCCGCCTCTTTCCCCTCCCCCTGACGTCTGGAACAGTTGGGATATTTCATCTAATCCGGAACCTTCTAGATAGGTCAATTGGTCTTATATAAGCGACGCGCCGGGCTGGAGAGAGTTCAGTTCTTGGCGAGCAGCCGTGAGGAGCGCCGTGCTAGCGAACGGACTGGAAGAATGTGTACGTGTATCAGAGGAGTTGTACGTAATTGTGAGTGTGGATGGACCTGTGACAGACCATCTGGTGAATTGTAATTGTGTGCGCTACGTAATTCTATGTAATCGGCAAGTGTTCCAACTGTAATTCGGTGGAAATAAAGAACATTTTGAGTTTGTGCAATTGGACTTTTAATTTCACGAACCCACAAAGTCACAACTGCTGTCAGGAGTGGGATATTACAGCGATGGAGGCTGCATTGGCACAGATTTTAGAAAAGTTGGAGACGGCGAATAACAACTTGCCCGCGAAAATGAACGAATTAACAACGAAGACGGAGACGACAAACAACAACCTGGCAGCGGAACTGAAAGAAATAAAGACGTCAAATGACAACTTCGCTGCGAAAACACAAGCGGCGAATAACAACCTGGCAGCGGAACTGAAGGAAATGAAGACGGCAAATAACAACCTGGCCGCGGAACTGAAGGGAATAAAGACCGAATTGACCACGGAAATTAAAGCGGCAAACGAGTTCCTCACCGCAAAATTTGAAGTGCAGATGACCGACGTAAAGGAGCACATCACGGAGCTTGGTGAGCGCGTCGAAGACCTGGCGAGCCGCATTAACGATCTGAAAGGAAAGACCGACAGCAGCGTCAAGTCCCTGAACGCAATGGTGGAGGACGTCGTCGACAGGAGGTTGAAGGATTTGAAGGCCGACGCGCCGAGACGAGACAACATCGGCACACGTCAAACCTCCGAAATATGACGGCGCGTCAACGTTCGAGGTCTTACGCCGCCAGTTCGACACGGTGGCCAGGCATAACAAGTGGTCACCGGAGGAAGAGGCCACACAGCTAACAGCCAGCATCCAGGCACGGGCCGCAGAAGTCCTAAACGGGATCCAGACAGCGGCAGCTCCCAAGAATATCTGGGAAGCCCTGGAGAACCGGTTTGGGAACCACCGCCTAGCCGCAGCCTAACGCAGTCAGCTGAAGACAAGGTCGCAACAGCCAGGGGAGACGCTGCAGGAGTTCGCTCTGGCGATTGAGCAGCTGGCTAGCTAGGCCTTGGTTGACCTTCCACCGGAGTTCGTATCCCGGGAAGCCGCCTACGCCTTTGTCGACGGGATACGAGACAGCGAAATACGTCAGAGCCTAATGCTCGGCGATTACACAACCATCCACGAGGCGCTGACGGAAGCATTGAGGATGCAGGCGGGCAAGGTGACCGCTACCCCGACGTCGAGCACGAGGAGTGTCCGCCACACCGGAGACAAAAGACCCGCCGAGGAACGCCGGCGAAGACCTAGTTGCCTGTGTTGGTGATGTGGACATTTTTTTTTTATTTTTCTTTATTTTTATTCTACATTCTTATGTTCCGATTACTTGAATCTATATCGGAACCTAAATTAACATTCTAACATTTTGTCTTTATCTTTACATTTAATTTAACTTTGATTATAATTTTGTAGACAAATTATATCTAATTAACTGGACAGACTGGATGTGGACAGCCGGGACACCTGGAAAGAGGCTGCCCACACCAGGTAGAGCAGCCGAGAAACGAGTAAGGGCCGTCGTGGCGAGGGGCACGTCGGCGCCATCACCACCATCCCCTCCAGTGACACTGCGCGCCGTCAGTCGGCGGATGGATGACTGCTCCGTCGCGGATGGTTGGCTGAGAGGGAAGACGTGCCGCATGCTGGTGGACACCGGGGCAGCCGTGACCATCATCAGACCCGACATCGCCAAGGGTTTCCCATCCAGGAAGCCGAGCCGACCATAGCAGCTGATGACAGCATTGGGCGACACCTTGCCTGTGGAGAAGAAGCCCTGCTGAAGCTGACCTTGGTACGGAGTGCCGTGCGTCTGCGGGTGTTCGTCGCAAAGGTGGCTGAGGAGGTGATTCTGGGACTGGATGCCCTCAGGAGCCACGTGGCGACGGTCGACGTCGGCAGGAAAGTCCTGCGGCTCAACGGAGAACAGGTTATACTCCGTCAACCCGAAGAGCGCCTTGGAATCTGCAGGGTCATCTTGAACGAAGACATGGTTGTCCCCGAGAGGAGCGAGGTGGTGGTGACGGCGCGACGGGAAGGCCAGAGAACCAGGAACCTGATGCTGGACCAGAAGACCCCTCTACACGGACTATGTGTAACCAGGGCATTGCTGCCGTGCCGAGAGGAGGTGCCAGTGAGACTGCTAAATCCAAAGGAAACCGATCACGACGTCCAGGTCGGGACTGAGTTGGGAACTTGCGAACCCGTGGTAAGCGTAATAGCAATCGACAAGACAGGAGTCGGTACCGACGTAACACCTGGGGCCTCGGCTGGAAGGCCCACTGGAGAGGGTGGCCGACCACCTGACCGCAGAGCAGCTGGAGAAAGTTCGACAACTGCTGGAACGATGCCAGCGCGTCTTCAGCGAAGGTAGCAGTGACGACGGCCGCACGCACAAGGTGCTTCACCGCATCGACACCGGGGACGCCCGGCCTATTCGGCAACCACCTAGACGCGTTCCGCTGGCGAAGCAAGAGGCGGTACGAGATATGCTGGAAGACATGAGATCCAGGGGACTGATTGAAGAGTCTGACAGCCCTTGGTGTTCCCCTGTAGTGTTGGTGACGAAGAAAAACGGCGAACTATGCTACTACGGGGACTACAGGAATCTGAACGCTGTCAACCGGAAGGACTGTTTCCCCTTACCCCGGATTGACGGCACCCTGGACACCCTAACTGGTGCACAGTCGTTCTCGACCCTGGACCTGAAGTCGGGCTACTGGCAGGTAGCTCTAGACCCGAGAGACAAGGAGAAGACCGCATTCTCGATAGGACAAGGGCTCTGGCAGTTCACAGTTATGCCATTTGGCCTCTACAACGCACCAGCTACCTTCCAATCTTCGTGGAGTCAGTGATGAGAGGACTGACCTACGACGCCTGCCAGCGATACCTGGACATCATCAACGTCGGGAAGACCTTTGAAGATCATCTCGAGAATCTGAGTAAGGTGCTACAGAGACTGCAGGCTACCAACTTGAAGCTGAACGCGAAGAAGTTCCAGCTCTTCCGCAAGGAAGTGAACTACTTAGGCCACATAGTCTCAGCAACCGGAGTGGCCACAGACCCGGAGAAGACACAGGCTGTGGGAGATTGGTCTCGCCCAAAGGATAAGAAAGAGTTGTGCAGTTTCCTAGGGCTGTGCAGTTATTACCGACGCTCCATTAAGGGGTTCTATAACATAGCCAAACCACTCACCCACCTGACAGAGGAACACCGGCCTTATGTGTGGACGTAGGACGCCGAAGACGCTTTCCAGCACCTGAAGAAGAGCCTGTGCAGTGCTCCAATTTTGGGTTTTCCACAACCAGGCGGCGCCTTCATCGTAGATACTGACGCCAGCGACCACTGTATTGGAGGCGTCCTATCGCAGATCCAGGACGGCCATGAGTGGGTGATAGCCTACTACAGCAAGACGCTATCCAAGGCAGAGAAGAACTACTGCGTCACCCAGCGAAAATTATTGGCGGTAGTAAAGACCATGGAGCACTTCCTCAAGTACCTGTACGGTCAACCATTCCACCTGAGGACTGACCATTCCGCCCTAATCTGGCTATTGAACTTTAAGAACCTGGAAGGCCAGAAATCACGTTAGGTCCAGAGGCTGCAGGAATACGACTTCACCTCGGAACACGGCAGAGGGAAGAGCCACGGTAACGCAGACGCTATGTCCCGAAGACCCTGTCCAGAAGAGTGTGGCCAATGCACAAGAATGGAAGAGAAGGAGCGTGCCGCAGCAGTTCGAGTAGTCACGGCAGTGCCTGCGGATGGCTGGTATAGCGCAGGCCTTAGGAGGGAGCAGCTGGTGGACGCAGACCTAGGGCCACTCCTGAGGGAAGTGTAGGCAGGGACAAGACCAACCTGGGAGGACATCGCACCGAGGAGCGCTACCTACAAGTCGTACTGGGCCCAATGGGACTCGTTGAAGACCAGAGAGGGCGTGCTGTTCCGGGGATGGGAATCAACCGATGGGAAGACGCAGAGAGAACAGTTGGTACTTCGCCGGAGTAAGGTCCCGGAAGTCTTGGAGGAAGTGCACGCCGGTACTTCAGGAAGACACCTGGGAGCGAACCGAACGATTGACAAACTACGGCAGCGCTGCTACTGGCTGAGGCTCCGAGCAGACGCTGAGAGATGGTGCCGTCAGTGTCACGGGTCCGCGGCGAGTCGCGGCACCCAGACTAGGAACCGGGGTCGCATGCTGCAGTACAACGTCGGAGCGCCATTCGAACGGATGGCCGTTGACATTGCTGGACCGTTCCCAGTATCCGACCGAGGCAACCTGATGGTGGTCGTGGACTACTTCTCTAAGTGGCCGGAGGTGTATGCCATCCTAAACCAAGAGGCAAAGACAATCACAGACTGCCTCGTGGAGCAAGTGTTCTGCCGATTTGGGGTGCCGTTGGAGCTCCACAGCGACCAGGGTACCAATTTTGAGTTCAGTCTAATGGACTGTTCTTGTTGGCCTACCGCTCGTCAACACACGACACCACGGGGATGACGCCAGCCAGCTTAAAGTTCGGCCGAGAGTTACGCCTCCCTTGTGACCTGGCGTTTGGAAGCCCTCCGGAGGCGAAACAGCCAGCGACCGAGTATATGGAGAACCTGGTGGACCACCTCCACGACATGCACGAGATGACTCGCCAGAAAATCCAGAAGGCGAGCGACCGCATGAAAACCTGATACGACAGGCAAGCCAACAGGGAAGGGTTCCAGCAAGGTGACCTGGTGTAGTTGTACCGCCCTACCCGGACCAAGGGACGCTGCCCGAAGGTTCAGCAGCCATGGCAAAGACCGTACCGTGTGGTGAAGAGGATAAACGACGTGGTCTACCGCATCCAGAAGGTGCTCCGAGGAAAGATGGTGGTACACCTGGATCGATGGTGCTGTTCGGGACGACCAGCCTTGAGGAGAGAGCAGTGTCACCCAATCGGCAAGCTTGCGGTCGGCTACGCGAGGGGGTGGCCGGTGGAGGGGGGCGTGTGACATCAGTACCGCACCCTCGCCGGTCAGCTGGCGCCTGCGGAGGCGTGACAGAGTGGAGAGAGGGGAAACCACGGGGGTGGCTGAATCCTCGTTTCCCCCTTCCTCTTGCCGCCTGAAAGAAGGCGAAATCTCCGGAATATTTTTCCCCTCCATGATAAAGAATTCTCTAGAAACATTTAGCCACCTATAAATAGATGGACGATGCGACCGAGAGTTGAGTTCAGTTCAGTTCTTGGCGAGCAACCTTAGGATCGCCGTGCTAGTGTACGGAATGGAAGACTGCGTGCGTGTATTAGAGGAGTTGTACATAATTGTGAGTTAGAGTGGACCTGTGTCAGACGAACTGACTAATTGTAAATTTTTGCATTGCGTAATTCTGTGTAATTGGTAAGTGTTCCAACTGTAATTCAGTGGGAATAAAGAACATCTTGCGTTTGTGCAATTGGACTTATAATTTCGCGAACCCACAAAGTCACAATAATAAACAATAAGTTAGTATTCATCTTCCTTTTTAAGCGCCGAGGCCTAACATATAGGTCTTCTGCAATATAGGGTTACCATATTTTATGAATGTCTTTGAGTACACTTGACATTAAAGGCACATGATGTTGAGCACCTCATATTGCAACACAATTTGGACAAATAGATTTATAAAAATGACAAGTTAAAGTGACATTTGCACGGCATTGATGTATTATTCTGTGGTCCATCTGTTCTCAGCATGCACTTGTCACCATTTATGAGCAATACTGGTACAAAATTTCTGTAATGCTAACAATTTTAAGGGTGATATAACTTTACTAGCATGACCCACAGAAGTGTTACATGTGACATGAAACTGACACTGTTAAGCATCCTCTCATTGTTCTAAGTTGGAATGAAAACCTCAATCTTCGGCATGGAAAAAAGATACTTAACCTAATATATGAGCTATCCCTTAGATGCAGTGATGCAAAGGCACATAATAATTTTGAAAAGTAGATAAAACTGCACATTATTTTGCTATATAATGCACTTCTTGTTTGTTTCCAGTGAACACATAAGGGAATTATGGACTGTCAAAGGAAATAATGGTTAGATGTGTAAGCAATTAAATTGCAATACTAAATATTTTTTATTAACTACTCAAACACACAGTTCCATCACTTTCACTGCATAACTAAAATTACAAAGAGCAGTAATAGTTCAGAGTGTAATCTTTCATTGAGTTATGTATTTGACACACATTCAGTTGTATGTCATGGCCTGAGAGGTTTACACTATGCAGAGGGCTCCATCTGCCATCTTAGTCAGAAAGTACATTGCTTAAAGTCTTACCAAGTTAAAGAAAGCCATTTACCCAAACAATTCCTGTGCACATTAAGCAAATTATACTTCACAGTCAGATAACAACATAAAATATTCTCTTATTGGAAGATACACTGTGCATTAAATTTTATTTTTAAAACTGTACTTTTTCTTTTTCTTCAGCATTCATTACTGTTCTTATAGATGACATTGAAGCATTTACAAATTCAACGCTGTAATATTCTTGTATTGCAAAGACAAAGTTAACCTTAGGACAATTTTAAATGAATGTTAATAGTTTTTATGCACTTAATATTTTTATAGTAATTTATTTTGAGCTTGTGAATGATAATTCAGCTAAAGTGATTAAAAGTATATAAAATAGTCAGTAGTGTCAGTTGCTGACAGTGCCTCATGTACTAATTGCTAAGGTTTTACTACAGTTTTAATGTCATGAATGATCACAAATTTCAGGTTTTTTTCCAAATATCTTTTTGTAAACTTCTGCTGAAAGTAATGTATGTACTATGGAGCTTTTCAAATTCTTATTAAATATAAGCATTAACAGAGTTACTTTGTTCGCTTTTGAAAGTGACAATGATATTTTTTGTACATAGTTGCTGCTGTGCTCTAAAATGTATATATAAACTTATTTAGTGGTGTTTTTCTTATTCTTTTTTTATTTACACTTTTCTGTCAGGGAATTTTTCAACATTCTTTGTACAAAAAAATTGCATTACACATAACCTTATGGTATCCTTTCCTGCTTTCCTGTACTTACAGAATCATTTTTTTTTTTTTTTTTTTTTTTTTTTTTTTTTTTTTTTTTTTTTAGTGTTATTGCCTTTCTGGCAATTATTACAGTAAAAAGCTTTGGAATTTCAACTTAAGGGAAAGGGAATACAGATCTTGAGTGATTTCATTCTCCCGTTTATTAAAGCTGTAATTATTTTTTAAAGAACAAGTTATTCATTCGCAACAGGAATATTAAAGTTATAATGCTAAGACATAATTATTCACATTTAACAGAAAAAAGTTCAAGTTGACAAATGGATTCTTGAGAAACTTTTTCACAAATTAATTGGTCAACTTCTTTCGAAGTCACATCTCGCACACTGATGAATAGTTTACCGCACATTTTCTCGGCGTATTGTTCTAATATGCGATAGCTGAAATGTGCAGTAAACTATTCGATCAGTGTGCGAGGTGTGACTTCGAAAATAAGTTGGATTTTTCCAGTCGCAGAACAAAGGATGGGAAGAATAGGGAAGGGTGGGGGGAAGCTAATTCACCACAGCTCGGTCAAAATAAAAGCTCACTAAATTACCGACCAGGGAATCCTTAGTACCAACAGGTGCCGGGGAAAAGGTTCAGGAAGAGCGCCCTATGCGGCTGCAATACCCACCACGGAGTTGAAATCTGGTATTCATTTGTGCTAGATCTGTCTGCATCCTCCAGTAGGCGTGGCTTATGCGCCATCTTGGTAATGTTTCGTCATTCTTTGGCACGATATTTGAAACTGGCTTTAAAAATTAATCGGAGCTTGCTTGTTTAGTGTTTTTTAAAAAAAATCTGGTGTATTGTTTCTATTGTCTACAAAATGGGACATAATGTTTTCTTTGACACTTAGGTTTGTCTGATTTTCAAATCTGGCAGCTCTTTAAATTTGTGTATGTTTTTTTTAATTTTTTTTTAAGTTTCTGTTAAAAGTTACAGAATAACAGCTATTAGGAGAGAATTTGTTCATTAGTAACATAATGTGCAGCCAGCAAATGTACTCCTGAAAAATGTGATTAATTGCACTATATTTATTATAGTGTACTATATGTTCGGCGCTCCTTCGCTGCTTGCCAAGCACTGACACAACTCACTCATTGCAGCCCTTTTAATAGGAATAGCACTGTTTTCTAGACGTCTCTCGTTTTCAGTGAATCACCGCGAAGGTTCCAGACGGCAGAGGAAGCGGGAAGAGGCGGCCAGCGACAAGTGAAACTTCCCTAATCATCCCCTCAGTTAGTGACTGAGATTAACGGGTGGGTGTGGCGCGGCCTCTGGTCACTTACTCAGCTGTCGTTGGTTGTGCTTTCCGATAATTGGGTGACACTGCTCTCTCCTCAAAGCTGGTCGTCCCGAACAGAACCATCGTAGCGGGCTAGACGATCCAGGTGTACCACCAACATCTACCCTCGGGGAACCTTCTGGATGCGGTAGACCACGTCGTTAATCCTCTTCACCACTCGGCACGGTCCTTGCCATGGCTGCTGGAGCTTCGGGCAGCGTCCCTTGGTCCGGGTAGAACGGTACAACCAGACCAGGTCATCTTGCTGGAACCCTTGCCTGTCATACCTGGTTTTCATGCGGTCGCTCGACTTCTGGATGTTCTGGTAAGCCATCTCGTGCATGTCGTGGAGATGGTCCACCAAGTTTTCCACATACTCGGTCGCTGGCTGTTTCGCTTCCGTAGGGCTTCCAAAAGCAAGGCCACAAGGGAAGCGTAACTCTCGGCCGAACATTAAGCAGACTGGCGTTATCCCAGTTGTGTCGTGTGTAGACGAACGGTAGGCCAGCAAGAACAGTGGCACCCTGACGTCCCAGTCTCGCTGATGGCTGGCCACGACCTTCCTCAGGTGTTCCTCTAAGGTCTTGATGCATCTTTCGACCATGCCATCCGACTGGGGATGTAGAGGCGTCGTGCGGGTCTTGTTTACCCCAAGCCTTTGTAGTGCCTCCTTCATTAGGTTGGACTCAAAGTTGGTACCCTGGTCACTGTGTAGCTCTAACGGCACCACAAATCGACAGAACACTTGCTCCACGAGGCAGTCTGTGATTGTCTTTGCCTCTTGGTTTGGGATGGCATACACCTCCGGCCACTTGGTGAAGTAGTCCACGACCACCATTAGGTACTTCTTGCCTCGGTCGGAAACTGGGAACGGTCCAGCAATGTCAACGGCCATCCGTGCGAATGGTGCTCCGGCGTTGTACTGATGCATGCGACCCCGGCTCCTAGTCTGGGGGCCACGACTCGCCGCGCGCACGTGACACTGACGGCACCATCTCTCAGCATCTGCTCGGAGTCTCCGCCAGTAGTAGCGCTGCCGTAGTTTGTCAATCGTTCGGTTCGCTCCCAGGTGTCTTCCTGAAGTACCGGTGTGCACTACTTCCAAGACTACGTGGACCTTACTCCGGGGAAGTACCAACTGTTCTCTCCGCGTCTTCCCATCGCGTGATTCCCATACCTGGAACAGCACGCCCTCTCTGGTCTTCAACGAGTCCCATTGGGCCCAGTACGACTTGTAGGTGGCGCTCCTCGGTGCGATGTCCTCCCAGGTTGGTCTCGTCCCTGCCTCCACTTCCCTTAAGAGTGGCCCCAAGTCTGCGTCCGCCAGCTGCTCCCTCCTCAGGCCTGCGCTATCCCAGCCATCCGCAGGCACTGCCATGACTACTCGGACTGCTGCGGCACGCTCCTTCTCCTCCACTCTTGTACACTGGCCGCACTCTTCTAGACAGGGTCTTCGGGACATGGCGTCAGCGTTACTGTGGCTCTTCCCTCTACGATGTTCCGAGGTGAAGTCGTACTCCTGCAGCCTCTGGACCCAACGTGCTTTCTGGCCTTCCAGGTTCTTAAAGCTCAATAGCCAGGTTAGGGCGGAATGGTCAGTCCTCAGGTGGAATGGCTGACCGTACAGGTACTTGTGGAAGTGCTCCAATGCCTGTACTACCGCCAGTAACTCCCGTCGGGTGACGTAGTAGTTCTTCTCTGCCTTGGATAGCGTCTTGCTGTAGTAGGCTATCACCCGCTCATGGCCGTCCTGGATCTGCGATAGGACACCTCCAATGCAATGGTCGCTGGCGTAGGTGTCCACAATGAAGGCGCCCCCCGGTTGTGGGAAACCCAAAATTGGAGCACTGCACAGGGTCTCCTATAGGTGCTGGAAAGCGTTTCGGCATCCTCTGTCCACACAAAGACCGGTGTTCTTCTGTCAGGCGGGTGAGGGGTTTTGCGATGTTGGAGAACCTCTTTATGAAGCGGCGGTAATAACTGCACAGCCCCAGGCAACTGCGCAACTCTTTCTTATGCTTTGGGCGAGGCCAATCTCCCACAGCCTGTGTCTTCTCCGAGTCTGTGGCCACTCCGGTTGCTGAGACTATGTGGCATAAGTAGTTCACTTCCTTGCGGAAGAGCTGGAAATTCTTCGCGTTCAGCTTCAAGTTGGTCGCCTGCAGTCTCTGTAGCAACTTACTCAGATTCTCGAGATGATGTTCAAAAGTCTTCCCGACGATGATGATGTCCAGGTATAGCACGCAGACATCGTAAGTCAGCCCTCTCATCACTGACTCCATGAGGCGTTGGAAGGTAGCTGGTGCGTTGCAGATGCCAAAGGGCATAACCGTGAACTGCCAGAGCCCATGGCCCGTCGAGAATGCGGTCTTCTCCTTGTCTCTTGGGTCTAGAGCTACCTGCCAGTAGCCCGAATTCAGGTCCAGGATCGAGAACCACTGTGCACCAGCTAGTGTGTCCAGGGTGTCGTCAATCCGGGGTAAGGGGAAACAGTCCTTCCGGGTGACAGCCTTCAGCTTCCTGTAGTCCACGATGAAGCTAGCTCGCTGTTCTTCGTCACCAAGACTACAGGGGAACACCAAGGGCTGTCAGACTCTTCAATCACTCCCCTGGATCTCATGTCCTCCAGCATGTCTCGTACCGCCCGTTGCTTCGCCAGCGGAACGCGTCTATGTGGTTGCCGAATAGGCTGGGCGTCCCCGGTGTCGATGCGGTGAAGCACTTTGTCCGTGCGGCCGTAGTCACTATCACCTTGGCTGAAGACGCGCTAATACGGTCTTAGCAGTTGTCGAACTTTCTCCAGCTGTTCTGCGGTCAGGTGGTCGGCCGTCCTCTCCAGTAAGCCTTCTAGCCGGGGCCCAAGGTGTTGCGTCGGCGCCGGCTCCTGTGTCTTGTCGATTGCTGTTACGCTCACCACCAGCTCGCACGTTCCCAGCTCCGTCCCGGCCTGGACGTCGTGATCGTTGTCCGTTGGATTTAACAGTCTCACTGGCACCTCCCCTCGGCACGGCAGCAATGCCCTGGCTACACACAGTCCGCGTACAGGCGTCTTCTGGTCCAGCATCATGTACCTGGTTCTCTGGCCTTCCAGTCGCGCCGTCACCAACACGTCGCTCCTCGCGGGTACAACCACGTCTTCGCTCAAGACGACCCTGCAAATTCCAAGGGGCTCTTCTGGTTGACGGAGTATAACCTCTTCTCCGTTGAGCCGCAGGACCTTCTTGCAGACGTCGACCGTCGCCTCATGGCTCCTGAGGGCATCCAATCCGAGTATCACATCCTCAACCACTTTCGCGACGAACACCCACAGACGTACGGTGCTACTTCACACGGTCAGCTTCAGCAGGGCCTCCTTCTCCACAGGCAAGGTCTCGCCCGATGCCGTGACGAGCTGGTATGGTCGGCTCGGCTTCCTTGTCGGCAAACCTTTAGCCACGTCAGGTCTGATGATGGTCACGGCCACCCCGGTGTCCACCAGCACGCGGCACGGCTTTCCTCTTACCCAACCGTCTGCGATGAGGCTGTCATCCATACGCCGGCTAGCGGCGCGCAGTGTCACTCATGGGGATGGTGGTGATGGCGCCGACGTGCCCCTCTCCACGGCGGCCCTTACTCGTTTTCCGGCTGCTCTTCCTGGTGTGGGCAGTCTCTCTGCAGGTTTCCGGGCTGTCCACACCCCCAACACAGGACACTAGGTGTTCGCTGGCGTCCCTCGGCTGGTCTTCTGTCTCCGGTGTAGCGGACACTCCTCGCTCTCGTCGTCGGTATAGCTGTTACCTTGGCCGCCTCCATCCTTAATGCTGCCGTTAGGGCCTCGTGGATTGTTTTATAATCGCCGAGCATTAGGCGCTGACGAATCTCCGTGTCTCGTACCCCGTCCACGAATTTGTAGGCAGCTTCCCGGGATATGAACTCTGGTGGGAGGTCGACTAGGGCCTTGCTAGCCAGTTGTTCAACTGCCAGGGCGAACTCCTGCAGCGTCTCCCCTAGCTGCTATGACCTTGCCTTTAGCTGGCTGCGGTACGCTGCGGCTAAGCGGTGCTTTCCGAAACGATTCTCCAGAGCCTCCCAGATGTCCTTGGGCGCCGCCGTTGTTTGCACCACGTTTAGGACTTCCGCGGCCCGTCCCTGGAGGCTGGCTCTTAACTGTGTGGCCTCCCCCTCTGGCGACCATTTGTTGTGCTTGGCCACTGCGTCGAACTGGCGGCGGAAGACTTCAAACGTTGACGCGCCGTCATACTTGCGAGGTTTGACTTGCGCAGATGTTGTGTCGCGTCCTGTCGCGTTGGCCTTCAAATCCTTCAGCTTCCTGCCGACGACGTCCTCCACCATGGCGTTCAGGGACTTGAAGCTGCTGTCGGCCTTTCCCGCCAGGTTGTTTACGCGGTTCGCAAGTTCTTCGACGTCTTCCACCACGGCGTTCAGGGACTTGGCGTTACTGTCGGCCTTTTCCTCTAGGTCATTGAAGCGGTTCGCCAGGTTCTCGACGCGCTCGTCCACTTGGCCCATCCGCTTGCCCAGCTCCGTCACGTCATCCCTCACGCCGGCCAACTGTTCTTCAAATTTGGCGGCGAGAGCCTCGTTCGCCATCTTCATTTCCGTGGTCAGTTCGGCCATCTTTGCTATCATTGTCGTGGCCAAGTTGTTGTTTGCCGCTTCTGTTTTTGTTGTTAACTCGTTCATCTTCGCGGCCAAGTTGTTATTTGCCGTCTGCAACTTCTTTTCCATTTTCTCGGTGATGTTGTCATTTACCGTCTTCATTTCCGATGTCAGTTCGGCCTTCATTTCCATCATTTTCTCCAAAATCTTTTCCAATGCCGCGTCCATGGTTGTAATGTTCGGTGATGTTGTCGTCCCGCTTCCTGACACCAGTGTGACTGTGGGTTCGTGAAATTAAAAGTCCGATTACAGCACTCATAAATGTTCTTTATTTCCACCGACTTACAGTTGAACACTTGCCAATTACACAGAATTACGTAATGCACACAATTACGATTCACCAGTTCGTCCGTTACAGTTCCCTTTTTGCTCTCGCAATTACGTACACTTCTCCGATACACGTACACAGTCTTCTCGTCCGTTCACTAACACGGCGATCCTTCGCTGCTTGCCAAGCACTGACTCAACTCACTCATTGCAGCCCTTTTTATAGGAATATCACTGTTTTCTAGACGTCTCTCGTTTTCAGTGAATCACCGCGAAGGTTCCAGACGGCAGAGGAAGGGGGAAGGGGCGGCCAGCGACAAGTGAAACTTCCCTAATCATCCCCTCAGTTAGTGACTGAGATTAATGGGTGGGTGTGGCGCGGCCTCTGGTCCCTTACTCAGCTGTTGTTGGTTGTGCTTTCCGATAATTGGGTCACAATAGGGTGGCTAGGCAAATGAAGATAGCTAAGATAAGGGACTTTCCGGCACAGATAGGATTTCACGTTTGGAAGGTTCGAGACATATCTCGATTGACAGAGAATAGTTGTTTTTCTTATTTGCTCGAGAAGTCTCTCAAATTATGAATGAGATATATAAGCGATTGTGCCAGCAGGACAGTTTGTAATACAGTGAGATGAGTTGTGTAACAAGAGTGTTGTTGTAAAACGAGAGTCAGCTGTGGAGTGTTGTAACGAAAGCTAATGTTTGTTATTGTCAACGACCTTTATGCTGTAGATTGTGGTATGTGATGTAATGTTGTTACGTGAGAATTGAACAGTGTATTCCTACGGAAATAAAGAACATTTAGAATTTCGGCAATTTGGACTTTTAATTCTACGAACCCACAAAGTCACAACTGTTGTCAGGAAGTGGGACAACGGCCATGGAATCGGCATTGGAAAATATTTTACAGAAAATGGAAGAAATGAAGACGGCCAACGACAACCTTACCGCCGAGCTCAAGGAAATGAAGACAGCAAATGAAAACCTCGCTGCAAAATCAGAAGCGGCAAATAACAGCCTGGCCGCAAAGCTGGAGACTATAAATAACTTGGCAGCGGAACTGAAAGAAATGAAGGCGGCTAACGACATCACCGTGAAGATGGAACAAATGAAGGCCGAATTAAAAACGAAGACGGAAACGGCAAACAACAACCTGGCTGTGCAACTGAAGGAAGTGAGAACGGCGAACAATAGCCTAGCCAAGAAGATGACCGAATTGACCACAGAGATGAAAGCGGCAAACGAAGCCCGCGCCGCAAAGGTTGAAGAGCAGTTGACCGGGGTGAGGGATGACGTCACGGAGCTGGGCAAGCGGATGGGTCAAGTGGACGAGTGAACTGAAGACCTTGCGAATCGCATAAACAACCAGGAGGGAAAGGCCAACAGCAACACAAAGTCCCTGAACGCCATGGTAGAGGACATCGTCGGCAGGGGGTTGAACGACTTAAAGGACGACCCGCCGGGACGGGACACAACATCGGCGCGCGTCAAACCTCCTAAATACGACAACTTTCGAAGTCTTCCGCCGCCAGTTCAAAGCAGTGGCCAAGCACAACAAATGCTCACCAGAGGAAGAGGCCACACAGCTAATAGCCAGCCTCCAAGGACGGGCCGCGGAAGTCAGAAACGCGGTCCAGACAACGGCGGCGCCCAAGGACATCTGGAAGGCCCTGGAGAACCGCTTTGGAAACCACAGCTTAGCCGCAGCGTACCGCAGCCTGCTGAAGTCAAGTTCACAGCAGCCAGGGGAGACGCTGCAGGAGTTCGCTCGGCGATTATAAAACGGTCCACGAGGCGCTAATGGCAGCACTGATAATGGAGGTGCTCGCCTCGGTAGCGTGGTGGTAGCATATCGGCCTCACGTTCAAGAGGTCCCGATTTCGAATCTCGGTCAGGGTGAGTTACCTGGACAAGGTTTTTCCGGGGTTTTCACTTATCCTGAAAGACGAATGTCGGGTAACTCTAAGCTCTATGGACCCTGGGCTCATTTGAGCATAATTTCACCCATTTCATTCATCATCCGATATGACTTATAGTTGGAGGACATAAATTGAAAAAATGGGGTCGGCCAAGGTGACAGCTATCCCGACGTCGAGAACGAGGAGTGTCCGCTACACCGGAGTCAGAAGACCAGCCAAGGTACGCCGGAGAAGACCTAGTGGCATGTGTTGGGGGTGTGGACAAAACACTAAAAGAAATAAAAAAGAAAAAAAAAGAAAAAAAAGAAAAAATAAACTCTGCTTTCATATGTTCCGATGCCTAGTGTCTATATCGGAATCTTTTAACTATTTCTTATTCATTTTTATAAATTTATTAATTATGAGAATACATTTAATTATGTGCAGAAACAATAACCTAAATGACTGCTAAACTTTGCAGTCAACTAACCTACAAAACTATCCTAAATATTTTTCTCTTTTCTTCGAATATATGATATCTCGCAAATTTCTATCGCTGTCAAGTCAGTCCGATTTATATCTGTATCTCCATCTTGGTTGGTTACCTCCTCTCCTCCCAATTTATAGTTATATTTCAATTTCCAAAATCTCCTTGTTCCTCTTCTCCTACTGGTGTTGCTCCATCAATTGGATCCATTCCTATGTTTAGATTTCCTTCCATCTCTCGTCTTTGAATTCTAGTTGATCGTCTTATCTGTTGAGTTGATGCAGGTTTGGCCAATTCTGTTGGTGTGGTGTGAGTGAGTGTGTGGTGTTTTTGGGCCCGTCGACAACAAGGTCATTTGGGCCCCTGTTTGTGTAGATTTCCTGGAAGTTATATATTGTTCCCAAGCTTTTGTTGAAATAATATTTTATATCTCGTCTAGCTTATTGAAATCCTCTACAGCCCTTATGATTTCCCATGTTGTCTTTCCTTGCAGTTCTTGTCTCAAGTGATCCACTTCTCGATGCTCTTGACACTCGAAAATTTGGTGTTCTGGTGTGTCCCCTATGCTGCACTACTGTACATAAACTTGACGCTCGTCTTCCTATCCTTATAAAGTAGGTGGCATATGATCCATGTCCACTAATGAAATGGATTACTCCTTTAGTCGGTTTGAAATGGCTCATTATTAGTCTTTCCTCTATTGTTGGAAGTAATTCATAGACTCGACGTCCTTCCTCTATGCTGTCCCATTCGTTCTGCCATTCCTGTAATAATGTCCTTTTAATTTGTATCCTTGTCACATCCTCCACCTATTTCACGTACTTTTTCCCTGTTATTCTTTCTTCTCCAGTATTCTGCACCTCTATATCTCATGATCAATTCCATCGGCCATATCCCTAGGATTACGAATAAAGCCATCGTAAGGGGTAGTCTTAGTTCCGCCTGCATATCGTAAAAGTGTCTGTCTTTGTGTTCTTCTTATTAGTATTTTGTTGCTTAGCCTTTGCGCCCATGTACTTGCACCATACACCATAATCCCAGCTGCAATGCTTGTATGATACAGTTTGATGATATCAGTGGGTAATTTAAAATTCCTTTGAATCAGCGACGTTAACTTTCCCATTACTCTTAAAGTTTTATGTCTTATGTAATCAATATGCTTATTAAAAGTCAAATTCTCATCAATAATTATTCCTAGGTATTTAAAGCTGTGCCTTCTTGGTATCGGTGCATTGTTTATTCTAATTACTGGATTCCTCTTTAGTTTACCTAACGTGACTACATAAGCTGATTTTGAGGGTGCGATGGTTAGTTTCACGTCATTGCACCAGTCATGCAAAGTCTCAGTGATGATCTTAGCCTTTTCTTCTAATTCTTTCCGATTATTCCCGTCTATAATTACCATCAGATCATCTGCATAAGCTATAACTTCAGATGTGGAATTTAATTGTCTGTCTCTCCAGAATTGGTTCAGTTAATATGTCCCAGAAGATAGGACCCCAAATTGACCCTTGAGGGCATCCTTTTGTAACTTCTCTAGGTATTCTTCTGCTTTCAACTACTAATGTTACGGTTCTATCTTTGCAATAGTCCCTCAACGTATTATATAAACATCTTTGATAATCTTTATCTCTCATTATTTTGAACAATTCTGGCCACCACAGATTATCGAATGCACCAGAAATTTCGAAGAAGTTATTTATGACATACTTATTGAGATTTGAATTTATGTTCTCTATTGATTTATTTATTGCATCTTCTGTTGAGGGGCCCAAATGACCTTGCTGTCGACGGGCCCTAAAACACCACACACTCACTCACTCTTCTGTTGATCTGTGTTCCGAAATCCGTATTGAGTATCTGTCGTGCCTATCATAGTCCTAAACTCATATATACGTTTACTTAGTAGTTTTTCTTGTATCTTTCCTATAATGAAATGTGTAGTGTTTAACGCCCGCTTTTACTACATAAGGCACCGCAGGCGGTGACACTGATGATACATGAGAATCTCGGTCAGGGTGAGTTACCTGGATAAAGTTTTTCCGGGGTTTTCCCTTATCCTGAAAGACGAATGTCGGGTAATTCTAAGCTCTATGGACCCTGGGTTCATTTGAGCATCATTTCACCCATTTCATTCATCGTCCGAGATGACTTAATATTGGAGGACGTAACAAGAGTTGTTATAAAACGAGAGTCAGCTGTGAAGTGTTGTAACGAAAGCTAATGTTTGTTATTGTCATCGACCTTGGTGCTGTAGATTGTGATATGTGATGTAATGGTGTTACGTGAGAATTGAACAGTGTATTCCTACGGAAATAAAGAACATTTAGAATTTCGGCAATTTGGACTTTTAATTCTACGAACCTACAAAGTCACAACAATAATAATAATAATAATAATAATAATAATAATAATAATAATAATAATAATAATAATAATAATAATAATAATAATAATAATAATAATAATAATAATAATAATAATAATAATAATAATAATAATAATAATAATAATAATAATAATAATAATAATAATAATAATAATAATAATAATAATAATAATAATAATAATAATAATAATAATAATAATAATAATAATAATAATAATAATAATAATAATAATAATAATAATAATAATAATAATAATAATAATAATAATAATAATAATAATAATAATAATAATAATAATAATAATAATAATAATAATAATAATAATAATAATAATAATAATAATAATAATAATAATAATAATAATAATAATAATAATAATAATAATAATAATAATAATAATAATAATAATAATAATAATAATAATAATAATAATAATAATAATAATAATAATAATAATAATAATAATAATAATAATAATAATAATAATAATAATAATAATAATAATCATCATCATCATCATCAGGGGCGGCCGGTGAGGCATTGTATGTGCGGTGCCATAATAAATAAATAATGCATTAATTAAGTAATTAAATAAATAAATACGCAATAAATAAACGAATGAATAAATAATAAATGAATGTTAAAATATAAATATATGTACCAATTTCGAACGATTTAGGTAATCTTATCAATAATCCATCTTATTTTATAATATACTGTACCAAACAGAACATATAGGGAAACGTAAATAGATATTTATTACATCCGTACTCTTGTTACGCACAGGTGTAACGAATACAGTAAAAGTTTGATAATACAAGTCATGAAGAATGTGATACGAAGGGTTCGTGTACGATTTCGCTACAGAGAGACAGGTATCTTAAGTCCGTGCTTTACTGCACTCTACCGGATAAAGCGTAGGTTATGTGCCAGAGAAATCTCGGAACTACCTGCTTCCATAAGAAGTCGTGTATAAGCAGACATCCTAGCCCATTAACACAGGCGCTTATGAGCGTAGATGGTGCCGTTCTGGAATCGGCACCAAACCAAGGAAAACAATCAGGACAGAGCGCTTGCGTTTAACGCGCCTATTCATACGAGCGAGCAGATACTCAGAAACAATCATTTTGCGCAATTCCTATACCCTTCTCTTTCTTTCGTTTTCATACAGATGGTGCCATGGCACAGCGGCACTATCTCAGAAGCCGCCTCTGATGATGATGATGATGATGATGATAATAATAATAATGTGCCGCGTAGTGAGTGTGGAGTGGACTTGTGATGGACGAAATGGTGGATTGTAATTGTGTGCGGTACGTAATTCTGTGTAATCGGCAAGTGTACCAAGCGTATTTCTAGGGAAATAAAGTTTTGAATTTCGGCAATTTGAACTTTTAATTCTACGAACCCACAAAGTCACACTATTTTAACATCCTTTTTACATGCGTGTATGCTCACACGTGCATATAGACGTCAGCATGATCATGACGCAGTCGGCCAGCCGATCGGTGTGACGACGTCATTCGTGCGAGGCTCCGCATCAGACAACCATACCTCGTCTATTTGCAGGGACAGTACTTCTATGAACTTCTACGAAACCTATGTATGAAATGACTGTACACCATTTAAGCATAATACGCGCATGTAACACGTAATTAATATAACAAAATATGTAAAATTGTAAATTATTGTATACTTAGTTCCATTTTTTACATTTAGGAACCGAAACTTACGTATTGTCGCGAACGTATTGTTGCGACGAGGCGGCGCGGCCGAGCATTACAATTTGCACCCGTCGAGACTCAGCTGAAGATAGAAGCAACAGCTCTTGAAACATGTCCTGTGAAAAACAGTGTGACTGAAGCAATGTGTCAGTATCTTCTCAATTCACTTTTATTTTATACTCTTATATATACCAGGTAGGTCACCTGCCCCTATTTATTTTTTAATTTATGCACGTTGCTAAGCAACACGTGAAGTTTTAAAGTTGGTGACGCCCTCAACATCAAAGTCAGTATCCAATGCAGAAGCAGAATTTACTAAGGATTTGTGTGAGATGATGATCAAAGCTAATATTCCGTTGAGTAAAGTAGACAATCACCATTGTTGAGGATTTTAAAAAAAATATGCCAATCAGCCTGTTTTACTCAAACAGCTCTAACAGCTGATTGTTACAGTATCTCTGTAATCTGATTGTTACAAAAATACAAACATAACAAGTGAAAAGTTTTGAATGGTAACAAATATGGGTGACAGTGAAGCTACCGATGTAACAGGCGGACATGTAGCAAACGTAATTGTAGGTGTACTATCTAAGGACTATCCAGCTATAACTTTTTTACTAAAGTCTTGGATAAAGTAAATCATAATTCTATAGAAGTCTTGTTTGATACGGCTATGTGTCTTTTATGACCTTTTGAGGTTAAGACATAGATACTACTGTTCATTATCGATGCTGCCTCCTATATGGTAAAGGCAGCATATGGAATAAAAGAATTGCATAAGAAAAGTATTCACATTATGTGCCTTGCTCATGGACTTCACAGTTTGGTTGAGGAGATCCGTGCTATGTTTAGTGATGTTGACACCTTTGTATCTGTAATGAAGAAAATATTACTTAAGGTGCCTTCAAGGATATAAAAACTTTAGGAAATTGCTCCAGGTATTGCCGTTGTACCAACACCATTGCTTACAGAATGGGGTACCTGGTTAGAGGCTGTCTCATGTTATGCAGTAAGTTATAGTTTAGTTGTAAAATTTATTGATTCTTTAAGCAATGAAAATGCATCTGCAATCAATGTTGCCAAATACTCCATTTCCTCTAAACTGCTTCAAGATGTAAAATTCATACATACAAATTACGGAATGATACTGGAGAGTATAAAACAGAAACATCTAGTTTTTCTTTTTTGTCATCATTTTACATCCTCCAGCATTAAGTCATATCGGACGGCGAGTGAAATGGGTGAAATCATACTCAAATGTGTCCATGTCCATGGAGCTTAGAGCTACTCAACATTCGTCTCTAAGGATAAGGTAAAATCCCTGAAAAAACCTTATCCAGGTAAATCACCCTGACCGAGATTCAAACTTGGGACCTCTTGAACGTGAGGCACACTCACTACCATCTACGCTACCGAGGCGGGCTGAAACATCTAGTTTAGAACTTTCCAAGTCGATAGAAATAATAGAAGAGGTATTGAAAACAATTGAGAATGAACCTTCAGGACCATGCAAAGGATAAACAATCAATGGCTAAATATTCTACAGAAAAATAAGGGTTACTTAATTTTTAACTTGATGAAGAATACAAATCAACAGACAGCATAGAGTATTTGAAATATGCACCATTAGCATTCTGTGATGTTGAAATAAGCTCCTTGTGGTTCAAAAAGTGTTTAAGTGATAGATGCCGACGTTTGACATTTGATAATTTAAGAATGTCTGTAGTGGTGCAGTGCAATTCGCTTTGTGATAGCTCTGAAGCTAAAATAAATCATGGAGGCAAGGTTCTTACCAATAATTCTTTATGCTTGTATATTATCATGTGTTAGAGCCAGATTGTAACGTGTGTTGCATTTCTACTTTTCAGGCTATATGCTTGGCATTGTTTATTTACATCCTGAAGTCAACACAGACATTGGTTGCATATGCAACCTGAAGCAATTATAATAGGTGGCGCAAAGGAGTTCCACATTGTAGGGACCGTTTGAAACCAATAGTGTTTAGCTCAGGGTAAAGCAATGAGTTTTATCTCCAGGTATGCGTGGATATGTATGAGAAGGATAGTTTTAATGACACTGGAATACCCATTTCAAACTGGTTTATTGACTGCTTCTTTTTATCAGAACATCGAACTTGAAGTTGCCGACCAAGGGTTACCAACATATCACTGTTCGGAGAGACTGAAGGTGGAATGCTTATTACTCGATAAACTTAATTCATTCTTCACGTACATATGAACTGACAAATATATTCTCTCATCACTTCTGGTCTGCCCTCGACCAAGACAGAAGAAGATGACTGCCCTAATCGGCTCCCAGCCACGAACTGAATGATCACAGCTGCTCGTGGGTGTACATGTGACTTTCACTTTCTGGAAACCCTCTTTTCACACAAAGATTCCCTTTGTAACAATCTTGTCTATTGTGATAATGCTCATGCCATTATTAAGGGTCCGAAGAATGCCTTATTCAACAAAGTCAAGTGCTACCCTTTAGAACTCTGCTAAGGACACTGTTTCTTACATTTCTTTTGTTAAAACAACTATTCAACCACATCGCTATTCAACTCGACTGCACCTGCACGCATCCCACTCAAATATACATTCCTTTGAAATCCATCATGATTCTTTACTTATTGCAATCCTTTAATTTCGGTATCAAACCTTATAAAAAAAACAAACACAAAACTTTCATCTTTACTGTCACCCGGGATTTGGAACACCCTATGGAAGCAGCTGAGAGCGGAAGACAGGGGAGGTCCGTGTTAGCCACGCCTCCCCCTCGTCCGTCTTATAGTGGTGACAGGGATGGCTGGGGAAAAAAACATGATTGTGCGGTCTGTTTCTCTTCCACCCTGTTCTGGAAATTACGGGATCTTTCATCTACTGGAATCTTCGCCTGGGAACAAGAAAAGCCGAGAAGACGGCAAGATGCCTATAAAAAGGGCTGCAGCTAGTCGGAAGTTTAGTGTGAGTGAGGACAGTTCTTGGTGTAAGAAGGCAGTGTTAGTCAGTGACGTGTTAATGAACGAAAAGATTGTGCAACGAAAGACTGTACGTAACTGTGTATGAGTATCGGAGTTGATGTAATTGCGAGTACAAGTGAAATTGTAACGGACGAACTGGTGAATTGTAATTGTGTGCAGTACGCAATTCTGTGTAATTGGCAAGTGTTTAACTGTAAGTCGGTGGAAATAAAGAACAGTTTTGAGCGGTGAAATTGGACTTTTCATTTCACAAACCCACAAAGTCACAATTGGTGTCAGGAATGCGACATAACACAATGGAGGCAGCATTAGAAAAGATTTTAGCGGAACTGAAACAAATGAAGAAGGCCAACGACATCACCGGGAAGATGGAAGAAATGAAGGCCGAATTAACAGCGAAGATGGAAACGGCAAGCAACAACTTGGCCACGACAATGACCGCAAAGATGGCCGAACTGACAACGGAGATGAGGGAGGCGAACGAGGTCCTCGCCGCCAAGTTTGAGGAATGGTTGGCCGGCGTGAGGGATGACGTCACGAATCTGGGCAAGCGGATGGGTCAGGTAGACGACAGCCTTAATGATTTAGAGGAAAAGGCCGACAACATCGCAAAACCCCTCACCCGCCTGACGGAGGAACACCGGCCTTATGTGTGGACAGAGGACGCCGAAAACGCTTTCCAGCACCTAAAGGAGACCCTGTGCAGTGCTCCAAATTTGGGTTTCCCACAACCGGGTGGCGCCTTTATTGTGGACACCGTCGCTAGCGACCATTGCATTGGAGGTGTCCTATCGCAGATCCAGGACGGCCATGAGCGGGTGATAGCCTACTACAGCAAGACGCTATCCAAGGCAGAGAAGAACTACTGCGTCACCCAACGAGAATTATTGGCGGTAGTAAAGTCCGTGGAGCACTTCCATAAGCACCTGTACGGTCAGCCATTCCACCTGAGGACTGACCATTCCGCCCTAACCTGGCTATTGAGCTTTAAGAACCTGGAAGGCCAGACAGCACGTTGGGTCCAGAGGCTGCAGGAGTACGACTTCACCTCGGAACATCGTAGAGGGAAGAGCCATGGTAACGCAGACGCCATGTCCCGAAGACCCTGTCCAGTAAAGTGCGGTCAGTGCACAAGAGTGGAAGAGAAGGAGCGTGCCGCAGCAGTCCGAGTAGTTGTGGCAGTGCCTGCTTAAGGCTGGGATAGCGCAGGCCTGAGGAGGGAGCAGCTGGCGGACGCAGACTTGGGGCCACTCTTGAGGGAAGTGGAGGCAGGGACAAGACCAACCTGGGAGGACATCGTACCGAGGAGCGCCACCTACAACTCGTACTGGGCCCAATGGGACTCGCTGAAGACCAGAGAGGGCGTGCTGTTCCGGGTATGGGAGTCACCCGATGGGAAGGCGCAGAGAGAACAGTTGGTACTCCCCCGGAGTAAGGTCCCGGAAGTCTTGGAGGAAGTGCACACCGGTACTTCAGGAGGACACCTGGGAGCGAACCGTATGATTCACAAACTACGGCAGCGCTACTTCTGGCTCAGACTCCGGGCAGATGCTGGTGGTACACCTGGACCGCCTGGCACGCTACGATGGTGCTGTTCGGGGCGAACAGCTTTGAGGAGGGAGCAGTGTCACCCGGGCTTTGGAACACCCTATGGAAGCAGCTGAGAGCGGAAGACAAGGGAGGTCCGTGTTAGCCACGCCTCCCCCTCGTCCGTCTTATAGTGGTGACAGGGATGGCTGGGGAAAAAAACATGATTGTGCGGTCTGTTTCTCTTCCACCCTGTTCTGGAAATTACGGGATCTTTCATCTACTGGAATCTTCGCCTGGGAACAAGAAAAGCCGAGAAGACGGCAAGATGCCTATAAAAAGGGCTGCAGCTAGTCGGAAGTTTAGTGTGAGTGAGGACAGTTCTTGGTGTAAGAAGGCAGTGTTAGTCAGTGACGTGTTAATGAACGAAAAGATTGTGCAACGGAAGACTGTACGTAACTGTGTATGAGTATCGGAGTTGATGTAATCGCGAGTACAAGTGAAATTGTAACGGACGAACTGGTGAATTGTAATTGTGTGCAGTACGCAATTCTGCGTAATTGGCAAGTGTTTAACTGTAAGTCGGTGGAAATAAAGAACAGTTTTGAGCGGTGAAATTGGACTTTTCATTTCACGAACCCACAAAGTCACATTACTGATCATGATTAAAAATGATTGAAACCTCTTAGCAAGTCTAACACCTGCTAAGAAGGTTTTGTTCCTATTACAAAATTTAAGTTTAGAAATCAATATACTGTGAATAATGCAATCAAAGGAATTGTGAGTGTACATTCATTATTTTGCAAGCCTGAAGTAACCAAAGGTATAACTTGCACAATGGTATCTGTTTTAGACAAACTGCTTCTAAACCCAAAGTGGGCATCACAAATTATGAGTGCAAAGTAAGCAGTAAGCTGCTGTTTTATAACAGTTTACAGTATTTTAGAAAAAATAGGAAGGATGGAAACCAGTCTATAGTTTTGTGATTTCATTTTGCCACCTTTTATTAAAGATGCCACAGTTTCAGCAACTTTTATAGAATCACGGAAAATTCTAGTTAATAAACACTAATTATAAATCAAACTCAAAAACACTAATTAACTGAATAGTTTAGGAGGTCCATGATCACATCAATAATAATATTGATAACATTAGTGAAGATGTCATCCTGTATCTATGATGTGAGGAAATTCTGCTCACTTGTGACAAAGTAGAATGTATAATGTTCACATCGCTTTCTCTGCCTACTACAAACTATTCTTACAAAAGCTTATTTATCTATCCACTAATGCAAATAAATAGCTTCATTACACATTTTGCTGCTTCCCTCCTGACACTTTTCTCCTGCATTCAAACAAATAGAATAAATGGACAAGGTCAACTTGAACAATTATAACATGAATGATCCTTACATTGCTTAGCTTTTCAAAAAAGATGTTGGAAATGTTCTCCTTATGCTCAAAGACAGACAATGCAGCATTTTAACATATTGTATTATATTATGAATAAACTACAATGCTTAGTAACACACTTCACCTATCTGGTTAAAATTGTCTAAATCCTCTGGGCGAATGTTAACCAAATAAGTGAAGTGTGTTACTAAGAATTGTAGTTTACTCATAATATTTGGATTGCTTCACTGTCAGTAGCTGTCATTTTTTTATAAGGGGTGTTCAAAAAGAAATGAGCCGCAGTCTGGTATGCACAAACTGGTGACAGGATGGTAATATCCTGGCATGTGAAATGAAGTGTTGTTCTGATGAGCACATGGAAGTTCAGAGGGCACTCATGTGACCATACAAAGCTAGCAGCAGCAAGCATGAATCGTCCAATGCCACCAGTTGCATTGTAAACAGTGAAATGGAGGCATCAAAAGAAGAGCAAAGAGGTGTGGTTCGTTTTCTGACAGTGGAAGGAGTAGGGGAAGACATTCATTAACGAATGTCACAAGTGTACGGCAAACACTCCATGTTCCTTGCAAGGGTCAAAGCATGGCACAAGCTTTTCAGGGGAGTACGGGTGTAATTAGCTGAAGATGCACGGTCTGGAGCACCACACTGTATTACCGATGACATCGTCCAGCTGGTTCATGCACTCATTTCCCAGAACCGCCGAGTGACAGTGAAAGCCATAGCCGCCGAGGTCAGATTGAGTGTTGGAAGTGTTCACACCATCATTAAGGAACGACTGCTCCTGAGCAGTGTGTGCCCAATGGGTGCCCCACAGTCTTCAACCAGACCAGGAAGCATATCTAACGGCCCACTGTCTTGGTGATCTGCAGCGCTATGCTAGGGAAGGGAATGAGTTCCTGGCACGAGTGATGGCTGGAGATGAGTCATGGTGTCATCACTTCGAACCAGAATCAAAACGAAAAGTCTCCAGTGGAAACATCCAGGGTCACCACCACCTAAAAACCCCAAGGTCATCCACACAAGTGCAGGAAAGATTATGCTGATGTTCTTCTTTGACCAAGATGGCCCCCTTCTGATACACTTCCTGCAGCATGGGACAACAATGAATGCCCAGCGTTACTCGCAACCTTGACCCCCCTTCGCCAACCATCAAATGAAAACGACCAGGCAATCTCACCCATGGGGTCATTCTGCTCCAGGACAATGCGAAGCCTCATACAGCCAACACAGTCGTGGCACTCCTGCAGAAATTCAAATGGGAGGTTCTCGGCCACCCTCCATACAGTTCAGACCTCTCTCCCTGTGATTACACCATTTTTGGTATCCTTAAAAAGGCTCTGAGGGGCAAACGATTCACTTCAGATGACATCTAGCAGTACCTGCAGAACTGGCTCAAATCGCAGCCAGAGGACTTCACCACCTTGTGTCACAGTGGGACAAGTGTTTCAACAGCCAGGGCCAATACTTCTAACATATAGGTACTGATTTCTGTAATTATGTCTCTGGCTCGTTTCTTTTTGAATGCACCTTGTAAAATATGTGATGATAAACACATAATTCTTCTTATTTTTTCCTGTATATAATTCTGCAGTTCTTATAATGTTCAAGGATAAGATTTCTACAATTTGTCATTCACGTTACACAAATGTAAAACTTGCACAGACACAGACAGAGATTTATGTTTTATAAAATTACCACAAATAAGAATTCCATGGACCATGACTGGACAGAAAATGTTAGCTAATGCCTTTATTTGTTCAGTCACAAGGTCATGCCAATAGCAACAGCTACAAACTCGGAAGGCAAATGATGCTGATAAGAGTGTGGTTACTTGACCTGATGACCCTGTACAAGAGAGATAAAGCAAACAGGATTGATAGTCAAGATGTTAAAACGCTGGTTGCTTTATGCTGGCCTTAAAATTCCATACTCTTTTCACATCATCAGATAAAACAACTAAATGAGATTATAATTTATAAGGAGAATTCAAAAAGAAATGAGCCGCAGGCATAATTACAGAAACCAGTACCTGTATGTTAGAAGTATTGGCCCTGGCTGCTGAGACACATGTCCCATTATGACACAAGGTGCTGAACCACTTCTGCATGTACAGTTTGACGTTGTCCGAGGTGAATTGTTTACCCCTCAGAGCCTTTCTTAGGGGATCAAACATGGCATAATCACAGGGAGAGAGATCTGGACTGTATGGAGGGTGGCTGAGAACTTCCCATTTGAATTTCTGCAGAAGTGCCGTGGTTGTGTTGGCCGTATAAGGTTTTGCATTATCATGGAGCAGAATGATCCCACAAGTGAGATTGCTGAGTCGTTTTAATTTGATCGCTTGGCGAAGGTTGGTCAAGGCTTGCAAGTAGTGCTGGGCATTCACTACTGTCCCATGCTGCAGGAAGTGTATCAGAAGGGGGGAATCTTGTCAAAGAAGAATGTGTGGACTTGTGGGGATGGCGTTGGATTCTTCTGGTTGTGGTGATCCTAGCTGCTTCCACTAGAGACTTTGTTGTTTTGATTCTGGTTTGAAGTGATGACACCAAGACTCATCTCCAGCTAGCACTTGTGCCAGGAACTCATTCCCTTCCCTAGCACAGTGCTGCAGATGACCAAGACAGTGGGCCATTAGATATGCTTCCCGGTGTGGTTGAAGACTGTATTGTATTGTATTTATTTCATCCTTTGGAACATAATACATATGTTATAGGACACGTCAGTTCAAGATGCAAAGATAAACATAAAAAGTTACATAAGACTAACAACTGTAACAGATACAGGATCCAACAAAAGTCTACAGTAGAAAAAGCAAATAAATATAAACTATATAAAGACCATAGAGAAATGCTATATAAAAGTAATTGTTCACAAATGTGGAGTTTACTCTACTTCATGATTTAATTTAATTCAATTCAATTTATTTTGTCCTTTTGATTGATATCAGACACGTCATAGTATAAAAATTACGTTAATGGCCACTGTCATTATTTACAATCACTTAAAACTAATTAACATTTAAAAACTCATTTACAGAATAAAATGAATGTTGCAGTAAAAAGAGTTATACTCCCTTTTTAAAATGTATAAGGCTCTTCATTTGTTTAATATATTCTGGTAGCCTGTTGTATAATCTTATACCTTTATTGATAGCACTAGACCTGAAGATTTCCGTTCTACAACTTTGAATGTGAAAGTCATCTTTCTGATGTGTATTGTATTTGTGAATATTGGCATTTTTGTAATTTTGTATTTGTAGTTTATTTTGTTTTACATGGATCACTAATTCCAAAATATACATACATGCTAGAGGTAATATTTGATGTTTTTTGAATAATGGCCTGCTAGATGTTCTGTTATCCACCCCACTTAGTATCCTTATTGCTCTTTTTTGAAGTTTAAAGACTCTATCTGCCTTTTTCCCCCAGAACACTATCCCATATTGTAACTAACTGTGAAAGTAACCATAATATATATTTCTCAATGCTTATAAATTTATTAAGCTTTTCAAATGTTTAAGCAAATAACAAATGGAACTCAGTTTATTTATTAAATGTTGAATATGTGTGGTCCATTTCATGTTCTCATTCATATGTAATCCCAAAAATTTTGTTTCATTATTGTAGCTAATGGCTGTTTTATCAAATACTATTGGAGGTTTGACCACATTTCTATTTTGGCAAGTATGGAACTGTAGGGCACCCATTGGGTGCACACTTTATGCAAGTGTAGTCTTTCCTTCATAATGGTGTGAACACTTCCAACACTCAATCTGACCTCTGCGGCTATGGCTTTCACTTCACTTGGTGGTCCTAGGTAATGAGTGCATCAACCACCTGGGCAATGTCATTGGTAAAGCAGTGTGGCGCTCCAGACAGTGCACTATTGGCTAACGGCACCTGTCCTTAACTGAAGTGCTTGTGCCATGCCCTGACTCATGCACGGGACATACAGTGTTTGTCATACATTTGTGACATCCGTTGATGAATGTCTGTTCTCCCTACCCCTTCTGCTATCAGAAAATGAACACCTCTTTCCTCTTCTTTAGACGCCTCCATTTCACTGTTCGCAATGCAAATGACAGCACTGGAAGATTGATGCATGCTGTGACAGGCTGTGAACTTCCATGCTCTTGTTGGAACCACTCTTAGTTATACACGTCATGATATTACCATCCTGTCACCGGTTTGTGCATTCCAGACTACAGCTCATTTCTTTTTGAACACCCCTTATAATAATGGGGAAAAGAGTCACTTTTCCACCCATGTTATGACACACACTAGACAGAATTGGTTTATTTCATAATCAAATAAGCTGTTTCCCAGCTCCTTGTAGCTCTTACAGTGAAAATTGTGAGTGTCATTAATACACATCTTACTATTCAGTATGCTTATTCGAGCCTTAGGTGAAGTTAGGGCTAGCTTTCTTTTCTTTATAAGTTAGCTCTATGTACACTGTTTTAAGAAAACTATGGTTCTAATACTGCAGCTCACCAGGAATTACGTGATGCTCACTTTGCTTGCATTGCTAATACATGTCTGATTACTAAATTTATGTTCTTACCTCTTTAAGCATTAAATGGGGTGTACAACGCTGCCATTTCCTTGATAATGAAAATTCACAATATCCTTTCTTCTTTGTATTAACTGTTTTCTAGCAGCAAAACAGATTAGTTGTGCAGTTGGCTTTTAATATTGTCACACTAAAATTGTGAAGCTTACTATGTAGAGGAGTCAAGTCCAGCAATTGAGCCATCATTGCCGCTGCCAGTGGGAGAGGCCGAAGAGACACAGCCTTCCATGTTGTGGTACTAGGTGATGTCACAAAGGCGGAAGCCAGTCGGATATGCGAGATTAATTTGCCTTCAAGGACAACCTCTAGCAGACTGTACTAGAATGTAATTCAAGAACATTTGACTAGTGGAATGACCTCTGCCCCCAGCAGGACTATACATAATAATATTAATAATAATATTTATTTGCCTATAGACATACATATGTTTCAAGCATCGTCACAGTCTAATTTCAAATAACAATCATTATTTACAAAATATAATTTATATAAAAAATATACAATTCATGAAATTTTTTTTGTTACATTCCATTATAATTCATCAGTTCTGTATATACATCTTTCTATTAAATACATTTTTAATTCCTTTTTGAAGCTATTTCCAGGTAATGTTTTTAAATAATTTGGCAATTTGTTATAAAATATAATTCCCTTCAATAATGGATCTCTTCCAGCTGATTTTTTTCTTGTAGTAAGTCTATGAAAGTTATCACATCCTCTAGTATTGTAGCCATAGAGTTTAGTATTTCTGTTGACATTATTTACATTACATTCTGTTTTAGGTACAAGTAATATTAATTTATATATACAATGAAATTACTGTCAAGATTCGCTCCTTTCTGAAAGTTGGTCTACATGATGTTCTATTTCCTAACTTAAACATTATTCTTACACACATTTTTTGTAGTATTAGAATCCTATTCATGTTGATAATTCCACTACTGCCCCAGATTTCAATTCCATAACTGAGATGGCTATGTATTATTGCATAGTAAGCTAATTTTAATACTTCTGTAATCAAGTATTTAGAAAGATTTCTTAGCAGATATACACCACTACTAATTTTATTGCATATGCTGTCAATCTGTTTGTGAAAATTCAAGTTTTTGTCTAGTTTGATACCCAAAAAGTTTGTTGAATCTTCCTGTTCCATATCTTTACCATTAATTACTACATTGTTTAGTTTTAGACTTGTTCGATATTCAAAAATAACTAAATTGCTCTTTTTTATATTGACATTTAAATTATTATCTTTTATGTAATTTAGAATTGAGTCAGTTTGATTTATTAAGTTTTGTTTTAACTGATTTGCTGATTTATTCCAAAATAGAGCAGAAGTGTCGTCAGCATATGTGATTGTTTTATAGTCAATTGATTCTGGTAGGTTGTTTACATAAATCAAATATAATAATGGGCCAAGAACAGATCCTTGCGGCACTCCTAATTTGACAGTATCATATTTTGAAGAGATTTGTCTAACTATATTTCCATTTTTATAGTTTATTTCAGTACACTGTTTCCGATTTGTCAAATACGATTTTATTATTTCAAGCAATTTCCCTCTGACACCATAGTTTTCTAGTTTACCAATAAGCAGCGCGTGATCAACTGAGTCAAACGCTTTAGATAGGTCCAGAAATAAACCAGCTACCTTTTCCCCATTTTCCAGATGAGCAATTATTTGATGTATGAGTTCTATCATTGCAGTCGTTGTTGATAGGTTTTTTCTGAATCCATGCTGTGTAGGTACTAAAATGTTATTTTTATTAAAAAATTTTATCATCTGATTAGCTATTATCTCTGTCACCTTTTTTGTATACTGGTCTTACAACACTGATTTTCAAGCAATCAGGAAAGATGCCTTCAGATATACAACTGTTTATGAGATGTTCGAGTATACTATCTATCACCATTACACATTTTTTGAAAAGATCAGAAGATATACTATCCCATCCCGAGGAATATTTCGCTTTAAATCCTTTCACTATTCTTTTAATTTCCTCTTTTGTTGTGGGCATAATATAGATTATATCAGCAACATTAATTTATTTGAGTATTATTTTGACTGTGGGATGCACCAATGAAAAATATGTTTAATAAGTTACAGATTTGATGTGGATCTTGAACAATATTTCCATTTTCCTTTAATACAATATTATCATGTCTAGTTTTTACTTTCCTCTTATCATTTATTATATTCCAAGCTGCTTTAATCCTATTTGCTGACTGCATAATTTCATTGCCATATTTTTGAGATTTTAATAATCTTAGTGAGAATGAATACTGTTTTTTCAGGCTTTTATATTTTTCCTTATAAAACTCGCAACCCGTCATTTTTAAAATTCATACATACTTTTCATTTGTTCTCTCAATGTCTTGTACTCATGCGGCAAATCAATCCTTTTCTCTTTTCACCTATCTTAACTAATCTTAAGGAGAAATTTGTCGAAAACAGATAACCAAATATTTCATAAAAAGCATTCCACTTTTCATTTGTACCTTTTGCTGCATACACAGTTTCCCAATTCTCTTGTAACAAACTTTCTATAAATTTTGCTTCTCTACTAGGTGTTATGATTCTATTACAGGAATATACAGGTGCCATTGCAAAGTGTTTAGTTTCGTGTGCGGCTCTGTGGTGAGGAGTCGGCACAGTGAAGCAGTTCATCATTCTGTCGAGAGCGGTACATTCCAAGCTCCATGGTGAGGAGTCAGCAAGCCGTGGAATGGCGCAGGAAGGAGTTCACCTGTCAGTATGTCTCTGTGGTGAGGAGTGGGAAGGAAGTGAAGCAGTTTATGAGTGAATATCAGAGTTGGCATGCAGCTGCATGTGAGGTGTGAATTGTGTACCTCAGATAGAAGACTAGTAGCACAAGTTGGTGCATGCAACAAAAGGCATAAAGAAACTTTAAAGAGATGTGTCAAAACTGTGTATTTTTGGAAAAGAGGTGATTGTATGTCAACACTTCAGTGGCAAAGAAGTTTGAGTTGAACTACATCTTAAGCCTTTTGTGTTTGTCTCAATACCACATTTCTGATACACGTTTTTACTGGCATTAAGTATACTGAAGGATGCTCAACTATGCTCATCATAGCACATAAATATAAAATTAGACTTTTAATTATACATTTGTCTTATATGGATAACATTGGATTGCTAGCCCATACAACTATGTGACATGTTAGTTTTGATTTGCTGCAAAATGTTCACATTTTAAAGAACACACTTAATACCCTTGATGTTTAAAACAATTTCTACTCTGTAATAGAGTTTTAAATTTTACTTTTTGTACTCTCTACCTGTTGGGCATTTCATTAAAAATTGTAAAAGAAAAACACCATTATAAAGTGCTGCTTACAACTTCACCCTTGAAGGCTAGAGATAACCTGTGGTGTGGATAGAAATGCTTATATCTACCAAGGTGGCTATGCACATAAGTATGTAGAATACTGTAGTAAGAAAGAGAATAAGAGTGGGGAAAATTTGGTCCAGGGGTGCAAGAAAGAACAGCAAATGGCGGAGCGAGCCTCCCATCCCCAAGTACCATAAATGATGTAAGACTTGAAGCTTTCGTGGCGAGCGTTATTGATTAAAGCTTCACGGGTGACCAGCCGCGTCAAATTTAAGAAGATCGAGCTTTCGGCCATTTTAAACTCTATGGCCTTCATCAGGAACTCAGTTCTTAAATTTGATGCAGCTGATCACCCGTGAAGCCTTAACCTTAATGATGTCTGCTTAATACAATAATAAAAGTGTTGGAAAATTCAAGTCAGTAACAACTAGTATCTATGAAATGGCTGATGCTATTTGAAATACTGTTTTAAAGAGATCTACACTTTCTGAGCAGAGTATAGTTCTCTTGTGGTTTATATAAAACTATTAAAACCTAAAATTCTTTGTGAATTATGAAGCTATCACACACTATTTCCTAAATTAAAGATATACAGTTTGTTTCTTAGGTAAATATTGTCACCCAATTAGCGGAAGGCAGGACGGGCGACCACTGGAAAGGACCCTAGGCAGCTGGGCCACACCCACTCATCAGTCTCTGTCACTAACTGAGGGGGAAGATTAGAGGAAATGTCACTTGCGCGGGCGGCCCCTTCCCCCTCTCCCACGGCCATCTGGAACCTTCGGGTGGAAACTAGAGAAGTCGGGAAGAGACGGCGATATTCCTATAAAAAGGGGCTGCAGTGAGCGAGTCAGTGCTTGACGTGCTAGTGAAGTAGCGCCGTGTTAGTGGAAGAGAAGACCGTGCAACGGAAGAATTTGCATAATTGTGTACGTGCATCGAAACGGTAACGGACGAACTGGTGAATCGTAATTGTGTGCATTACGTAATTTTGTGTAATTGGCAAGTGTTTAACTGTAAGTCGGTGGAAATAAAGAACATTTTTGAGTGGTGAAATTGGACTTTTCATTTCACGAACCCACAAAGTCACACTGGTGTCAGGAAGCGGGAAGATAACATCACCGAACATTACGACCATGGACGCGGCATTGGAAAATATTTTGGAGAAGATGATGGAAATGAAGGCCGAATTAACAGAGAAGACGGAATCGGCAAATAACAACCTGGCCGCGGAACTGAAACTAATGAAGACGGCTAACGACAACATCACCGAAAAGATAGAAGAAATGAAGGCCGAATTAACAACAAAAACAGAAGCGGCAAATAGCAACCTGGCCGCAGAGTTGAAACAAATGAAGACGGCCAACGACAACATCACCGAGAAGATGGAAGAAATGAAGGCCGAGTTAACCACAGAAATGAGAGCAGCGAACGACCGTCTGGCCACGGAAATGAAGGTGGCGAACGAGGCTCTCGCCGCCAAATTTGAGGAACGGTTGGCCGGCGTGAGTTATGACGTCACGAATCTGGGCAAGCGGATGGGACAAGTGGACGAGCGCGTCGAGGACCTGGCGAACCGCTTCAATGACCTGGAGGAAAAGGCCGACAATAACGCAAAGTCCCTGAACGCCATGGCTGAAGACGTCGAAGACCTCGCGAACCGCGTAAACAACCTGGAGGGAAAGGCCGACAGCAGCGTCAAGTCCCTGAACGCCATGGTGGAGGACGTCGTCGGCAGGAAGCTGAAGGACTTGAAGGCCGACGCGCCGGGACGCGCCGGGACGCGACACAACATCTGCGCGCGTCAAACCTCCCAAGTATGACGGCGAGTCAACGTTTGAAGTCTTCCGCCGCCAGTTCGACAGTGGCCAGGCACAACAGATGGTCACCGGAGGAGGAGGCCACACAGTTAATAGCCAGCCTCCAGGGACGGGCCGCGGAAGTGCTAAACGCGGTGCAGACGATGGCGGCGCCCAAGGACATCTGGGAGGCCCTGGAGAATCGCTTCGGGAACCACCGCTTAGCCGCAGCATACCGAAGCCAGCTAAAGGCAAGGTCGCAGCAGCCGGGGGAGACGCTGCAGGAGTTCGCCATAGCCATCGAGCAGCTGGCTAGCAAGGCCTTGGTTGACCTGCCACTGGAGTTCGTATCCCGGGAAGCCACCTACAATTTTGTCGACGGGGTACGGGACACGGAGATTCGTCAGCGCCTAATGCTCGGCGAATATAAAACCATCCACGAGGCGCTGACAGCGGCATTAAGGATGGAGGCGGCCAAAATAACATCCCCCCCGACGTCGAGAACGAGGAGTGTCCGCTATGCCGGAGACAGAAGACCAGCTGAGGGACGCCGGCGAACACCTAGTGGCCTGTGTTGGGGGTGTGGACAGCCCGGACACCTGCAGAGAGACTGCCCACACCAGGAAGAGCAGCCGGAAAACGAGTAAGGGCCGGCGTGGAGAGGGGCACGTCGGCGCCATCACCACCATCCCCTCGAGTGACACTGCGCGCCGTCAGCCGGCGTATGGATGACAGCCTCATCGCGGACGGTTGGGTAAGAGGAAAGCCGTGCCGCGTGCTGGTGGACACCGGGGCGGCCGTGACCATCATCAGACCTGACGTGGCGAAGGGTCTGCCGACAAGGAAGCCGAGCCGACCATACCAGCTCGTCACGGCATCGGGCGACACCTTGCCTGTGGAGAACGAGGCCCTGCTGGAGCTGAACTTGGGACGGAGTGCCGTGCGTCTGTGGGTGTTCGTCGCGAAGGTGGCTGAGGAGGTGATTCTGGGACTGGATGCCCTCAGGAGCCATGAGGCGACGGTCGACGTCGGCAAGAAGGTTCTGCGGCTTAACGGAGAAGAGGTTATACTCCGTCAACCCGAAGAGGTGGTGGTGACGGCGCGACTGGAGGGCCAGAGAACCAGGAACATGATGCTGGACCAGAAGACGCCTGTAAACGGACTGTGTGTAGCCAGGGCATTGCTGCCGTGCCGAGAGGTGCCCGTGAGACTGCTAAATCCTACGGACGCCGATCACGACGTCCAGGCCGGGACGGAGTTGGGAATGTGCGAGCCCGTTGTGAGCGTAACAGCTATCGACGAGACCCAGGAGCCGGCGCTGAAGCAACACCTGGGGCCCCGGCTAGAAGGCTTGGTGGAGAGGGCGGCCGACCACCTGACCGCAAAACAGCTGGAGAAGGTTCGACAACTGCTAAGACGGTATCAGCGCGTCTACAGCCAAGGTGATAGTGACTACGGCCGCACGGACAAAGTGCTTCACCGCATCGACACCGGGGACGCCCGGCCTATTCGGCAACCACATAGACGCGTTCCGCTGGCGAAGCAAGGGGCCGTACGAGACATGCTGGAGGACATGAGATCCAGGGGACTGATTGAAGAGTCTGACAGCCCTTGGTGTCCCCCTGTAGTCTTGGTGACAAAGAAGAACGGCGAGCTGCGCTTCTGCGTAGACTACAGAAAGTTGAACGCCGTCACCCGGAAGGACTGTTTTCCCTTACCCCGGATTGACGATACCCTGGACACGCTAGCTGGTGCACAGTGGTTCTCGACCCTGGACCTGAAGTCGGGCTACTGGCAGGTAGCTCTAGACCCGAGAGACAAGGAGAAGACCACATTCTCGACGGGCCAAGGGCTCTGGCAGTCCACGGTTATGCCCTTTGGCATCTGCAACGCACCAGCTACCTTCCAGCGCCTTATGGAGTCAGTGATGAGAGGGCTGACTTACGATGCCTGCCTGCTATACCTGGACGACCTCATCATCGTCGGGAAGACTTTTGAAGATCACCTCGAGAATCTGAGTAAGGTGCTACAGAGACTGCAAGCGACCAACTTGAAGCTGAACGCGAAGAAGTGTCAGCTCTTCCGCAAGGAAGTTAACTACTTGGGCCACATAGTCTCAGGAACCGGAGTGGCCACAGACCCGGAGAAGACAAAGGCCGTGAGAGATTGGCCTCGCCCAAGGGATAAGAAAGAGTTGCGCAGTTTCCTGGGGCTGTGCAGTTATTACCGCCGCTTCATAAAGGGGTTCTCCAACATCGCAAAACCCCTCACCCGCCTGACGGAGGAACACCGGCCTTATGTGTGGACAGAGGACGCCGAAAACGCTTTCCAGCACCTAAAGGAGACCCTGTGCAGTGCTCCTATTTTGGGTTTCCCACAACCGGGTGGCGCCTTCATTGTGGACACCGACGCCAGCGACCATTGCATTGGAGGTGTCCTATCGCAAATCCAGGACTGCCATGAGCGGGTGATAGCCTACTACAGCAAGACGCTATCCAAGGCAGAGAAGAACTACTGCGTCACCCGACGGGAGTTACTGGCAGTAGTAAAGGCATTGGAGCACTTCCACAAGTACCTGTACGGTCAGCCATTCCACCTGAGAACTGACCATTCCGCCCTAACCTGGCTATTGAGCTTTAAGAACCTGGAAGGCCAGACAGCACGTTGGGTCCAGAGGCTGCAGGAGTACGACTTCACCTCGGAACATCGTAGAGGGAAGAGCCACGGTAACGCAGACGCCATGTCCCGAAGACCCTGTCCAGTAGAGTGCGGTCAGTACACAAGAGTGGAAGAGAAGGAGCATGCCGCAGCAGTCCGAGTAGTTGTGGCAGCGCCTGCGGACGGCTGGGATAGCGCAGGCCTGAGGAGGGAGCAGCTGGCGGACGCAGAATTGGGGCCACTCTTGAGGGAAGTGGAGGCAGGGACGAGACCAACCTGGGAGGACATCGCACCAAGGGGCACCACCTAAAAGTCATACTGGGCCCAATGGGACTCGCTGAAGACCAGAGAGGGCGTGCTGTTCCGGGTATGGGAGTCACCCGATGGGAAGGCGCAGAGAGAACAGTTGGTACTTCCCCGGAGTAAGGTCCCGGATGTCTTGAAGGAAGTGCACGCCGGTACTTCAGGAGGACACCTGGGAGCGAACCGAACGATTGACAAGCTACGGCAGCGCTACTACTGGCTGAAGCTCCGAGCAGATGCTGAGAGATGGTGCCGTCAGTGTCACGTGTGCGCGGCGAGTCGCGGCCCCCAGACTAGGAGCCGGGGTCGCATGCAGCAGTACAACGTCGGAGCGCCATTCGAACGGCTCGCCGTTGACATTGCTGGACCGTTCCCAGTTTCCGACCAAGGCAACAAGTACCTAATTGTGGTCGTGGACTACTTCACCAAGTGGCCGGAGGTGTATGCCATCCCAAACCAAGAGGCAAAGACAATCACAGACTGCCTCGTGGAGCAAGTGTTCTGTCGATTTGGGGTGCCGTTAGAGCTACACAGTGACCAGGGTACCAACTTTGAGTCCAACCTAATGAAGGAGGCATTACAAAGGCTTGGGGTGAACAAGATCCGCACAACGCCTCTACATCCCCAGTCGGATGGCATGGTCGAAAGATACATCAAGACCTTAGAGGAACACCTGAGGAAGGTCGTGGCCAGCCATCAGCGAGACTGGGACGTCAAGGTGCCACTGTTCTTGCTGGCCTACCGCTCGTCTACACACGACACAACTGGGATGACGCCAGCCAGCTTAATGTTCAGTCAAGAGTTACGCCTCCCTTGTGACCTGGCTTTTGGAAGCCCTCCGGAGATGAAGCAGCCGGTGACCGAGTATGTGGAGAACCTGGTGGACCACCTCCACGACATGCACGAGATGGCTCGCCAAAACATCCAGAAGGCGAACGACCACATGAAGACCAGATATGACAGGCAAGCCAACAGCCAAGGGTTCCAGCAAGGTGACCTGGTCTGGTTGAACCGTCCTACCCGGACCAAGGGACGCTGCCCGAAGCTCCAGCAGCCATGGCAAGGACCGTACCGAGTGGTGAAGAGGATTAACGACGTGGTCTACCGCATCCAGAAGGTTCCCCGGGGGAAGATGTTGGTGGTACACCTGGATCGTCTAGCCCGCTACGATGGTGCTGTTCAGGACGACCAGCTTTGAGGAGGGAGCAGTGTCACCCAATTAGCGGAAAGCAGGACGGGCGACCGCTGGAAAGAACCCTAGGCAGCTGGGCCACACCCACTCATCAATCTCTGTCACTAACTGAGGGGGAAGATTAGAGGAAATGTCACTTGCGCGGGCGGCCCCTTCCCCCTCTCCCACGGCCATCTGGAACCTTCGGGTCGAAACTAGAGAAGTCGGGAAGAGACGGCGATATTCCTATAAAAAGGGGCTGCAGTGAGCGAGTCAGTGCTTGACGTGCTAGTGAAGTAGCGCCGTGTTAGTGGAAGAGAAGACCATGCAACGGAAGAATTTGCATAATTGTGTACGTGCATCGGAACGGTAACGAACTGGTGAATCGTAATTGTGTGCATTACGCAATTTCGTGTAATTGGCAAGTGTTTAACTGTAAGTCGGTGGAAATAAAGAACATTTTTGAGTGGTGAAATTGGACTTTTCATTTCACGAACCCACAAAGTCACAATATTCTAAATGTATGTTATTTCAACCAAAATCATAGCCAAATTTGAGCAAATCAAAAATAACTAACAGCTTTTAATATAAAGCCACTGTGTCATGTCACATCTTTGAAGTGATCAAGTGTGGTATTTTGTCCGACATTTTGTTTTTAAGTTCTGCTTTTCACAGCAAATATACATAAATGCTTGTCTCTTGCAATCGGGAGGCATTTCCACAATACTCTACTACATCTGTGGCAACTTGTTGGTAGAGAGTTTTAACATTTTGCATGGAGTGCGAATACAATCATACTGTGCACTTATTTTTCATCACTGTGATACCTGAAATGACAAATAGTATCTTATATAAATACAGCTATTTGTAACGAAAAACTTCACTTATCTTAAGAAAATGATGTCAATTTTCTTATTATTTGAATTGGTTGAGATCGATTTCATGAACCCTTGCTCGTGTCAGTGTTGAGAGTTGGCACTAGGAGAAGTAAGTAAGGCTGCATCTGCGAGACTTCTCTTGCATTCTTCGAATTGGATTCTAGCCTCCTCCGTCTAATCAATCTTCGTTTGATCATTCTTCTTGGCTCCTTTCAGGTAATCATTGAGGATTGCTTGCACCTGTGCTGCATTCTTTATGTACTTGTGGTAGAAATTTATAACACCCAAAAAAGTACGAAGTTCACAAACTGTTTCCGGTAGTTTAAGATCTGTTATAGCCTTAACTTTCTCTGGAATTGGCTTAGAACCTTGAGGTGTTATGAGGTAACCCAAAAATTCAAGTTCCTGAACACCAATTACAGACTTTGCAACATTTATTCTTAAACCAAATTTAGCTAGTCTGCCAAACACAAGTTTCAGATGTTCATAATGTTCTTCCTCGGACTTTGATGCCACCAGACCTAGTAACACTTTGTTAACCCTTTCACCGATATGGATGTCATATGACGTCCAAGTTAAAATGCCCCAAACCGATATGGACATGTATAGACGTCCTGCGCATACATGCATTTAATGCTCATTTAATGCCAATTATTTTAATCTTTCTATTTTACAATAAATTTAAATTAGTTCTATAAGGGATGTAAACGTACCCTTAAAGGTTTCTTTTTGAATTGTACACCTCCAAACCTGGATAAACACTCAAGGGCACATCTGCAGATTCACACCAAATAATATTGGTTTCCTTGCGACCTTTTTTTTCGCAACACACTACACATTTTCGAAATGGTTACAACTTTTTTGGTTGTGGGTGGTATCCTTTTAGGAAAGTGTTTTCTCTCAACTATGAGGGCTGATTCTTACCCCTCCAGTATAATGAGGCCTCTGAGTATTATAGTACTCAATTAGGTTACGAGCTCCTTACAAGCGCAAGTACAGGTAGATGAATGTCTTACATGAATTTACAGCTCTGAAAATTACTAAACAGTTGTGCATGGTTACATCCAGTGGTATAAAAATACTTTACCATTTAACTGTTTTCTGTAAAGAGGGATAGCTAGTAATAGCTGATCCGCATCATCCACATTTGACCCACCCTTTCCCCCAAACAATGGAGTAGCTAACACGCCATCTGTAGACCAGTACACGTCACTGCTACCTATATCCTAAACATCTCCTTCATAATCGCACAACAAATCTTCCAGATTTTCTACAGTACACATCATACTACACACACAGCCTGTACACATCATACCCAAGCTAATTTATTTGCTACATTACGGGGATAAGCCATGGTTAACATTGAAATTGAACAATTTCAAATGTGTCATTCATTTAGCTCATGATAGCTATAAGAAATAACTCTGAATACAGAGAGATTATAAAAAATTAAAATACTGCATGAAAACAGCTGCATAAGGCTATCAGAAAGCTTGGTTGAGAAACACTGTAATAACAGATGCTGACAGAGAGTTTTCTTTCCAGTGTAACGCAACATATACTCGTATGATTATCGCTTGGTATAGCATAAATAAACTAAACTTGAACCGGAGAAGTCGCTTGCATAGCTATACATACATACATTGGCTCATATACACACAAAACAAAATGATTCAAATATTAGGCGCATTCGGCGCAAAGAATGGCTTTTGCTACAGTGAAACAAAGTAGTGAAATTTCAACAATTTATTAATTTAGTCTCTACTTTATTGTTACTGTAGATTTATACTGCCTTTAATGAGTTTTAAACCAGTTTTTGTTTAATTTAAATAACTTAATAAATACGGAAAATACGGAACTGTATTTATGATGAATTTTTACAGCATTTTACAATTTAAATGTCTTGTTCTGTTTATTGGGTATCCGTTTCTGGCCCCTGAAGGGTTTAAATGGCCATCGGCGAAGCGGTTAATAAAGCACTGAAAAGTTGATGGGGCATTGCGTAAACCAAAACTCCATGATATTGAATTCGAACAACCCAAATGGGGTGATTATGGCAGTTTTAGGTTTATCTTCTTCCGCCACTAGAATCTGGAAGAATGCCTTAAATAAGTCGATTTTGGAAAAAATTTTGCATCTCTTAGAATGTGTTGAAAGTCATCTTTCCTAGGAACGGTCCTGTCATTTAAATGCCTGTAATCTCCACATGGTCTTAAGGAACCATCCATTTTCATGACCATATGAAGTGGACTTGCCAATTCTGACTTTGATGGTCGAATGATGTTTAACATGAATTGGAATTCCTGTTTAGCCTGAGACAGTCGTTGTGGATCTAAATGCCTCGGTCTTGAATAGACTGGTGGTCCCTCCGTCAAAATTTAATGCTTGATATTATGGTTGACTTCACTAGGCACTTAAGTTGGTTTTGTAATGCCAGGATATTGCTGAAACAACTCTGAAAACTTAATGCTTCTGCAGACAGTACTCAACGAATCATTGTTTGATACAGTCATTCCTTCGCCTGAAGTACACATTTTGGTAATACCATCAACCAATCTTCTTTTCTTGATATCGACCAATAAATTGAATTCAGTTAGAAAATCAGCTCCTAGTATTCCTTTCTTTACATCAGCAACAATGAATGGACATCTAAATGTTCGGCGTAAGCCAAGGTCAAGGTTCAAAACTTTCACCCCTCCAGTTGAAATTGAGGTTTCATTCACAGCATATAATTTAAAACTGTTGTCCAGTTAATCACCTTTCCATGCTGGAATGATGGAAACATCTGCACCACTGTCGACAAGAAACCACGAGCCAGACTTTTTATCTCATAGGAATAAACGATGTTTGCGGCTCCTGTCCTGATTCTCGGCAGCAGAACTTGCTGCAATATTTACTGCCGATTGCAGTTTTCCTGTACATTCCACTGACAAGGCTGCTTGCTTTTTTCAGGCATGCATTTCTTTCCATATTTAATGTGGCAGTAGCAGAATTTACCATTAGAATTGAATCTTCTACTGCAACTTGAACTGCGCCCTCTGCTTGGAGATCTGCGGTATGGGCTTCTGCCTCTGCTGCAGCATCGTCCTGTCGACAATGTTGCTATTTGTTGCTCCAGCTGAGATATTTTAGCAACTAACTCATTAACTGATGTACCCTTTGTAGACTCTTCACTAACACTAAACGCCACACTGTGAGGATTCATTTCTAGCATTTTATCTGCCATGATGGCAACTCTGTCAAGACATTCCTCACTTACTACCAGGATGCTTTTTAACGAATCGGGAAGTTTCTCAAGTCAAAGAGTTTGAAGAACTTTATCAGAGACATTTTTACCTGCCAAAGACCTCATTTTCCTTAGTAGGTGGCTTGGATTGTAATCTCCTAGCTCGATACCAGTAACTAACCTCTTTATTCTTTTATCTTCACTTTCTTTAAAAATCTCAAGAAGCAGTGATTTTGCAGATTTTCATCTCATTACTGATAATAATGCCCCAAATATTCTCCACATACTTCGGTTCTAGTTGGGCTATTAGGTAGTTGAATTTTGTATCTTCCTTAGATATTTTATTTATGGTAAACTGCGCCTCCACCTGGTAGAACAATATATCTGGTTTCTCCGACCAGAATGGGGGAATCTTAATACTGACCTTACTGATATCCCACGTTTTGCCTTCAAGCTCACTTTTATTATGTTTTTCCTCATTTGGGTTATGTTCCTCCATTGTATAATAACGCACTTAACTTTGTTTTCACAGATCAGTTTATCATTTGAAACTTCACTCACCCAGAACCACATGCGAATCACGTTGAGGTCACCAATTTGTTGCTGTCTTGTATTCATATTTATTAATTATATATGTATAACACCAAATTATACCAAAATATGTTTACAAGATATTTGTTAATCTTTTTTCAATTTTTCATTTTTTACTATCTAAATTTTTCACTGCCTCCTGATATCACTAATTAGTCTAAAGAGTTTCTATACCACAACAGTGCCCTCTACAGATCCCCCTCCCCTTTTTTGCTGTGACATATCACATGCTCCATTTAAATGTCTCTTTTGCATGAAAGTGATACATCAATTAGGTGTGGTTGGAGGAATTTAGTAAAGGTGACATCCAAATTAATTGATAAAACTATTTGTAGTCAGTTTTTCATACTATGTCACTTTTCGGGAGCTGTTGCTTCCATTTTCGACCTAAAAGGTGTCTTGACTGTCCTCTGTTACTGTCTGCGCTTTTCTCTCAGGTGGTGGAACTATGAACTTCTTTATCAAATTATCAACTGAAGGGATTTCAAAATTCAATGAAAATTACTACAAGGAACTTTTTGTTCCTTCTAGTATTCTGCCTTATCCAGGATATGTTGAATACTTCAAGGAACAAAACGCCATACTTCACAAAGCAGAAGAAAATGGATATAACAAAAGTCTGGTGTGTAAGATAGTTAAAAAAAAACTAAGCTAAAGAAAACCATTAAGGAAGCAACCACATTCACTAAAGAAAAAGAAAGCAACATCACATTTATTGCATTCTTGTACCACTTAAAATGTTGAACCAATTACAAAAGATATTTATGGAACAAAATACTATCTTTGCACCTACTAATAGATACTCAGTATTAAAATTGTTAAATTCAAAAACAAAAGATGAAATCTCACCAATCAAAAGATTCGGAATATACCAAATAAATGTTACATAGGGCAAACTAAAAGAGACTAAAAGCACTAAAAACATCAAATTGAAACAGGAAGATAAGTCAGCAGTAGCATTTCACTTTTGAAATGAAAATCATGACACTGCCCTAAATTCAAAATTATTAAAAGGAGTCGATTAATGACACTAAACAACACTTACTTTTAAATTTTTCCGGATCATGTTTCAGAGACTTTGCCTCTACCCTCAGCTGGCCATCGACTGGTTCTCATTGGTGTAGTTGACAATATTTTGTCACAGGTCTCCTCTGGTGGTGGTTCAAGGAACTTGCTGAACAAATCTTACTGGGGGATGTCGAAATTGAATACTTTGTTCCTATTTTTTGAAATGAAGATTTGTTCCCATGTGGACAGTTCTTGTTTTCCTGATGTATGTTTTAGTAGTTTTGGTTCTGGATTTATGTTGTGTTTTTTTTTTTTTTTTTTTTTTTTAATTACAAAAATGTGTGGGAACTGCTGATTTTTCTAATTGTTTATATTTTGTTTCTAAAGTGTTCCTTTGCTCTTGTTTCTAAATTTCTTTTGGTTTTTCCAATATAAATTTGACTACAGTCACTGCATTCATTTTGATATATACCAGATTTTTTGTTAGATGGAATGGCATCTTTGATGTTTGAGCAAATTAGGTTTTTTAAGGAGAAATGGTTGACTGGTGCTAGTTGAATGTTTTGTTTTTTGAAGACTTTTTTGAATTTTATCATAGACCCATGGAAGGTAAGTGAATTTTTTGAAAATCATATTAGTTTCTTTAGCTGAGAAGGTTGTGGTTTCCTTTAGTAGCTTCTTCTTTTTTTGCTAAGTTCACTTTTTTGTCTACTAATGATTTGGGAAAGTTATTTTTTTGTGCTATTTCAATTATTTTGATGTATTCTGTTTTGTATTCTTCTGCTGTGAGAGGGATGTTTACCAGTCTGTGTGCTAAACTATTGAAGATTGCCTGTTTGTGGGATCTTGGGTTGTAGCCATTAGCTTTTATGTAGTTATCTGTCTGTGTTGGTTTTCTGTAAATACCGAAGTTTAGTCTATTTTTATTCCTCATTATTTTTAGATCCAAAAATGGTAAATACTCGTCTTTTTCTATTTCTACAGTGAACTTGATGCTTTTTTCTTGGATATTTAAAAGTTTTAGTGCATCACTGATGTGTTTTTTTGGTACTATTGCAAAAATGTCATCTACATATCGTTGCCAGAGTTTGAACATCCAAGGGAAACCTTTGTTGATCCTTATTTCTAATGCACTCATGTACAGATCGGCCAGGAAGGGTGATAGGGGGTTGCCCATTGCTAACCCTGAAGTTTGAAGGAAATATTTTGTTTGAAACTGGCAGAAATTTTGTTCTATGCATAATTTGGTTAGTTCGATGTAGTCTGAAATTTCAGGTGATGCCATTCCAAGTGATTTGAGCCATTTTTCTATCAACGGTGGAAGTTGATTAACTGGTATGCTAGGAAACAGTGATTTAACATCAAACGAGACTAGTGTATCCTCTTCTTTTAGTTCAGTATCCTTAATGTGTTCTGTAAGTTCATAGGTGTTTTTGATGCTTAGGCTGTCGAGTTTTGGAAATGAGTTGAATTTGTTTATTAGCCACTTTGCAAGTTTGTATGTTGGTGAATTTATACTGCTAACTATAGGTCTCATTGTTATGGATGGTTTGTGTATTTTGGGTAAGCCATAAAGTCTAGGTAAGGTTGGGCTATCCGGTTTAACTGTATATTTGTTTGGTATTATGCTTGATTTTGATATTGTTTTTTCAAAAGACTGTATTGTAACCCGAACGTTGGAACACACTATAGAACCGGCTGGAAGCAGCAGCAAGGGACGGAGGCTTTCGGACACGCCCCCTCGTTAAAGCTGGGGTGGCTGGGGAAAAAAAACACTACCGTGCCGTCTCTGTCTGCTGCCCTTGATTTCTCAAACTTACGGGATATTTCATCTAATCCAGAACATTCTTGATCTCCCAGCTGACCCTATATAAGCAACACGCCGGGCAGTAAGTCAGTCAGTCAGTTAGTCAGAGTTCTTGGCGAGCAGTGTAAGAGTGCAGTTTACGACGAGAAGACTGTACGTGCATTGGAGTATTGTATGTAATTACGAATGCAAGTGAAATTGTAACGGACGAACTGGTGAATCGTAATTGTGCGCATTACGTAATCCTGTGTAATTGGCAAGTGTTCAACTGTAAGTCGGTGGAAATAAAGAACATTTTTGAGTGATGTAATTGGACTTTTCATTTCATGAACCCACAAAGTCACAATTGGTGTCAGGAGTGCGACATAACACAATGGAGGCAGCATTAGAAAAGATTTTAGCGGAACTGAAAGAAATGAAGACGGCAAATGAAAACCTCGCTGCAAAAACAGAAGCGGCAAATAACAGCCTGGCCGCGAAGCTGGAGACTACAACTGACAACCTGGCCGCGGAACAGAAACAAACGAAGACGGCCAACGACAACAACACCGGGAAGATGGAAGAAATGAAGGCCGAATTAACAGCAAAGACGGAAACGGCAAACAACAACTTGGCCACGACAATGACCGCAAAGATGGCCGAACTGACCACGAAAATGAAGGTGGCAAACGAGGCTCTCGCCGCCAAATTTGGGAACAGTTGGCCGGCGTGAGGGATGACGTCACGAATCTGGGCAAGCGGATAGGTCAAGTAGACGACCGCCTTAATGATTTAGAGGAAAAGGCCGACAATAACGCCAAAGACCCTGAACGCTGTGGTGGAGGACGTCGTTGGCAGGAAGCTGAAGGATTTGAAGGCCAACGCGCCGGGATGCGACACAACATCTGCGCGCGTCAAACCTCCCAAGCATGACGGCGAGTCAACGTTTGAAGTCTTCCGCCGCCAGTTCGACACAGTGGCCAGGCACAACACATGGTCACCGGAGGATGAGGCCACACAGTTAATAGCCAGCCTCCAGGGACGAGCCGCGGAAGTCCTAAACGCGGTGCAGACAACGGCGGCGCCCAAGGACATCTGGGAGGCCCTGGAGAATCGCTTCGGGAACCACCGCTTAGCCGCAGCATACCGCAGCCAGCTAAAGCCAAGGTCGCAGCAGCCGGGGGGGACGCTGCAGGAGTTCGCCCTGGCAGTGGAACAACTGGCCAGCAAGACCTTGGTTGACCTGCCACTGGAGTTCGTATCCCAGGAGGCCGCCTACAACTTTGTCGACGGGGTACGGGACACGGAGATTCGTCAGCGCCTACTGCTCGGCGATTATAAAACCATCCACGAGGCGCAGACAGCGGCATTGAGGATGGAGGCGGCCAAAGTAACAGCTATCCCGACGTCGAGAACGAGGAGTGTCCGCTACGCCGGAGACAGAAGACCAGCTGAGGGATGCCGGCAAACACCTAGTGGCCTGTGTTGGGGGTGTGGACAGCCCGGACACCTGCAGAGAGACTGCCCACACCAGGAAGAGCAGCCGGAAAACGAGTAAGGGTCGTCGTGGAGAGGGGCACGTCGGCGCCATCACCACCATCCCCTCGAGTGACACTGCGCGCCGTCAGCCAGCGTATGCATGACAGCCTCATCACGGACGGTTGGGTAAGAGGAAAGCCGTACCGCGTGCTGGTGGACACCGGGGAGGCCGTGACCATCATCAGACCTGACGTGTCGAAGGGTTTGCCGACAAGGAAGCCCAGGCGATCATACCAGTTTGTTACGGCATCGGGCGACACCTTGCCTGTGGAGGAGGCCCTGCTGGAGCTGAACTTGGGACGGAGTGTCGTGCGTCTGTGGGTGTTCGTCGCGAAGGTGGCTGAGGAGGTGATTCTGGGACTGGATGCCCTCAGGAGCCATGAGGCGACGGTCGACGTCGGCAAGAAGGTCCTGCGGCTTAACGGAGAAGAGGTTATACTCCGCCAACCCCAAGAGCGCCTTGGAATTTGCAGGGTCGTCTTGGACGAAGACGTGGTTGTCCCCGCGAGGAGCGAGGTGGCGGTGACGGTGACGGCGCGACTGGAGGGCCAGAGAACCAGGAACATGATGCTGGACCAGAAGACGTCTGTACACGGACTGTGTGTAGCCAGGGCATTGCTGCCGTGCCGAGAGGAGGTGCCCGTGAGACTGCTAAATCCCACGGACGCCGATCACGACGTCCAGGCCGGGACGGAGTTGGGAACGTGCGAGCCCGTGGTGAGCGTACAGCTATCGACGAGACACAGGAGCCGGCGCCGAAGCAACACCTGGGGCCCCGGCTAGAAGCCTTAGTGGAGAGGGCGGCCGACCACCTGACCGCAAAACAGCTGGAGAAGGTTCGACAACTGCTAAGACGGTATCAGCGCGTCTACAGCCAAGGTGATAGTGACTACGGCCGCACGGACAAAGTGCTTCACCGCATCGACACCGGGGACGCCCGGCCCATTCGGCAACCACATAGACGCGTTCCGCTGGCGAAGCAAGGGGCGGTACGAGACATGCTGGAGGACATGAGATCCAGGGGAGTGATTGAAGAGTCTGACAGCCCTTGGTGTTCCACTGTAGTATTGGTGACGAAGAAGAACGGCGAGCTGTGCTTCTGCGTAGACTACAGAAAGCTGAACGCTGTCACCCGGAAGGACTGTTTTCCCTTACCCCAGATTGACGACACCCTGGACACGCTAGCTGGTGCACAGTGGTTCTTGACCCTGGACCTGAAGTCGGCCTACTAGCAGGTAGCTCTAGACCCGAGAGACAAGGAGAAGACCACATTCTCGACGGGCCAAGGGCTCTGGCAGTTCACGGTTATGCCCTTTGGCCTCTGCAACGCACCAGCTACCTTCCAGCGCCTCATGGAGTCAATTATGAGAGGGCTGACTTACGATGCCTGCCTGCTATACCTGGACGACATCATCATCATCATCGGGAAGACTTTTGAAGATCACCTCGAGAATCTGAGTAAGGTGCTACAGAGACTGCAGGCGACCAACTTAAAGCTGAACGCGAAGAAGTGCCAGCTCTTCCGCAAAGAAGTCAACTACTTGGGCCACATAGTCTCAGCAACCGGAGTGGCCACAGACCCGGAGAAGACAAAGGCCGTGAGAGATTGGCCTCGCCCAAGGGATAAGAAAGAGCTGCGTAATTTTCCTGGGGCTGTGCAGTTATTACCGCCGCTTCATAAAGGGGTTCTCCAACATCGCCAAACCCCTCACCTGCCTGACAGAGGAACAGCGGCCTTATGTGTGGACGGAGGACGCCGAAGACGCTTTCCAGCACCTGAAGGAAACCCTGTGCAGTGCTCCAATTTTGGGTTTCCCACAACTGGGTGGCGCCTTCATTGTTGACACCGACGCCAGCGACCATTGCATTGGAGGTGTCCTATCGCAGATCCAGGATGGCCATGAGCGGCTGATAGCCTACTACAGCAAGACGCTATCCAAGGCAGAGAAGAACTACTGCGTCACCCGACGGAAGTTACTGGCGGTAGTAAAGACATTGAAGCACTTCCACAAGTGCCTGTACGGTCAGCCATTCCACCTGAGGACTGACCATTCCGCCCTAACCTGGCTATTGAGCTTTAAGAACCTGGAAGGCCAGACAGCATGCTGGGTCCAGAGGCTGCAGGATTACGACTTCACCTCGGAACATCGTAGAGGGAAGAGCCACAGCAACGCAGATGCCATGTCGCGAAGACCCTGTCCAGAGGAGTGCGGCCAGTGCACAAGAGTGGAAGAGAAGGAGCGTGCCGCAGCAGTCCGAGTAGTTGTGTTGGTGCCTGCGGACGGCTGGGATAGCGCAGGCCTGAGGAGGGAGCAGTTGGCGGACGCAGACTTGGGGCCACTCTTGAGGGAAGTGGAGGCAGGGACAAGACCAACCTGGGAGGACATCGCACCGAGGAGCGCCACCTACAACTCGTACTGGGCCCAATGGGACTCGTTGAAGACCAGAGAGGGCGTGCTGTTCCGGGTATGGGAAGACGCAGAGAGAACAGTTGGTACTTTCCCGGAGTAAAGTCCCGGAGGTCTTGGAGGAAGTGCACGCCGGTACTTTAGGAGGACACCTGGGAGCGAACCGAACGATTGACAAACTACGGCAGCGCTACTACTGGCTGAGACTCAGAGCAGATGCTGAGAGATGGTGCCGTCAGTGTCACGCGTGTGCGGCGTGTCGTGGCCCCCAGACTATGAGCCGGGGTCGCATGCAGCAGTACAACGTCGGAGCGCCATTCGAATGGATCGCCGTTGACATTGCTGGACCGTTCCCGGTTTCCGACCGAGGCAACAAGTACCTAATGGTAGTCGTGGACTACTTCACTAAGTGGCCGGAGGTGTATGCCAACCCAAACCAAGAGGCAAAGACAGTCGCAGACTGCCTCGTGGAGCAAGTGTTCTGTCGATTTGGGGTGCCGTTAGAGCTACACAGTGACCAGGGTACCAACTTTGAGTCCAACCTAATGAAGGAGGCACTACAAAGGCTTGGGGTGAACAAGACCCGCACGACGCCTCTACATCCCCAGTCGGATGGCATGGTTGAAAGGTACATCAAGACCTTAGAAGAACACCTGAAGAAGGTCGTGGCCAGCCATCAGCGAGACTGGGGCGTCAAGGTGCCACTGTTCTTGCTGGCCTACCGCTCGTCTACACACGACACAACTGGGATGACGCCAGCCAGCTTAATGTTCGGCCGAGAGTTACGCCTCCCTTGTGACCTGGCTTTTGGAAGCCTTCCGGAGGCGAAGCAGAGTATGTGGAGAACCTGGTGGACCACCTCCACGACATACATGAGATGGCTTGCCAGAACATCCAGAAGGCGGGCGACCGCATGAAGACCAGATATGACAGGCAAGCCAACAGCCAAGGTTTCTAGCAAGGTGACGTGGTCTGGTTGTACCGTCCTACCTGGACCAAGGGATGCTGCCCGAAGCTCCAGCAGCCATGGCAAGGACCGTACCGGGTGGTGAAGAGGATTAACAACGTGGTTACCGCATCCAGAAGGTTCCCCGAGGGAAGATGTTGGTGGTACACCTGGATCGCCTGGCGCGCTACGATGGTGCTGTTCGGGGCGACCAGCTTTGAGGAGGGAGCAGTGTCACCCGAACGTTGGAACACCTTATAGAACCGGCTGGAAGCAGCAGCAAGGGACGGAGGCGTTCGGACACGCCCCCTCGTTAAAGCTGGGGTGGCTGGGAAAAAAAAAAACCACTACCGTGCCGTCTCTGTCCGCTGCCCTTGATTTCTCGAACTTACGGGATATTTCATCTAATCCAGAACATTCTCGATCCCCCAGCTGACCCTATATAAGCAACACGCCGGGCAGTAAGTCAGTCAGTCAGTCAGTCAGAGTTCTTGGCGAGCAGTGTAAGAGTCAGTTTACGACGAGAAGACTGTGTACGTGCATCGGAGTATTGTATGTAATTACGAATGCAAGTGAAATTGAAACGGACGAACTGGTGAATCGTAATTGTGTGCATTACGTAATCCTGTGTAATTGCAAGTGTTCAACTGTAAGTCGGTGGAAATAAAGAACATTTTTGAGTGGTGTAATTGGACTTTTCATTTCACGAACCCACAAAGTCACAGTATGCAAGTTTTTAGAGGATTTTTGTTAATGATTTCATATTCATTGTCAGTTAGCATTTCTTCCATTTTTTCAATATAATCTGATTTTTCCAGTTTGACTATCACAAAATAAATCCAGAACCAAAACTACTAAAACATACATCAGGAAAACAAGAACTATCCACATGGGAACAAATCTTCATTTCAAAAAATAGGAACAAAGTATTCAATTTCGACATCCCCCAGAAAGATTTGTTCAGCAAGTTCCTTGAACCGCCACCAGAGGAGACCTGTGACAAAATATCGTCAACTACACCAATGAGAACCAGTCAATGGCCGGCTGAGGGTACAGGCAAAGTCTCTGAAACATGTTCTGGAAAAATTTAAAAGTAAGTGTTGTTTAGTGTCATTAATCGACTCCCTTTAAATTTAATTCATCATAACAACACTGTTTTCAACACTTCCAAGAAAAGGAATTGCAATGTCAGAACTACTATGGGAAAATAAGGACCTAGTAATGAAGTTTGAAATCCCACCAGTAGATAATCTGATAAAGAAGTTCACAGTTCCACCACCAGAGAGAAGAGTGCAGACAACAACAAATGACAGTCAAACATTTGAGGTTGAAAACAGAAGCAACAGCTCCTGAAACTTGTCTCTCAGAAAATCAAAATACATGTGATATAGTGTGAAAAACTGATTTCAAATGGTTTTATCAGGTGACAAATTGCTCTTATTTTTAGCAAGTAAGCTGAATGCTCCTAAGGTTTAAAAATTCTGTGTTTAAAGACACAGTAAAAGATTGTTCTTTTTGCAGGTTTGCCATAATCTCACCTAAATGAAACACTGGTATTTATTATATTTTATTACTTTTATTTTTCTTTGCTCTTTTTTTCATGTACAGTAACCTCTCAATACATAATGAACGTTTAAGGACAAAAACTGTGGCTAATAAACCTCCAATATTAACTTTGACGGTTTTGGATGGCCACCAAATGCCAGTAACACTTGCAAGAGCCTGCAAAACAAAATAAAATACAATTATACACAATATAGAATAAAAAAAAGTATTTCAGAAAGTGGAGTGCCATTGTTACTAAAATTAGGCAAGTGAGTTTTCTCCAGTGGAGAAAAGTATATACAAGGTTGACTCACTTGCCTAATTTTAGTAATTATACACAATGTTAATTACCAATGTTTCCACTTCTCTATAGTACTTTATTTTCTTACAACAGAGTTGCCAATTTAGAGGAAAACAATATTATCAAGGAATGTTTTCTTTTGCAGATGAGAAGCAAATGGGGAGAGTCTTGGGCACAAAAAGTAAGGGAACTGATGGAACAGATAGGTATGGGACATATTTGGAGAAACGAGGAGTTTTATTATAGGGGCTTTTGGAAAGAGGTAGAATTATGGCTGGAAGATTTAGATAGCCAAGTTATATTTACCAGTGTAAGGGAGAAAAGATAATTGAGGACTTATAGGGAAATAAAGACAGTGTGGGGGAGGGAGAAGTACATAGATGTGTGTAATAAGTCAGGGCGAGAAGGATTTGCCTGGGCAAGGACAGGAATTAGAAGTTTGAAAGGTATTAGATATGATAAGGATACAGGGAAATGCCCAATGTGTGGAGAAGAGGATACAGATTGGCATAGTATACTTTATTGCAAACGAAGATATGGAGAGAACAAATTTGGTAACAAAAGTGGGACATTATTAATTTTTAGATGAGTCGTATTTATTACACATCTGCTTCACTTTCGTACCTATTTTGAGGACATGTTTCGCAAATCATCGTTTGCATCTTCGGCTCTTATGCGACTAAAGCTTGATCCAGTTCTCAAAATAGGTACGAAAGTGAAGCAGATGTGTAATAAATACGACTAATCTAAAAATTAATAATTATTTCGCTTCACTGTGGTGTTGCAATACAGTTAAATCTCGATATAAAAGTGGGACAGTTTTAGGGATGGGGGGGGGGGGGGGAGGTATTAATAATAAAGAAAATGTTATTGGTAAAAGGAGAAAAGAATGTAAGAAATATAGGTGAATATCTGGGGAAAGTTAGAGAGTTAGAGAGAAATGGTTAAGATTGATGAAGAAATACACGGAAAACCAGGGGTTATGTGTACTGAGACCGAGACTTGGGACAAGCAGGTAGGAAGGGTATGTTAGATATGAATAAGTCATTTTGTTATTGTGTGAAAGAAATGTTACAAATGTCAATGTATCAATGAAATTGTATGTAGAAGAAAGATGAGAAATAAATACAAATACAAATAAAAACAATTAAGGGCTGAAAAACTAGAACGAGGGGTACAAGGGAGAGGAGGGTCATCAAAAAAAAAAAAAAAAAAAAAAAAACCATGGGTTATGTGTAAAGAGACCGAGACTCGAGGCAAGCAGGTAGTAAGGGTATATTAGATGTGAATAAGTCATTTTGCTATTGTGTGAAAGAAATATTATAAATGTCAATGTATCAATGAAAATATATGTAGAAGAAAGATGATAAAATAAATAAATAAAAAATAAATTATTTCTTACAAACTAGCATTCAGTGATGAAAGTCCAAGGATAGATAACATTAAGATGTAATGCTATGCTAATAACATAAATTACAAATATTCCTGGTTGTCCACAAAGCCCATTAATTGCTGATGAGAGTTAAATGAAACCTCGTCACTAGTTCGATCATAGACATATTTATTTTTATCAAGCCATAATTCATGTAAAATAATAACTTAAAATTGTGTGCAAATCATAAGGATACATTTTAATTAAAATACTCTTAAAATTACTGTTAAAATACTTAACACTGATAGTAAATTTAATATCAGGCAAGTAATTGAATAGTTTCAACCCATAGACCATAGGAGATCAATTTTACAGATGTTAAAATTGTGCCTCATATGGATATCATGGTATGACAATTATTAAATAAATTCTAATTTAAAACTACAGAATCTATGTATAGTAAATATATTAAAATGAATCAAATATTCCTTACATGATTCTCTGCCATCCACATGATATGCAAAGTACATCCTTTAATGTTAAATTAAGTCTTAATTTCAAAAGCTTTAATTGCTACTGGCAAACATTTTGTTGTTTAATTCAATAAAATGAGGTCACCAAGATGTTAATAACAAAATATTTCTAAGAACTTGGTGTGCTGAAGACAATGCAGATTGTGACCACATATATTAATACTTAGTTGTTGTATGTGAAAATGAACAAAACTGGTTTTATTATCTCTCAGATAAAAAGTATTATCTATATAATTAGATTGTTTATTCACCAGAAGTATTACATTTTGTGGCAAGTCGGGGTGTCGGGTGAGTAGTGCGGCGCAGTTCGGCTCAATTATTTGAGAGGGGCGTGACTCCTAGGGTTGTCAGCATCGCTAATAGAATTTGAAGAATATCAATGTCCTCGGCTGCTCTCGGAGCTGTCCTAATATTTAGGATCAGTGACAAGGATCTCTCGATACAGGGTGTTCTGGGTGGATCAATTAGGGTACTTGGAAAGAAACACAGGTTAATTCTCTTATGACGATCGGTTGTATTTCAATTACTCTCGAAATACATGTTAATTAGGCGAACTCTGAATGGTAGGCTTTGCGCTCGCGTAGTTGCACTCCCGTGTCTATAACACGAGTTGTCGGATTAGCACCCAGTTACTAACTAGCTTTAATCGAACGCAATTTCTTTAGCTTACTCGTCCGTGCCTTAAAGAACGCGATATCTGCCTTCGTGCTGCCGCAAGACGATCTAGCCCGACCCCCAGCTAGCGACTGAACTTTAGATATCTATTTGTTCCCGGCTAGGCCATATGACACTTCCCTTCCCCCTTCAGCTCATTATTTTTAATTAGTTGGCTGGTAGAACACATATGGAGTCCCAGTGACAAGAATCTCACCTTAGACCACCTAAGATGTCCCCTTCCTGCCAAACTATGTTTGAAACTAAACGCGGGGTGTGAGCCTTAAGATTTATGGTTGCGGTCAGCTGTCCTAGGGGAGAGAAAATCCCACCCTTCAGAGTCCGTAACAAACTTGAAATTGCACACAAGATATTTGTTTCAATACAGGTATATATATTCCTTTAACATTCAATTAATCTTCTAGATATTCCTTAACAGTTAATTAATCAACTCGAGGAAGAGAGTACCGTTTCAATTTGTATACATGGTTTCATCAAATGCTAATTATAGAAATACAAAATTAATAAAATATAGAATTGGGATACAATATTTCTGAAAAGCCATCTGAAGTGCACTGAAAAACATCTACAGAATAGAACATATGATTAAAAAGCAGATTGATGAACTTTCTCCTGTAAGATTCTGATACATTCAGAGAAGTTAGTCCTGGAGATGGAAAGCCTTTGAGGTTCTTTTATTATATTAATGATATTCATTACTAAGTTTAACAATATTCTTATTTTCATGAATGAAGGAAGCTGTAGGCGGCCCGGGTTGGATCCCAGGCGACCGCAAAATGAGATTTGTGGTGGACAACATGGCACTGGGGTGGGTTTTCTCCGGGGCAGGTGCCGTATGTAGTAAAAGCGGGCATTAAACGCACGCGCACGCGCACGCACACGCGCGCACACACACACACACACACACACACACACACACACACACACACAGACACACACTGTCTCCAAAGTGTAAATGAATGGTAGAGGGAAAACAGAAGTCTGCCAGAAGTACATTCATTAACTTGCTTAATAATTTCCATTTATAAGGACAATCAATATTCATATTCATTTATTGCATCCATAAATCATACAACTCATGATGTGGAATTGTCAAATTACTAACTACACAAAAAATAGTAACATAAAACAAGAATTACAATAAGTTGTTAAGCATAATAACCAAATTAATAATTAAAATTTACATTCCTTTTATTCCTACCCTTTGTCATTTAAATACTCTTCTACTGAGTAGTAACACTTTTGTAACAAATACTTCTTTGATGTGTTTTTAAACTTTGTGAAGGACTCAATGTTTTTTATTTTAGTTGGCAGGTTATTGTAGATATGAATTCTGTTGAATTTAAAACTGTGACATACATTTTCTTTTTATGATAGGTGACATGTAGATTGTTCTAGCTACAAATAATATTGCAATTCCTTTCTTGGAAGTGTTGAAAACAGTGTTGCTATGATAAATTAAATTTAAAGGGAGTCGATTAATGACACTAAACAACACTTACTTTTAAATTTTTCCGGAACATATTTCAGAGACTTTGCTTCTATGCTCAACCGGCCATCGATGGCCGGTTGAGGATAGAGGCGAAGTCTCTGAAATATGTTCCGGAAAAATTTAAAAGTGTTGTTTACTGTCATTAATTGACTCCCTTTAAATTTAATTTACAAATAATATGTTGGCAAATTTTGAAGGGTATAATCAGAACAGGGAAATTCAATGGGATAGCTGGGATTTGAACCACAGATCTTCAGATAATGTACGCACAGCTGCTTTACCACTACGCTACCATGGCAACATGCTAGAATGACAATTGAGTCACATTTTATCAGTAGACCATCAGGAAATCTCAAATTCAAGATAAGATATCTCAATGGTGACTTATATTTCATAAATATTTAAGTCCTGGGATTAATTAATTTGCTGTTCAAATCCTGAACCATGGATCTTCTGCTCTAAACACAGCTGTTCTAACATGACAGCGTGCCAACATAACATAACTTCCACAGCTAATTCACATCTTCTCACTAGACCACGAGGAAATCTCAAATTCAAGATCACATACCCCACTGGAATTTTAAGTCTGCACGTAGAGGATAAGATCTATGTCGAATTTTTCAGTTGTAATTCTACTTTTTAAAAGACTGCCTACACACAGTTTGTGTGTATTAGAACTATCCCTTATAAATGGTTACTGCCTGCTGTTTCCATTACAGCAAGAAGCCCTTCTGCAATCCGCTTCCATTAACTGCCGGGAGATTCTTAGACTGATGTACCAGCAACACATTTGGCAAATGACTGCTTTCCTATACAACATATCTGTACTGATAGTCATCCTTAGGAAACAACTTCGGAGAATTAGCGAGTTTTTTGGATGTAATATATAAAATGTGAACCACTCACACAAAATAATTAGAGGATAACAACAATAATTTATTGTTTATAGCTCTTTAATCCTTAGAAAAAATGTTAATGAAAATGCGCTGCAACCAAGCAACCTACCTTATGCAGGCTTTTCGTGTCATGAGTAAGAAGAGCAGCTCTTCCTGTTGGAGGTCGAACAACACGTCCAACTTCAATTAAAACTTCCCTATATAAGACCCGGTTATCCTTAACAGATCCACTCCTTTTTCCAAAAGGCTGAAAGACAAATAATAAAATAACTGAATAACTAAATGAATCAATAATAAAAAATATATGCATACATCTCCCAGTTAATTCCCACTGTCTTCTGCAGATCATCTTTTTCATAGAAGTTGCCTCAATTGACAATAGGTAGATCAGAAGCAATCTTTGAAACTAATAATGCTATTCCTATAAGTAAGGGCTATGATACAAACAAGCACAGAATTAATATAATTTTGAGTCAAACTAGTACTCAGTGCTCCATATATTGCTAGTGTTTATCTAGAACACGTTTTGTTAGCACCTTCCTAACATCCTCAGCTAATATAGTTATTGAATTGACATTAGCTGAGGATGTTAAGAAGGTCCTAACAAAATGTGTTCTAGATAAATACTAGCAATATATGGAGCACTGAGTACTAGTTCGACTCAAAATTATATTCATAATGCTATGTGCTACTAGGAGCAGCTTCTCTTCTGAAACAGAAGTCAGCCTTTTTGGATAATACAAAATAATAAACTTCCATTAACATTTCTATATGAGCATTTAGAATGAATTTCAGCAGAATGGTGAAAATGTCTTCCTTCCCGGATTTGTAGGAAAATGCAAACTGGATTAGATGGTTTGTCAATTCCAGGAAAAACAGCAGAGGGAGTCCAAATGTAAACATACAGCAGAATTTCAGAATGCTTGAACTAGAGAATTAGTATTTGCTGGTGGAATAATATTTAGGAATAAACTACTTCCATGCTATAAAAATTTTATAAACTTTTTTAAAGATTAAAATTATAAGCTGGTTTCTCACAACAAATCACTATCACAATTTTATCCATTCACCATTTGGAAATGTCACATGCATCAAGTTATCTGCAATATATAAGATGAACTTTAAAGATTACACAAACTATAATGTCACCACAGCAGTAAATGCCTACCACAAAAGCATCAAGTCTGAATCACCCCATTCCACCACTTTTGTCATTTGCTGTGAGAAGCAGCAAAAAATGGAACATTCCAGGACAGCCACTAGCTGACATGAAGTCAGAAAAGTGAACCTCACTGTAGTACCGTGCTGAAGCTTTCAGACCATTCCACTTTGGCAGATCTGTAAGATTCAACTCCGGCAGTATGCCATTTATTTGATTTGAGAAGTTTCGGTTTCCTGGATGTTTCTTCTGTGACTGGCAGGCTATAACAGGCATGCACTAAAGCCAACCTGAGTTCAGTTCAGTTAATAGTTATGAGATGACCAGTGAGCACCAGAGTTGCTGTGAAGCAGTTGGCCAGAGCAGTAGCAGAGTTGAGAGTAAGTATTAATTTGTGAGCACTGAATGTCAAGAAGTTTCAGCAGCAAATTGATGCATGCAATATTGCGACAAAAATGAACAAAACAATGTTCACCTCAAACTTCTTTACACGGAAATGAAGGTAGCGAACGAGGCCCTCGCCGCCAAATTTGAGGAACAGTTGGCCGGTGTGAGGGATGGCGTCATGGAGCTGGGCAAGCGGATGGGCCAAGTGGACGAGTGCGTCGAAGACCTGGCAAACCGCGTTAACAACTTAGACGGGAAAGGCTGACATCAACAGCAAGTCGCTGAACACCATGGTAGAGGACATCGTCGGCAGGAGGTTGAAGGACTTGAAGGCCGACGCACGGGACGCGACACAACACCTGCACCCGTCAAACCGCCGAGGTACAACGGCACGTCCACGTTCGAAGTCTTCCGCCGCCAATTCGACACAGTGGCTAAGCACAACAAGTGGTCACCAGAGCAGGCGGCCGCACAGATAATAGACAGCCTCCAAGGACGGACCGCAGAGGTGTTGAACGCGGTCCAGAGAGCGGCAGCGCCCAAAGACATCTGGGAGGCCCTGGAAAACAGCTTCGGGAACCCCTTGGCCGCAGCCTACCGCCGTCAACTTAAGTTAAGGATGCAGCAGCCAGGGGAAACGCTGCAGGAGTTCGCCCTGGCAACTCAACAGCTAGGCAGCAAAGCTTTGGGCGACCTCCCACCTGAATTCGTACCCCGGGAAGCCACCTACAACTTCGTTGACGGGTACGAGACGTTGAGATACGCCAGCGCCTAATCCTCGGCGACTACAAAACCATCCACGAGGCGCTAACGGCAGCATTGAGGATGATGGCGGCCAATGTGACGGCTACTCCGACGTCGAGAACAAGGAGTATCCGCTACACTGCAGATCGAAGACCAGCTGAGGGACGCCGGCAAAGACCAAGTGGCGTGTGTTGGGGGTTTTGACAGTCGGGACACCTGGAGAGATACTGCAGACACTAGGGAGAGCAGCCAGAAGAACGAGTAAAGCCCGGCGTGGCAAGGGTCACGTCGGCGTCAATATCATCCCATCGAGTGACACTGCGTGCCGTCAGCTGCCGGATCGATGTCAGAGGACGGTTGGGTGAGAGGGAAGCCGTAACGCGTGCTTGTAGACACCAGGGGTTTGCCGTCGAGGAAACCAAGCCGACCATACTAGCTTATGACGGTATCTGGTGACAACTTGCCTGTGGAGGAGGCCCTGCTGAAGTTGACCTTGGGACGGAGTGCCGTGCGTCAATGGGTGTTCGTCGCGAAGGTGGCTGAGGACGTGATACTGGGACTGGATGCCCTCAGGAGCCACAAGGCGTCGGTCAACGTCGGCAGGAAGGTCCTGCGGCTCAATGGAGAAGAGGTGATGCTCCGGCAACCCTAAGAGCGCCTTGGAATATGCAGGGTCGTCCTGAGGGAAGACATGCTTCTTCCCGCGAGGAACGAGGTGGTGGTGACGGCGCGACTGGAAGGCCAGCGAACGAAAAAGTTGACGCTGGACCAGAAGACGCCTGTGCACGGACTCTGTGTAGCCATGACATTGTTGCCGTGCCAAGAGGAGGTGCCGGTGAGGCTGCTTAATCCAATGGACACAGATAACGACATCAAGGGCGGGACGTATTTGGGGACGTGCTAGCCCGTGGTCAGCGTAACACCAATCGAGAGACTGAGGAGCCGGTGCCGACGCAACACCTGGGGCTCCGGCTGAAAGGCTTACTGGAGATGGTTCGACAACTGCCGAGACGATACCAGCGCATCTTCAGCCAAGGTAACAGCAACTACGGCCGCACGGACAGTGCTCCACCGCACTGACGCCGGAGACGCACGGCCTATTTGGCAGACGCCCGCCTCGGTAGCGTAGATGGTAGCGTGTCTGCCTCACGTCCCGTAGGGGAAGGGATCCGTCCCTTTCAGCTGCCAAAGTGCGGGCGCTGCGTACCCTTAGCACTCGTGGTACCTCTTATGTTACTAGAGGAACCTCAGGCCGAACAGCCGAGCCCCTCCTTCGGGAGTTGTTCGGATTGGGATGGACTCGAGGGGGCAGTGTGTTCCCGAAACCCGTGGGAATCGGGTACGTCTTCGGACGGGGTTGAGGGAAGCCATTAAGTCTCCCGGGTACTAGCCTGCAAAGCTAGTAGAAGGTGTGCTAGATCACCAGGCGGCCCCACCGAGGTTTTTCGGTAGTCTTCACCTTGAGTGTTGATGCGTGTAAGTGGCGTATCCACTTCCATCCCGTCTTGAGTCCATAGGACCAGATGGGGTGGGGGCTTGTTAGTCTCTAGGTCTTGCCCTATGGAAAGCACCTCGGAGGACGCCGAGCGCCCTTTGGGACAGCTCGGATACTCCCTGGTTGAAGGAGGCCCGGGTCCAGTTCCTACGGGTTCAGGACTAATGAGAGTAGAACCTCTGGGCTAAACTGTCTGCCTCACGTTCAAGAGGTCCCGAGTTCGAATCTCGGTCAGGATGAGTTACCTGGATAAGGTTTTCTCCAGGGTTTTCCCTTATCCTGAAAGACGAATGCGTAACTCTTAAGCTCCATAGACCCAGGGCGCATTGAGCATCATTTCACCCATTTCATTCATCGTCCGATATGACTAAATGTTGGAGGACGTAAATTACAAAAAAAAAACAAAAAAAAAAAAACTAGATGCATTCCACTGGCAAAGCAAAAGGTGGTATGGAGCATGCTGGAGGACATGAGATCCAGGGGAGTGATTGAAGAGTCTAACAGCCCTTGGTGTTCCCCTGTAGTTTTGGTGACAAAGAAGAACGGCAAGCTACGCTTCTGCGTGAACTACAGGACGCTAAATGCTGTCACCAGGAAAGATTGCTTACCTTTACCCCAGATTGACGACACCCTGGACACGCTTGCTGGTGCGCAGTGGTTCTCGACCCTGGACCTGAAGTCTGGCTATTGGCAAGTAGCTCTAGACCCGAGAGACAAGGAGAAGACGGCATTCTCGAGAGGCCAAGGGCTTTGAAAGTTCACAGTTATGCCCTTTGGCCTCTGCAACGTGCCAGCGACCTTCCAACGCCTCATGGAGTCAATGATGAGAGGACTGACTTATGACGCCCGCCTGCTATACCTGGAAGACATCATCATCCGCAAGACATTTGAAGACCATCTCGACAACCTCAGTAAGGTGCTACTGAGACTGCAGGCAGTCAACTTGAAGCTCAACGCGAAGAAGTGCCAGGTCTTCCAAAGGAGTCAACTACTTGGGCCACATAGTCTCACCAACCGGAGTGGCCACAGACCTGGAGAAGACACACGCCGTGAGAGATTGGCATCGGCTAAAGGATAAGAGGGAATTGTGCACTTTCCTAAGGCTGTACAGTTATTACTGCTGTTTCATTAAGGCGTTCTCCAATATCGCCAAGCCACTCACCCGCCTGACAGAAGAACACTGGCCTTATGCGTGGACGGAGGACACCGAAGGCGTTTTCCAAAACCTGAAGAACACACTTCACAGTGCTCCTATTTTGGGATTTGCACAACCAGGTGGCGGCTTCATTGTGGACACCGACTCCAGCGACCATTGCATTGGAGGCATTCAATCCCAAATCCAAGACTGGCACGAGCGTGTGATAGCTTACTACAGCAAGACGCTGTCCAAGGCAGAGAACTACTGCGTTAGCCGGCAGGAGCTACTGGCGGCAGTAAAGGCCTTGGAGCACTTCCACAAGTACCTTTACGGTCAGCCATTCCACCTGACTACTGACCACTCCGACCTAACCTGGCTACTGAGCTTTAAGAACCTAGAAGGCCAGACAGCCCGTTGGGTCCAGAGGCTGCAAGAACACCTCTGAACACCGTAGAGGGAAGAGCCATGGCAACGCAGACGCCATGTTCCGAAGACTCTGCCCAGAAGAGTGTGGCCAATGCACAAGAGTGGAAGAGAAGAAGCGTGCCGCGCTGTCAGGGCAGTGCCTGCGGACGGTTGGGATTGCGCAGCCCTGAGGAGGGAGCAGCTGGCGGGCACCGACTTGGGGCCACTCTTGAGGGAAGTGGATGCAGGGACAAGACCGACCTGGGAGTACATCGCACCCAGGAGCGCTACATACCAGTCGTACTGGGCCCAATGGGACTCACTGAAAACCAAAGAGGGTTTGCTGTTCTAAGTATGGGAATCACCTGATCGGAAGGTGCAGAGAGAACAGTTGGTACTTCCCCGTAGTAAGGTCCCGGAGGTCATAGAGGAAGTGAACGCCGGTACTTTAGAGGATACCTGGGAGTAATCTGAAAGATCGACAAACTCCGACAGCGCTACCACTGACTGAGGCTCCGAGCAGACGCTGAGAGATGGTGCCGTCAAAGTCACGTGTGCGCAGCGAGTCGCGGCCCCCAGACTAGGAGCCAAGGTCGCATGCAGCAGTACAACGTCGGAGCGCCATTCGGACGCATCGCTGTCGACATAGCTGGACCATTCCCAGTGTCCGACCAAGGCAATACCTGATGGTGGCCGTGGACTACTTCAATTGGCCAGAGGTGTATGCCGTCCCAAACCAGGAGACGAAGACAATTACAGACTACCTCGTGGAGCAACTGTTCTGCCGTTTTGGGGTCCCGTTAGAGCGCCACAGTGATCACGGCACCAATTTTGAGTCTAACCTGATGAAGGATGCACTGGAAAGACTCGGGGTTAACAAGACCCAGACAACACCCCTAAATCCGCAGTCGGACGGCATGGTGGAGAGGTACATCAAGACTTTAGAAGAACACCTGAGGAAGGTCGTGGTCAGCCATCAGCGAAACTGGGACGTCAAGGTGCCACTGTTCCTGCTGGCTTCCCGCTTGGCAACACACGACATCACTGGGATGACGCCAGCCAGCCAGCCAGCCAGCTGAGAGCTACGCTTCCCTTGTGATCTGGCTTTTGGGAGCCCCGCGGAAGCGAACCAGCCAGCAACTGAATATGTGGAGAATCTGGTGGACCGTCTCCACGAGATGCATGAGACGGCTCGTCAAAACATCCAGAAGGCGAACGACCGCATGAAAACCCGATACGACAGGCAAGCCAACAGCCAAGGATTCCAGCAAGGTGACCTGGTCTGATTGTATTGCCCTACCCGGACCAAGGGACGCTGCCCAAAACTTCAACAGCCATGGCAAGGACTGCACCGGGTGATAAAGAGGATTAACAACGTCATCTACCGTATCCAGAGGGTGCCCCGAGGAAATATGTTGGTGGTACATCTGGATCGTCTGGCCTGCCACGATGGTGCTGTTCGGGACGACCAGCCTTGAGGAGGGAGCAGTGTCGCCGACTGCATTGTTGCGAATGGAGCGGCCGACGCGCACAAAGGGACAGGTAGTATGCACGGAGATAGAAAGCTTGCCGAAACAGATCAAGATAGATGACTGGAAGGTTCGTCTTTCTAGTGGCGTTTTGATTGTTAGAGAACATTCGACAAATTTCTAGGACCATAAGTGGAGCTATAAAAAAGAAGTCGCGGATCGCCAGTTGAGACAGTTGAAATGGGACTTGATAGGTGTGCTCGTGCAACTGTGATTTGAATGTGAACTCTTGTTTATTTACATGTGCAGAAGTGACGAGAGATTGTGTTGGTTTATGTAACGTCAGCTTGCTGAAAAGCGGTGTACAGTGTCTTTCTATGGAAATAAAGCGCATTTTGAATTTCTGCAAACTTGTCTTTGAATTTTACGAACCCACAAAGTCACATTATTATGATTATGATTATGATTATTTTATTATTATTATTACCCTGGCGCGACAGCCCTATTAGAAGGCCAAGGCCTACCAACCCAACTGCTGGCTTTGACTACTTACGCAAGGTAGAGGTGGGCGATCATTCAGCCAATATGGGGAGGAGATGTGGTCAGCATCTCGGCATCCCCCAGCCAGAACGTTGGTTTTCGTGACGAGGACCGCTTACCTAATGTAAGCTCCTCACTTTCCTCACGATGCTGAGTGGGCACCGGTCCTATATCTGGGATCTAACATGCGCACACCTGGGGTGGAATCGAACACAGGCCGCTTTCCTTGGCCAGGAGCCAAGGCATGCTGCCTAAGCGCACCACGCCACAGTGCAGGACACAATTATTATTATTATTATTATTATTATTATTATTATTATTATTATTATTATTATTATTATTATTATTATTATTATTATTATTATTATTATTATTATTATTATTACTGGGTAGACTGCCTAAAGGCAGGATTATATGTTATTACATTTGTCTCCTGTCAGCTTTGGTAGGTGGAGGTGAACACTGTCACTGTTGATTAGCAGGTAAACCTGACTTTGCTCTCACCTGGTTAAACTAACCGAGCATAGACTTTTGTTCCCCTTGCCTCTCCAACCTCCTCGTCCACCAGAAAATTTTGCATCGTTGTAAAACACACACCCCCCACCCCCACCTCCACCCCCACACACACAAAAAACTATAAAACTAAACTCAGTGACCTACCAGGTCTTGTATTGGGTTTTACACAGTCCCGCCAGGTGCGGTAGATAGTTCCAGTAGTTGAATGTCCTCGAATTACATTCTAGAGTGGTATCTGCAACTTGACTCTGGCTTCGTGACATCAGCTAGTGGCACCTCCAGCTATTCAGAGCCAGAGCAATCACTCTATCCATTTTTAACTTTCCCACAGCAACGGCAATGGTGGCAAGTAACATTGCAAATGGAAGAACATCTTAGAAATGTTGTATATATGCAAGAAAGTATTCAGTGATAATTCATAACTTTTTGTTGTACTCATAGATTTAACTCCAGAAAAATGTAAACAAACACCAGAACAGAGTAATTCAGATAAGGTAATGACGTAACTGCTTGGGCAAGAGATGCAATAAACAATTGTCAACACAACAATGTACTTACCAAATCAGAAATAAAAATGTCAACAGAACTGTCCTTGAGGGGTAAATGAGTGGCATCCCATGACAGCTCATCAATATTATTTCTGCACAAACCATTATGACGAAGATTTTCTAGGTTGCCCTGTGTAAGTGATATAGCTTTCTCATGGATGTCACCACATAAGTAGTAGCTTGTAGGGAAGGCTAATGATCCCTGTGGTAATGAGAGGATATTAGTTAAATAATATTTACTGTAGTGCCACTTTGTCAAACTAGCTTTACCTTTCATTCACTATATTTCAAATTAAAAAAATTTAAATAGTTATGAATAAAAGCCTTGTTAAAAATGAAGCTGATTTCATATTAAAAGACATATTGAGTTGTACTTTATTAAAACTTGAAACCACTCATGTCACTAAGGACATCCTCAGCTGAATGGCAACTGACCATTATCTTCAGTCAGCTGTCACGTACTTGGCTCCTTTCAGAAAATTTCCTACTTAAGTTCATTTGACTACTCACCAATGGCACAAGCCAATTTTATATTAAAAGACTTATCGAGTCATTCTACATTAAAAAGTAACTCATATTACTATAAAAAAAAAGGAATGCTATCGGGACCAAGTTAATTTCGTATTAAAAGACTTATTGTATCATACTTTATTAAAAATTAACTTACGTCACAATTAAAAAGCAGCAATATTTTTGCGACCAATTATAAGAGAATCATATGTGAAGATAGTGGTCAGTCGCCAATCACCAGAGGATGGAACTGGGATGGTCCCGAAAATGTTCCTCTTTTTAATAGTGACATGAGTGAAAGTTTAAGTTTTAATAAAGTATGACTCAATAGGTCTTTTAATATTAACAAAATTAATTTTAAAGTGTTGTGACTTTGTGGCTTCGTGAAATAACAAGACGAGGTTACAAACGCAAAAACTACACTTTATTTTCCTAGCAATACACCGTTTACCATTACAAATTGCTAGATCACCTCAAAAAACTGTTTATTTTTCAAACACTACACTCAACTGTCTCTCGCTTCCGGTAACGGTCGTCCCGAACAGCGCCTTCGTAGCGGGCCAGGCGATCCAGGTGTACCACCAACATCTTTCCTCGGGGCACCTTCTGGATGCGGTAGACCACATCGTTAATCCTCTTCACCACACGGTACGGTCCTTGTCATGGCTGCTGAAGCTTCGGGCAGCGTCCCTTTGTCCGGGTCGGGCGGTACAACCAGACCAGGTAACCTTGCTGGAACCCTTGGCTGTTGGCTTGCCTGTCGTATCGGGTTTTCATGCGGTCGCTCGCCTTCTGGATATTCTGGCGAGCCATCTCGTGCATGTCGTGGAGGTGGTCCACCAGGTTCTCCACATCCCTCATGAGTGGCCCCAAGTCTGCATCCGCCAGCTGCTCCCTCCTCAGGCCTGCGCTATCCCAGCCATCCGCAGGCACTGCCGTGACTACTCGAACTGCTGTGGCACGCTCCTTCCCCTCCACTCTTGTGCATTGGCCGCACTCTTCTGGACAGGGTCCTCGGGACATAGCTTCCGCGTTGCCGTGACTCTTCCCTCTGCGATCTTCCGAGGTGAAGTCATATTCCTGCTGCCTCTGGACCCAACGTGCTGTCTGGCCTTCCGGTCGCGCCGTCACCATCACCTCGCTCCTCGAGGGGACAACCACGTCTTCGTTCAAGATGACCCTGCAAATTCCAAGGCGCTCTTCTGGTTGACGGAGTATAACCTCTACTCCGTTGAGCCTCAGGACCTTCCTGCCGACGTCGACCGTCGCCTCGTGGCTCCTGAGGGCATCCAGTCCCAGAATCACCTCCTCAGCCACCTTCGCGACGAACACCCACAGACGCACGGCACTCCGTCGCAAGGTCAACTCCAGCAGGGCCTCCTTCTCCACAGGCAAGGCGTCGCCCAATGCCGTAACAAGCTGGTATGGTCGGCTCGGCTTCCTTGTCGGCAAACCCTTCGCCACGTCAGGTCTGATGATGGTCACGGCCACCCTTGTGTCCACCAGCACGCGACACGGCTTTCCTCTTACCCAGCCGTCCGCGATGAGGTTGTCATCCATTCGCCGGCAGACGGCGCGGATTGTCACTCGAAGGGATGGTGGTAATGGCGCCGACGTGCCGCTCTCCACGCCGGGCCTTACTCGTTCTTCCGGCCACTCTTCCTGGTGTGGGCAGTCTCTCTACAGGTGCCCGGGCAGTCCACACCCCCAACACAGGCCACTAGGTGTTCGCCGGCGTCCCTCAGCTGGTCTTCTGTCTCCGGCGTAGCGGACACTCCTCGTTCTCGACGTCGGGATAGATGCTACCCTGGCCGCCTCCATCCTTAATGCCGCCGTCAGCGCCTCGTGGATGGTTTTATAATCGCCGAGCATTAGGCGCTGACGAATCTCCGTGTCCCGTACCCCGTCGACAAAGTTGTAGGCGGCTTCCCGGGATACGAACTCCAGTGGCAGGTCAACCAAGGCCCTGCCAGCTAGCTGCTCAATCGCTATGGCGAACTCCTGCAGCGTCTCCCCCGGCTGCTGTGACCTTGCCTTTAGTTGGCTGCGGTACGCTGCGGCTAAGCGGTGGTTCCCGAAACGATTCTCCAGGGCCTCCCAGATGTCCTTGGGCGCCGCCGTTGTCTGCACCGCGTTTAGGACTTCCGCGGCCCGTCCCTGGAGGCTGTGTGGCCTCCTCCTCCGGTGACCATCTGTTGTGCTTGGCCACTGTGTCGAACTGGCGGCGGAAGACCTCAAATGTTGACGCGCCGTCATATTTCGGAGGTTTGACGTGCGCAGATGTGTCGCGTCCCGGCGCGTCGGCCTTCAAATCCTTCAGTTTCCTGCCGACGACGTCCTCTACTATGGCGTTCAGGGACTTGACGCTGGTGTCGGCCTTTCCCTCCAGGTCGTCAACGCGGCTCGCCAGGTCCTCGACGCGCTCGTCCACTTGGCCCATCCGCTTGCCCAGCTCCGTCACGTTATCCCTCACGCCGGACAACTGTTCTTCAAACTTCACGGCAAGGGCCTCGTTTGCCGCTTTCATCTCCGTGGCCAGGCTGTCGTTCGCTGCCCTCATTTCTGTGGTCAGTTCGGCCATCTTTGCGGGCATTGTCGTGGCCAAGTTGTTATTTGCCGCTTCCGTCTTCGCTGTTATTTCCGCGGCCAGGTTGTTATTTGCCGCTTCCGTCTTCGCTGTTATTTCCGCGGCCAGGGTGTTATTTGCCGCTTCCGTTTTTGCAGCGAGGTTTTCATTTGCCGTCTTCATTTCTTCCATTTTCTCTAAAATCTTTGCCAATGCAGCTTCCATTGTCATATGTTCCACTTCTGACACCAGTTGTGACTTTGTGGGTTCGTGAAATAACAAAACGAGGTTACAAACGCAAAAACTACACTTTATTTTCCTAGCAATACACCGTTTACCATTACAAATTGCTAGATCACCTCAAAAAACTGTTTATTTTTCAAACACTACACGCAACTGTCTCTCGCTTCCGGTAACGATCGGCCCCGAAGTTTCCCGAATCTCCACTGGCCATCATTTATTCATCGGCTTCGCGAGTCTACTGCCAGGGTGACAGTATTCTCATATTTATAGAGAATTAATTTATCAGTTGTTAGTGTGGTGTCACTGATGTCATAGTCAGGGGATATAGATGCCTAACTCCTCAGTGTGACCAGATGGAACACAACAGGTATGTGACCCAGTGGGGTATTTTCTGACTTTATTCCTTCAATGGGTACTTTATAATTTCACATTAACTTCTCACGTATGTGCATTCACCATCCAGCGAAGTCCGTCCTATCATAGTGACTTCCATCCATGGAAGGTTATGACAATATTTCACACAACAATCTATTCAATAAGTATAGAATGAACTGCTATTTCGTCAAATAATATCTAAATACAGTTGAACCTCATATGCATCTTGTTTACTTCTACATTTTTGGGGCATATGCATTACATTTTGTGGGTACCAAATACTGCCAATTAATGTTTAATTTTTATTATATTTTTTGATATTTGGCTTCTGATTAATATGCTCAATTTTTCTGGCCTTAATTGGCAAAGTTTAATCATTTATATGTTACGCTTATGCTATGCTAGATATGCATTTTATACTGTATCCTTGCTGTCACAAAGCAAAGCATTAGTAAAGCTAGAAAGCATCTTTGCTGCACACGTTTGAATATTTTAATAAAACAGTTTCACTTCCATACTTTTTCTTCCTTGTACAACAGATGTCATTAGTATTGTTATATTAATGTAGAGAAATGTACATATTGACTCTTGTTCCACAAAATTACACATACACCTTATAAAATTTGCTTACTGGTGTACGTGCAATGGTACTTCATTGGAATAGGCTGCTAGAGATCCTTTATATAACTTAACTGAAGAGAAATACTTCAAAAAGATTATTAATGCTCTAAATTTTGGAAAAGCCACCTCAGTGTAGCATTTCTCTAAGATTTACTGTATATATCTGCATCATTTATACAGATTAACTAAATCTGTTTGAAGTTTTCCAAGTATGTCCTGAAACAGATCTCGATCAGAATTTTGATATTTACACCTGATAAGCAATCAATTAATATTTAAAATATGAGTAGTCCGAGTTGGGCCTTTTCTAGCTTCAGAGGAAAGCTTTCGAACAGTCTATAGAGTAACGTCCTAAACTTCATTTTTGACTTTTGCATAGTTAAGGTGAGCAAACAAATGAGTTGCAAGAAATTAGTATCAAATGTGAGCATCTTACTTTCCTGTTGAACATTTATCACACATCACAGATTACTTTGCCTTATACTACAGAATTGTAAATATAAACAGTATATTTGAATTCCTTTCTTGGAAGTGTTGAAAACAGTGTTGTTATAATAAATTAAATTTAAAGGAAGTTGATTAATGACACTAAACAACACTTACTTTTAAATTTTTCCGGAATATGTTTCAGAGATTTTCCCTCCATCCTCAACCGGCCGTCGATGTCTGGTTGAGGACGGAGGCAAAGTCTCTGAAACATGTTCCCGAAAAATTTAAAAGTGTTGTTTAGTGTCATTAATCGACTTCCTTTAAATTTAAAATATATTTGAAATTGCTGCTTTTAGTTATATATGTCCAATTTGAATATTTACTTATAAATATCCATTCTTTACATTTTCTTGAGTTCCACACTTTCCTCAGTTTTATCTCTTTTTATACAGTAAAACCTCTCTAAAATGAAATGCAATCATTCCAGCATTTATTTTCCGTTTCCTTCTTACAGAGGGTTGTGTTTGAATATAAAGAAATTACAAAATAGTTGTAACAGTTTACAGTGAAGAAATAATATAGAAATATAATAATATAATATAGAAAATAATATAGAATGATAATAATAATAAGCTGATATGTATTATGTACTATATTTTCAACTTATAATTATTGTAGTTATTGCCTAGTTTCTCTGTCTGTTTTCAATTTCCCCTTTCCAATCTGCAACTGTCTGCATATCAACATCATTTGCTTCACCATACACAGCATTCAAAACAATGTTATGTCAATGTTTGAAACTCTTGAAGCATCCATTGGAAGCTTTGAAATGGTTTTTGAGTATGATTTATGAAATGGTTGTCTCTAAAGCTTGAGTCTGAAGCAAATGGGAATTCCTTTCGCATGCACTAACAAACCACTTGAACACAACGTGATTTAGCTCATCATACTCTGTAGATTTTATGATGCGTTTCACATGTCCTGTGTTCCCTTTAACCACTCGTCTTTAATTGTTATTTTTTCAACAACTCACAAATCTGAGTTTTTCCCACTTTAGACAACACAGTGAATTCTTTAACTGTATGTTTGCTGTTTTTGTGTTCGTCAATAACTCTAATATTTTTCTCCAATAGTAATGTCTTATGTTTAGAACTCATTTTACAGAATTTGTGTACACAGAAACTATGTTTTTAAAAATCACCAAAGTTCACAGTTTTCTTCCACTTGTACTTGATCACATGTAACAACAAAATTGAGAATGAACAAACTGCAAAACAGTTGTAATCTTACCATGTGTGTTGGAAGAGAGTTGAGAGAGCTAATGGTTCGTTTTCCCTTTTCCTCAAAAAATTACAGTTTATGACTTTTTGGTTTATGGAACTTCGGTGCAAGTGCAGTCACCCTCAAAATCATTGCATTTTTTAAAACACGGACATTGTAACCCATTACACATAAAGCAATCAATTTTAATCAGATTATTTATACAAACAGTTCCCGAAAATTATTTGTGTTTCCGCATTCGGCAGTTTTCTGGCTTAGAGTATAATTTTATATGGGAAAAAGCTCTGTTCTGAAGTTTATTTTCCATTTTTCCAGGTTTCCAGCATATAAGGGGTCCATTTTAGGCAGGTTTTACTGTATCATGGGGCACTGGAATCTCATTTTGAAAGATCTATATAGTTTTATTCCATTATTTCCAATTTTCAAAAAAATTATGTCACATGTAAGAAGAATATAAAATTTGAACTAAATTAGACTTTGGTTCCAAGAGATATGAATTAATAAAGTTTACGACAAAATGTTTTATATACATTAGTTATGAGTGCAAAAAACTGATATTTGCTTATCACTAAACCTATTACAAAATGTATAATGGAATAATTAACTTGAAGTAAACAGAGGTTTACACATCAGTCATGTCACTATTCACCTATTTTTCATATAGGAACTACTGCTGAAACATTCAATATTCTCTATCCCAATCAAACCATTTCTGTAAGGGTTTATGATGTGAAAAGCTTCTATAAAAATAAATGCTAATGAATAGCAAAAGTCTAATACCTCTATTGGAATGGATCCACCTCCACATAAAGGATCCACAACAATGTCTCCAGGTTTAGGGTTTGATATTCGCAGCATGCTGTAACAAATGGTAGCACGTAACGTGGTTGCACCAAAACATGCTATGTTACGTCTGTGCATAGATGACTGTGTTAGGGCTATTCCATAGTAAACACAACCTGAAACACAATTCAGTACACGTCATCCAACTTATATTTCTGTACTGACATCCAATGTTTCCTTTAGGTACCATACACAGTGGTAACTTTAGCCTACTTCGTTAAAATGTTTTGAAATTAGTCTTCATATTTTTGCTTTACAAATGTCTCAAGGTACTGTGATAAGTATGAGGGTTTTCTGAGCATATTTTGACACAAATTACATCATTTACCATTTTTGCTTGGAAGAAAGCTCCATCCACCCCTAAAAACCCCTCCATTTTGCCTTTTGTACAGTAGGGCAACCATAGCCCATTTTCAAGTTTACTTATTTGCAGAATGTGTGTTGATCAGTGGACCAAAGTTTTACTGAAGTGATGATGAGAAAATGTTGGTGCATGTTTTACAAAATAAAATGGCTACAAAAGTTACTTTAACACATATTTTAATTTTAAAAAAAAATGTTGCTAATACAGTAAAACCTGTCTTCAAGGGAATTGAATGGGACTCTCAAAAATTTCCATTAAAGACGTATTACCATTTAACAAAGGAGTTTTTCTATTTCACCTGACATAAAACTACATTCGAAAACAGTCATTCTTGGAAAATTCTCCTCCAAAACATTTCTCACATTTTAAACACAATGACTTATTTGGAAGAATAATCTTGTCTCGTCCCTGTTTGCTATATTTTCAGGTTTGTATCCAATTACTGAAGGTAGTTTAGGAATCCAATCAGCAATGGTTTCAGTGTTAACGTCATTTAATTCAACATAAAGTTTGTTAAAATGTATCCGATATGTTTTGCAGAAACTTTCCAACCATCCATCAGATGCTCTGAATTTGGTCTTCCCAAGTCCTTCAGCTACCTTTTTAGCATATTCCTTTAACATAGGCCAAATACGCAGTGATTTTTCATCCTAAAATTAATGAACCTCTATGCCACTATTCCATTAATGTCCTGATTTTCAGTTTTCTTACGCTCTCTCTTTATTTTCCCATTGGCACAATTTTCTCACTGCTATCACTTTCACTCTCATGTTAACATCTTGTACAATTCTTGTTTTCGAAGTCGTGGTGACTAGAGAAAATAAATAAATAAATAAATAAATAAATAAATAAATAAATCTGTTTAAGTTTAGAGGTATAATGTTATGCAGTCAAGGATGATGGTGTTCCTCAGTATCTGTACCATCATTAGCACACCCCCTTCCAAGATAGATCAGATGCAGCAATATGGGATTGTGACTTTGTGGGTTTGTAGAATTAAAAGTCTTGTTTGCAGAAATTTAAAATGATCTTTATTTCAGTAAACAGTAACTTTGTACACCACTTGCAGAAATAAAAATGACGTACCATACACAACAGTCCTCAAGGTTGCCTCGTTTCTCTGCCACACGTAAACGAAAGAAATCACTGTGGCACATTTCAAACGTCCACAAATTCACAATTACTGCACAGCTGCACACACACCTAACAATTCACTAGCAACTGACACCGCTCTAACACTTGCAGGCTTTTTATACCCCCAGCCATTGTTCTAGAATTCAGACGATCGTTTGATAACAATTGCGATGCAGCAAGAAAGATGAAACTATCTGTCTCTTTCTCTCTCTCGGCAAGCGTCTAGCTCTGTGCCCATACACAGGCTTTGGCTTGTGGCATGACAATGTCTCATTATGTGACAACATGTTTCAACTGAAATATCACATACTTAGAGCAGATGATGCACATTTTCACTAGGTTCCTGAAAATTTTCTAAAGTCTGCATTCCGGAGCTGGAAATTTTCTGTTAAAATGCATACTTTGATTTCTGGTGTACATGTAAGAAGTTTTCATTTAAAAAAGGGAATTTAGCATCTTTTTCACCCCTAAATTCATGGGACCATGAAATATTTCCATTTAAGACAGGTTTCCACTTAACCAAGAGTCCACTGAAGGCAGGTTTTACTGTGGAAGTAAATCACTAAATCTTTCTATACTACCAGCTGAACATTTTTATGTACGTGTATAACTTACAAATAATTTGGTTAGATAGACTGAAAAATTCAATGCCATAGCCAGGATTTAAATTTTTCACACTGACTCTATCTACCCAAAACGTAGCCTACAAACGGCTAATGTGGAAGAACGATTAATTTACAAACATACTAATAAATAATAATAATAATAATAATAATAATAATAATAATAATAATAATAATAATAATAATAATAATAATAATAATAATAATAATAATAATAATAATAATAATAATAATAATAATAATAATAATAATAATAATAATAATAATAATAATTTTTTGTGTGTAGACACTTACATACAAGTTTCAGACATTGTCAGAATACAACATTACAGTTACTATCAGTCAGCATATTTATAACTTATCCAGAGAATACAGATATTTTTAATTCAAATAATTATTTAAATAATGGAAATTGTTCTTTCACTCCATCCATGTGTAGGATGAAACATGAAAGGTGGAGTCAAGAGTGAAAAACTCAATGCCAATTTGAAACACGGATCTTCTGGTCTCCTTCCAGCTGCTCTTAACCATTTAGCTACCATGGCCAATGTGCTAACACAACATTAAATTCTCATATTTACCCTGGTTAACCACTAGGAGTTCTCAAGATCGGAAGATCCATGGTTCAAACCACAGCACTTTATTTTTCAGTCTGGCTTTACCTTTCCAATTTTTAAAATAAGTTTTAAATTTAGATTTTCCTAGTTTTGATCTCTAGAGGTAATGTTACATGAAGTTGTTCCTCTTAAATTTCTCTTCAATACAATTTGTAATGCCTGTGGATACTTCTTGTGTTAACTGAACATGCTGTTGCTCCACTTCATTCACATATCAGACAAAACATTTAATAAATTTAAAAAGATCTTTAACGAACAAAATATCATCTTGGCACCTACTAATGGACACTCAATTTTTAAAATTGCTAAATTCAAAAAAAAAAAGATGATATCCCATCAGTTAACAGATCCGGAATATACCAAATAAGTTGTAAACATTGTGAAAAATGCTACTTAACTCAAACTAAAAGAAACCTAAAAACCAGAGTCAAAGAACACTTTAGAAACATCAGATTAAAACAAGAAGAAAAGTCTGCAGTAGCATTTCATATTTGGAATGAAAATCATGACATTGATCTAAATCCAAAATTATTAAAAGGAGTGATAAACCAAAATAAACTAACAACATGGGAGAACATAGTCATATGGAAAAATAAGAATTGAGTAATGAACTTTGAAATCCCACCAGTAGATAATTTGACAAAGAAGTTCATAGTTCCACCGCCAGAGAGAGGAGATTTAGACGACAGATGCTAGTTGGAGAGAGGTTGAAAATGGAGGCAATGGACTTTGAAACTAGTCCCTCATTAATGTGAAAACATGACAAAATGTCAATAAACCGATACAAATAGTTTTTCCAATTAAGGATAATGTTGTTTATCTATGAAATTGTAACCTTAATGAGAAGGAGTTAGATTTATTAAATCAAGGATTTAAAATGTGTGTACATTTTTCGAACAATATTGAGGATTATATTATAGATATAGAAATTGCTAGTCAAGATTTAAGTGAAAACAATAAATCATTGATTACATTGAAATGCAGCAAAATAGTACAAAATTTGAATAAATACCACCCTAAAAGTAATAATAATTAACACATTATCAGAATATAAATGAAAAAGATTTAATTTTTACTAAAGCCATTAAGGGTAATATGTTTGTAATTTTAGATAAATCTGATTATATTAACAGAGTGGAACTTTTACTTCAAGCTGAAGATTTTATAAAAATGAATAATGACCCTTTAAAATCTTGTATTTCAAATTATAATAAAATGCTTAATGAAGTAAAAATTATTGCAAATAAAGAAAAACATTTTGTGAAAGTTAATAATTCTGTTTTACTTATGCTCTTCATAAAATTGGAAATAAAATGAGACCCATTGTAAACTGTATAAAGTCACCAACTTACAATTTAGCTAAATGGTTACATATAAAGTTTACTAATTTTAATGAATTTGAGAGTTTGAGTATTAGAAATTCTTTCGAATCAGTAAAAAAGATCAATAATGTAGTATCAGGTAAGACTGATAAACTTGTTCTTTTAATGTAACTGCCTTATTTCCTAGTATTCCTAGAAAAAACTTTATTTTTTTTAAAAAAAGTGGTTTAATTCCAGAGATTTACATGAGTACTTAATAGTTGATTTTGTTCCACTTACTAATTTTTGTTTGGACCAACATTTTTCCACTTTTAATGGTGAATTTTCTCAACAAACTTTTGTCTTAGCAATAGGTAATCAACTTTCACTTCTTCTTGCTGCTCTTTTTATGAGCTTTTTTGAAATGCAAGTCACTAAAGCATTCTCTTTAATTTTTAAAACTTGATATAGATATTTTGATGATGTTTTTGCTGTTGTCCTTGATAAACATAAAAATGATGTCAGAAACTATTTGTAGTTGGTTTATTAATACTCGTCACTTACTTGTTTATATTTATGAGAGACTAGTTTCAAAGGCATTCGCCTTCTTTAGAAACATCAGATTGAAACAAGAAGACAAGTCAGCAGTAGCATTTCACTGTTGGAATGAAAACCATGACATTGATCCAAATCCAAAATTATTAAAAGGAGTGATAAATCAAAATAAATTGACAGCATGGGAGAACATATTCATATGGAAAAATAAGGATCGCGTAATGAACTTTGAAATCCCACCAGTAGATAATTTGACAAAGAAGTTCATAGTTCCACCACCAGAGAGAGCAGACAAC